>CM077150.1:86758849-87468564 GCA_039583875.1 Platanthera guangdongensis
TATCGCTGGCGATAGTGACTTTTGTGTATTATGTTATAACACTTACTAGTTTTTATAAGTGGACACTTCTGTGATACTTGACTTCAAATGTTAACCCCAGAAGCTTCCGCTAGAATGATCTGAGTTAAGGTGCATTTAGTAGTTTGATATTAACATGTGACTCCGCCGACTGTATGTGGAATATGACGTGGGGCCCCAACTGGACCCTCTTTATATTTCATATGATGGATGGAGGTGTTACAAGAAGGTTGGTTGGACTCAAGATAGGATATTATAGAGGCAAAAATTTGCCTAAGTCCAGAAGCGTTGAGTGAGTACAATTCACTCAACTCCAGAGTACTAAAAGCGTTGACAGAAGCTCAGACATTCAAAGCCTCAGTAGTGCTGAACTAAAATCTGGCTAAGGCTCGAAGCATTGAGTGAAGGAGTTTCACTCAATGCCTACTCAAAGGAAATCTATCCAAGTATAGAAGCATTGAGTGAAGAAGGCTCACTCAACGCCTTATCAAAGATACATCAAAGTCCAGAAACATTGAGTGTAGAAGATTCACTCAATGCCTTCATTCAGAAATTCTGTAGAAGTCCAAAGTGTTAAGTGTAGAAGGTTCACTCAATGCCTTCAGACATGATAACTGTCATGTTCAAAAGCGTTGAGTGAAGAAAGTTCACTCAACGCCTTCAACCAAAGAATTCTACTAAGTACAAATGCATTGAGTGACGAAGGGTCACTCAATGCCTTATCAGTTAAGTTGTCAAAGGCAACATCATTGAGTGATGAAGGGTCACTCAATGCCTCAGAAGTTAGACAGTTATTTAGCTAAGTGTTTTTTGCATTGAGTGAAGACTTACCACTTAATGCCACAACAGTTAACACTTAAAGTTCAGATGCATTTAGTTTCAAGGCAACACTCAATGCCTCTATGTGTTGAGTCACAAGACTTCACTCAATGCCTATGTAGACAGTATGGTGAAAGTTGCTAAGTCCACAAACGTTGAGTCATGCTGACATCATCCAAAATTCAAATGAAGCAGGTTTTTCGTGCTAAAGGACAAATATCGCCGCATGTTTCTACAGTGTAGTTAATAGTAAAGCTATTTTACAACTGCCCATACTACTTGCCCATATGAATCAAAGAGCCTTTGAACTGTACTATATAAAAGTCGAAACAGAGAAATTAAAGTAGTTTTTGACAGAGATCATCATTTTTTCTGGAAAAGTGGGTGAAATTGAAAACTCTAGAAGTCTTCAGCAAGAACGAAAACCAATTTTCAGCAGGGTTAGTTAGCAGAGTACTCAATATAGTTGTTGTTCTTCTTCAAGGCTGTTGCATTCATCTCTGATATAGTCAACCTTGAAGATACAGAGCTCTGCAGCAGTTGTCTTCTCAGCATAAGCATAATAAAATCTAAGATCTGTATTCCTATTGCTGTGAAGAGTTAGGGCTGTTTCTATGTAGTCTAGGAAGCTGGCTCAGAGGTCTATTTCTCTGGAGTCAATCACTACAAAAACTTTACTCAAAATATAGGATCACTGTGCGATCTGAGCTGTAAGCATGTATTATAAAGGTTGAGTGGTAGGAGTTGCAGTCTCTAAGTGGGTACGATCCAAAGTGGATCTGAGGTAGGATCTGAGGGATCTGAGGTGGGAGATCTGGTGTATCTCTGAGTGTAGGGCTGCTAGGAATGAGGTAGGAGTTGCTTAACTCTGAGCGTATGGATGCTGTGCCTGAGGTAGGACTATTCTCATTTTGAGTTATAGGTATGAGACTCACTCTAAGGTGTAAGATTCTGATGGATTTGAGGTGTATGCTCAAGAAGCTAAGGATATTGGAGAAGTTAACCGAATCTAACTCACTGCTAGATAGGTGAAGGGGGAAATTGGATATACCATAGATATGGGTACCAATATAAAATCTTGTGTGTTGTTGTGATTCTTGATAGCTAACAAATAACTCTAACACACACCAAGATCATAACTCCAAAAGAATTAAAAGTGCCAAAGAAACCTATTCACCCACTCTAGGTGTTTAGCTAATCTTGAATAAAGACTTTCAACCTTGTTCGGATATGTTAGAAATTCTTGGGTTTTGCCAGAGTTCTGGAATTCCTTGACCATCGTTGCCGAAGTCAAAGAGGGTGAGAATGTGACTTTACGCTGATACTGATATTCTCAAATTCTCGAGTGTTATTGAAATGCTTGTTTAGTGTTTCTTTATTTGTTGGATAGAAGTGCATGTACCAGTGAGGCCTTTCAGTTGAGGTCGAGTGCCAAGCCATTAGTTCATAAAGGAAGATTATTTTGAAGAGTAGTGTGTGATGTAGGGAGGTTTGCAGACTTAGACAAGTCGAAGAGAGGACATGGTTGAGGAGGCCCCAGGAAACGAGCTTGCTGCATCCAATTCTGATCTAGAGTTGATAGAGGCATCTGCACCTGAGTCCTTCGTTCGGAAAATTCTGCCCCTCGAGTGTCACCATCTTTGAAGGCAATGAGTGATATGGTAAGTGAGTCATTCATCTTTATTTAAACCGATTATTATGTATGACATTAACCCTTTGTTTGTTGTTTGTAGATTGAAGCCAAGACATATATAGCATTCACATGGAACGACCATTATGTGAGCTTGAAAGATGAATATTTGGCTCTCCAAGAGAAGCTTCGAGTAGTAGTGGATTTAATTGCAGCCTACAGAGAGGTGCTAGATCGAGAAGTATCCCGATTTTGATGGATCATATCAGAGCTGAAGTCCGAGATGGAGGAAAACCGAGTATCGTTGCAAAGAGAGAAGTCAATGGCGGAGAAGATCGTACAGAGTTTGAAGACCGCTCATGAGGAGAGCTCCAACTTGAGGGAGGAATGGGAGGATTACAAAGCTTAGATAGCGTGTCTTTCTTTAGAAGAGTGGGTACTCGAGATGAAGATAGGTGGTCTTGAAGATTATAGGGATTCCTTCTATTACATATGCGATCGTGATTTGCTTGTCGAGGAGGTTCACGAGGATGTTTGGGTCTGTGACGATGAGACTCAGATAGAGGATGTCTACGAGGTTATGGTGGGTATTGTATCCACAATAACCTAGATTTGTATGAAATCACCCTTGAAATAAGTTGAATTAAGTTTGTATTTGATGCCTTTTCAAGTTGAGTGCTTATAGGTTATAATTGCCAAGTGTAGATGAATGTCAGTTTACAATGGGGCACCAAACATAGGACCATATAATATAATCCCTCATTGTGTGATCCATGGTGTTGACTCTTGTGTAACATCTCTATTGAGACACACTTCTTTTTCAAGTACTAAAGTTATGGGAGAAAGGCTGGTTGCTCGTCTCTTAAAAGAAAATTACTTTTCAGTTAACAAAAGTTTTCTAAGTAATTTACTCGAGAAAGGTTAGGTATTACTCGAGCAAGTTTAAATGAATTACTCGAGTTAGCTTAGTCAGGTAATCGAGTACCAGAAGTCTTTTTCTCGAGAAAGTCAAGTGTAGTTCTAGAGAAAGCCATGAAGTACTCGAGTAGGTCTTAATTTTCTCGAGTAACCTTAAAATTTAGCTCCAAATTTTTCTAAGTCCTTTTCTCGAGAAAGCCGAAGAAATTTCTCGTGAAGGCCAAGGTTAGCTCTCGAGAACTAGATATTCTTTCTCGAGAAATAGAAATCTTTTCTCGAGTGGCTTTCTTTTTCTCGAGTAACAGAAGAATTTTTCTCGAGTAACAGAAGAATTTTTCTCGAGTAATAGAAGAATTTTTCTCGAGTAAGTCTATCCATTCTCAAGAAACCAGAACTCATATTCTATATTTTCCTCAAGTATTTCTTCTCGAGAATCTTCTTTTCTTTCTCGAGAAACAAAATCAGTACTCGAGTAATGCTTATTACTCTCGAGAAATGGAGTTCTAAATCTATATTTCACTAAGTGACAGAGGGTTTTGATTTCAAATTTGATTAACTCTTGATTGATCCACGTGGATTGTATCAAATGTAATCAAACCATTATGTAAGACCTATAAAAGGTCATGTCAGAATCGATAAGCTCTAAAAAGAATTCTCAAGTATTCTGAATCGGTTTTCAAGATTCTAAATTGGTAAGCAACGTCGCTGAGTTGACGTGTTCTTCATTATCAGACTTCTCGATCCAGAAATTTAGACAAGAATGTTTTAACCGATCAAGCTTTTCAACATTTGCAAATCTTCTCCTTGATCGTTGTGATCCTACGCTCTCAGATCGAAGTGTTCTCCGATTTCTTCCTCAACTTTTCTGACATAGCATTGCAAATTTTCAAGAAGGAAGAGGCCAAGTATCAGTCAGATCTATGAAGACAAGTTTATGTATTTCATTGTAAATTCATTTTCATTCTTGTAGGAGTTATTCTCCGAGATTGTAGGAGTAATTCTCCGAGTTTGTAGGAGTTGTTCTCTGAGTTATTGTAGGAGTGGTTTTACTCCGAGTTGTAGGAACGTTGTTCCGAGTAGTAGGATTGTTTCAATCTGAGAGAATAGTGAAGTAGCCGAGTCTAGTGTTGTGCTAGATCGGTGAGGTGCAGAGTGGATGTATGATGAGTCCTATTTATATACTGATTTTCAGACTCATCTTGACTAGTTTTCTTACTCGTGCACCTCATTTCAGCCGGTAATCGGTTATATTTGCTTCGTTCGGTCATTGACCACATTGTGCACTATTCTGGCCTAAGGGTGTGCAATTGCACATTCTGTTCTTGGGGGTAAGCACATGGTGCTCCCCGGGGGCTCTTTCCAGTTGCTTTTGTTGCATTTCTATATTGCTGGAGGGTCCTCTTTTGATTTATTTGTTTGAATGCAGGTAGTGCATTTTCCCCAAGGCAGGAATTCTGATTTGTGGAAAATGCACGGTCGTGCATTTCCTTCATGCATGGTTTGTGCCCGATCGTGCATTCTGTTGAGTAGGAGAATCATCGAGTGGAGCTCGACAAATTTCGTCGAGCTGAGCTCGACAATATACACGCACAGTTAACACACGTTTCTTCAGAATCGTGCGCGAAGGAAACACACGGTTTTCCTGTAGCTTTATTGTTTGTACCAATCTATGGTTAATCGTGCGATTTTTTCACACACGGGAGGAAGCGCCCGTGCTCGTGTAAAATGCACGGTTCCACCAGCTTGCCTTGAATTTCTGCATTCTGTTGTTACCGTGTGTTTTCCTTCATGCACGGGCATTTGCGTCCGTGCGTGAGTAAATTCACGGGTCAACGTGTAACGCCCCGAAAATTGTATTTGAGTCGGTCGCGAAAAAGGGATTTTTGGGGCCTGTATAGGGGTACACGGCCTAGGACACAGGCGTGTCCAAGGCCGTGTCTGGCTGGTGTTTTTGGCCATTTTCATCCCAAGAAGGACACGGCTAGAAACACGGCTAAGTGACACGAACGTGTCCTTTGACACGTGCGTGTGCCTACCCATGTCCCTACCCATGTTCTTTTGGGTCGTGTCCGTTGTCGTGGCGGTTATGCGTGACACGCCCCCAAATATGGGCGTGTCGAGGAACCGGCACGGGCGTGTCAGGTGAGACACGAGCGTGTCTCTGCCCGTGTGTCTTTCCTCCATTCGATGATCGTGCCTGGAGCGAGGCACACGGCCGTGTGCCAAGCCGTGTTCGGCCCAGGTCTGGAGATTTTTGAACTGATCTGAGCCGTTCGTTTTCTTTAATTAAGATCCAACTGCCCAGATGGTTTCCTACTCTGTTAAGGCAGGGAAAAGGGAGTTAATCCTTCATTTCTCTTCAACCATTCTCTCTCTCAAGGAGTTGGAAAGAGGAGGAAGAAGGAAGTGATTCCGGCGACCGGCAGAGCATCAGAGCACCGTTTCGAAATCTAAGAGCTGATCTATGGAGGAAAGTTCGTTGCAAAGATTTCCATCCGTGTAGTTTTTCCATGGCGCCAAAGCGGACTACAAGGGTAACGATTCTCTACTTGAGCATGTGAAGCTCTTTCTTTCTGCATAGGGAATCCCGCTCCCGCGAGTGTGCGGTGAGTGCGTGGTGTTCCTTGGGGTTGATGTGAATAGTCCCCCTTGTGTTGCATATAGAGTCCGGAATCGTAAGTACGGGCATAGACATTGTGTGTGAAGCCTACCCGGACGTGTATTGTCTGGATCGGTGATGTTGCATTTGATATGTTTTGCCGGAGAAGACTCCGTGCTTTGGGTTTTTTTCGGGTTTCTACGCGGTAGATTGCAGCAGGGATCCTTGGAGGATAGGTTCAAGGCGTACCCGAAAAACTGAGCGTAAACGTGTTCTGCTAACTTGGCGGTCTGGGAACCAGCCTTGATCATAACTGGGTTATGAGATTGTTTGGAAAACTTTGGGATCCGAGAGAAGCTTGGCCCGCGCGTAGAACTTAAATTGTATAGGCGGCGTGAGCAACGGGCAAGTGGAATCGGACCTAGGCTATGTGGTACGGTGCGAGAAATCCGAAAAGGGCACTGGCCGTTGGCATAGTCGGGAGCCTTAGACGGTGGTCAAAAAGGCCAAATGCTCACATGTTGTTGCCATCCTGGGGGTGGTGGTGAAGACGCTGTAATGACAGGATTCACCATTAATATGCTCTGAGTGCACGGGGTGTTTGGCCGTGCGAGCCTACACCTGTGGAGAAATATATAGTTGCACTTTATTGTTTAGCTGGTCTAATATTATGCAGGGAAAGAGCACCGCCATCCCGACTAAGGGCCGGGGTCGTTATAATTTGGTCGGCTATTGGCTGACCGTTGCTTTGTTTCCCACCGTGCAGTGGAATTGTGCTTGCAAGTGCTGCGGAGCCGAGTACGAAATAGCGGGCTGGAGCCCATATTGCTGTGCTGGACCTAGAAGGCCGTAAAGAATAGTTGTACTTTACTTTTGTCAGGTGTGGCCGGCCTGCGAGCCGATGTATGGAAAACACTATTTATTAAGTGAACTATTGTAAGGCCATAAGGCCATGTACCCTTTCAGTGTATTTTGGGTTTCATTCCAGTAGTGTGGTTATGGACATTCATGTTTATTGGATTTAAGTTTTGGGTTCTTTCAACTTTTAAAAGCTTCCGCTAGAATGCTCTGTGTAGGATGAGTAGTCTTAATTGGATAGTTTGTATATTCTTATGTAACACCTTTGACTGTCTGTGGTATATGGCGTCGGATTCCAGCTGGACCTTCTATTATATGCCATGCGACGGATGGGGGTGTTACAATTTGGTATCAGACTTCTGGTTACGGTCAGGCTTAAATGAATTCGTGGGCGAATTCTTTTAAGGGGTGGTGAGCACATGTGTGCGTCATCGTTATAACATCAAAAAGAACCCATGAATGTCCACTTAGGAATGAAAAATACACTTGTTTTGTGGAATCTGAGTGTTCCAATGATTGCTTTTAGCAATTTGTTTGTCATCTAATCATGTGTATTTGCTACTATAGGCAGCTAGGAGCGGTGCGGGTCAGTCAGAGCGTCCGCAATTAGCGGAAAGTAGTGCACCAAGGGATGTGCCTACAACACCTCCTTCAGCGGAAACCATCAAGTTGGTGGTTGAAGCCGTGTTTGCAAAGATAAATGCCCAACCTGCAGGGCAAATGCATCGTGCACCTCCTGCGAATGAGCAAGAACCGGTTAGGGCGGCAGAGCCGAGAGTCGTGGAGCGCGTAGCAGTTGATCTTGTAGAGCCGAGGAGAGCTACGGAGAAGCAGCTTAAGCATGTAATGGGCTTTAATCCTCCGAGGTTCGATGGGGTTGGAACGCCAGCTCAAGCTGAAGACTGTCTCTCTTCGATGAAGAGGGTCTTGACAGCCACATTAACTGAGGAGTGCAGAATACCACCATAACGACTTTTCTTTTGGTGGGTGAAGCGAGGCTGTGGTGGGATGAGTTGGAGTTTCATCTCTTAGTGGTTAGGCATCTTGCTGATGTGCCTTTGGAGGAATTTTCGAGGTTGTTCCTAGCCAGATTGATACCTTCTGCTCAGAAGTTGGAGATGGAGAATCAGTATCTTGGGTTGACTCAGGGATCCAGAAGCGTGGACGAGTATCTTAATGAGTTCACACGGTTGGGTCGTTATGCTGGTGCTACGTTTATGGAAGAAGAACAAAAGACCAACCAATTTTATGAGGGTCTACGTGGCGACCTACAACTACTACTTGCTGGGCCTAAGGCGCAAGGCTTCCTAGCCTTGGTCAATTCAGCCCGATCATTGGAGAAGGTTGCGAAGAAAGTTCAAGAGAAGAAGGACCCAGGAGAAAAGAAGTCCGAGTTCAAGGTGCCATATAACAAGTCAAGTTTCCGCAGATTGAACAAGAAGCGAAGGACTTCGAACTCAGCCCCTTTGGCTGATGCGTCGGGGGCAACTACAAGTCGAGTCCCAGGAGCTTGCTACAACTGCAGGAAGACGGGGCATTTTGCTCGTAAGTGTTGGAGCGGACGTTCAAAGTCCGAGAGGAAGTCTGGAGCAACTTATGAGGAGAAAGGGAAGGCAGTGGAGTCAACCGCGTCCCATCATGCTCCAGCCCAGCCTAGAATCTACAACCTTGGTCTGCAAGAGGCCATAAAGCAGGCAAACGTGGTGACAGGTATGAGTTAAATTGTAGTGGTTTAACTTTTATAGTGGTTACCTTCATATTTGTTAACTTACTATTGTTGATGCTAGGATTTGTGTTGATCTTTGAGTTTCTGGCGAGAGCCCTGTTTGATACGGGAGCATCGCATTCCTTCGTGTCCGAAAAATTCATATCGCGCATCGGGGTTCCGTCCTCGATGGCCGGGTTTGAAGAAGGATGTAGCACTATATGTGGCCAAGTGCCGTACTTGTGCATTGGTGAAGGCGGAATTCCAGAAGCCCGGAGGTTTCTTGAAACCCCTACCTATCCCAGAATGGAAATTCGATGACATTACTATGGATTTTGTGCATGGTTTGCCGAAGTCACAGAAGGAAATGACGCCATTTGGGTGGTCGTAGATAGGTTGACAAAGGTGTCACACTTTATTCCAAACAGGAAGGAAGATTCGTGGAAAAGTTAGCCAAACTCTACGTGGAGAATATTGTACGATTGCATGGTGTGCCCCGCAGTATTGTTAGTGACCGAGATGGATGCTTTACGTCGAAGGATTGGAGGTTGGTGCATAAAATGTTAGGAACTAAGCTAAGTTTCAGCGCAGCCTTTCATCCACAGACTGATGGTCAGACCGAGAGGTTCAACAGGACTATGGAGGACATGCTTCGCATGTGCATCCAAGATTTCGGAAAGCAGTGGGAAGATCACCTGTACATGGTGGTGTTTGCGTACAACAATAGCTTTCAGGCGAGTATTGGAATGGCGCCTTTGGCGCCTTTCGAGGCCTTGTACGGGAGGAAGTGTGGTACGCCGTTGTCTTGGTTGGAGGCAGGCGAATCGAAGTTGTATAAACATCAAGTGGTGGAAGACTCCACTTCAGTGATACAGACAATTCAAGAAAGGCTGAAGATCACTCAGGACAGGCAGGCAAAGTATTACAACGCCAAGCATAGGAACGTGGAGTTCAATGTTGGCGACATGGTGTATCTAAAAATCAAGCCGTTCAAGGGTGTATTGCGGGTTCGACGCTTGAAGAAGTTGAGTCCGAGATACCTTGAAACATTTGAAATCCTGGAGCATGTTGGCGAGGTGGCGTATAGATTGAAGCTGTCGGCGGAATTGAGTGGGCTGTATGACGTGTTCCACGTATCGGTGTTGCGTAAGGTAGTGCAAGAACCTTCGCAGATCATTGCGGATAATCAAGTACCAGTTGATTATGAGTTGACCACAAGGGTCAAGCCAGTACGTATTGAAGATGTTGCAGTCAAGCAACAAGGATATTTGTATGGTTAAAGTCCGATGGGATAATTGCGGACGTGAGGAGCTTTCTTGGGAGCGAGAGCAAGCTATGTTGGAGGAATACCCTGAGTTATTCCACTCAGGTATTTTTTAGATTTGTGTACCTTTGCTTAATTTCGGGACGAAATTCCTTTAGTGGGGGAGATTTGTAACGCCCCGAAAATTGTATTTGAGTCGGTCGCGAAAAAGGGGATTTTTAGTGCCTGTATAGGGGTACACGACCTAGGACACGGTCGTGTCCAAGGCCGTGTCTGGCTGGTGTTTTTGGCCGTTTTCATCCCGAGAAGGACACGGCTAGAAACATGGCTAAGTGACACGGGCGTGTCCTTTGACACAGGCGTGTCCTTTGATACGGGCGTGTGCCTACCCGTGTTCTTTTGGATCGTGTCCGTTGCCGTGGCGGTTATGCATGACACGCCCCCGAACATGGGCGTGTCGAGGAACCCGACACGGGCGTGTCAGGTGAGACACGGGCGTGTCTCTGCCCGTGTGTCTTTCCTCCGTTCGACGATCGTGTCTGGAGCGAGGCACACGGCTTGGGACACGGCCGTGTGCCAAGCCGTGTTCAGCCCAGGTTTGGAGATTTTTGAACGGATCTGAGCCGTTCGTTTTCTTTAATTAAGATCCAACGGCCCAGATGGTTTCCTGCTCTGTTAAGGTCGGGAATAGGGGAGTTAATCCTTCATTTATCTCTAACCATTATCTCTCTCTCGAGGAGTTGGAAAGAGGAGGAAGAAGGAAGGGATTCCGGCCGCCGACGGAGCATCGGAGCACCGTTTCGAAATCTGAGAGCGGATCTGTGGAGGAATGTTCGTTGCGAAGATTTCCATCCGTGTAGTTTTTCAAAGGCGCCAAAGCGGACTACAAGGGTAACGATTCTCTACTTGAGCATGTGAAGCTCTTTCTTTCTGCATAGGGAATCCTGCTCCCGCGAGTGTGCGGTGAGTGCGTGGTGTTCCTTGGGGTTGATGTGAATAGTCCCCCTTGTGTTGCATATAGAGTCCGAAATCGTAAGTACGGGCATATGCATTGTGTGTGAAGCCTACCGGGACGTGTATTGTCTGGATCGATGATGTTGCATTTGATATGTTTTGCCGGAGAAGACTCCGTGCTTTTGGTTTTTTCGGTTTCTACACGACAGATTGCAGCAGGGATCCTTGGAGGTTAGCTTCAAGGCGTACCCAGAAAACTGAGCGGAAACGTGTTCTGCTAACTTGGCGGTCTGGGAACCGGCCTTGATCATAACTGGGTTATGAGATTGTTTGGAAAACTTTGGGATCCGAGAGAAGCTTGGCCCGCGCGTAGAACTTAAATTGTATAGGCGGCGTGAGCAACTGACAAGTGGAATCGGACCTAGGCTATGTGGTACGGTTTGAGAAATCCGAAAAGGGCACTGGCCGTTGGCATAGTCGGGAGCCTTAGACGATGGTCAGAAAGGCTAAATGCTCACATATTGTTGCCATCCTGGGGTGGTGGTGAAGACGCTGTAATGATAGGATTCACCGTTAATGTGCCCTGAGTGCATGGGGTGTTTGGCCGTGCGAGCCTACACCTGTGGCGAAATATATAGTTGCACTTTATTGTTTAGCTGGGCTAATGTTATGCAGGGAAAGAGTACCGCCATCCCGAGTAAGGGGCGGGGTCGTTATAATTTGGTCAGCTTTTGGCTGACCGTTGCTTTATTTGTCACCGTGCGGTGGAATTGTGCTTGTAGGTACTGCGGAGCCGAGTACGAAATAGCGGGCTGGAGCCCATGTTGCTGTGCTGGCACTAGAAGGCCGTAAAGAATAGTTGTACTTTACTTTTGTCATGTGTGGCCGTCCTGCGAGCCGATGTATGGAATACACTATTTATTAAGTGAACTATTGTAAGACCATGTACCCTTTCAGTGTATTTTGGGTTTCATTCCAGTACTGTGGTTGTGGACATTCATGTTTATTGGATTTAAGTTTTGGGTTTTTTTCAACTTTTAAAAGCTTCCCCTAGAATGGTCTGTGTAGGGCGAGTAATCTTAATTGGATAGTTTGTATATCCTTATGTAACCCTTTTGACTGTTTGTGGTATATGACGTCGGGTTCCAGCTGGACCTTCTGTTATATTCCATGTGACAGATGGAGGTGTTACACAATGCTTCTTCCTCGCAGGCCAGTTTTCTGCTTGTTAATAACGCACAGTTTGCACACGGTCATGTACCAAACCGTGCGTGACTATTTTTGACCTGCTTCTATTTAAGCACAGATTTTCCTCCACCAAAAAAAAGATTTTGATCCCACACATTATTCCGCCATTTTCATCTCTGAGGAAGGGTTCCGCCATTTCCCTTCATTCTCCATCATGGAGATTGCTTTAGGGCATGCTTTCAATGCCAAATTCAAGCCGGAGCTTCCTCTCAACCTCCTCCTTCATCCTTGAGCTTCAAGAAGAGTTTGATCTAGAGTTCTCCATCAAGCTAGGCAAATTTTGTGCCATCCTCCATCGGATCGTGACACGAAGAATACGGGTCCATTGGGAGTGAGTAACAGCCTCCTCTCCCCTGGATGTAGTTGAGGACCGAGCTAGATGCAGATTGACAATCCGGCGATTACTTTCGTGAATCCTCAGCAAGACTTCGGATCCGGTCAATTTCACACACTCTCTCCTTATTTTGTTGTTGATAGTGTCGTTTGATCTCTTTGTATTTGATGATGTGTGCTTAATGTAATATAAGTTTGTGTGTAATCATGTCTGTGATTTTATATTAATGTTTTTTGCTTGAGGTGCGCCATTTTCCATCCTCCACCACACAGTGCCACACTAGCAATTGCTAGTGGCGTGCGTAGCTAAGAGGTGCTCACGACCCTCATTCTGCCATTCTAACCACCTCATTCGCAAGCCTACTCATCCATCTGCCTAGCGATTCAGTGCATAGTGGCCCGTGTAGTCTTCCATCCTGCCTGGCGAAGCATCGCATAACGGCGTTGCAGAGGAGTAGTTTATTATTGTTTTACTTTATTTTTCCTCAACAATCAAAACCTCTTCGTAAACACCGACCTAAGGACTTCAATCTCAAGTCCCCCTCAAAATTAACTCCACCTTATTGTGTTCCTTGAGAGATCGATACTTGGGGACATTCGCCCATTTTATATTATTTGTGCGACCGGTACACTTGTCGTTCAACGCATCAAGTTTTTGGCGTTGTTGCCGGGGAACACAGTCGTGTGAGTTTTTGGAGAGGGAGATAGAAGCACTTTTCCATTTGTACATTGCATTTTTATTCTTTGCTTTACTTTTTAGAATATGTTGCTTATTTTTATTTGTATCCCTTTTCTTATTTTTTGTAGAATGCGGGTCCATTCTATTTTTATTCTAGTGTGTAGCACCCTTTCGGTAAATATTTTTGTTCATGATGTATTCCGTAGCCAAGTGCCGTCTCTATGACACTATGAGCTGATACATCGACACCATGGCTGTTTTAAATGCTGAGCATTGTATTCGATGTTTGCTATGTCAAGGTATAGGCCATATGGTGAAGGATTGCCCTCGCTTGTATGTGCCTTCTCACTCTGAGGGCGTGTGCGAAGCAACCTCCCGTTTGTGGAAGATTGTTGTGGATAGTCCTACCAGGGTGTTGCCTGGCCCATACACTAACATCGATATTCTTGCTCGCTCTTTGCCCGTTAAAATTACCGAAGAATCTCTCGCCGCATACAGATCTCTCATGGGTCCCTCGCTCCCTTTTTACAAGCTTCCCTTGAGTGATGACAATCACTTTGGGGTTAGCCATCAAAAAGAGGATCAGGAACACATGGGCGCTCATATATGGGACGTAGAGATTGTTCTCGTTGACGCGGAGGTGTCTGCAGATGATTTTGTGATGGGGCCTGCTCGTTCATTGCCGGATTTAGAGAGCAGTTTTGCCCCTCCACAATTTTTTCTCGATCGTACTACTTCTTTTTTGGGTGAGTCGGCTGATGATGCCATATTTTTGGATTATTCGGTGCCTGAGGTTGCGCCAAAGTGGGTTGAAGACTCTACTATCTCCGACGGAGAATGCGGATCCTCGAAACTCTATGACGCTCCCTAGTGGATTGAGGAGTATCCCCTTTCTGATGTGGAGATTTGCACTTCCTTATTGGACGTGGTGGTACCTCTTACCACTACAGACTTCGAGTTCTCGGATTCCACACGATATGACTCATATTATACTGATGATGATCTGTGCTCGGATCCTGCAGAGAGTCATACCGAGATCACTCTCCCATATTATGTACATTTTATTTTTTCCTCTTGTTTATTACTTGACCCCCCTTCTTTATCTGAGCCTGTGTGGGTTGAGTCTCCATGGGTACGTTGGGATGATGATGAGCCTTGTGCTCATGCCGACGGCGAGTTCATATGCTTTTGTGAGAAGGTTCCTACCTCCTTCATAGTGGAAGCCCCTGTCATCGCCATTGCCTCCTACGGACTTGCGGTGGACAACGCCTTGCTAGGCAAGGGTTTCTTTTGTGATAAGATGAGCGAGGAACAGTGCTCCTCCTCTTCTTATTTCCTATTTCCTCTACCTGAATTGTTCAGGTATTATTATTTAGGTAGAGGGGTAACTGCATTATCTCCGTATCGGTACTCGCTACCGTAATAGATTTTCAGCCAGTTACCTGTACATCTTTTATTTCATAGGCCCATTAGCTAGAACTCTTCGTTAGCCAAATAAGTCATACTGGGTGGACAATAACCCCAGTAGTTATCTTATATTTTCTGCACTTTTATTTTTCATGTCTATCTTAGTTATAGTATTTCATTGTATTTTGTCTATTTTTCTTTTGTTTTTGCAGAGCTCACCCCTGCAGGTATTCATGACAAATTCGTATTGGCGGGGCTGTGACTCTTCGTTTGGCGGACCTGCTTCTACTTTTTCACGTGTCTTTTGGTAAGCTCACTAGCTGAGCATTGGTTAACCTCTCCGCTTGTCTCTATCTGATTTTAATTTCAATATCTTATACCGTGTAGCTTAGTTTATGTTTGGGGGAGAGCCAGTATTTGTTACATTTTGCACGCTCACATTTCATTTGCATACTTGAAGTTTTTATTATTTCATTTTGATTATTTCATTGCATCGCACACCACTACACCCACATGAGCGCGTGCTTTGCTGTTAGCGTGCTACGAGTTAAACTCGTTTCTTTTGTATGATTTGGGAAAATTATTGTGCTGGCATAGGATTGTGAGACGGAGTAAAATGTTGACCCTGCTGTGCTCCTAGTCAATGCTCTCACCTCGTGTAGAAATTGGAGTAGATTTAATTTTTCTGTATGCTTATAGTTTTATATTTTTCTAATTGCGTAAATACTATTATATTCAACTCAAAAATTGGTGAATCCGGTGTGAATCCGACGGTAGCTTAGGGATGTATGTAGACGACCATTAGATTCATTTTGCTTGAGTCGGGAGGATGGATAGTCTTTCTCGTTGGCTAAGAACTTGCCCCAAGCTATTTTTGAAGCATGGGTATAGGTTAGTTCAATCGCATGAGCGTGATGTAGGCCATCATTATTTTGGCCCGGTTGAACTTTGTACCGTTCCTAACATCTTATCCTTGCTAGCCCCGTTGTGCCTACCCCTTCTTTTAATTCAGCTCCACCATTATATCACCAAAGCCTCATAACCGATAATAGTCGCACACCCAAGTCGAGTTTTAGTGTTTTACATTTTCATGTTGGGATGCTGATGGGGTGATATTCCTTGTGAATATGTGGATGTGCTCTAAAGTTTTTATTTGCTGAAATTGTTAAAATAAAAATTTTTCAAAAAAATATATAAAAAAATAAAAAATAATAATTGTTAAAAAGAAAAGTGAAAATGAAGAGTCTATTTGTGTTATTGTTGTGGTGATAGGCGGTTTACACACCCATATTTTAAAAATTAAGTCTAGGGGTGTGGTGTACCTGCATGTATTTTCATTAGAGGATAGATTCTTTTTTATGCTAGCTCATTTGGGTTAGGTGCGTAGCCTTCTTATTTATCTTTATTTACCTCACCGAAACCCAAGCCCCATATCTTCACCTAAAGTCCTTCTGATTCGTGTGTGAACAAAACCAGTGCCACGGAGAGAGTGCGAACGGGCAAGCATATGGTCACCAATATTGGTGGATTCCTTGGAGGTTATCCCGAGCCCCGATCTTTGGCAATGCTCGCCCTAGTGATTAGTCTACTTTCTTCCTACACGTGACCGAAAGATTCACCGTGATTCCATTTTTGAGTAGTAATAATATCTTGATACACATTGTGAAAAGTATAAACTATTTTGTATACTTAGAAATTTCGTCTATTATATTTTTTTGCGCGTGTGCATGCAAATTCGCATGGTTCTCTGTATCTCAATTTCTATGTTAGCTAGTTTTTTTCCCTATCTACATAGATTTTTTTTGTTCGGGACGCGCAAACAGGTAAGTCTGGGGGTTTGATGAGTCCTATTTATATACTAATTTTCGGACTCATCTGGGCTAGTTTTCTTACTCGTGCACCGCATTTCAGGCGGTAATCGGTTATATTTGCTTCGTTCGGTCATCGACCACATTTTGCACTATTCTGGCCCAAGGGTGTGCAATTGCGCATGCTATTGTTGGAGGTAAGCATATGGTGCTCCCCAGGGGCTCTTTCCAGTTGCTTTTATTGCATTTCTGCATTACTAGAGGGTCCTCTTTTGAATTTTTTGTTTTAATACAGGTAGTTCATTTTCCCCAAGGCAGGAATTCTGATTTATGGAAAACTCATGGTCGTGCGTTTCTCTTGGGTATTGTATCCACAATCACCTGGATTTGAGGAAGCCACCTGTCAAGCTAAGATGAATTCACAATGTATTTGATGAAACCTCTTAAGTTGTGCTTGCAGTTATTCCACGCTAAGTGCACACCAATGTCAGGGTGCAGTAGGTCAATATACACGGGTCTGTACGACGTAATCCCTCGTTGAGCAGATCAGTGTGTTGGCTTACGTGTGCTCTCTCTATTGGAGTGCACATACTTTCAAGTACAGGGCTGTAACTATGCAAGAGCAGACAAGGAGCAAGGATGGGTCAAGGAGCAGCTCTTGGGTGGATAGACGAAAAATCGTCTAAGTATAAATCGACAAGAATCACTAGTGATTCTCGCCGAATCGTCGAGAATCATTAGTGATTCTCGCCGACTCTATCCGGCTACCTCAAAACGGTGCCAAGTAAGATTCGGCGAGAATCACTAGTGATTCTCGCCGAACCCATCGTTGAGCAGATCATGACCAAGTAATATTCGTCGAGAATCAACAAGTGATTCAGCGAGAATCATCAAGTGATTCGGCAAGAATCACTAACTGATTCTCGCCGATTCGTCGAGAATCACCTTCGATTCTCGCCGATTTTGACTTGGCAATTTTTCTGGAAACAGCTGGACCGGATTCTGCCGCTGGCACTGTGTTGAACCGGAACTAGGGTTTCCTTCAGATGGGACCCACAACGGTCATTTAGGAGTATACTTGTGTATAAATACACGCATATTTTTGAACAGTGAGAAGACAGAGAAAAAGACGAAACACGGGCCGCGACGTAACCTAGATCGCGAGTTCCGCTCCGCCGCCGCCGTCGCCGCTTGAGAGAGTTAATCGCCGGTCTTGATCGTGGTTTCTTCCAGATCTCCAGTCGATAGAAGCTTAGCCAAGCTTAGCGTCTCACGTGTCTAACTGGAGATCTCTTGTCTCTTGATTTGTTGATCGAGAAAACCTTCCCCGTCCGAATCGATCGAGACGACTGATCCTAGTGTGACCGTTGGTAGACCTAGCTAGCTTCGCTACAAAGTTTGGATCTCCAATGTACAGAAGCCGCACATCGTCGTCGCCGCCGATCCCGTGAACCTAGCCGCCGCCCATCTTGCCGCCGCCGGTTCCGGGGAGATCCTCTCCAAGAGAGATCTAGGGTTGTGGACTCTTCGTGGACTTCAAGAACACGTCATCTATGAAGAGGGACACCTTAGTCTCCAAACGTAGTTTGTATTTCTTGTACATTCTAGTTTTATTTCTGTTGTAAAGGAACGTTGGTTCCTAGTTGTAAGGGTTGGGTGCAACCCGTGTTGTGGGAGTGTTGACTCCTACGTGTGGAAGGGTTCCTTCCGATAGTGCAAGGATTGGATTTCAATCCTGTTGGAGAAGCGATCGAGTCGTCCCTTGTTGGGAGATAGGTCGAAGGGGGAAAGTGGATGTACCCAAATCGGGGAACCACTATAAATAGCTTGTGTACTCTGTTTGCAGTGTTGTTTTATTTTCTTGTGCATGTACAATTTTAAATTCCTCAAAAACGCTGCACGTCACCTATTCCCCCCCATAGGTGAAGATAGTTGACACTAGGTGGACTTTCAAGTGGTATCAGAGGGAGGTTACTCATCAAAAAGGTTTACACCTTGAGTAGAATCCTGCCACCAGTGTCAGAAGCATGGAGCTAGATCATGAGATATCGCCACTAAGACTCCCCACATGCACAAAGGAGTTTTATCCCGTCTGGAGGATGAGAGTGTCATATCACTTGGATGCTATCGATCCTCGAGCATCTTTCATCCTGGAAGAGGGTCCTTTTATTCATATGAAGACCTCCGACTCTGGAAATATCCAAGTGCCCAAGTGCATTGCTGAGATGTCGGAGACGGAACTTTCATTATTTAATTTGGACAAGAGGATTCGTCAAATTATCATGGATATCTGGTCTGGAGCTTCTCGCTCTAGATTGGAAAAATGTGGGTCGGCTAAATCTATGTGGGTGATGATCTCAGAGCTGATGGGGGGGTCAGAGAAAGCTGGAATCTGCTGTCAACCAGAGGATGAAGCCTATGTGGGGGTCCTCGCCTCTGAAGATGAAGGCAAGGATCTATCAGACAGCATCAGAGCTCTAGTGTCCGTGTTAGAGACTGAAAAAGCCAGTGAGGAAAGCAGTTCTGATGAGGATGACACAACGGTCAATGGCTCTAATGACAATAACACTGAAGAGCAGGTAACTTTTTCATCCTGCCCCGTCTCTCTTGAAGTTTCTGAAGACAGGAACTGTGTCCCTTCAGAAAATTCTGATTCCCTGCTGAGAGCCCTTCAGAAAAGCAACCTGCTTGTTGAAGAACAAGCTCAGGAGATTGCACGGCTGAAGATCTTGTTGATTCTCCAATTGGCGTCCAACAAGGTCAAGGACTCTAAAATCTCTGATCTAGAGAGTAGTCTAGAGACTGAGAAAAGGATAGTATCAAACTTTTCCAAGGTTGATGCTATGAAGAGAAAGATAGAAAATGGGTGGATCTCCCGAATTATCAATTCGTGGAGAAATGGGGAAATGGTATTTCGACCCCCCACTCCAAGTAGGAAGGCTACTCATCATGCCTTCAGGTATGATCACAGGAATAATCGTGATCACTGCAAGGGTGATCTGTCCTCATGTGGAGACACCCATAGTGCAAGGGCCGTCATGGCCACCCGTGAGATAATACCTAAGGCTCATTCTGAGCCCTTTGTATTCTCGGCCACTGCCCATACTCGGCATGAATCAGCTAGTATCAGCTCTCAGAAATCTTCTCTCCACCCAAGGCCACAGGAAAGGGGGGTTAGAAGTCATGCTATAAGTTCTCATGGGGTCTCAGGAAGGGGGCTGTCTGAAAGGAAGGCACCACTTCCCAGACCTCGTGACGCTCGCTGCATGCATTCATTCCACCCTTCCACGTGTCACGGTGGAAGAGGCAGTTCTGGGAGCAGATCCAGATCTATCCCGTTTGGACCTAGGCTCATGACTACCTCAGTCACAAGATCAGGTCAGAAACAGCGATACAACATTCACGAGTGTTGGTGCTTGTGGCAAGGTGGGACACTTTGCCATAGACTGTTTGGCACAACCCCTCTGTGTCAAGGGCAAGGGCCTATCCACATCTCCAGGGCAGTGGTAGTCTTCCTGTCAGAATTTCTGAAGGAAGGCAGTCGAGTGTTTATGCTAACAAGAACCTAGGACCCAATATGTATTGGGTTCCTAAGGTAAAGTAACTCTTTCTTGCAGGGTAGTCTAGGTTCCCGTAAATATGATGGGAACTAGACAGTAGATGGCTCAAGACTATATTGGAACAAGCGTCTGGAATACCAGATGTGATATCTACATGGGCATACTCACATTGAGCTCCTAATATGTTTTACCTGAGGGACTAAATGATAACTCTCATAATCCTAGGTACTTTTGATCAGTTCCAGGACTTGAGTCATATTGTATCCACATTTACATATATATATATATATATATATATATATATATATATATATATATATATTACTTATACTTACACTTATATGTGTGTACATCTAAGGATATGTTAACACGGTAAACATAAACCATAGATACAACAATGAAGACTTATCGGAAATTCCACTGGTAGACTCGAGATCTAACATCTACAAGTGTAAATTAGTTCACTGAAAACTAGCGAAGATTGCCATCAATAAATGTATGGAAAAGCCGGTTCAAACCCTAATAGCTTGGCTTTAAGGAATATTTATATATTTAGAAGATTTTCAAATCGACTTAGACAAACTCGAAACACGCTTAACCCAAAGCCTTCCGCCGAACACACAGAAACCGTTAGAATCCCCTTAACTCGTCGATCCTTCATACATGGGCATACTCACGATCCTTTATATATTTAGAATTCCCGCCGACCCTTCACATTTCGTAGGAATCCCGCCGAAGGACCTTCTCCGCAGGAAACTCGCCGAATCCTGCAAGATTCTCGCCGATTCACCGAAGGTTTCCCGCAAGCTTCTCACCGAAGGTCTTCCGCCGATTCTTCCCCTTCCGTCGACATCCTGCAAGATTCACCGATCGCAACTCGCGAAGAACTCCATCAATCTCAGCGTGCAAAATCCCGTCGATCTCGTCGATCTCGTCGCGTGCACCTACCAGGTGTCCATCATCTTCATCGAACTAACTCACCGTCTACGCTTTTAGGTAACCACATCCTCACCCTTACTTGGACTTGATCACTAGTGTCGCTTCCCTTGTGCCTTTTGATTAAGCATAGAGTAGGAATTCTCTCCTAGGTTTGCAATGGCTCCTAGGACAACCGCTGGGCTGGTCACTGGATGCGAGTTGGTTCGAACAGGTTCGCTTATGCCTCAGATGAATTCAGAAACATCATCCTTATGCTTGAAGAGGCTGGACTATCATTCGTACTAGAGCACCCCTGTAAAATCCTGGACAAGGAGGTGCTGGAGTTCTTTGGAACCGCAAAACTCCGGAATGACGACTCTCTTATCAAAAGCAAGGTTGCCGGGGCAAAGATCAAGATGTCTGCCAGCAAGCTGACCCACTACTTGCAGCTCACTAGCTCGGAGCACGAGGATTATCTTGAGGAGGAAGACAAAACCAGGACTCTATTATTCTGTGGTCTCGCTCGAGGAACTCGGTCGATAAAGCGAAAGGATATGAATGAAGAAGGGAAACTTCTGTCAGACATCGTTGGGAAGGTACTCATATGCAAGCCGGGCTCTCATGACCACATCTCTGCGGACATGTTCAAGATCCTGGTGGCAATTGTCTGCAGGAAAAGATTCAACTGGGGGGCATTGCTTTTTGAGAGGATAAAGGATACCCTGAGATCACCTAGCATTGGCCGATTCATCAGTCTGTATCTCAATCAGCTGAATGGAGATAAATATGACATGAGTAAAGGTGTTCCTATACATTACTTAAAGAAAATGGACTCAAGTGTTTTTGACAGATGGGAGAGGCGCATTGGGCAGGCTACCGTGGTAGAACAACAGGACACATCTCCAGCCGAGGACGGCACTATGGCTGATTCCGTAGTAATCCCCAGTGAAATTCCTGACAAAGCTTTGACTGCAGGAATTTCACTGGGGATTACTACGGAATCAGCCATAGTGCCGTCCTCGGCTGGAGATGTGTCCTGTTGTTCTACCACGGTAGCCTGCCCAATGCGCCTCTCCCATCTGTCAAAAACACTTGAGTCCATTTTCTTTAAGTAATGTATAGGAACACCTTTACTCATGTCATATTTATCTCCATTCAGCTGATTGAGATACAGACTGATGAATCGGCCAATGCTAGGTGATCTCAGGGTGTCCTTTATCCTCTCAAAAAGCAATGCCCCCCAGTTGAATCTTTTCCTGCAGACAATTGCCACCAGGATCTTGAACATGTCCGCAGAGATGTGGTCATGAGAGCCCGGCTTGCATATGAGTACCTTCCCAACGATGTCTGACAGAAGTTTCCCTTCTTCATTCATATCCTTTCGCTTTATCGACCGAGTTCCTCGAGCGAGACCACAGAATAATAGAGTCCTGGTTTTGTCTTCCTCCTCAAGATAATCCTCGTGCTCCGAGCTAGTGAGCTGCAAGTAGTGGGTCAGCTTGCTGGCAGACATCTTGATCTTTGCCCCGGCAACCTTGCTTTTGATAAGAGAGTCGTCATTCCGGAGTTTTGCGGTTCCAAAGAACTCCAGCACCTCCTTGTCCAGGATTTTACAGGGGTGCTCTAGTACGAATGATAGTCCAGCCTCTTCAAGCATAAGGATGATGTTTCTGAATTCATCTGAGGCATAAGCGAACCCTGTTCGAACCAACTCGCATCCAGTGACCAGCCCAGCGGTTGTCCTAGGAGCCATTGCAAACCTAGGGAGAGAATTCCTACTCTATGCTTAATCAAAAGGCACAAGGGAAGCGACACTAGTGATCAAGTCCAAGTAAGGGTGAGGATGTGGTTACCTAAAAGCGTAGACGGTGAGTTAGTTCGATGAAGATGATGGACACCTGGTAGGTGCACGCGACGAGATCGACGAGATCGACGGGATTTTTGCACGCTGAGATTGATGGAGTTCTTCGCGAGTTGCGATCGGTGAATCTTGCAGGATGTCGACGGAAGGGGAAGAATCGGCGGAAGACCTTCGGTGAGAAGCTTGCGGGAAACCTTCGGTGAATCGGTGAGAATCTTGCGGGATTCGGCGAGTTTCCTGCGGAGAAGGTCCTTCGGCGGGATTCCTACGAAATGTGAAGGGTCGGCGGGAATTCTAAATATATAAAGGATCGTGAGTATGCCCATGTATGAAGGATCGACGAGTTAAGGGGATTCTAACGGTTTCTGTGTGTTCGGCGGAAGGCTTTGGGTTAAGCGTGTTTCGAGTTTGTCTAAGTCGATTTGAAAATCTTCTAAATATATAAATATTCCTTAAAGCCAAGCTATTAGGGTTTGAACCGGCTTTTCCATACATTTATTGATGGCAATCTTCGCTAGTTTTCAGTGAACTAATTTACACTTGTAGATGTTAGATCTCGAGTCTACCAGTGGAATTTCCGATAAGTCTTCATTGTTGTATCTATGGTTTATGTTTACCGTGTTAACATATCCTTAGATGTACACACATATAAGTGTAAGTATAAGTAAAATATATATATATATATATATATATATATATATATATATATATGTAAATGTGGATACAATATGACTCAAGTCCTGGAACTGATCAAAAGTACCTAGGATTATGAGAGTTATCATTTAGTCCCTCAGGTAAAACATATTAGGAGCTCAATGTGAGTATGCCCATGTAGATATCACATCTGGTATTCCAGACGCTTGTTCCAATATAGTCTTGAGCCATCTACTGTCTAGTTCCCATCATATTTACGGGAACCTAGACTACCCTGCAAGAAAGAGTTACTTTACCTTAGGAACCCAATACATATTGGGTCCTAGGTTCTTGTTAGCATAAACACTCGACTGCCTTCCTTCAGAAATTCTGACAGGAAGACTACCACTGCCCTGGAGATGTGGATAGGCCCTTGCCCTTGACACAGAGGGGTTGTGCCAACAGTCTATGGCAAAGTGTCCCACCTTGCCACAGCACCAACACTCGTGAATGTTGTATCGCTGTTTCTGACCTGATCTTGTGACTGAGGTAGTCATGAGCCTAGGTCCAAACGGGATAGATCTGGATCTGCTCCCAGAACTGCCTCTTCCACCGTGACACGTGGAAGGGTGGAATGAATGCATGCAGCGAGCGTCACGAGGTCTGGGAAGTGGTGCCTTCCTTTCAGACAGCCCCCTTCCTGAGACCCCATGAGAACTTATAGCATGACTTCTAACCCCCCTTTCCTGTGGCCTTGGGTGGAGAGAAGATTTCTGAGAGCTGATACTAGCTGATTCATGCCGAGTATGGGCAGTGGCCGAGAATACAAAGGGCTCAGAATGAGCCTTAGGTATTCTCTCACGGGTGGCCATGACGGCCCTTGCACTATGGGTGTCTCCACATGAGGACAGATCACCCTTGCAGTGATCACGATTATTCCTGTGATCATACCTGAAGGCATGATGAGTAGCCTTCCTACTTGGAGTGGGGGGTCGAAATACCATTTCCCCATTTCTCCACGAATTGATAATTCGGGAGATCCACCCATTTTCTATCTTTCTCTTCATAGCATCAACCTTGGAAAAGTTTGATACTATCCTTTTCTCAGTCTCTAGACTACTCTCTAGATCAGAGATTTTAGAGTCCTTGACCTTGTTGGACGCTAATTGGAGAATCAACAAGATCTTCAGCCGTGCAATCTCCTGAGCTTGTTCTTCAACAAGCAGGTTGCTTTTCTGAAGGGCTCTCAGCAGGGAATCAGAATTTTCTGAAGGGACACAGTTCCTGTCTTCAGAAACTTCAAGAGAGACGGGGCAGGATGAAAAAGTTACCTGCTCTTCAGTGTTATTGTCATTAGAGCCATTGACCGTTGTGTCATCCTCATCAGAACTGCTTTCCTCACTGGCTTTTTCAGTCTCTAACACGGACACTAGAGCTCTGATGCTGTCTGATAGATCCTTGCCTTCATCTTCAGAGGCGAGGACCCCCACATAGGCTTCATCCTCTGGTTGACAGCAGATTCCAGCTTTCTCTGACCCCCCCATCAGCTCTGAGATCATCACCCACATAGATTTAGCCGACCCACATTTTTCCAATCTAGAGCGAGAAGCTCCAGACCAGATATCCATGATAATTTGACGAATCCTCTTGTCCAAATTAAATAATGAAAGTTCCGTCTCCGACATCTCAGCAATGCACTTGGGCACTTGGATATTTCCAGAGTCGGAGGTCTTCATATGAATAAAAGGACCCTCTTCCAGGATGAAAGATGCTCGAGGATCGATAGCATCCAAGTGATATGACACTCTCATCCTCCAGACGGGATAAAACTCCTTTGTGCATGTGGGGAGTCTTAGTGGCGATATCTCATGATCTAGCTCCATGCTTCTGACACTGGTGGCAGGATTCTACTCAAGGTGTAAACCTTTTTGATGAGTAACCTCCCTCTGATACCACTTGAAAGTCCACCTAGTGTCAACTATCTTCACCTATGGGGGGGAATAGGTGACGTGCATCGTTTTTGAGGAATTTAAAATTGTACATGCACAAGAAAATAAAACAACACTGCAAACAGAGTACACAAGCTATTTATAGTGGTTCCCCGATTTGGGTACATCCACTTTCCCCCTTCGACCTATCTCCCAACAAGGGACGACTCGATCGCTTCTCCAACAGGATTGAAATCCAATCCTTGCACTATCGGAAGGAACCCTTCCACACGTAGGAGTCAACACTCCCACAACACGGGTTGCACCCAACCCTTACAACTAGGAACCAACGTTCCTTTACAACAGAAATAAAACTAGAATGTACAAGAAATACAAACTACGTTTGGAGACTAAGGTGTCCCTCTTCATAGATGACGTGTTCTTGAAGTCCACGAAGAGTCCACAACCCTAGATCTCTCTTGGAGAGGATCTCCCCGGAACCGGCGGCGGCAAGATGGGCGGCGGCTAGGTTCACGGGATCGGCGGCGACGACGATGTGCGGCTTCTGTACATTGGAGATCCAAACTTTGTAGCGAAGCTAGCTAGGTCTACCAACGGTCACACTAGGATCAGTCGTCTCGATCGATTCGGACGGGGAAGGTTTTCCCGATCAACAAATCAAGAGACAAGAGATCTCCAGTTAGACACGTGAGACGCTAAGCTTGGCTAAGCTTCTATCGACTGGAGATCTGGAAGAAACCACGATCAAGACCGGCGATTAACTCTCTCAAGCGGCGACGGCGGCGGCGGAGCGGAACTCGCGATCTAGGTTACGTCGCGGCCCGTGTTTCGTCTTTTTCTCTGTCTTCTCACTGTTCAAAAATATGCGTGTATTTATACACAAGTATACTCCTAAATGACCGTTGTGGGTCCCACCTGAAGGAAACCCTAGTTCCGGTTCAACACAGTGCCAGCGGCAGAATCCGGTCCAGCTGTTTCCAGAAAAATTGCCAAGTCAAAATCGGCGAGAATCGAAGGTGATTCTCGACGAATCGGCGAGAATCAGTTAGTGATTCTTGCCGAATCACTTGATGATTCTCGCTGAATCACTTGTTGATTCTCGACGAATATTACTTGGTCATGATCTGCTCAACGATGGGTTCGGCGAGAATCACTAGTGATTCTCGCCGAATCTTACTTGGCACCGTTTTGAGGTAGCCGGATAGAGTCGGCGAGAATCACTAATGATTCTCGATGATTCGACGAGAATCACTAGTGATTCTTGTCGATTTATACTTAGACGATTTTTCGTCTATCCACCCAAGAGCTGCTCCTTGACCCATCCTTGCTCCTTGTCTGCTCTTGCATAGTTACAGCCCTGTACTTGAAAGTATGTGCACTCCAATAGAGAGAGCACACGTAAGCCAACACACTGATCTGCTCAACGAGGGATTACGTCGTACAGACCCGTGTATATTGACCTACTGCACCCTGACATTGGTGTGCACTTAGCGTGGAATAACTGCAAGCACAACTTAAGAGGTTTCATCAAATACATTGTGAATTCATCTTAGCTTGACAGGTGGCTTCCTCAAATCCAGGTGATTGTGGATACAATACCCAAGAGAAACGCACGACCATGAGTTTTCCATAAATCAGAATTCCTGCCTTGGGGAAAATGAACTACCTGTATTAAAACAAAAAATTCAAAAGAGGACCCTCTAGTAATGCAGAAATGCAATAAAAGCAACTGGAAAGAGCCCCTGGGGAGCACCATATGCTTACCTCCAACAATAGCATGCGCAATTGCACACCCTTGGGCCAGAATAGTGCAAAATGTGGTCGATGACCGAACGAAGCAAATATAACCGATTACCGCCTGAAATGCGGTGCACGAGTAAGAAAACTAGCCCAGATGAGTCCGAAAATTAGTATATAAATAGGACTCATCAAACCCCCAGACTTACCTGTTTGCGCGTCCCGAACAAAAAAAATCTATGTAGATAGGGAAAAAAACTAGCTAACATAGAAATTGAGATACAGAGAACCATGCGAATTTGCATGCACACGCGCAAAAAAATATAATAGACGAAATTTCTAAGTATACAAAATAGTTTATACTTTTCACAATGTGTATCAAGATATTATTACTACTCAAAAATGGAATCACGGTGAATCTTTCGGTCACGTGTAGGAAGAAAGTAGACTAATCACTAGGGCGAGCATTGCCAAAGATCGGGGCTCGGGATAACCTCCAAAGGAATCCACCAATATTGGTGACCATATGCTTGCCCGTTCGCACTCTCTCCGTGGCACTGGTTTTGTTCACACACGAATCAGAAGGACTTTAGGTGAAGATATGGGGCTTGGGTTTCGGTGAGGTAAATAAAGATAAATAAGAAGGCTACGCACCTAACCCAAATGAGCTAGCATAAAAAAGAATCTATCCTCTAATGAAAATACATGCAGGTACACCACACCCCTAGACTTAATTTTTAAAATATGGGTGTGTAAACCGCCTATCACCACAACAATAACACAAATAGACTCTTCATTTTCACTTTTCTTTTTAACAATTATTATTTTTTTATTTTTTTATATATTTTTTTTGAAAAATTTTTATTTTAACAATTTCAGCAAATAAAAACTTTAGAGCACATCCACATATTCACAAGGAATATCACCCCATCAGCATCCCAACATGAAAATGTAAAACACTAAAACTCGACTTGGGTGTGCGACTATTATCGGTTATGAGGCTTTGGTGATATAATGGTGGAGCTGAATTAAAAGAAGGGGTAGGCACAACGGGGCTAGCAAGGATAAGATGTTAGGAACGGTACAAAGTTCAACCGGGCCAAAATGATGGCCTACATCACGCTCATGCGATTGAACTAACCTATACCCATGCTTCAAAAATAGCTTGGGGCAAGTTCTTAGCCAACGAGAAAGACTATCCATCCTCCCGACTCAAGCAAAATGAATCTAATGGTCGTCTACATACATCCCTAAGCTACCGTCGGATTCACACCGGATTCACCAATTTTTGAGTTGAATATAATAGTATTTACGCAATTAGAAAAATATAAAACTATAAGCATACAGAAAAATTAAATCTACTCCAATTTCTACACGAGGTGAGAGCATTGACTAGGAGCACAGCAGGGTCAACATTTTACTCCGTCTCACAATCCTATGCCAGCACAATAATTTTCCCAAATCATACAAAAGAAACGAGTTTAACTCGTAGCACGCTAACAGCAAAGCACGCGCTCATGTGGGTGTAGTGGTGTGCGATGCAATGAAATAATCAAAATGAAATAATAAAAACTTCAAGTATGCAAATGAAATGTGAGCGTGCAAAAGGTAACAAATACTGGCTCTCCCCCAAACATAAACTAAGCTACACGGTATAAGATATTGAAATTAAAATCAGATAGAGACAAGCGGAGAGGTTAACCAATGCTCAGCTAGTGAGCTTACCAAAAGACACGTGAAAAAGTAGAAGCAGGTCCGCCAAACGAAGAGTCACAGCCCCGCCAATACGAATTTGTCATGAATACCTGCAGGGGTGAGCTCTGCAAAAACAAAAGAAAAATAGACAAAATACAATGAAATACTATAACTAAGATAGACATGAAAAATAAAAGTGCAGAAAATATAAGATAACTACTGGGGTTATTGTCCACCCAGTATGACTTATTTGGCTAACGAAGAGTTCTAGCTAATGGGCCTATGAAATAAAAGATGTACAGGTAACTGGCTGAAAATCTATTGCGGTAGCGAGTACCGATACGGAGATAATGCAGTTACCCCTCTACCTAAATAATAATACCTGAACAATTCAGGTAGAGGAAATAGGAAATAAGAAGAGGAGGAGCACTGTTCCTCGCTCATCTTATCACAAAAGAAACCCTTGCCTAGCAAGGCGTTGTCCACCGCAAGTCCGTAGGAGGCAATGGCGATGACAGGGGCTTCCACTATGAAGGAGGTAGGAACCTTCTCACAAAAGCATATGAACTCGCCGTCGGCATGAGCACAAGGCTCATCATCATCCCAACGTACCCATGGAGACTCAACCCACACAGGCTCAGATAAAGAAGGGGGGTCAAGTAATAAACAAGAGGAAAAAATAAAATGTACATAATATGGGAGAGTGATCTCGGTATGACTCTCTGCAGGATCCGAGCACAGATCATCATCAGTATAATATGAGTCATATCGTGTGGAATCCGAGAACTCGAAGTCTGTAGTGGTAAGAGGTACCACCACGTCCAATAAGGAAGTGCAAATCTCCACATCAGAAAGGGGATACTCCTCAATCCACTAGGGAGCGTCATAGAGTTTCGAGGATCCGCATTCTCCGTCGGAGATAGTAGAGTCTTCAACCCACTTTGGCGCAACCTCAGGCACCGAATAATCCAAAAATATGGCATCATCAGCCGACTCACCCAAAAAAGAAGTAGTACGATCGAGAAAAAATTGTGGAGGGGCAAAACTGCTCTCTAAATCCGGCAATGAACGAGCAGGCCCCATCACAAAATCATCTGCAGACACCTCCGCGTTAACGAGAACAATCTCTACGTCCCATATATGAGCGCCCATGTGTTCCTGATCCTCTTTTTGATGGCTAACCCCAAAGTGATTGTCATCACTCAAGGGAAGCTTGTAAAAAGGGAGCGAGGGACCCATGAGAGATCTGTATGCGGCGAGAGATTCTTCGGTAATTTTAACGGGCAAAGAGCGAGCAAGAATATCGATGTTAGTGTATGGGCCAGGCAACACCCTGGTAGGCCAATCCACAACAATCTTCCACAAACGGGAGGTTGCTTCGCACACGCCCTCAGAGTGAGAAGGCACATACAAGCGAGGGCAATCCTTCACCATATGGCCTATACCTTGACATAGCAAACATCGAATACAATGCTCAGCATTTAAAACAGCCATGGTGTCGATGTATCAGCTCATAGTGTCATAGAGACGGCACTTGGCTACGGAATACATCATGAACAAAAATATTTACCGAAAGGGTGCTACACACTAGAATAAAAATAGAATGGACCCGCATTCTACAAAAAATAAGAAAAGGGATACAAATAAAAATAAGCAACATATTCTAAAAAGTAAAGCAAAGAATAAAAATGCAATGTACAAATGGAAAAGTGCTTCTATCTCCCTCTCCAAAAACTCACACGACTGTGTTCCCCGGCAACAACGCCAAAAACTTGATGCGTTGAACGACAAGTGTACCGGTCGCACAAATAATATAAAATGGGCGAATGTCCCCAAGTATCGATCTCTCAAGGAACACAATAAGGTGGAGTTAATTTTGAGGGGGACTTGAGATTGAAGTCCTTAGGTCGGTGTTTACGAAGAGGTTTTGATTGTTGAGGAAAAATAAAGTAAAACAATAATAAACTACTCCTCTGCAACGCCGTTATGCGATGCTTCGCCAGGCAGGATGGAAGACTACACGGGCCACTATGCACTGAATCGCTAGGCAGATGGATGAGTAGGCTTGCGAATGAGGTGGTTAGAATGGCAGAATGAGGGTCGTGAGCACCTCTTAGCTACGCACGCCACTAGCAATTGCTAGTGTGGCACTGTGTGGTGGAGGATGGAAAATGGCGCACCTCAAGCAAAAAACATTAATATAAAATCACAGACATGATTACACACAAACTTATATTACATTAAGCACACATCATCAAATACAAAGAGATCAAACGACACTATCAACAACAAAATAAGGAGAGAGTGTGTGAAATTGACCGGATCCGAAGTCTTGCTGAGGATTCACGAAAGTAATCGCCGGATTGTCAATCTGCATCTAGCTCGGTCCTCAACTACATCCAGGGGAGAGGAGGCTGTTACTCACTCCCAATGGACCCGTATTCTTCGTGTCACGATCCGATGGAGGATGGCACAAAATTTGCCTAGCTTGATGGAGAACTCTAGATCAAACTCTTCTTGAAGCTCAAGGATGAAGGAGGAGGTTGAGAGGAAGCTCCGGCTTGAATTTGGCATTGAAAGCATGCCCTAAAGCAATCTCCATGATGGAGAATGAAGGGAAATGGCGGAACCCTTCCTCAGAGATGAAAATGGCGGAATAATGTGTGGGATCAAAATCTTTTTTTTGGTGGAGGAAAATCTGTGCTTAAATAGAAGCAGGTCAAAAATAGTCACGCACGGTTTGGTACATGACCGTGTGCAAACTGTGCGTTATTAACAAGCAGAAAACTGGCCTGCGAGGAAGAAGCATTGTGTAACACCTCCATCTGTCACATGGAATATAACAGAAGGTCCAGCTGGAACCCGACGTCATATACCACAAACAGTCAAAAGGGTTACATAAGGATATACAAACTATCCAATTAAGATTACTCGCCCTACACAGACCATTCTAGGGGAAGCTTTTAAAAGTTGAAAAAACCCAAAACTTAAATCCAATAAACATGAATGTCCACAACCACAGTACTGGAATGAAACCCAAAATACACTGAAAGGGTACATGGTCTTACAATAGTTCACTTAATAAATAGTGTATTCCATACATCGGCTCGCAGGACGGCCACACATGACAAAAGTAAAGTACAACTATTCTTTACGGCCTTCTAGTGCCAGCACAGCAACATGGGCTCCAGCCCGCTATTTCGTACTCGGCTCCGCAGTACCTACAAGCACAATTCCACCGCACGGTGACAAATAAAGCAACGGTCAGCCAAAAGCTGACCAAATTATAACGACCCCGCCCCTTACTCGGGATGGCGGTACTCTTTCCCTGCATAACATTAGCCCAGCTAAACAATAAAGTGCAACTATATATTTCGCCACAGGTGTAGGCTCGCACGGCCAAACACCCCATGCACTCAGGGCACATTAACGGTGAATCCTATCATTACAGGGTCTTCACCACCACCCCCAGGATGGCAACAATATGTGAGCATTTAGCCTTTCTGACCATCGTCTAAGGCTCCCGACTATGCCAACGGCCAGTGCCCTTTTCGGATTTCTCAAACCGTACCACATAGCCTAGGTCCGATTCCACTTGTCAGTTGCTCACGCCGCCTATACAATTTAAGTTCTACGCGCGGGCCAAGCTTCTCTCGGATCCCAAAGTTTTCCAAACAATCTCATAACCCAGTTATGATCAAGGCCGGTTCCCAGACCGCCAAGTTAGCAGAACACGTTTCCGCTCAGTTTTCTGGGTACGCCTTGAAGCTAACCTCCAAGGATCCCTGCTGCAATCTGTCGTGTAGAAACCCGAAAAAACCAAAAGCACGGAGTCTTCTCCGGCAAAACATATCAAATGCAACATCATCGATCCAGACAATACACGTCCCGGTAGGCTTCACACACAATGCCTATGCCCGTACTTACGATTTTGGACTCTATATGCAACACAAGGGGGACTATTCACATCAACCCCAAGGAACACCACGCACTCACCGCACACTCGCGGGAGCAGGATTCCCTATGCAGAAAGAAAGAGCTTCACATGCTCAAGTAGAGAATCGTTACCCTTGTAGTCCGCTTTGGCGCCTTTGAAAAACTACACGGATGGAAATCTTCGCAACGAACATTCCTCCACAGATCCGCTCTCAGATTTCGAAACGGTGCTCCGATGCTCCGTCGGCGGCCGGAATCCCTTCCTTCTTCCTCCTCTTTCCAACTCCTCGAGAGAGAGATAATGGTTAGAGATAAATGAAGGATTAACTCCCCTATTCCTGACCTTAACAGAGCAGGAAACCATCTGGGCCGTTGGATCTTAATTAAAGAAAACGAACGGCTCAGATCCGTTCAAAAATCTCCAAACCTGGGCTGAACACGGCTTGGCACACGGCCGTGTCCCAAGCCGTGTGCCTCGCTCCAGACACGATCGTCGAACGGAGGAAAGACACACGGGCAGAGACACGCCCGTGTCTCACCTGACACGCCCGTGTCGGGTTCCTCGACACGCCCATGTTCGGGGGCGTGTCATGCATAACCGCCACGGCAACGGACACGATCCAAAAGAACACGGGTAGGCACACGCCCGTATCAAAGGACACGCCTGTGTCAAAGGACACGCCCGTGTCACTTAGCCATGTTTCTAGCCGTGTCCTTCTCGGGATGAAAACGGCCAAAAACACCAGCCAGACACGGCCTTGGACACGACCGTGTCCTAGGTCGTGTACCCCTATACAGGCACTAAAAATCCCCTTTTTCGCGACCGACTCAAATACAATTTTCGGGGCGTTACAAATCTCCCCCACTAAAGGAATTTCGTCCCGAAATTAAGCAAAGGTACACAAATCTAAAAAATACCTGAGTGGAATAACTCAGGGTATTCCTCCAACATAGCTTGCTCTCGCTCCCAAGAAAGCTCCTCACGTCCGCAATTATCCCATCGGACTTTAACCATACAAATATCCTTGTTGCTTGACTGCAACATCTTCAATACGTACTGGCTTGACCCTTGTGGTCAACTCATAATCAACTGGTACTTGATTATCCGCAATGATCTGCGAAGGTTCTTGCACTACCTTACGCAACACCGATACGTGGAACACGTCATACAGCCCACTCAATTCCGCCGACAGCTTCAATCTATACGCCACCTCGCCAACATGCTCCAGGATTTCAAATGTTTCAAGGTATCTCGGACTCAACTTCTTCAAGCGTCGAACCCGCAATACACCCTTGAACGGCTTGATTTTTAGATACACCATGTCGCCAACATTGAACTCCACGTTCCTATGCTTGGCGTTGTAATACTTTGCCTGCCTGTCCTGAGTGATCTTCAGCCTTTCTTGAATTGTCTGTATCACTGAAGTGGAGTCTTCCACCACTTGATGTTTATACAACTTCGATTCGCCTGCCTCCAACCAAGACAACGGCGTACCACACTTCCTCCCGTACAAGGCCTCGAAAGGCGCCATTCCAATACTCGCCTGAAAGCTATTGTTGTACGCAAACACCACCATGTACAGGTGATCTTCCCACTGCTTTCCGAAATCTTGGATGCACATGCGAAGCATGTCCTCCATAGTCCTGTTGAACCTCTCGGTCTGACCATCAGTCTGTGGATGAAAGGCTGCGCTGAAACTTAGCTTAGTTCCTAACATTTTATGCACCAACCTCCAATCCTTCGACGTAAAGCATCCATCTCGGTCACTAACAATACTGCGGGGCACACCATGCAATCGTACAATATTCTCCACGTAGAGTTTGGCTAACTTTTCCACCGAATCTTCCTTCCTGTTTGGAATAAAGTGTGACACCTTTGTCAACCTATCTACGACCACCCAAATGGCGTCATTTCCCTTCTGTGACTTCGGCAAACCATGCACAAAATCCATAGTAATGTCATCGAATTTCCATTCTGGGATAGGTAGGGGTTTCAAGAAACCTCCGGGCTTCTGGAATTCCGCCTTCACCAATGCACAAGTACGGCACTTGGCCACATATAGTGCTACATCCTTCTTCAAACCCGGCCATCGAGGACGGAACCCCGATGCGCGATATGAATTTTTCGGACACGAAGGAATGCGATGCTCCCGTATCAAACAGGGCTCTCGCCAGAAACTCAAAGATCAACACAAATCCTAGCATCAACAATAGTAAGTTAACAAATATGAAGGTAACCACTATAAAAGTTAAACCACTACAATTTAACTCATACCTGTCACCACGTTTGCCTGCTTTATGGCCTCTTGCAGACCAAGGTTGTAGATTCTAGGCTGGGCTGGAGCATGATGGGACGCGGTTGACTCCACTGCCTTCCCTTTCTCCTCATAAGTTGCTCCAGACTTCCTCTCGGACTTTGAACGTCCGCTCCAACACTTACGAGCAAAATGCCCCGTCTTCCTGCAGTTGTAGCAAGCTCCTGGGACTCGACTTGTAGTTGCCCCCGACGCATCAGCCAAAGGGGCTGAGTTCGAAGTCCTTCGCTTCTTGTTCAATCTGCGGAAACTTGACTTGTTATATGGCACCTTGAACTCGGACTTCTTTTCTCCTGGGTCCTTCTTCTCTTGAACTTTCTTCGCAACCTTCTCCAATGATCGGGCTGAATTGACCAAGGCTAGGAAGCCTTGCGCCTTAGGCCCAGCAAGTAGTAGTTGTAGGTCGCCACGTAGACCCTCATAAAATTGGTTGGTCTTTTTTTCTTCTTCCATAAACGTAGCACCAGCATAACGACCCAACCGTGTGAACTCATTAAGATACTCGTCCACGCTTCTGGATCCCTGAGTCAACCCAAGATACTGATTCTCCATCTCCAACTTCTGAGCAGAAGGTATCAATCTGGCTAGGAACAACCTCGAAAATTCCTCCAAAGGCACATCAGCAAGATGCCTAACCACTAAGAGATGAAACTCCAACTCATCCCACCACAGCCTCGCTTCACCCACCAAAAGAAAAGTCGTTATGGTGGTATTCTGCACTCCTCAGTTAATGTGGCTGTCAAGACCCTCTTCATCGAAGAGAGACAGTCTTCAGCTTGAGCTGGCGTTCCAACCCCATCGAACCTCGGAGGATTAAAGCCCATTACATGCTTAAGCTGCTTCTCCGTAGCTCTCCTCGGCTCTACAAGATCAACTGCTACGCGCTCCACGACTCTCGGCTCTGCCGCCCTAACCGGTTCTTGCTCATTCGCAGGAGGTGCACGATGCATTTGCCCTGCAGGTTGGGCATTTATCTTTGCAAACACGGCTTCAACCACCAACTTGATGGTTTCCGCTGAAGGAGGTGTTGTAGGCACATCCCTTGGTGCACTACTTTCCGCTAATTGCGGACGCTCTGACTGACCCGCACCGCTCCTAGCTGCCTATAGTAGCAAATACACATGATTAGATGACAAACAAATTGCTAAAAGCAATCATTGGAACACTCAGATTCCACAAAACAAGTGTATTTTTCATTCCTAAGTGGACATTCATGGGTTCTTTTTGATGTTATAACGATGACGCACACATGTGCTCACCACCCCTTAAAAGAATTCGCCCACGAATTCATTTAAGCCTGACCGTAACCAGAAGTCTGATACCAAATTGTAACACCCCCATCCGTCGCATGACATATAATAGAAGGTCCAGCTGGAATCCGACGCCATATACCACAGACAGTCAAAGGTGTTACATAAGAATATACAAACTATCCAATTAAGACTACTCATCCTACACAGAGCATTCTAGCGGAAGCTTTTAAAAGTTGAAAGAACCCAAAACTTAAATCCAATAAACATGAATGTCCATAACCACACTACTGGAATGAAACCCAAAATACACTGAAAGGGTACATGGCCTTATGGCCTTACAATAGTTCACTTAATAAATAGTGTTTTCCATACATCGGCTCGCAGGCCGGCCACACATGACAAAAGTAAAGTACAACTATTCTTTACGGCCTTCTAGGTCCAGCACAGCAATATGGGCTCCAGCCCGCTATTTGGTACTCGGCTCCGCAGCACTTGCAAGCACAATTCCACTGCACGGTGGGAAACAAAGCAACGGTCAGCCAATAGCCGACCAAATTATAACGACCCCGGCCCTTAGTCGGGATGGCGGTGCTCTTTCCCTGCATAATATTAGACCAGCTAAACAATAAAGTGCAACTATATATTTCGCCACAGGTGTAGGCTCGCACGGCCAAACACCCCGTGCACTCAGGGCATATTAATGGTGAATCCTGTCATTACAGCGTCTTCACCACCACCCCCAGGATGGCAACAACATGTGAGCATTTGGCCTTTTTGACCACCGTCTAAGGCTCCCGACTATGCCAACGGCCAGTGCCCTTTTCGGATTTCTCGCACCGTACCACATAGCCTAGGTCCGATTCCACTTGCCCGTTGCTCACGCCGCCTATACAATTTAAGTTCTACGCGCGGGCCAAGCTTCTCTCGGATCCCAAAGTTTTCCAAACAATCTCATAACCCAGTTATGATCAAGGCTGGTTCCCAGACCGCCAAGTTAGCAGAACACGTTTACGCTCAGTTTTTCGGGTACGCCTTGAACCTATCCTCCAAGGATCCCTGCTGCAATCTACCGCGTAGAAACCCGAAAAAACCCAAAGCACGGAGTCTTCTCCGGCAAAACATATCAAATGCAACATCACCGATCCAGACAATACACGTCCGGGTAGGCTTCACACACAATGTCTATGCCCGTACTTACGATTCCGGACTCTATATGCAACACAAGGGGGACTATTCACATCAACCCCAAGGAACACCACGCACTCACCGCACACTCGCGGGAGCGGGATTCCCTATGCAGAAAGAAAGAGCTTCACATGCTCAAGTAGAGAATCGTTACCCTTGTAGTCCGCTTTGGCGCCATGGAAAAACTACACGGATGGAAATCTTTGCAACGAACTTTCCTCCATAGATCAGCTCTTAGATTTCGAAACGGTGCTCTGATGCTCTGCCGGTCGCCGGAATCACTTCCTTCTTCCTCCTCTTTCCAACTCCTTGAGAGAGAGAATGGTTGAAGAGAAATGAAGGATTAACTCCCCTTTTCCCTGCCTTAACAGAGTAGGAAACCATCTGGGCAGTTGGATCTTAATTAAAGAAAACGAACGGCTCAGATCAGTTCAAAAATCTCCAGACCTGGGCCGAACACGGCTTGGCACACGGCCGTGTGCCTCGCTCCAGGCACGATCATCGAATGGAGGAAAGACACACGGGCAGAGACACGCTCGTGTCTCACCTGACACGCCCGTGCCGGGTTCCTCGACACGCCCATATTTGGGGGCGTGTCACGCATAACCGCCACGACAACGGACACGACCCAAAAGAACATGGGTAGGGACATGGGTAGGCACACGCACGTGTCAAAGGACACGTTCGTGTCACTTAGCCGTGTTTCTAGCCGTGTCCTTCTTGGGATGAAAATGGCCAAAAACACCAGCCAGACACGGCCTTGGACACGCCTGTGTCCTAGGCCGTGTACCCCTATACAGGCCCCAAAAATCCCCTTTTTCGCGACCGACTCAAATACAATTTTCGGGGCGTTACACGTTGACCCGTGAATTTACTCACGCACGGACGCAAATGCCCGTGCATGAAGGAAAACACACGGTAACAACAGAATGCAGAAATTCAAGGCAAGCTGGTGGAACCGTGCATTTTACACGAGCACGGGCGCTTCCTCCCGTGTGTGAAAAAATCGCACGATTAACCATAGATTGGTACAAACAATAAAGCTACAGGAAAACCGTGTGTTTCCTTCGCGCACGATTCTGAAGAAACGTGTGTTAACTGTGCGTGTATATTGTCGAGCTCAGCTCGACGAAATTTGTCGAGCTCCACTCGATGATTCTCCTACTCAACAGAATGCACGATCGGGCACAAACCATGCATGAAGGAAATGCACGACCGTGCATTTTCCACAAATCAGAATTCCTGCCTTGGGGAAAATGCACTACCTGCATTCAAACAAATAAATCAAAAGAGGACCCTCCAGCAATATAGAAATGCAACAAAAGCAACTGGAAAGAGCCCCCGGGGAGCACCATGTGCTTACCCCCAAGAACAGAATGTGCAATTGCACACCCTTAGGCCAGAATAGTGCACAATGTGGTCAATGACCGAACGAAGCAAATATAACCGATTACCGGCTGAAATGAGGTGCACGAGTAAGAAAACTAGTCAAGATGAGTCTGAAAATCAGTATATAAATAGGACTCATCATACATCCACTCTGCACCTCACCGATCTAGCACAACACTAGACTCGGCTACTTCACTATTCTCTCAGATTGAAAACAATCCTACTACTCGGAACAACGTTCCTACAACTCGGAGTAAAACCACTCCTACAATAACTCAGAGAACAACTCCTACAAACTCGGAGAATTACTCCTACAATCTCGGAGAATAACTCCTACAAGAATGAAAATGAATTTACAATGAAATACATAAACTTGTCTTCATAGATCTGACTGATACTTGGCCTCTTCCTTCTTGAAAATTTGCAATGCTATGTCAGAAAAGTTGAGGAAGAAATCGGAGAACACTTCGATCTGAGAGCGTAGGATCACAACGATCAAGGAGAAGATTTGCAAATGTTGAAAAGCTTGATCGGTTAAAACATTCTTGTCTAAATTTCTGGATCGAGAAGTCTGATAATGAAGAACACGTCAACTCAGCGACGTTGCTTACCAATTTAGAATCTTGAAAACCGATTCAGAATACTTGAGAATTCTTTTTAGAGCTTATCGATTCTGACATGACCTTTTATAGGTCTTACATAATGGTTTGATTACATTTGATACAATCCACGTGGATCAATCAAGAGTTAATCAAATTTGAAATCAAAACCCTCTGTCACTTAGTGAAATATAGATTTAGAACTCCATTTCTCGAGAGTAATAAGCATTACTCGAGTACTGATTTTGTTTCTCGAGAAAGAAAAGAAGATTCTCGAGAAGAAATACTTGAGGAAAATATAGAATATGAGTTCTGGTTTCTTGAGAATGGATAGACTTACTCGAGAAAAATTCTTCTATTACTCGAGAAAAATTCTTCTGTTACTCGAGAAAAATTCTTCTGTTACTCGAGAAAAAGAAAGCCACTCGAGAAAAGATTTCTATTTCTCGAGAAAGAATATCTAGTTCTCGAGAGCTAACCTTGGCCTTCTCGAGAAATTTCTTCGGCTTTCTCGAGAAAAGGACTTAGAAAAATTTGGAGCTAAATTTTAAGGTTACTCGAGAAAATTAAGACCTACTCGAGTACTTCATGGCTTTCTCTAGAACTACACTTGACTTTCTCGAGAAAAAGACTTCTGGTACTCGATTACCTGACTAAGCTAACTCGAGTAATTCATTTAAACTTGCTCGAGTAATACCTAACCTTTCTCGAGTAAATTACTTAGAAAACTTTTGTTAACTGAAAAGTAATTTTCTTTTAAGAGACGAGCAACCAGCCTTTCTCCCATAACTTTAGTACTTGAAAAAGAAGTGTGTCTCAATAGAGATGTTACACAAGAGTCAACACCATGGATCACACAATGAGGGATTATATTATATGGTCCTATGTTTGGTGCCCCATTGTAAACTGACATTCGTCTACACTTGGCAATTATAACCTATAAGCACTCAACTTGAAAAGGCATCAAATACAAACTTAATTCAACTTATTTCAAGGGTGATTTCATACAAATCTAGGTTATTGTGGATACAATACCCACCATAACCTCGTAGACATCCTCTATCTGAGTCTCATCGTCACAGACCCAAACATCCTCGTGAACCTCCTCGACAAGCAAATCACGATCGCATATGTAATAGAAGGAATCCCTATAATCTTCAAGACCACCTATCTTCATCTCGAGTACCCACTCTTCTAAAGAAAGACACGCTATCTAAGCTTTGTAATCCTCCCATTCCGCCCTCAAGTTGGAGCTCTCCTCATGAGCGGTCTTCAAACTCTGTACGATCTTCTCCGCCATTGACTTCTCTCTTTGCAACGATACTCGGTTTTCCTCCATCTCGGACTTCAGCTCTGATATGATCCATCAAAATCGGGATACTTCTCGATCTAGCACCTCTCTGTAGGCTGCAATTAAATCCACTACTACTCGAAGCTTCTCTTGGAGAGCCAAATATTCATCTTTCAAGCTCACATAATGGTCGTTCCATGTGAATGCTATATATGTCTTGGCTTCAATCTACAAACAACAAACAAAGGGTTAATGTCATACATAATAATCGGTTTAAATAAAGATGAATGACTCACTTACCATATCACTCATTGCCTTCAAAGATGGTGACACTCGAGGGGCAGAATTTTCCGAACGAAGGACTCAGGTGCAGATGCCTCTATCAACTCTAGATCAGAATTGGATGCAGCAAGCTCGTTTCCTGGGGCCTCCTCAACCATGTCCTCTCTTCGACTTGTCTAAGTCTGCAACCCCTCAGCTACATCACAACTACTCTTCAAAATAATCTTCCTTTTATGAACTAATGGCTTGGCACTCGACCTCAACTGAAAGGCCTCACTGGTACATGCACTTCTATCCAACAAATAAAGAAACACTAAACAAGCATTTCAATAACACTCGAGAATTTGAGAATATCAGTATCAGCGTAAAGTCACATTCTCACCCTCTTTGACTTCGGCAACGATTGGTCAAGGAATTCCAGAACTCTGGCAAACCCCAAGAATTTCTAACATATCCGAACAAGGTTGAAAGTCTTTATTCAAGATTAGCTAAACACCTAGAGTGGGTGAATAGGTTTCTTTTGGCACTTTTAATTCTTTTGGAGTTATGATCTTGGTGTGTGTTAGAGTTATTTGTTAGCTATCAAGAATCACAACAACACACAAGATTTTATATTGGTACCCATATCTATGGTATATCCAATTTCCCCCTTCACCTATCTAGCAGTGAGTTAGATTCGGTTAACTTCTCCAATATCCTTAGCTTCTTGAGCATACACCTCAAATCCATCAGAATCTTACACCTTAGAGTGAGTCTCATACCTATAACTCAAAATGAGAATAGTCCTACCTCAGGCACAGCATCCATACGCTCAGAGTTAAGCAACTCCTACCTCAGTCCTAGCAGCCCTACACTCAGAGATACACCAGATCTCCCACCTCAGATCCCTCAGATCCTACCTCAGATCCACTTTTGGATCGTACCCACTTAGAGACTGCAACTCCTACCACTCAACCTTTATAATACATGCTTACAGCTCAGATCGCACAGTGATCCTATATTTTGAGTAAAGTTTTTGTAGTGATTGACTCCAGAGAAATAGACCTCTGAGCCAGCTTCCTAGACTACATAGAAACAGCCCTAACTCTTCACAGCAATAGGAATACAGATCTTTAGATTTATTATGCTTATGCTGAGAAGAACTGCTGCAGAGCTCTGTATCTTCAAGGTTGACTATATCAGAGATGAATGCAGCAGCCTTGAAGAAGAACAACAACTATATTGAGTACTCTGCTAACTAACCCTTGCTGAAAATTAGTGTTTTCGTTCTTGCTGAAGACTTCTTAGAGTTTTCAATTTCACCCACTTTTCCAGAAAAAATGATGATCTCTGTCAAAAACTACTTTTAATTTCTCTGTTTCGACTTTTATATAGTACAGTTCAAAGGCTCTTTGATTCATATGGGCAAGTAGTATGGGCAGTTGTAAAATAGCTTTACTATTAACTACACTGTAGAAACATGCGGCGATATTTGTCCTTTAGCACGAAAAACCTGCTTCATTTGAATTTTGGATGATGTCAGCATGACTCAACGTTTGTGGACTTAGCAACTTTCACCATACTGTCTACATAGGCATTGAGTGAAGTCTTGTGACTCAACACATAGAGGCATTGAGTGTTGCCTTGAAACTAAATGCATCTGAACTTTAAGTGTTAACTGTTGTGGCATTAAGTGGTAAGTCTTCACTCAATGCAAAAACACTTAGCTAAATAACTGTCTAACTTCTGAGGCATTGAGTGACCCTTCATCACTCAATGATGTTGCCTTTGACAACTTAACTGATAAGGCATTGAGTGACCCTTCGTCACTCAATGCATTTGTACTTAGTAGAATTCTTCTGGTTGAAGGCGTTGAGTGAACTTTCTTCACTCAACGCTTTTGAACATGACAGTTATCATGTCTGAAGGCATTGAGTGAACCTTCTACACTTAACACTTCTGGACTTCTACAGAATTTCTGAATGAAGGCATTGAGTGAATCTTCTACACTCAATGTTTCTGGACTTTGATGTATCTTTGATAAGGCGTTGAGTGAGCCTTCTTCACTCAATGCTTCTATACTTGGATAGATTTCCTTTGAGTAGGCATTGAGTGAAACTCCTTCACTCAATGCTTCGAGCCTTAGCCAGATTTTAGTTCAGCACTACTGAGGCTTTGAATGTCTGAGCTTCTGTCAACGCTTTTAGTACTCTGGAGTTGAGTGAATTGTACTCACTCAACGCTTCTGGACTTAGGCAAATTTTTGCCTCTATAATATCCTATCTTGAGTCCAACCAACCTTCTTGTAACACCTCCATCCATCATATGAAATATAAAGAGGGTCCAGTTGGGGCCCCACGTCATATTCCACATACAGTCGGCGGAGTCACATGTTAATATCATAACTACTAAATGCACCTTAACTCAGATCATTCTAGCGGAAGCTTCTGGGGTTAACATTTTGAAGTCAAGTATCACAGAAGTGTCCACTTATAAAAACTTAGGAATGTTATAACATAATACACAAAAGTCACTATCGCCAGCGATAGTCACTGACACCCGGCGACAGTTAACAGTACTTGAAAACTGTTCTGTCCTTAAGGCCTTACATTCATTCTTTTTAGGTGTGGATTACAAACATCAGCACGCAGGCTGGACAAACATGAAATCAATAAAACATTGTTTGGCCTTTGAGGTCCGGCATAGCAATAATGGCAGCAACCCATTATTTCACGCTCGGCACTCTGGCACCTGCATAGGGACAATCCGCCATAAGAGTGGAAAATAAGGCAATGATCAACTTTCAGCCGACCAAATTATAATGACCCTACCCCATACCAAGGGCACAAGTATTCCTTCTGTGCAGGCATAGAATTAATATAATATATGTATCACAAGGAGGTGCACTTAAGCACCAATCAATATATCATAAACAAATGCCTCAACAGCCAAATGTTCCATGCACTCAGGGCACATTCTCGGTGTACTGGACTTCTCCAGGTCCCACCACCATCCACAGTCCCGGACTTGATGGTATACTTGAGCATTCGAGTTTTTCTAGAACGTGGCCTAAGACTCTCATTATGCCAACGACACAAGCCAATTACTTTAGATAATCCAGCCCGAATGACATAACGTGGGTACAGTTCAGCTCTTTCCCGTTGCTCAAATCTCCAGGTCAACGCCGATGGTCCCAGCCATCATGGAAAATGATAAGACGTTCGTCAGCATCCCCTTTCTTATTCTGCTCTCTGGCCTTTCCTCGACTGCCTCCCACCAGGTCCCCAGGACAAGATCCTGCAATTGACACACAATGACACTCACGATCATAGCTAGGCACCCAGACTCACAGCTTGTAACGCCCCGAAACTCAAAGGAGCAAAGGGGGACGTTTTGGGCCAGTTTTGGTTTCTGGCTGAAGGCACACGGCCTGGGACACGGGCGTGTCCCAGGGCGTGTCAAGCGTGTGTCGACACTTAGCCGCGAAGTCGTCGAGTTATTCTCGACGATTCGTCGAGAATGGGCACACGGCCTGCGACACGGGCGTGTCGCAGGGCGTGTCGACCCGTGTCGACACTTAGCCGTGAAATCGTCGAGTTATTCTCGACGATTCGTCGAGAATGGGCACACGGCCTGCGATAACGGGCGTGTCGCAGGGCGTGTCGACCCGTGTCGACGATCGTCAAGGTGAAATCGTCGAGATTCACTCGACGATCGTCGAGACAAGGCACACGGCCTCGGACACGGGCGTGTCTAAGGCCGTGTCAGCGAGTCGTCGTTCTCCCCTCGACGAAATGTCCCGTGTACACGGCCTGGGGCCCAGGCGTGTCAATGTGACACGGGCAAGGACACGGGCGTGTCCTAGAACCCGTGCAGTGCTCGGGTTGGAAACGGGGAAAAATCATGGGTACACGGCCGGCTACACGGCCGTGTCAGCTGGAACACGGGCGTGTCAGCTCGAACACGGGCGTGTTCGGTACCCGTGTGCGTGTTCAGAAGATTCGATTTTGACGGCGAATGCGGCACACGACCCTGGACACGGGCGTGTGCCAGGCCGTGTTCGGTCCAGATTGGGCATTTCAGCCCAGAATCAAAGCCGCTCGTTTTCTTAGGTTGAGATCCGACGGCTGGGATGGTTCCTGGGAGGATATACACGGGTTTGACTTAGAAAAATCCACACTTTTCATCACTTGATCTCTCTCCAAACCCTTGGAGAAAGAAGAGCCAAGGCTAGAGGAAGAGGAGCTAGATCCGCCATTGGAGGAGCTTCGGAGCTCCGAATCGCAAGCCGACTCCGGATCCACGGAGGCAACGCAAGCGCGGTGATTTCTATCCGATTACATTTCGATGGCGCCAAAGAGGAACGCAAGGGTAACGATCCTCACTTGTGAGCATGATAGCTCTCTTTCTTAGCATAGGAAGCCCTCTCTCGCGAGTTTGCGAAGAGTTGGAGGCATTCCTTCGGGTAGATATGTAAAGTCCCCGTTGTTTAGCGTCCGTATGCGAGAACGGACATAGGCATTTTGGTTGAAGCCTACCCGGACATGTAGTTCGGATCGGTGATGTTGCATTGCATAAGGCCGGAGAAGACTCCGTGCTATTGGGTGTTTTTCGGGTTTTCTACGCGGTAGATTGCAGCAGGGAGCCTTGGGGACTAACCCAAAGGTGCACCCGGAAAACTGGGCGGACACGAGGTCTTGCCAACTTGGTGGCCTGAGAGCCAACTTGAACATAACGGGGTTATGTGATTTGTGGTAGAACGGAATCGGTGAAAGTTTGACCCGCGCAAATGGCTTAAATTGTCGTTGCGATGTGAGCACGGGTTAGATGGAGCCGTACCCGCTTTATGTCGTTCGGGTTAGAGAGACCTAAAGTTACATGGCACTCGCCGTTGGCATAGATGTGAGTCTTCGGTGGTCGATGGCTTAAATTGACGTGACCAATACCATGAAGACGAATTGCTCATAGGAATGGCCGTCTAAGTGGCGGTGGTGAGTCCGGAATGTTAATGGCTTTCAATTGACGTAACATCGACCGGTTCACCGAGAATGTGCCCTGAGTGCACGGGACGTGTGGCCGTACGAGCCAACGTCTGTGATGAAATGGCTATGGTTATATGCATTGCTCGCTCGTGCTAATGAAATGCAGGGAAGGAGCATCGCCGCCCCGAGTTGGGGGCGGGATCGTTATAATTTGGTCAGCATTGCTGACCGTTGCTTTGTTTGCCACCGTGCGGTGGTTTGTTTGCTTGCAGGTGCAGCTGGACCAAGCGGTCAATAGCGGGCTAAAGCCCTTTTTGCGAAGCTGGCCCTCGAAGGCCCAAGTGGAAATGTTTTCTATTTTATTCATGTATGGCCGGCCTGCGTGCCGAGGTTGGTAAATCATGTAATAGACAAATGAAACATCTTGTAAGGCCTTAAGGCTGACTTTTGAGTATTTTGTAATGACATTCCTTTGGTTTTAGTGGACATTCATGCTTGTGCTGGGTTCTTGATTTGTAACTCTTATAAATTGCTTCCGCTAGAATGCTCTGTGTAGGACGTTGAGATTGGTTGGATGGTTTCCATACGTAACCACCCGGTCTGTCTGTGGTATATGGCGTCGGGCCCCGGCCGGACCTACTGCTATATACTATGCGACGGATAGGGGGCGTTACAATTTGGTATCAGACTACTGGTTTTGGTCGGGCTTAAAGTGAATTCGTGGGCGAATTCTTTTTAAGGGGTGGTGAGCACATTGTGTGCGTCATCGTTATAACAGTAAAAAGAACCCATGAATGTCCACTTAGGAATGAAAATACTCGTGTTTGAGGAACCTGCGTGTTCCTATAATTGCTGTTTGCAATGTTATTTGGTCGCTTAACGGTGTTTTGTACAACTATAGGTGACCAGAAGTGGTGTTGGGCCGTCAGAACACCGAGGTTCTGAGGCAAGTAGTGCACCAGAAGTTGCTCCCGCAACACCTTTGTCGGCTGAAAATATAAGATTGGTGGCTGAAGCGGTGTTAGCCGTGATAAATGCACAGCCTGGGAGGCAAGCGCAGCAGCCAGCTCCTGTGATGGAGCAAGTACCTCTTCAAGAGGCGGAGCCGAGGAGGATGGAGCAAGTGGTTGTAGAACCAATAGTGCCAAGGAGGGCGACTGAGAGGCAGTTGAAGCATGTAATGAGCTTTAACCCTCCGTTATTCTCGGGGTTGGGAACCCCATCTCAGGCTGAAGACTGGCTCTCTAGGGTGAAGAGAGTCATGACAGCGACGGAGACGGAGGAGTGGCAGATGACCACCATTGCTACGTTCCTGTTGGACGGGGAAGCGAGGATGTGGTGGGAAGGCTTGGAGCTGCATCATCTGAGAGGAAGACAATTGATAGACGTTCCGATGGAAGAGTTCTCGGAATTGTTCTTAGCAAGATACCTCCCTTCTACTCAGAGGATTTCAATGGAGAATGAGTTCCTGAGGTTGGTGCAGGGTGAGCGAAGCGTGGATGAATATCTCCACGAGTTTACGCGGTTGAGTCGTTATGCGAGCTCTACCATCATGGATGAGGAGCGCAAGACTAATCGCTTCTACGAAGGTCTGAGGGATGAGCTGAGACTATTACTGTCGGGGCCGATGACGCAGGGTTTCTTGACCTTGGTCAATACTGCCCGGTCCTTGGAGAAGGACATGAAGAGTGTACAAGCGAAGAAAGGCTTGGTTGAAAAGAAATCTGAGTTTAAAGTGCCGACTACTTCGAAGTCTGGCTATCGGAGGACTTTCAAGAAGCATAGGACTTCGGGTCCAGCTCCTTCTGGTGCTTCTGGGGCGACTACGAGTCGGACCCCGGGCGCGTGCTTCACTTGTGGCAAGACGGGGCATTTCGCCCGTGATTGTTGGAGCGGACGTCCTAAGTCCGAAAGGAGGCCAGGAGCTACCTACGAAGAGAAGGGAAAGGCGGTGGAGTCGACCGCATCTCACTATGCTCCGGCCCAACCAAGAGTTTACAATCTTGGCCAACAGGAGGCCATTAAACAAGCTGATGTGGTGACAGGTACGGTTTAATTTATAGCAAGTCAATTCCTTTATATGCTTGTTATGTATATGTTACCTTACCACTGCTTGTTTAGGATTCGTAATGATTTGTGAAAATCCCGCACGAGCACTCTTCGATACGGGAGCTTCACACTCCTTCTTGTCCGAAGGATTTATATCACGCATCGGAGTCCCTTCTTCGATGGCGAAGGACAAGTTGGATGTGTTATTGCCCAATGGGTGTTTGATGCGAGCGGTTAGGATTTGCGAGGTTAAGACTCGTATTGGAGAGCAGGAGTTCGACCTGCGGGCGTCTTTACTTCCGTTAGTGGAGTTTGACGTCATATTTGGCATGGACTGGCTCTCGGAGCAGCGGGCCCATATAGATTGCGGTAGCAAGGAAGTAAAGCTGGGAGCAAGTCGTGAGACGACTTTTACGGGCTTAAAGAGGTCGAGCAAGACGCTGATGTCTGCTCTTCAGGTGGTGAAGGCGGTTCGTGCCGGAGCAGAACTGTTCTTTACACTTGTGGAGGTTGCAAAGCCAAAGCCTGCGATGGATTGTATTTCAGTGGTATCGGAATACCCTGATGTGTTCCCCGCAGATCTTCCTGGAGCCCCGCCACAACGGGAGATAGATTTTTCTATCGAGCTAGTGCCAGGTGCAAAGCCTGTGTCACGATCTCCGTATCGGCTAGCGCCGAAGGAAATGGCGGAGCTGAAAGTTCAATTGCAAGAGTTGTTGGAGCAAGGGTATGTACGCCCGAGTTCTTCGCCTTGGAGCGCACCGGTCCTCTTTGTTAAGAAGAAGGACGGAAGCTTGAGATTGTGTATTGATTATCGGGAGCTAAACAAGCTGACTGAGAAGAATAAGTACCCGATCCCTAGGATTGATGACCTCTTTGATCAGTTAGTCGGGTCGACGGTGTACTCGAAGTTAGATCTCAAGTCTGGGTACTATCAGCTGCGGATAAGGGAGAGTGATATCCCGAAGACAGCGTTTAGTACGAGATACGGGCATTATGAGTTTACGGTCATGCCGTTTGGGCTGACTAATGCGCCGTCAGTGTTCATGGATTTGATGAACAGAACGTTCAGGGAGTACCTAGACCATTTCGTGATCGTCTTCATCGACGATATTTTGGTGTACTCGCAAAGTGAGGAAGATCACTTCAAGCATCTTCATTTGGTGTTGGAGACGCTAAGGAGAAATCAGTTGTATGCCAAGTTCTCGAAGTGCGAGTTTTGGCTATCCTCAGTAGCGTTCCTCGGGCATATAGTGAGTGGAGAGGGTATTGCGGTGGATCCGGCGAAGATTGTTGCGATACGGGAGTGGCCTGAGCTTGCTACGGTAGCAGAAGTCCGGAGCTTTTTGGGGCTTGCCGGTTATTATAGGCGCTTCGTAGAGAACTTCTCGCGGATAGCGCTACCTCTCACTACTTTGACGAGGAAGGAGCATAAGTTCGTTTGGACGCCGGAGTGCGCGCGAGCTTTTGAGGAATTGAAGTGTCGGTTGACCACGGCGCCTGTGTTGAGTTCGCCGGTTGGACCGAAGGCTATGAGATATATAGCGATGCTTCAGGCAGCGGTTTGGGTTGTGTGCTACTGCAGCACGGAAGCGTGATAGCTTATGGCTCGAGACAGCTAAAAGTGCACGAGAGGAATTATCCGGTCCATGACTTGGAGTTAGCGGCCGTGATTTTTGCCTTGAAGCTGTGGAGACACTATTTGTACGGTGTGAAGATTGATATCTACACCGATCACAAGAGCCTAAAGTACCTGATTGATCAGAAGGATCTGAATATGCGGCAGCGTAGATGGATGGAGTTCTTAGGGGACTATACATTCAAGATCCACTACGTGCCTGGCAAAGGGAATGCGGTTGCGGACGCGTTGAGTCGTCGAGCCCCAGCTCAAGCGAATTGGCTATCAGTGCATGATGAGCGGTTGGTGCAGGAGCTGGAGGCGTTGGAGATTGTTTGTGTGGATAGACAATCTAGTGCTGAAGCAGTGCTGAATTGGACTGAAGTCCAATATGACCTGGCTGATCGGATTCGGCAGGCTTTGGATATGGATGCTCATATGAAGCAGTTCATGATAGAGGCTCTGGATGGGTCAAATTCCCAATTCGTCGTGGAGGACGGATTGCTGTGGAAAGACGGTCGTTTGTGCGTCCCAAGTGTGGGCAATTTACGGGTGGAGTTGTTGTACGAGGCACACCATACCAAGTACTCGATTCACCCGGGGAGCACGAAGATGTACCGCGATGTGAAGAAGCTATTTTGGTGGCCGGGTTTGAAAAAGGATGTGGCGCTATACGTAGCGAAGTGCCAAACCTGCGCCTTGGTAAAGGCGGAGTGCCAAAAGCCGGGAGGATTTCTTAAGTCCTTGCCTATTCCGGAGTGGAAATTTGACGACATCTCTATGGACTTTGTGCATGGTTTGCCAAGGTCGCAAAAGGGGAACGACGCCATTTGGGTGGTCGTGGATCGATTAACGAAGGTGTCGCATTTTATTCCGCATAGGAAGGATGATCCGGTGGAGAAGCTGGCGAAGCTTTATGTGGATAACATAGTGCGGCTTCATGGTGTGCCCCGCAGCATCGTGAGTGACCGAGATGGGCGGTTCACGTCCAATGATTGGAGGCTGGTGCAGCAAATGTTGGGAACAAAGCTGAAGTTTAGCACAGCCTTCCATCCGCAAACGGATGGGCAGACCGAGAGGGTCAATAGAACCATGGAAGACATGCTTCGCATGTGTGTTTTGGACTTTGGAAAGCAATGGGAGGACCACCTTTATTTGGTGGAGTTCGCATACAACAACAGCTACCAAGCAAGTATTCAGATGGCGCCTTTCGAGGCCCTTTATGGTAGAAGATGTCGCACGCCGTTGTCTTGGTTAGAAACGGGCGAGTCAAAGTTGTATAAGCGATCGGAAGTGGAGGATGCTACTTCTTTGGTGAGAACCATTCGGGAGAGGTTGCTCATCGCTCAGGACCGGCAAGCAAAGTACTATAATGCCAAGCACAGGAACGTGGAGTTCGCTGTGGGCGATTATGTATACTTGAAGATCAAGCCGTTCAAGGGTGTCTCGCGGGTGCGGCGATTGAAAAAGCTAAGCCCGAGGTACCTTGGACCGTTCGAGGTTCTGGAGCGAGTGGGAGAAGCGGCCTATAGGTTGAAGCTTTCAGTGGAGCTAAGTGGTTTACACGATGTATTCCACATTTCGGTGCTTCGGAAGGCGGTGCAAGAGCCTACGCAAGTGATCGCGGTCGATCAAGTGCCGGTGGATAGTGGGCTAACGACAAAGGTCAAGCCCGTGCGGATTGAGGACTCGGAGGTCAAGCGGCTACGCAATAAAGAGATCAGGATGGTCAAAGTCCGGTGGGACAATTGCGGTCGTGAGGAGCTCTCCTGGGAGCGAGAGCAGACGATGCTTGACGAATATCCGGAGTTGTTCCGCTCAGGTACAAATTTTGTTTTGTACATGTTTTTCCTTTATGTAATTTCGTGGGCGAAATTCTTTTAAGAGGGGTAGAGTTGTAACGCCCCGAAACTCAAAGGAGCAAAGGGGGACGTTTTGGGCCAGTTTTGGTTTCTGGCTGAAGGCACACGGCCTGGGACACGGGCGTGTCCCAGGGCGTGTCAAGCGTGTGTCGACACTTAGCGCGAAGTCGTCGAGTTATTCTCGACGATTCGTCGAGAATGGGCACACGGCCTGCGACACGGGCGTGTCGCAGGGCGTGTCGACCCGTGTCGACACTTAGCCGTGAAATCGTCGAGTTATTCTCGACGATTCGTCGAGAATGGGCACACGGCCTGCGACACGGGCGTGTCGCAGGGCGTGTCGACCCGTGTCGACGATCGTCAAGGTGAAATCGTCGAGATTCACTCGACGATCGTCGAGACAAGGCACACGGCCTCGGACACGGGCGTGTCCAAGGCCGTGTCAGCGAGTCGTCGTTCTCCCCTCGACGAAATGTCCCGTGTACACGGCCTGGGGCCCAGGCGTGTCAATGTGACACGGGCAAGGACACGGGCGTGTCCTAGAACCCGTGCAGTGCTCGGGTTGGAAACGGGGAAAAATCATGGGTACACGGCCGGCTACACGGCCGTGTCAGCTGGAACACGGGCGTGTCAGCTCGAACACGGGCGTGTTCGATACCCGTGTGCGTGTTCAGAAGATTCGATTTTGACGGCGAATGCGGCACACGGCCCTGGACACGGGCGTGTGCCAGGCCGTGTTCGGTCCAGATTGGGCATTTCAGCCCGAATCAAAGCCGCTCGTTTTCTTAGGTTGAGATCCACGGCTGGGGATGGTTCCTGGGAGGATATACACGGGTTTGACTTAGAAAATCCACACTTTTCATCACTTGATCTCTCTCCAAACCCTTGGAGAAAGAAGAGCCAAGGCTAGAGGAAGAGGAGCTAGATCCGCCATTGGAGGAGCTTCGGAGCTCCGAATCGCAAGCCGACTCCGGATCCACGGAGGCAACGCAAGCGCGGTGATTTCTATCCGATTACATTTCGATGGCGCCAAAGAGGAACGCAAGGGTAACGATCCTCACTTGTGAGCATGATAGCTCTCTTTCTTAGCATAGGAAGCCCTCTCTCGCGAGTTTGCGAAGAGTTGGAGGCGTTCCTTCGGGTAGATATGTAAAGTCCCCGTTGTTTAGCGTCCGTATGCGAGAACGGACATAGGCATTTTGGTTGAAGCCTACCCGGACATGTAGTTCGGATCGGTGATGTTGCATTGCATAAGGCCGGAGAAGACTCCGTGCTATTGGGTGTTTTTCGGGTTTTCTACGCGGTAGATTGCAGCAGGGAGCCTTGGGGACTAACCCAAAGGTGCACCCGGAAAACTGGGCGGACACGAGGTCTTGCCAACTTGGTGGCCTGAGAGCCAACTTGAACATAACGGGGTTATGTGATTTGTGGTAGAATGGGAATCGGTGAAAGTTTGACCCGCGCAAATGGCTTAAATTGCCGTTGCGATGTGAGCACGGGTTAGATGGAGCCGTACCCGCTTTATGTCGTTCGGGTTAGAGAGACCTAAAGTTACATGGCACTCGCCGTTGGCATAGATGTGAGTCTTCGGTGGTCGATGGCTTAAATTGACGTGACCAATACCATGAAGACGAATTGCTCATAGGAATGGCCGTCTAAGTGGCGGTGGTGAGTCCGGAATGTTAATGGCTTCAATTGACGTAACATCGACCGGTTCACCGAGAATGTGCCCTGAGTGCACGGGACGTGTGGCCGTACGAGCCAACGTCTGTGATGAAATGGCTATGGTTATATGCATTGCTCGCTTGTGCTAATGAAATGCAGGGAAGGAGCATCGCCGCCCCGAGTTGGGGGCGGGATCGTTATAATTTGGTCAGCATTGCTGACCGTTGCTTTGTTTGCCACCGTGCGGTGGTTTGTTTGCTTGCAGGTGCAGCTGGACCAAGCGGTCAATAGCGGGCTAAAGCCCTTTTTGCGAAGCTGGCCCTCGAAGGCCCAAGTGGAAATGTTTTCTATTTTATTCATGTATGGCCGGCCTGCGTGCCGAGGTTGGTAAATCATGTAATAGACAAATGAAACATCTTGTAAGGCCTTAAGGCCGACTTTTGAGTATTTTGTAATGACATTCCTTTGGTTTTAGTGGACATTCATGCTTGTGCTGGGTTCTTGATTTATAACTCTTATAAATTGCTTCCGCTAGAATGCTCTGTGTAGGACGTTGAGATTGGTTGGATGGTTTCCATACGTAACCACCCGGTCTGTCTGTGGTATATGGCGTCGGGCCCCGGCCGGACCTACTGCTATATACTATGCGACGGATAGGGGGCGTTACACAGCTCACCTGCCAGCCCATCAGTCTCGGTGAGACAAGCCCTAGAAGTCTAAAGCTATCGCCAGTGATAGATACTATCTCATGGCGTTAGCGACAGAACTGTCATCTGTCTCCAAACTTAGCCAGCACTGAAACTTTCATCCAGCCAACACCCTGCAGCAACCTGCAGTGACAGAAAACTAGTCTTTCACAGCAATCACAGCTCACCATGAGCTATCACCAGCGATACTCGTTGTCGCCAGGTAAAATCCAACGGTTATGCAAACTGTGGTATTTCTGGGTATTTTCCTGGAGCTCACCCTCGGTACTTCCTGCTACTCTCATTTCAAAGGTACAACCGATGGACCCTGTAAACTACTCATTTATTCTTAGAGACTTCTCCGATACGCAAAATAAAATATCACTAATCCACACCAACATATCTAGATGTGCTTCACACAACATGCCTATTCCGTACTGCGATTTCCGGAACTATATGCAAAACCAAACACGGGGATACTACGTATCGACCCATCAAAATCTCCTCGATTCTCCACCTTTTGGTGGCATATTCCATTCATATGCAAAATGAGGACTTCACTTGTCCAAGAAGGAAGATCGTTACCCTTGTAGTTTTCTTCGGATCCATGATTTCTTTTATTACCAGTTGGAAAGGATCTCCTCCCTTTCCTCTCTACAGATCTTGCCTCGGTTCTTGCTTCTGACCACATGATATCCTTCACCAAGCTTTGCTAAGCTCATCCTCAGCCTCAACCTTCATCCTTAGCTCTTCTTCAAAGAGTGCAATTGAAAATGAAGATTGATAGAGGGAGAAGTAAAATGAGACTTCTCTCCACCTCTCCTCTAGATAAGTTGTCTCGGGATTAATCCCAACCACAGACTCATTTCATCAAAAGGATGCAAAAGCCACGATTTCAGCTGAATAATCACACTAAACGATATTGTCACGTGATATCAGCTATCGCTTGGCGATAGCGATTGTAATCGCCTTGACCCTAATCAACCACCGCTCTTTGGCTGCCATCCGGCCATCTGACATGTGTCAAATCACATGTGGCGGTATCGCTCAGCAATACCCAATGTCGACAAGTGATAGCACACTCGACGATTCGTCAAAAGAGTTGAGTGTGTTGAGTCTACTCAACGATTCGTTGAAAACGTTGAGTGCATTGAGTGGTATCATCGTGCGATACCCACTATCGCCACACAATACTCCCAGACTGAGCCACTCTTCGAGTTTACTCAACGCTCAAAAGTGACGAGTGTGTCGACTGCTATCACTATCGCCAGCGATACCCACTATCACCCGATGATAGCTACCAAAAGTTTTGTTTCCATTTTGGGGTGTTACAAACCTCCCCTCCTTATATAAATTTCATCCCAAAATTTACTCATCTGTAGGTAATAAAAACAACAAATACTATATCACAACATATTGTTCTTTCACAAAACAATGTTACAACATTAATTTACAAACAACTCGGGAAACTCATCGCGCATGGTTTGCTCATGCTCCCGTGACAGTTCTTCTCTGCCACAATTATCCCAACGGACTTTGACCATCCTGATTATCTTGTTTTGTAGCTGCTTGATTTTCGAATCCTATGTCCGAATGGGCCTAACTGTTGGAACATGCGTTCCGTGTCTCTTGGTTTGAGAATAACAAATCTCAGTATGTATTTGATCATCTCTGTTGTGTGTTTATAGTGTGCAGGCCAACAGGTGCAAGTGAAGAGAAGAAGCCTCATATGGATGATACCGCCGAGCGTTAGAAGTTACTGCCGAGCGGTAACCGTGTATTAATTAGACAGAGCTCATGGGAAGTTACCGCTCCACGCTAGCCCTATCGCACGCATCAACGCGGTGAATTATTTTTGCCAAGCTCTCGGGAAATCATCGCAGGTGGTAGTTACTACTGTACCGCGCTAGTCTATCGACGAACGTCAGGCAGGTATTCTTGAGAAATTAATCTACCACCAGGCGATAGAGGTTAATGTACCGCGTTAGTCATTCGACGAATTCTGAGACAAATTTCTCGAGAAACTGAATTACCGCAGGCGATAGCAGTTACCGCATCGCGCTAGCCTCTCGACGAATATCGAAACGGCTATTCTGAATCGTCGTATCTTATATTACCGTGTGGCGCTCGGAACGATAAAATGGCAAATATTCGTTTTAATTACTATTCCAGATTTGGAGGACAGCTGGCACAACAAGCGTGCGAACCTACTGTCGGGCGCTTGTCTTACCGCTGACGGTAGCCTATTTTCATGAAGACATATAAAAGGACGCCTCGGTTTTGGTATTTAAGACTAAGATGAAAAGAGATAGAGTTTTATCATTCCTAGGGTTCGGACACCTCTCTGCGGTCCGTCTGAATCGTCTCTGTCAAAGGAAAAAAATCTGTCTCCCTCCCGTTCGTGCACGAAGAACTCCAGCGAGCTAAGAACGACAATGACTACGGAGAGTCGATTGGTTGCAAGCACATAAAGTTCTCTGGAGAGCCAAGGGCTACAACAACTACGAGGAGTTTTTCGGTTGCAAGAAAACGAAGAAAAAGGAGAGATTTTGTTCTCCGGAAGTTACCGCCGCGCTATAACTAGTTACCGCCATGCGGTAGCTTCCTGCACAGCTCTCTCTATTTAAAATAGCCTGAACTTGAGTTTCGGGCGACGGTTTTCCATGAAATTCGAAAGGGGAGTTCACCCTAGCCGTCAAATGGGAAGGGAGGGGTCATCCAAACTTATTGAGGAGGAGAATTCTTCAGAGGAGATCAAAAGGAACTCAAGTGCAAGGATCAAATGCCACCAACACGATGATCAAGAGGCCTTCATCCTAATATTCACATGAAGGATCTTTGCTACAAAAACTCTCATCAAGCAGACACCTTCACTGATGTGAAGAACACCAAAGAGGGAGACTCTCAAGGCACAAAGATCTAACCTTAGCAAGACAATCATCATCAACATTAAGGGTTCTATTTAGAGGGGAGTTTTCTCTTTTTATTGTATTTTAATTTAAACTCTTGTTATCTATTTGGTTGTGTGAAGGAAATCAATCGGAGGGTCGTCGAAATTCGGGAATGGTTTCGTGGGAAATCAAGCCGAAGGTCGTCAAAATCCGGGAAGGGTTTTGTGAGAAATCGACTTGTAGGGTCGTCGGAATCCGAGGAGGATTCCGTGGAAAATCTTCCTGGGGATAGGGATGTCTAGATCGGGTGATCTAGCGGGGCTCTAAGACCCTTCCTTGCGTGGAGGTGAAGAATGGCTCGAAGACCTTTCTTGGAGGTAATGGGAGAGAGCCAACTGGTCATGGTAGTGGGTTGCTATAGAAAACAAAATGAGATTTCATTTTCACCGTCTCTGATCTCCAGCATCATGGAGATCAAGATTTTGTAACTTTTATGAACATGCTTTGATTTACTCTTTTAATAAAGTTATTTGTGTTTTTATTTCTGTGAATAGTATCCTGGGTGTTCTCTGGTGAATCTCTAATGTCGGTGTATTACTCCAAAGGGAAATTTGGCTAGGAAGACAAGGTCTGTGACCTACTGCCACGCGTTAGCAACCTAATGCCCTGATAGCTTCCAGAACTAGTTTTTCTAGACAAATTATTTTAAATTTAAAGTAATGCTCGAAACCTTATTCACCTCCCCCCCTCTAAGGTTGGCCACGAGATCCAACAAGTGGTATCAGAGTGAGGTTATTCCAAAATAGTTTCACCACCTGTAATAATGTCCAACGCTAACCTTGAATCGACCAGTGGGAATGAAAAATTATACACTGAAAATCCATTTGCACCACCTCTATTTATAGGATTGAACTATAACGAATGGAGAACACTAATGAGGAAATTCCTTATATTATTAGATATTGAAGTTTGGAACATGACATATATCAATCCCCCAAATAGTTTAAATATGCATGAATGTCATTTAAATCTCAAAGCTATGAATAGTCTATTTTGTGGGCTTGGTCAAGATATTTTCAAACTAGTCTATACGCTTCCTACTACATATAATATATGGAATTTTCTTGAGCTAACTTATAGTTCTCTTTCTATAGATAATGAATCTGATCAATTTCTCAAGGACCCAAGTGAAGAACCAAATGGAGACTTGCTCTCAGAGGAAGACAGGACAAACACATCAATCGGAATGGAAGACGAAAACATATCATTGGATGAGGAAAACTAAGAGGAAGAAGACAAAGGAACCTTGTGTTCAAATCATGCCTTATCCAAGTGCGCTATAAGAAAAACAAATTCCCTTCTTGTATGCAATTCTATTTCTACATTGAATATGCTAGATGCGGCTAAACGTAGAATTAAGAAACTGAAAAGTATTAATTCAAAACTGCGTTTAGAAAATAACCTTTTAAAAGCAAATGTTAATGTAGAATCTACCGTTGATGTGACTTGTCTTCCCAACTTCTCTTTAAATAAAATTTCTACACCTTGTACATATTATAATGAATTAAAAGAAAAATATAAGGTTCTTGAACAAGTGCTTCATTTTACAAAAGAACAAAACAATAAATTTTCTATAAAACTCAACATTGAAAAGTGAATGTGTTGAATGCAAAAAAATTATATTATTGAAATCGAAGAAATGAAAGAGACATTCGATGAATTTAGGAGTAAGTATAAAACTCATATCGGCACTATTGCCTCCACTCTCAAAAACAGCACAATCGCATACAATGAAGCTTGACATGACCTCAAACTTAAAAACGAAGAGCCAACTATAAACATCAACATGCTTAAGTAAATAATGCTTAAAAACTCGCAAAGCTCAACTCCTAAGCTGCACGAAAAACCCAAAAGCATGTTGAATATGAACCACCATATAATAACTAAGTCAATCAAGGGGAGTAGGAAATGTCAAGCGCTTGTAAATGAAATTCCAAAACAGCAAAGTCATTTTCATTTGCAACCTCTAGTCACTCCCAATTTAAAATCAAATGAATGTAAATTTCCTTCAAATAATCAATACACTATGAGTCTTTATGTTAATCAACATAATCTAAACCTAGAGAACAATTTCAACATATCTAAAACTCAAATGCAATATTGTTCAACTGAAGTTCATCACATAAAGACTTGTAGAAATCTACATGAAAATTTACAACATAAAAACAATATCAATCCAAAATATGAATGGAGACCCAAAATTAAAAATGATGCACCTATTCCACTTGAAAGAGCACATTCATTATTATCTCCCCATGGTCTATCACGCTATGTTTGGGTACCAAAGAAACCGCTACACTTGGCTCCTTTTGGATACCTAAATATCTTATCCATTGATGTCATCCTATTGCGTGAAGTAGAAGCTATTCCAAACAAAATTACTCACTAGTCTACTTCACGATGTGCCTAATGGTCTTTCTATTATATTGTGTTTTTATTTTTGTTTTTGTATTTTTTTGGTTAAGCCAACATGCCATGGACACTGTAGATATTTCTTTTATGACTCTCTCAAATTAGGATTAAAGATAAATTAATCTAACTGAATAAATTGGAATAGAAGTCATATCATATCTAAGTGGCTAATAAGTTGTAAATATACGTATTTTTACGTAGATTATTTAATCATTTTTGTTTATTTTCATTATTTTTAGTTTATTTTCTTTAATAAAATGCTCCTTTTTGTATATATTTTGCTAACTTAGCTTTATTCTGATTTCAGAATTTTTCAAAAAACTGCCAAAATTCAAAGTACACGCCTGTGTACTTCATGGTCACGCCCGTGACCTGGGTGTGTTACTTGATCCCAACAGAAAGTTGTCACCAGCTCGATGATCGGTGTTCGACATTTGCGAACTGCCCGACATGCCCGTGTACCGATTCGACATGCCCGTGACACGCCCGTGACATGCCATCGCCACTCAACGCCATTGCCACTCGACATCACCGCCACTGGATGCCATCGCCACTCGACGCCATCAGCATCTCGACGTTCGGCGTTCGAAGTTCGTCGAACCATCTGTCACGCTCGTGTCAATATTCAACACGCCCGCGACCAATCCACCTGTCCTAGACAAGATAGTACCTGCGATGAAATGACACGATGCCTTCCTCAGATAAACCTTATAGACACGTTCCCCCTACACGCCCATGATAGCAGTGTCACGCCCGTGACTTCCACGTGTACAGCCCCAAAGTCAAACCAACAGTAAATGTTCTGCATCAACTCAGCAACAGTACTGACACGCCCCCCCTACACGCCCGTGACCTGGGGCGTGTAACCCGAAAATTTTGCATATAAATAGAAACTTTCTGTAAGGCCCATGGGTTCTGTTTTTTGAACCATTTTGCTTATGGGTTGGGCTGCTTAGGTGTTATTCCATGCTATGTAATGGAAATTTCTCCCCCTCCCTTTTATATTTAGCTTTGTAATCTCCTTTTTGTCTTAATAAAATATGTATTTTTATTCTCCATACATGGTATTGGAATTCATCTGAGTGTGAAAGATATTGTACCTAAACACCTAGAGGGGGGGGGGTGAATAGGTGACTTGAATCTTTTTAATTTTTTATGGCAGCAATCAGTTTCTAACACAGTTTTATATCTACTTTTGCACAGCAATCACACAGCAATCACACAGCAATCACAGCAAACCACAACACATAGTAGACACACAGTTTTATAGTGGTTCCCCAAGGTTTGGGTACATTCACTTTCCCCCTTCGCCTATCTAGCAGTGTACTAGATTCGGCCCAACTTCTCCACTATCTCAGAACCCAAAATAGGTTCCTACACCTCAGGCCCAAGGCCCTACAACTCAGCTTCTTCACAAAGCCTACACTCAGCCACCAAGGCCTACACTCAGCCACAAAGGCCTACACTAAGCCACAATAGGCCTACACTCAAAGATTCCAATCTCCTACACTCAGGCTCTCAATCCCTACACTCAGCCTTTATAATTGCAGGCTTACAAGACTCAGATCCAAAGGATCCTACAAGATAAAAATGAATACAATAATGTTAACTCAATAACTCAGAGAATAGAGAGATGAGATGTGAGTTTCTTGATGAGTTCTTGGAAGAACTCAGCTGAAATCAATCTGACTTGGCTTTCTTCAAAGCTTCTTGAATGTAGAACTCAATAAGATTGACTCCTTCTGCAGTTGATTCTTGATCTCTGCTACTTAAGATCCAGAATAAATCTGAACCCTTCTTCTCAGTCTGGTTCCAACAGCTGATTTCTTGGATGGAGCTCTCTCTCTCCAACTTCTTAGATCTTCACTTGATAGTTAGATCTTTTTTTTAATTACTTCAACAACCGTTTCTGTAGACTGTATAAGCCTATTTATAGGCCTTCTTCATGGTAACCGGCTGGTCCGGTTCATAACTGAATTCAGACAACTCTGACGAGTGCTGTAGACCGGCTGGAATGGCAGCTGTCAAATCATCCAGTCAGTTCTTGAAAATTCTGTAACTGTCTCCAAGTGTCGAGACTGTCTGTCTTTAAGTGTCGACACTTATAGACCAAGTGTCAACACATGTTGTCTAAGTGTCGACACTAGCCTACAAGGTATCGACACAACTCCTTATGTTATAGATTTTATGTCCCGACACTACTTCTTCTTCATGTGTCGACACTGAAATTGAGTGTCGACACAAGTACTTGTACTTCAGTATTTTGCTGAATTCTTCTAAGTGTCGACACAACACCTTTGTGTCGACACATCTTCATGTGTTGAACTCGCTGAGTGTCGACACTTCTTCTTGGTGTCAACACATCTTCAGTGTTGATACTTGCTGAGTGACGACACATTCTTCTTCTGTCGAAACTCTGGCTGAGTGTCGACACATCCCCTTAGTGTCGACACTTGTACTTAGAATATTTTTGTTGAACTTTGCTGATCTTTACTAAGTGTCGAGTCTTCAGCTAAGTGTCGACACATTGTTCTGGGTGTTGACACTTACTTCAAGTGTTGACTCTCCTGCTGAGTGTCGACATATTGTTCTAAGTGTCGACACTTGTACTTAGTCTCTGCTGACTTTTGCTGAGTGTCGACACGGCCTCCAAGTGTCGACACTTTCTGGTGTAGACACAGTTTCACTGGGTGTCGACACAACTGCTAAGTGCCGACACAGCTTCACTGCACTCTTCTTCATTGAGTGTCGACACAGCTCCTTGTGTCGACACTTTCTGTCTGGTGTCGACTCAGCATCCCTGGTGTCGACACAATGAATCCAAGTGTCGACACAGCTTGCCTGGGTGTCGACACAAGTCTTCTTAAGTGTCGACACTTTCCCTCTGGGTGTCGACACATGGACTTAGAAACTTTTTCATCATTTCCTGCAAATACTTAACCTGCACAAGTAAACTCAAAACACATCAAATACATTTTGATGTATATCATTGAGTTGGGTGAGGCTTCTTCAAATCAGCTACATTTAAACCAATGTACCCAACAATCTCCCCCTATTTGGAGAAGTCATAACCCTTAGTCAATGATATACACCATTCATAATAAAATTACAAAATGATGTAAAGCAGGATTATATATAGCAGGGCAATCATAAACATGTATCAAACAAACATGTATACATAGACATCATCTCAGAACAAATATGAAATAGATTTAACATATAACACATTGTTCTAATATCTGTCATATTCATTTTCAAAAGTTTACAAAATGTTTTACATCAATAAAAGATTACAAGGTAAACTTAAGAAAATTCTAATTCTATTTCTGTTCAGGCTCCTTGATCACTATTCCTTTGCCAGCTTGTACTTTGGCTTGAACAGGAGCTTCAGCAATATCATCATCAACAGGCTTCTTGCCTTTCAGATCTTTCTTCTTAAGTTCCTCAGCCTTAATCTTTTGCCTTTCAAAATAATGATAAGGCTTGGGAAAGTACTTGCTAGGCTCCTAGGCAGTAGGATGTAGCTTTCCCATCTTGGCCTTTCTTCTGTATTGGACTATAGCCTCCTGCCTTGTCTCATGTTTTCTCCATTCAGCCTCAGAAAACCACTTGTTCCTGTCTTGAATGTTATCCTTTGCAGCTTTCCATGCAGTCAAAATAATGTTCCTAGAGGTGGGGCTCCACTGCTCAAAGTCAGGTCTTTGTTCAGCTTGCTCCCTGAACCTCTTCTTTGACAATCTAGTTTCTTCTTCTTTCTGCATAGCTTCTTGCATAGCTTTAGAGATTGGCTGGACTACCTTTTCTATGATGACATTATCCTTACCCCCGGGTGGGCTATACATGGACTGTATGTCAGCATGAATCATATCAAAATCTGGAGGAGGGTAGATGACTTGAGCTACTTCAGGTTGCTCCCCTCCAAGATATGCAGGATGAATTCCAGATTCAGCAACATTATCATCATCACAAAGAGGAGGATATCCAAGAGTTGCTCTGATAGAATTAGATATCCACTTAGCATGATTAGAGCTGGCCTTGACTAACACTCTCTCCCCCTTTATGACTTCTCTTTCTATGTGATCTCTCACATCATCTTTTTGAAATCTCACTTGATTATCCAAATAATTGACTCCATCTTTATAGAAAGGTTTTAACCTTTGGAGTTTGTCAGTTATAATCTTTTGTGAATCTTGGATGGCAGTCTTAACAGCAGTTATTTCTTCTTGGAATGCTTTGTCAAATTCTGCTTTAACAGTAGCTGGAGTCTGCCCTGCAGCTAGATTCTTCAACTCTGTGACTATGGCATTGTGAGATTGTGTCAAATTGTTATTCATTCTGATTTGGTTCTCTAGAACATACCCCTGCTTCAGTGCTATGTCATCTACTTGAGCCTTTATTTTTTCTTGATGAGTTGCAAGATAGACTACTGCATTCTCACCCATGTGGAAGCAGTCAGTCATCTCTCTCTTATTGAGATTCATCTCAAATCTTATTGATTTAATATCCTGGGTTAGATCAAACTGTAATGATTTTTTCCCTTCATCAACATACTTCTCAAATGCCTGCCTGTGCTCATCCAGTTTAATCTGCATACCAACCATCAGTGCACTATAATTAATAGTTGGTGCTGGCAGAGATATAGGCTGTGGAGCAACAGTTTGCAAAGCCTTTTTGTAACTCTGGCTCCTTCTTCTGAATACTTGAAATTTCTTTTTCTTTGCCCTTTCAGCTTCCTCATCTTCAGAAGCTGAGGAGATAGCAATTTCTACCCTCTCCTTAGGGCTTGGGGGTAACTCCTTCTGCACATCTGGTGCTTTCTCAGTCTCTTGCCTTGCAGGCTCTTCAATAATGGGCACTTACTCCCCCTCAACTGGAGCATTCTCCTCTTCAGCAGCAGTTTCTTTGTCAAAATCTATTTGATCCAGGTTAAGGAACAGATCTTCCATGGTATACTCTTGTGGAGAATGAGCTGGAGAAACTCTGGGCTCATCAACTACTGGATCAGATACATCTTGAACTCTAACAGATGTGTCTTCCATGACAACATCTGGGACTTGACTATGAATCTGTGGTTGCTGATAAACATCATACAAATCAGTATCCTCTAAAGGAAAATCTATAACATTAAGCTCAGTGATTACCTCTAGGATGTTGTTGGTTGCTTGTTCACTTTCTAGTGTAGTTGGTTCTTCTACAACTAGAGGCTCCCCCTGGATTTGATCCTTGTGTATGGGGCTAGCTTGAGGTAGCTCTCCCTGGATTTCAGCAACATCTTGAGGAGCTGGAGACTTTACAGCAGTTCCTTCGTCATTCTCATCAGGTGTGAAGACCACTTGCTCTTCACTTTCAGAGCTGCTAGTTGGAACCTGAGCCACTGGGGCAGACTTCTTCTTCTTCTTCAGTGGAGTTGCTTTCTCAGGAGTGATCTTCTCAGGGGTTTGCATCTCTTTATACAACACCCTGTCCCATCTAGAGAATATTCTCATATCCATTTTCCTCATATGATTTATTTTTGTGCCAGCAGCTTGATTCATTACCTCTGGAATACTTCCAGCAAGGTATAAACTTAAGATTCTTCCCATGTTGGGCTTTTTCAGACTCTCCTTGATCTTTTCAAAGATCACTACAGACCAATCTGTCTTCAAAGTAAAGATTATCCTTGTCATAATGTTGAACATATGGGCTGATATCCTATCATGCCCTCCTGGCTTACTTAAGATGACCTTGCCAACAATTTCTGACAGGAATTTCCCATGACTGTTCATTCCTTTTCTATTGAAAACTGAGCTAATTTTCATCTTAGCATCCAGTCCACACCATGCCAATGCATCTCTGGACCTGGAAGCTGTAACCTCTTCTTCTTCCTTAGTTCTAGGTAGCTGAAGTACTTTTCTCAGACTTTTTGAAGAGACCTTAACCTTCTCACCATGAACCCTGGATTTGATCTTGAATCCAGATTCGTCTACCTTAGCACCACTGAGGAATTCCAAGACTTTCTTCTTCCAAATCTTTGTGGGCTCAGAAACAAGAAATTCTAACCCCGAGTCTGCAACTAGGGTTATCACAGTCTTGATTTCTTGGTCGGCATCACCAAATGCATCGCGCACTAGTTCATACCCTTCGTTAACGTTCTCCTCAAGCTTTGGCGCCATTAGGGTTTGAAGAATTGGACTGGAGAGAAGAGAGGTGTCGACAGACAAGTTTGGTCTCGAAACTTTTGAAAGCGTGTCGACAGACTAAGGTAAAATCCTATTTATACCTTTCTAGTTTTGAAGATGAAAAGGCGGGCAGCTAACTTAAATTGTGTCGACACTGGCGATAAGTGTCGACACTGACTTATAATGTCTCAACACATAAGTGTCAACACAAGTTTAGTCAACAGATAATATGTGTCGACACTTGTTTATGTGTCGACACCACTTAACTCGACACATAGTCGAGACTTTACTTAGATAATTCTGAGTAAACACTAAGTGTCGACACCACCTTGGATGTGTCGACACCTACTTGTCATGTGTCGACACTAATTTTCTGAAGTGTCGACACCAACTTCCTAGATGTGTCGACACCTTTTTCCTGAAGTGTCGACACCACCATTCTGTGTCGACACAGAGATCTCTGTGTGTCGACACCTTTTGACTTAGCCATTTCTATAAACTTATTCTAAGTTTATCATTCCTAGTTCAATTTTAAACCTATTGAACTTAGTTTCTTCTAGGGGCTTAGTATACATATCAGCTAATTGATTATCAGTTTTAACATATTCTAGTAAAATATCTTCTTTCTCTACATGCTCCCTAAGAAAATGATATTTTATCTCTATATGTTTAGTTCTACTATGGGAAACAGGATTATGTGCAATTGATATAGCACTTGTAGAATCACAAAAGAGTGGAGTTCTACTTACCTGAAATCCATAGTCCTCAAGTTGATGTTGTATCCACAGAAGTTGAGCACAGCAACTTCCTGCAGCCACATACTCTGATTCTGCAGTGGAGATAGCCACACTTGTTTGCTTTTTGCTACTCCAAGAAATCAGTCTTCCACCTAGGAATTGACAGGTTCCAGTAGTGCTTTTTCTGTCTTCTTTGCATCCTGCAAAGTCTGCATCTGAATAACCTGTTAGATCAAAATCCCCATTCCCAGGGTACTAGAGGCCTAGATAAGGAGTGCCTTTAGATATCTCAATATTCTTTTGACTGATGTCAAATGAGACTCTTTAGGGCAGGCTTGATACCTTGCACAGACACATGTAGCATACATGATATCTGGTCTACTTGCAGTCAAGTATAATAGGGAGCCAACTATCCCTCTATACAAGGTTTCATCCATAGGTTTCCCTGCATCATCCTTGCTAAGAGACATACTTGACCTCATAGGAGTCTTCATGGTGCTGGATGAATCCATACCATACTTCCTTATGAGTTCTCGGGTGAACTTGGACTGGCAAATGGATAAACCATTCTCAGTCTGTCTTACTTGGAGACCCAAGAAGAACTTTAGCTCTCCCATACTACTCATCTCAAATTGACCTTGCATCAGTTTTGCAAACTTTTTGCAAAGGCTACTTTCAGTAAACCCAAATATAATGTCATCTACATATATTTGTACTAGTATAACTTTGCCTCTAGATTCCCTAAGGAATAGAGTCTTGTCTATTTTCCCCCTTGTGAACTTATTCTCAATGAGGAAACTAGACAGGGTTTCATACCAAGCCCTAGGGGCTTGTTTTAACCCATATAAAGCTTTCCTAAGTCTATAGACATGATTAGGTAAAGTTGAATCAACAAAACCTGATGGCTGTTCCACATAGACTTCCTCTTTAAGATTACCATTCAGAAATGCTGACTTGACATCCATTTGGTAAACTTTGAATCCTTGAAAGGCTGCATAGGCTAGGAACATCCTTATGGCTTAAAGTCTGGCTACTAGAGCAAAGGTTTGATCAAAATAAATACCTTCTTCCTGCCTATATCCTTTAGCAACCAATCTAGCTTTGTTCTTAATGATGACTCCTTGTTCATCCATCTTGTTCCTATAGATCCACTTGGTTCCAATTATATTGTGGTCTTTAGGTTTAGGAACAAGCTCCCAGACCTTGCACCTCTTGAACTGATTGAGTTCTTCTTGCATTGCCTCAATCCAATGAGGGTCTAGAATGGCTTCTTCAAACTTCTTTGGTTCAACTTGGGATAGAAAGCTGGAGTAGATTGCTGCATTCAGGTTTCTGCTCCTTGTTTGTACCCCTTGTCTTGGATCACCAATGATTTGCTCAGCTGGATGATCTCTAAGATGCCTATTGGCTGGAGGCATCCTAGCTTCAGGTTGAGCTTCTTCAACATCTTCATCTTGCTGTACTCCTTGAACTTCATCAGCATTTGGTACATGTAGTTCTCCCCCTGTACAACAGCCACTGTCTTCTACTTGCTGTCTTGCAGTAGGTTCTTCTTCTAGAGTGAGCTTGTCCATCTTCTTTGTTAAACCTGTGGGGTTGCATACACTACTAGATAACTCATTGTTAATAAGTCTAGTTTCATCAAATACTACATGTACAGTCTCTTCTACAACTTGAGTAGACAAGTTGTAGACTCTATAAGCCTTACTATTGTTGCTGTACCCAACAAAAATTCCCTCTTGGGACTTGGCAGCAAACTTAGTCAAGTAAGACTTTCCATTGTTAAGTATAAAGCATTTACAACCAAAGATCCTGAAGTAGGATAGGTTTGGTTTCCTGCCTTTCACAACCTCATAGGGGGTCTTGTTGAGGCTTTTAGTTATGGTAGCCCTATTAATAACATGGCATGCAGTATTAACTGCTTCAGCCCAGAAATATTCTGGTAGTGATGTATCACTTAATAGGGTCCTACCAGCCTCAATCAAGGTTCTATTCTTCCTCTCAGCAATGCCATTTTACTGAGGTGTTTTTGGTGAAGAAAACTCTTGAAATATCCCAAAGTCTTCACATAGTTTTGTCATGCTATCAGACTGAAACTCAATACCATGGTCACTTCTTATTTTGACCACTGTACTATTTAGTTCATTCTGAATCTGTTTGACAAAGCTATAGAAGACGTTGGGTGTTTCAAATTTCTGTCTAAGGAAGAACACCCAGGAAAACCTTGAGTAGTCATCTACAACTACAAAGGTATAGACCTTCCTACCTAAGCTGTGAACTGACATTGGACCAAAGAGATCCATATGCAAGAGGTATAAGCACCTCACAGAATCTTTGTTTTCAATGCTTCTAAAGGTGGATCTAGTCTGCTTGCCCTTTTGACAAGCTGAGCAAATATCATCTTTAACACACTTAACTTGAGGACCATTCCTCACTAGCTCTTTACTAAAGAGTTTGCCAATTGTCTTGTAGTTTAGATGGGCTAGCCTCTTATGCCATTTGACACAATGAGAGACTGTCTCATCAGGTACAAGACATACTTGAGAACCATTGGTCTCACACATAATGTCTAGGCAGTAGACATTCCTCTTTCTATAACCTGTCAAAATGATCTCTTGATCATTTGATCTCTTGATATGACAACCATCCTTAACAAATGAGATGTCATATCCTACATCACTTAATTGACTTATACTAATTAGGTTGTGTTTCAAACCTTTAACATAAGCCACTTGAGTAATGGTAACCAAGTTAATAGAAATGTTACCAAACCCTTTGATGATTCCTTTTTCAGAACCACCAAATGTGACTTTAGGACCATCTTTGATTGGAGTGTAGTCCTTTAGCAATTCCCTTGTTCCAGTCATATGTCTGGAACATCCACTGTCCAAGTACCATATAGGGGCATGGTCACTTGGACTCACCTGCAAAACAGATTAGTGAACCTTAGAACCCAAAGAATTCTTGGGTCCTTGGTACTTGTTAGTTTGCATCCTGACAAGGCTACCTGCTGGTTTTCCAACAGGCAGTTTGCTACTCACTTTGGCACTAGCATTGTGCCAACAGTCCATTGCATAGTGGCCTACCTTGCCACAGCACCAACACTCAAACTTATTGTACCTTTGCTTAGGTACTGTCTTTGCTGTTTTACCTACAGCAGACATGTTGAGAGTTGGGGCTTTGCCCTTGGACTTAGACTTGGACTGAACAGTCCTTGCAGGTCTTGTAAATCCCAGTCCAGCTTTACCTTTGTGATGAACAAATTCATCAATTATGGGTAAAACAGACTTTGGTTTAGAAAACCTAGCAACTAAGTCCTTATCCTTCTGAAGATTAATCTCCAGACTCTTGATTTGATCATTCTTAAATGATATAGTTCCCATCTGAATCACAGTTATGTGCTTCAGTCTGGCTATCTCATTAAGCTTTTGATCAAATAACTTCTCAAACTCAGTTGCAGCAGCTTTGAGAGTAGCAATTTCCTTTGCCTGACTTTTGGCTAGGGACTTGCTCTTCTTATAAGCTTGCAACAGAACTTTATATTCATCTATTAACTGATGAATATCCTCTTCAGACTCAGATGCACTCTCATCATTTGATGATGATGAATCTGATTCTGTACTGGCACAAGAAACTGAACTTAAAGTTGAACTTTGTACCTTACTGGGTCCTGGCTGCTCCAGGATTTTGTCACTTTGTTTCAATGCCATTAGCCCTTGGCATTGACTGTCCTCTTGTTCATATATAGAGTTCATAATTTGAATGAACTCTTCTTCTTCTTCCTTAGCAAACATCCCTATATATGCCTCAACATCTGACTCAGTTTCTGAAGAAGAGATATCTGACAGGCCCTTGTCCTTTTTGGCAACAAAAGACTTCTCCTTCTTGCCCTTGTAATGAGTCTTTTTCTTGTCACTAGACTCCTTCCTTTTTTCTGGACAATCTGTAACAACATGACCTTGTCTATTACAACAATAGCATATTATTTTTGAAAGAGTTGTCTTGCCAGACTTAGTCTTTTTCCTGTCTTTCTTTGAAGACTTTTTATCCTGATAATAGTCTTCTTTTCTCTGTGAAGTAGATGGTCTTGTCCTCCACTATTTCTTTTTTAAGAATTTTTGAAAATGTCTTGTGAAGGCAGCAAAGTCCTCATCACTTTCACTGCTTTCAGATTTTTTGCTGACTGACTCATCTGACTCAGATTCAGCTGCTTTTGGTGGTGGAGAAGGTGACTTACTTCTATACTTTATGGGGGCTTCTGTCTTGAAGGCCACTGTTCTTTCTTTGTGTTCACTTCTTGTTGATTTCTCCTCTTCTTTCCTCACCATTAACTGCATTTCATAGGATAGCAGTTTGCCAAACAGTGTTAGTGGAGGAATTTCTGCCAACTTAGCCATTTCTCTAATGGCACAGATCTTGGTGTCCCAATCTTTTGTTAGGGACCTTAGAAACTTATCATTGAGTTCATAATTACTGAACTCTCTGCCATAGGATATGTGTTCATTCACTATCCTATAGAACTTCTTATAGCACTCAGTTATGCTATCACCCTTTCCTTGTCTAAAACTTTCATATTCTTGATTTAGCAAGGATTTTTTGTCTTGCCTGACTTCTTCAGAACCCTCCATATACACAATAAGAGTATCCCACATTTCTTTAGCTGTCTTACAGTGTATCAGATTCTGAAAAGTTGCATCATCTATAACACTTACAATGATATTCTGAGCCCTTTTGTCCATGGTGGCTAGAACAATTTCATCCTTAGTCATTTCAGAGAAATCCTTTGTTGTTCTCTGAGTTGCATCTAAGACTGACACCTTCATGGGCACATATGGCCCTTCTTTTACTGTGATATAAATCCTAGGATCTGAGGCTTCCATAAACAGCCTCACCCTTTCCTTCCATATGCCAAAGATTTCCTTCCTACATATGGGTGGCTTCATGGATCCCAATTCCTTGTGATTTTCAGTGGAAGCCATGGTTCTTGATTTTCTTGATTCTGTACTTTGACTTAGACTGAATCTGCCAATAGGATCTACTCAGACAGTTATGTCCCTTTTTGAGTAACCTCGCTTTGATACCACTTGAAAGATATTGTACCTAAACACCTAGAGGGGGGGGGTGAATAGGTGACTTGAATCTTTTTAATTTTTTATCGCAGCAATCAGTTTCTAACACAGTTTTATATCTACTTTTGCACAGCAATCACACAGCAATCACAGCAAACCACAACGCACAGTAGACACACAGTTTTATAGTGGTTCCCCAAGGTTTGGGTACATCCACTTTCCCCCTTCGCCTATCTAGCAGTGTACTAGATTCGGCCCAACTTCTCCACTATCTCAGAACCCAAAAAAGGTTCCTACACCTCAGGCCCAAGGCCCTACAACTCAGCTTCTTCACAAAGCCTACACTCAGCCACCAAGGCCTGCACTCAGCCACAAAGGCCTACACTCAGCCACAATAGGCCTACACTCAGAGATTCCAATCTCCTACACTCAGGCTCTCAAGCTCTACACTCAGCCTTTATAATTGCAGGCTTACAAGACTCAGATCCAAAGGATCCTACAAGATAAAAATGAATACAATAATGTTAACTCAACAACTCAGAGAATATAGAGATGAGATGTGAGTTTCTTGATGAGTTCTTGGAAGAACTCAGCTGAAATCAATCTGACTTGGCTTTCTTCAAAGCTTCTTGAATGTAGAACTCAATAAGATTGACTCCTTCTGCAGTTGATCCTTGATCTCTGCTACTTAATATCCAGAATAAATCTGAACCCTTCTTCTCAGCCTGGTTCCAACAGCTGATTTCTTGGATGGAGCTCTCTCTCTCCAACTTCTTAGATCTTCACTTGATAGTTAGATCTTCTTTTTAATTACTTCAACAACCGTTTCTGTAGACTGTATAAGCCTATTTATAGGCCTTCTTCATGGTAACCGCCTGGTCCGGTTCATAGCTGAATTCTGACAACTCTGACAAGTGCTGTAAACCGGCTGGAATGGCAGCTGTCAAGTCATCCAGTCAGTTCTTGAAAATTCTGTAACTGTCTCCAAGTGTCGAGATTGTCTGTCTTTAAGTGTCGACACTTATATACCAAGTGTCAACACATATTGTCTAAGTGTCGACACTAGCCTACAATGTGTCGACACAACTCCTTGTGTTATAGATTTTATGTCCCGACACTACTTCTTCTTCATGTGTCGACACTGAAATTGAGTGTCGACACAAGTACTTGTACTTCCGTATTTTGCTGAATTCTTCTAAGTGTCGACACAACACCTTTGTGTCGACACATCTTCATGTGTTGAACTCGCTGAGTGTCGACACTTCTTCTTGGTGTCGACACATCTTCAGTGTTGATACTTGCTGAGTGTCGACACATTGCTCTGGGTGTCGACACATTCTTCTTCTGTCGAGACTCTGGCTGAGTGTCGACACATCCCCTTAGTGTCGACACTTGTACTTAGAATATTTTTGTTGAACTTTGCTGATCTTTACTAAGTGTCGAGTCTTCAGCTAAGTGTCGACACATTGTTCTGGGTGTCGACACTTACTTCAAGTGTTGACTCTCCTGCTGAGTGTCGACACATTGTTCTGAGTGTCGACACTTGTACTTAGTCTCTACTGACTTTTGCTGAGTGTCGACACAGCCTCCAAGTGTCGACACTTTCTGGTGTAGACACAGTTTCACTGGGTGTCGACACAACTGCTAAGTGTCGACACAGCTTCACTGCACTCTTCTTCATTGAGTGTCGACACAGCTCCTTGTGTCGACACTTTCTGTCTGGTGTCGACTCAGCATCCCTGGTGTCGACACAATGACTCCAAGTGTCGACACAGCTTGCCTGGGTGTCGACACAAGTCTTCTTAAGTGTCGACACTTTCCCTCTGGGTGTCGACACATAGACTTAGAAACTTTTTCATCATTTCCTGCAAATACTTAACCTGCACAAGTAAACTCAAAATACATCAAATACATTTTGATGTATATCATTGAGTTGGGTGAGGCTTTTTCAAATCAGGTACATTTAAACTAATGTACCCAACAGAGTGCGACTCCTTAACAATCTTATTTTTATTTGTTATATCTTATTTTTCTTTATTTTTCTATGTTTGTGTGTGTATGAGTTTAGTATTATGTTTGCATAGTTTTCATAGTTTAGCTTTTTAGTTCTTTTTATTTCATTTTAATGAGTTTATAAAGATGTCTTAAAAGTGGCTTTGATTTTTCTTTAACTTAGTTTTTTTTTAGGTTGTAAAACTTATTAATCGTTTTCTGCTTTATTCCCACTTTTTAGGCTCCTTTATAAAAATATAATTATGAAAATCTACTTGTTTAAATTTTTGCAACCCTTTGATTTTAATTTTAATTTTCAAAAGTTTTTTTCTTTTAATTTTTATTTTCTCTCTTTATGCGTTTCTGTCATATTCTAGGAGTAGATTTGTAATTGTTTTAATTTTTAGATAGCATTGTTTTTCTCTTTTCTCGATTGCGTGTGTGAGTGTATGAGTTAGATTTTATTTCTTTCTTTCATTCAAGTAGAGTGTGTGCGTGTGTGCATCTATTTCCTCCTACTCGTTCGAGTAGGACTTGCTTTCATTTCTCGCCTACTCATTTGAGTAGGACTTGTAATTTCCCACCGAGTCATTTGAGTAGCACTTGAACTTTTTGTAACACCCCATATCCGTCATATAGCATATAGCAGTAGCTCCGGCCGGGGCCCGACATCATATATCACAGACAGACCGAAGGGTTACACAATGAAACCACCCTTCCAATAACCAACTTCCTGCACAGAGCACATTCTAGCGGAAGCATTTTAAATGTTGCAAAAGTAAGAACCCAGCCATAGCATGAATGTCCACTAAGATCAACCCAAAAGGAATCAATGTAAAAAATACACAAAGTACGTGGCCTTATGGCCTTACAAGAGTTTGCTTTAAACAAATAGTGTCTTCCAACATCGGCACGCAGGCCGGTCACACATGAGAAAAAAGTAAACATTCATATATAGGCCTTCAAGGGCCGGCTCAGTAACAAGGGCTTTTGCCCGCTATTTGCCACTAGGCTCCGCAGAACCTGCAAGCAACAATCCATCGAATTTGTGGCAAACAAAAGCTGACCAAATTATAACGACCATGCCCTTATACTCGATGCGACGATGCTCCTTCCCTGCACTTTATTAGCATAGCCAAACAATATTGAAGTTACACTTCATCACAGGCGTAGGCACGCACGGCCACACATCTCGTGCTCTAAGGGAACATTCTCAGTGAACCCGGTCGAATCCACTGTCTCACCACCACCCCATGGACGGAAAATCTCGTAAGCATTTTAGTCTTTCCGGTTTAAGCCTAAGACTCTCCATCTATGCCAACGGCAAGTACCACGTACCCTAGGTCTCTTTAACTGAATGATATAGAGCGGGTACGGTTCTGCCTAACCAGTTGCTCACACCGCAATGTCAATTTATTCCATATGCGCGGGTCAAGCTTCCCCAAGTCCCAATTCGATCACACACTTTAAATAACCCAGTTATGTGCAAGTTGGCTCCCAGGCCACCAAGATGGCAGAATCAAGCATCTGCCCAGTTTTTTGGGTGCACCTTGGAGTTAGTACCCAAGGTTCCCTATTGCAATCTACCGCGTAGAAAACCCGAAAAAAAACCATCGGCGCGAAGTCTTCTCCGGCCATTCATGCAATACAACATCACCGATCCAGACCAACTTGTCCGGGTAGGCTTCACACGCCATGCCTTTGTCCGGGTAGGCTTCACTCCCCGGCCGCCAAGTTAGAAGAACTACGTTTCCGCTCAGTTTTTCGGGTGTGCCTTGGAGTTACTCCCCAAGGATCCCTACTGCAATCTACCGTGTAGAAACCCGAAAACACAAAGCACATAGTCTTCTCTAGCAAACCATACAATATACAACATCACCGATCCAGACCAACATGTCCGGGTAGGCTTCACACACAATGCCTATGTCCGGACTTCGATTCCGAACTCTATATGCAACACAAGGGGGACTATTCCCGTCAACCCCAAGGAACACCGCACACTCACCGCACACTCGGAGCAGGTTTCATTATGCAAAAGAAGGAGATCTTCACATGCCCAAGTAGAGAATCATTACCCTTGTAGTTCACTTTTGCGCCATAGGAATCTATTCGGATGAAAAGCATCGCAAGGTAATTTCCTCCACGGATCCGGTCTCGGTTCTCGATTCGATGCTCCGATGTTCCGCTGGCGGCCGGAATGCTCCTCTTCCTTCCTCCTTGCTCTCACCTCTCTCTAACTCCTTAGAAAGAGAAGACTTAAGAGAAAATGAGGAATTTTTAACACCCCCATCCGTCGTATGCCATATAATAGAAGGTCCAGCTGGAACCCGACGCCATATACCACGGACAGTCGGAAGGGTTACATAAGAATAACAAAACCATACAACTATGACTACTCGTCTCCACCCAGAGCATTCTAGCGGAAGCTTTTAAACAGTTATAAAGAACCCATAATTGATATATCAACTAACATGAATGTCCACAACTACCACAGGAATGAAATAACAAATACAAAGAAAGCATTTGGCCTTATGGCCTTACAAGAGTTTCACTTAACAAAGTAGTGTTTTCCATACATCGGCTTGCAGGTAGGCCACACATGATAGAAATAAAATACAACTATTCGCTTTGGCATTCGAGGGCCAGCTCAGCAACTTGGGCTTCAGCCCGCTATTTAGTACTCAGCTCCGCAACACCTGCAAGCACATTCCACCGCACGGTGGCAAACAAAGCAATGGTCTGCCAAAGCCGACCAAATTATAATGACCCCGCCCCATACTCGTGACAGCGGTGCTCCTTCCCTGCAATTCATTCGCCCAGCTAAATAAAAAATTGCAAATATACAACGCCACAGGTGTAGGCTCTCACGGCCCAAACACCCCGTGCACTCAGGGCACATTAACGGTGAATCTGGTCAATTCCTTGGCTTCACCACCATCCTCGGGATGGAAACAACGTGAGCATTTTATTCTTTCTGACCATTATCTAAGGCTCCCGACTATGCCAACGGCCAGTCCCTCTTTGGGTCTCTCGCACTGAACCACATAGCCCGGGTCTGATTCCACTTGCCCGTTGCTCACAACACGTAGTTCACCTTAAGACGTACGCACGAGCCAAGCTTCTCTCGGATCCCTCCACAATCCGAACAACACATAACCCAGTTATGCACAAGGCCGGCTCCCAGGCCGCCAAATTAGCAGAATTACGTTTCCGCTAAGTTTTCTTGGTGCGCCTTGAAGTTAATCCTCAAGGATCCCTGCCGCAATCTACCGTGTAGAAACCCGAAAACACAAAACACGGAGTCTTCTCCGGCAAACCATAAAAAATTCAACATCACCGATCCAGACCAACATGTCCGGGTAGGCTTCACACATAATGCCTATGTCCGTACTTCACTTCCGGACTCTATATGCAACACAAGGGGGACTATTCCTGTCAACCCCAAGGAACACCGCACACTCGCGGGAGCAGGTTTCCTTATGCAAAAGAAGGAGAGCTTCACATGCTCAAGTAGAGAATCATTACCCTTGTAGTACGCTTCTGTGCCATGGAAAAACTATACGGATAGAAGATTTCGCAATGGAATTTCCTCCGCAGATCCGCTCTGGGTTCTCAAAACGGTGCTCTGATGCTCCGCTGGCGGCCGGAATCCTCCCTTTCCTTCATCCTCTCTCCAACTACTTAGAAAGAGAATTATAAAGAGCAAATAAGGAGTTTAACCCCCATTCCCGGCCTTATCAGAGCAGGAACACATCTGGGCCGTTGGATCTTAATTAAAGAAAATGAACGGCTCAAATCCGCCCAAAAATCAACAAACCTTTACCGAACATGGCCTCGCATACGGCCGTGTACCAGGCCATGTGCCTCGATCCAGACACGATCGTCGAGTATAGAAACTGACACGAGTCGAGACACGCCCGTGTCCTAACCTGACACGTCCGTGCCGGATTCTGACACAGGTATACACACGCACGTGTCACGTTGTCGTATTTCCTGTCGTATCCTTCTCTAGACACAGTCGACCAACACAAAGAACCACACGGCCTTGGACATGCACGTGTCCTAGGCCGTGTACCCCTATACAAGCACCAAAAAATATTCTCTTGGATACGATCAGCTCCATACGATATTCGGGGCAATAGAAATCTCCCCCACTTAAAGAATTTCATTAAGAAATAATGTAAAGGTACACAAAAATCTAATGTTACCTGAGTGGAATAACTCGGGGTATTCTTCCATCATAGTCTACTCTCGCTCCCAAGAAAGCTCCTCATGTCCGCAGTTATCCCAACGGACTTTAACCATTCGAATTTCCTTATTGCGGAGTCGCTTAACCTCCAAGTCTTCAATGCGTACTGGCTTGACCTTCGTCGTCAAACCATAATCAACTGGCACTTGATCGACTGCAACGACCTGCGAAGGCTCTTGCACCGCCTTCCATAACACTGATACGTGGGAGACATCATGTAGCCCACTCAAATCCACTGATAGCTTCAATCGGTACGCGGCCTCGCCAACACGCTCCAGGATTTCAAATGGTCCAAGGTATCTCGGACTCAGCTTTTTCAAGCGTCGAACCCGCGAGACACCCTTGAAAGACTTGATTTTCAAATACACCCAATCGCCAACACCGAACTCCACGTTCCTATGCTTGTCATTATAGTATTTTGCCTGTCTGTCCTGAGCGATCTTCAACCTTTCCTGAACTGTACATATCATTGAAGTGGCGTCTTCTACCGCTTGATGTTTGTATAACTTCAATTCGCCTGTCTCCAACCCAGACAACGGCGTGCAACACTTTCTCCCATACAAGTCCTCGAAAGGCTCCATTCCAATACTCGCATGATAACTATTGTTATATGCAAACTCCACCTTGTACAGGTGATCTTCCCACTGCTTTTTGAAATCCAAGACGCACATACGAAGCATGTACTCCATCGTCCGGTTGACCCTCTCAGTCTGACCATCCGTCTGCGGATGAAAGGCTGTGCTGAAACTCAACTTAGTTCCCAACAGAGTATGCACCAGCCTCCAGTCGTTTGACGTGAAGCATCCATCTCAGTCACTGACAATATTGCGGGGCACACGATGCAATCATACAATATTATCCACATAGAGTTTGGCTAACTTCTCCACCGGATCTTCCTTCCTGTTCGGAATAAAATGCGACACCTTTGTCAATCTATCTACGACCACCCAGATGGAGTCGTTTCCCTTCTGTGACTTTGGCAAACCGTGCACAAAATCCATAGAAATATCGTCGAATTTCCGCTCCGAGATAGGTAGGGACTTCAAGAAACCTCCGGGCTTCTGACACTCCGCCTTTACCAAGGCACACGTCTGGCACTTGGCCATATAAAGTGCTACATCCTTCTTCAATCCTGGCCACCAGAACAACTTCTTCATGTCCTTATACATCTTCGTGCTCCCCGGGTGGATTGAGTACTTGGTATGATGAGCCTCGTACATCAACTCCTCCCAAAGATTATCCGCACTTGGAATGCATGGGCGACCGTCCCTCCTTAGCAGTCCATCCTCAATAGAAAATTGGGAATTTGACCCATCCTAAGTGAAAGTGCAGCTAGATCTGATATACTCTAGAGGGGGGGTGAATAGAGTATGGTGCTTAAAAGAAACACAGCAGTTATCTAATAACAATCTACAAAAGAAACTGATCACGGGTCCTAACTAATCACAGATCACAACCAGAAACCAAAAATAAAGACAAGCAAGCCAGAAGACACAAGGAGCTATAGTGGTTCCCCTAAACTTGGGTACATCCACTCTTCTACCACCCTAGGTAGGAATCCACTGCAGGATGAGTTGATCAGGTGTCCTGGGCACCAATGAGCTTTTGAAAAGGTGCTCAAAAACCAAACTAGATTTTTTGATCAGGTGTCTTCCCACCAATGAGCTTTGATAAGGTGCTCAAAAACCACACACAAACTTTTGAAGGGAGTTTGAAAAACCCTTTACAGAGATGGGGATGAGAGAGTGATGGAAGTCTTCTCTTTCTCAAAGCAGCTGAGAAGACTATGTGGATTTGATGTTGTCAAAGCTCCCCCAGAGTTCTTGAATGTTCAGGAAATGAAGCTTTGTTGTAGGGTGATAGGCCTTCAGAGATTGATCTCCAGCAATTGATGATTTCAGCAACAGCTGAAATGTTAGGTGTCTGGAGTCTTGAATGATGATGGCCTTGAACACTTGAATCAAAAGGGATCTAAAGATTTCAGATTTGTTGATCTCCTTTTGGTGATGGTGTTCTAGTGAATTCTTTTAGACAGAGAATGTCTACAACTTTCTTTCTTTTTCTCTTGAGAGATTGTTGTTGAGAAAGATGTTGTTCCAGAGAAAAGTTGTAGCAGAGAATATTTTTCTCTTGTTCTTCTTGTTCTACTCTTGTTATCAGAGATTCAAAAATCTTGTCTTTTATTCCTTTGTTCTGAATAGAAATGATCCTTTTGCACAGAATAGTCTTTAGCCTGTCATTAATTGACTTCCTTAATTGCAATTGTCTTCTGGGGGAAAGTCCAAAGAAACATTCCTTGATAATCACTTGAAACTTGCTCCAGAATAAATGAAAACGGCTACAAGATCTTCTGAATTAATTTCTGAGAATAACTCCTTAACTGTCCTGAATTTGAATCTTGAAAATCATTTAACTCTTCAGAAAAACGTCGAACTGAGCTCCACTATCGTCGAACTGAGCTCAGCGATTTGGACTTAGACAGCAACAGAGATCGTCGATCTGAGCTCAACTATCGTCGAACTGAGCTCAGACATAGAGAATCAATACTGGAGTCAAGATCGTCGAACTAAGCTCGAAGATCGTCGAATGGAGTTCGACGATTTGTTGAAGTTGAGCTCAGCGATCGTCGAATGGAGTTCGACGATCCGTCGAAATGAGCTTAACGATCGTCAATTGGAGTTCGACGATTCGTCGTACTGAGCTCGACGAAATGACTTAGTCTCCAAACTGAAAAACCTTGGTCTTGAGGGCAGCTTCCAAACCTAACTACCAACCCTTAGACTCAATCCTAATTGACCTTTAGATCTATAAAATGAGGTCAAAACATGTTTCCTAAAGACATAGTGATCCTGACCCAAATTAGTAATAGGGTGTTCCAAAAATCTCCCCCTATTTGGGTTAGGATTACTATTTACAGAATTTGGAAAAATTAAGGAATAACATACAAAGCAACAATAAACAACAACAAAGCAGAATCACAGATATAATATCCCAGACAGAAATCAGAAATCAGAACAATTGTCACCTTACAGAATTATTCTTTCTCCTTGCTCTTTATAAGTTTGATTTCTCTATTAGGATTAAGAGCTTCCTTTTTGGATCTTCTGTCATCTGCTGCACCTAAAGAGGTTTGTTGTTTAGGCCTCGGTACCACAGCTTTAGGGTGCAGCTCCATGTATCTATCAGAATCAAAAAATTTGTTGGAGGCATATCTCTCAAGTTCCTTCTTTCTTTGTTCAGATAGGATAGTAATGATGGAGGTGTCTCTGCCTTACTCTCTGGCTTTCTTGATTTTATCTGAGGCAGCTAATTCTTTCATTCTGGCAGTCCATGCAGTAGGATTATTTTCTGGATCCTCAAAGGGCACTGGAGGCTCATATCTGTTGGAAGGATTATCTTGAAGAGCTCTGGATGAGACTACTTCTTTTAACTTGTAGGGAAAATGACCTGAAGTTGTATCTAATGAAGCTTGTCCTTCCCTAGAGTATGGATGTTGCCTTGAATAGCCTTTGGAGTAGACTTGGAATTCCCTTTGGCTTCCTCTGTAATTTCCTCTTCTAGATTGAGAACCTCTGGACTGGCTTCCCCTATATTGAGATCTTGCATGAGGCTGATATGGGGTTTGGCTTTTAGCAGAAGGTTGAGCAGCTGAGCTTCCACCTGCACCTGCATCAGGAGGAGGTGGTGGAGGAGGATGAGGATGATGAAACTGAGAGGATCCTTTTTAATATTTCCTCTTCTTCTTCATGGCTTTAAGTTGGTTCTTGGAGTATTGCATCCAATGTTCAGTAATGGGGCAGTCATGAAGAATGTAATAAGGAATATCATTAGTGTCCTTGACTTTGGCTGGAGGCACTCTTTTCATAGCTTTGCTCCTTGCCTTTCTTTTCCGGGCTATAGTGGCAGAAGAATCATCAGAATCAGTCCTATATTCATCACTCTCAGAGCTTTGCTCATCATATAAAGCATCAATCTTTTTCATATATTCTTTCTGAAGTTGGGTTGGAGCAGATGAGACAGCAGTTGTAGCAGCAGCAGATACAGCAGATATTGTACTGGCAGATGTTGTAGCAGCAGCAGTAGTAACAACAGATACAGAACTTTCTAGAGCAATACTTTCAGAAGATATAGCAGCAGTAATATCAGCAGTAACTAGAGCAGCAACAGATTCAGAGAAAATACTTTCAGATATAAGAACCTCAACATCAGTAATAACAGCAGGAATAACATCAGCAATAACAGTATGCTCAAAATCATATGCCTCTGTCTGCATATCCTCAGAAACTGGAACATCAGCAGCATCATTACTGACAGCAGCAGCAACAGAAACAACAACAATATTTGCAGCAAGAGTAGCAGCAGCATCACTGGAAACAGAAGGCTCAGCAGTATATAGAGAATTTATGAATGAAGTTATAACACTGGTGTCACAACTTGAGAAGGGCACAATGGCCTTGGAGAGATCCTCTGATGGCTGGACTGCAACTTTCTCTGGAAGACAACTGAAGTAGACTGAATCAAAATTTGATAATAAGGACCTGATGTCCACTAAGAAGACTGCAACTGGAGGAGTTGAAACTGGAGCTTGAGTAACAACAGCAGCAGCAGGGACTGAAACTGGAGGAGTTGAAACTGGAGCTTGAGTAACAACAGCAGCAGTAGGGACTGAAGAAATGGCAGCAGCAGCAGCAGCAGGCAATCTAACTTCATAAGGCATCTCCCCCTGCCTAGATTCAGATACAGCTGGATCAAGGCACCCAGAGGAAGGGATTGCCTGAGGAAAGAGAGAGGATAGCCTGGCAGAAATGGCTGCCACTGACTGAAGAAGTGGAGCCAAGGAGGTCTCCAATAGAAGTGATAGCATGGGGGCTAGTAGTTCATATAACTTGTCAGCTAGGGCAGGAATGTCTACTTGCTCAGCAGGGAGTTGAGCAGAGGTAGAGAGGGATGGAGGAGCAACTGGTGATGGTGGTGGAGAGCTGGTGTATGGGGGAAGTGAAGGTTGAGGTGTGGGTATTGTGGAAATGGAATACAGTGGTATTGAGAAAGAGGGTGTGAAAGAGGGTTGATCAATAATATCTTGTAGGAGCTGTTGGTAAGATGTGGAGGAGGAGGGTAGCTCAGGAGGAGATGAAGGTGAGTCATCCATGAAGGAATCATCTAGAAGTGTGAATGATGGAGTGGTGGATGATGTGTCAATGTCTGGGTGAGGGTAGTGGTGTAATGGATGGAATACTTCTTCTGTTATTGGAAGAGTGGGGATTGGAGATGGAATAGATGTTGGAGATGGGCTGGAGATGATGATGGTGGATGAAAGTTGAGTGGTGGATGCTACAGGTGGAGATGAAATAGGAGGAGGAGGAAGAGAAGCAGCAGGAAAGTCATCTGCAGGGGCAGAGACTTGAGGGGAAGAGACTATTACAGTCCTTGTGCCTGAAGTTGTGCTTGCAGAAGGCCTGCTGGGCATTGTTATCTGCCTGTCCCATTTACCAAATAGGGCATAGGACAGCCTCTTAATCAGGTCAAAGAAGACCTCTCCCCAGTTCCACTGTTTCTTGTCCACAATGGCACCCATCAAGCACAGCTGATACCTAGAGATAGTATCATGTGCTGAATGCTTGGCCAACAGAACTTTTCCTACTACATCAGCCAACAACCTGTATTCCACAGCTAGGTTCTTCTTCAGTAGTTTGCAAGGGTTAACATCAGAGTGACCCATTCTTGCAAGTAAATCAGAAAATTCCTCTCCAGACAATTCGGCAGAATCTCTTCCAGAACTTAATTCAAAAACCTCTGTCAGAATAGCAGGAGTCAAAGGTACCTGGGTTCCAGAAATTGAACCGACCACTGTGTTTTGGTCCTGGTTGTGGGCAGTATACACCCACTCCTTAATCTCATCAGCAACCAACTTGATTCTTGTCGACACGATGGTAACAAGCTTCTGCTCTTTGAACAGTTCCAGAATATCTTGAAAAACCTGATCAGTGGTGCTGAAGGACTCCATGTCTATATCAAATCCAGCATCGAATTTCATTACGGCTAGAACGGCAACAGAGACGGCCATGGTTACCTGCAAAAAACAACAAACAAAACGACCAAGTGTAGAGATGTTTGGAGGGAAAGAGAATTTTTGCAGAGAGATCGAAAGCGCAAAAGGAGAACGACGGAGAAAAATGAATTTTATATTAGGGTTCGACGCGAAAAAGGAAAGATCGTTGAACTCAGTTCGACGATTGGGGCTTCTAAAGGAATCTGAAGGGTCTTCAATATTGTCGATCTCCGTTCGACGATATTGGAGAGCGTCGAGCTCTGTTCGACGATCGTTCAGAGAACAAAATCGTCGAGCGCCGTTCGACGATCGCTGAGCGGGAGAGATAGTTGAACACTATCTGAGAAGCGCTGAACTCAGGTCGACGATTTCGGAAATCGTCGATCTCCGTTCGACGATCGGGGGGAAAATCGTCGAGCGCAGTTTAGAGACCAGAAATACAGTCTAGACACTAGAAAAATCAAGATGTTTGCCTAGACTTGGTCAATTTTCAAAGTTTTAAAATCTTGGATATTATTTTAGACTTCCTCCATCTAACATTCCTAACTGATTTAGGAAGAAGGTGTGTTTCTTTTCATCCAAGGGTTTGGTGAAAATATCTCCCCTTTGCAAATCAATTGGGATATATTGAAGTTCAATTTTATTCTTCTCAACATTATCCCTTAAAAAGTGATGCCTAATTTCTATGTGTTTTGTCCTACTATGAAGGACTGGATTTTGAGCTATAGAAATAGCAATGGTGTTGTCACAAAATATTTTTGACTTCTCTAAGTTGTAGCCATAGTCTAGGAGTTGGTTTTGAATCCACAAGATTTGTGAACAACAACTGCCTGCAGCCATATATTCAGCTTCAACAGTTGAAGTTGACACAGAAGTTTGTTTCTTGCAAAACCAAGAGACAAGTCTGTGACCAAGAAACTAACAAGTTCCACTGGTGCTTTTCCTGTCAATTCTGCATCCAGCATAATCATCATCAGAAAATCCAGTTAATTCAAATGCTGAATCTTTTGGATACCAGAGATCTAGATTTGGACAACTTTTAACATACCTGAGAATCCTTTTAACTAATGTTAGGTGTGACTCTCTAGGCTTACTTTGAATCTAGCACATATGCATGTAGCAAACATTATATCAGGTCTACTAGCTGTAAGGTACAGTAAGGAGCCAATCATTACTCTATATGTTGTCTGATCAACAGGTTTCCCATGTTCATCAGCATCCAATACAACATTGGTAGGCATGGGTGTTTTCATACAGGATGCTTCAGACATACCAAATTTCTTGACCAATTCATTTGCATACTTGCTTTGAGAAATAAAGATGCCTTCAGCATGTTGTTTGACTTGCAATCCTAGAAAGAAGGATAGCTCACCCATGCTACTCATTTCAAATTTAGAATGCATTAGGTTGGAAAACCTTCTACACAAGTTTGAATCAGTAGAACCAAAGATAATATCATCTACATAAATCTGTACTAGTAGGGTATGGGACTTATGGGTTCTAATGAAAAGATTTTGTTCTACTCTACCCCTTATAAATTCATTTTCCAGAAGGAAGTATTCTAGGGTCTCATACCATGCTCTAGGAGCTTGCTTGAGACCATATAATGCTTTGTTCAACTTAAAAACATAATCAGGATGGGTTGGAGAGATAAAACCTGGAGGTTGTCTGACATAGACTTCTTCTTTGATGTCTCCATTTAGAAATGCACTCTCTACATCCATCTGGTATACCTTGAAGCCTTTGTGTGCTGCATAAGCTAAGAAGATTCTGATGGCTTCCAATCATGCAACTAGTGCAAAAGTCTGGTCATAATCTATGCCTTTTTCTTAAGAGTATCCTTGAGCAACTAGCCTTGCCTTATTCCTTACAATTACTCCTTGATCATCCAATTTATTTCTGAACACCCACTTTGTTCCAACAATGGAGTGATCCTTAGGGTTTGGCACTAGTTCCCAAACTTTGTTCCTTTCAAATTGATGCAACTCTTCTTGCATTGCCATGATCCAGTGTGGATCTTGCTCTGCATCTTGAATGGATTGAGGTTCAAGTTGAGATAGGAAGCAAGTGTGCAACAGGTTTTGGTTGACCTGATTTCTGGTTTGCACACCAGCTGAGATGTCTCCAATTACTTGGGAAATTGGATGGTCTCTTGATGTTACTAAATCAACAGGGGATGTTGATTGCTCACCAACCTGTGTTGTTGTTTCCTCTTGTGGTACAACAACTGGCTCTTCAAGTTGTTTCTCTTCAATATGTTGAATTCTTTCTTCATCTTCACTGCTTTCATCTTTTTGAGTGACATGTAACCTATTCAAATCTTCAGCAAGAGAATGTACCTGCAAAGGTTCTATGGTAGAAGTATTCTTCTTCTTGAAAGACATGTTAGATTCATTAAATGATATGTGAACAGATTCCTCAATTTTAAGAGATGATTTATTATATACCCTATAGGCCTTACTGATCATGGAGTATCCCAGAAACACTCCTTCATCAGATTTAGCCTGAAATTTTGCTAAATATCTCTTGTCATTATTATGTATATAACAAATACAGGCAAAAATTCTAAAATAATCAACTTTAGATTTCTTCCCTTTGAGTAATTCATAGGGAGTCTTTCCCTTTAGTTTATGTATTAGACTTCTATTCAGCACATAGTTGGAGGTGTTCACTGCCTCTGCCCAAAAATATAGAGGAAGGTGAGCATCTGACAACAATGTAGTGGCAGATTCAATAAGGGTTCTATTTTTCCTTTCAGCTACCCTATTTTGTTGAGGAGTTCTAGGAGCTGAGAAAGTATGCCTGATCCCTTCACTCTGACAGAACTCTTGCATAAGAAGAGAATCAAACTCTATCCCATGATCACTTCTGATTAGGGCAATGTGAGTATTGAACTCAATCTGTATATATTTGAGAAACTCTGTCAAATACTTAAAGTTATCAGACTTCTTCCTCAGAAAGAACACCCATGTGAATCTAGAGAAGTCATCTACAACTACTAAAGTGTAAGATTTCCCTCCTAGGCTTTGTACTGTAATGGGTCCAAAAAGATCCATGTATAACAGATACAAAATTCTAGGTGAATCACTCTTATTAAGTGATTTGAAGCTATTTTTAGTTTGCTTGCCTAATTGACAAGCCTTGTAGAGTCCTTCCTTCTTGTAGGGGCCAGAAGGCAGTCCTCTAACAAGGTTGTCCTTGGATAGCCTAGCAATGGTTCTAAGGTTTAGAAGTCCTAGTCTCTTATGCCATAAAACATTAGGTGTACAAACAGAATTAAATAGGAAAATTTCTACATCTGTTGAATGAAAATCTACTAAATAGATGTTACCTTTCCTTTTACCTGTCAACACAGTTGTGTTGTCCTCTGACTTGATCTAGCATAAAGCTTTGCTGAAAGTCACCTGGTAGCCTTCATCACATATCTGACTGATGCTGATCAAATTGTGCTTCAGTCCTTCCACACAGGCTACCTTCTTGAATGTCACTGTCCCAATCTGGACTGCACCATATCCTTTAGTTTGTCCAAAGTTTGAATCACCGAATATGACTTTGGGTCCAAGCTTGGCTTTAAAGGATGTGAGGTTGTCCTTGTTTCCTGTCATGTGCTTAGAGCACCCACTATCCAAGTACCATTGTTGGTTTGATGTTGGATTGGTCTTCACCTGCACATTAAATAATTCATTTGTTTTTGACCCAGTTTACCTTGGGCCTAGGTTGATAACCTTTAAATTCAGAAATAAAAGATATCCCGGGTTGACTCTTATAACCTTCAGGATGATATCTCCTTGGAGGTATTATCCATTCAGTATAAGGGTTAAAGTTTTGGGATGAAGGACCCCTAAGATTGGATTTTGATTTGCCCTTGAAAGAATTTCCAGAGCTCTGATCTCTGTTCGACGATCGTGGAGCTGCGTTCGAAGATCTTGGGTCAGATCGTCGAGCTCCGTTCGACGGTCGACTGTGGTAGAGTTCAGGAATTAGAGATCGTCGACCTGAGTTCAACGATTTTGCCTTAGATCGTCGATCTGCGTTCGGCGATCGTCGAGCTCTGTTCGATGATTTTTGCTGGAACTTAGTTTTCTTAGGCAGATCAGAATTTTTCCTAGCTACCTCTACAACTCCCTTCCCTTTATTAGAAATAAACTTGATTGGGGTTGTTAGAACTATAGGTTGGCTGGATGAATCACCCAAGCCCAGTGTACTATTGAATCTGGAGTTCACTGTGCTTGTGATGTCCATCAGCTTGATACTTCTCCCATTAAGGGATTCTTCAAGCTTCTTGCCCTCTGATAGCTCACCTTTCAGTGAAGCTATCTGCTCCCTATAACACTCCAACTCCTTAGAGAGTTTGAGGTTTTCTGACTTTAAGAAACTATGTTCAGACAATTGATTTCTGAGAGAGATAATTTCCTTCTCAGATTTTAGTAAGTCTAAACATAATGCTTTAAACTCAGATTTAAAGTCCTCTAAATTGAAATCAAAAGAACTAATTACCTGGTCCTCTTCAAGTTGAGTCTCTGAGTCTGACTCTAACTCTTCTGCATCTGAATTATGTTGAGAGGCATTGATTGCCATCATGCAGAACTCCTTCTCTTCAACATCATCTTCATCATCACTTGAGCTGGATGAAGCTTCTGATTCCTCTTCAGTCTCACTCCAAGATTCAGCAACAAATCCCTTCCTTGTGTGTTTGTTCTTACTTGAGGAGGGTTTGTCATTGCCATTTTTCTTGAAGTCTTTGTCCTTTCTTCTTTCTTTCTTATCCCTTCTGTCCTTGTTTTTGTTCTCTGGACAGTCAGGTACAATGTGCCCTGGTTTCCTGCAACCAAAGCAAACAATTTCTTTATTATTTAACTTATCATACCTTGGCTTATCATGATCTTTGTATGATCTCCTTCTGAAGTCCTTTCTGGCCATCTTGTAAAATCTTTTGGCCAATAGGCTAAGCAGCTCATCATTGCCTGTGACCTTGTCTTCAGGCTGATCTTCAGTTGCTTTGAAGGCTATTGTCTTCTCCTTTCTTGTGCCTGGTGAGGCAGCCTTCTGCTCTTCTTCTCTGTTCTTAATGAGCAGCTCATAAGATTTGAGCTTGCCCAAAAGAGCTTTTGTGGTAATCTCATTCAGACTTCTGGCATCCTTGTTTGGCCAGATTCTTGAGTCCCAAGTGCTTGCGAAGCACATTAGGATTTTGTCATTAAGTTCAGTCAGTGAGATCTCTTTGTCCAAAGTCTTGAGTTCATTGACTATCAGACTGAGCATGTTGTACATTTCAGCTACTGGCTCAGCTTCCCCTTTCTTGAAATTCTCATATTGGGATATGAGGTGGGATCTCCTGTCCTTTCTTTCATCAGCTGATCCTGAGACTATTTGAGACAGCTTATCCCAGATTTCCTTTGCTGAATTGCATTCAGCCACCTTTTGGAAGATGTCATCAGACATGGTCTGGGCTAAGATGTTCATAGCCTTTGCATCTGCTACCTTCCACTTCTTGATATCAACATCTGTTTCTGATGGAGGTGGAACAGCATTTGTACTTGTGTTCTCTAGAGGTCTTGGACAAACTGTCAAAACAGAATTAAAAATGTCCTCGTCAATAGAATTCATGTATAATCTAATCCTTGCTTTCCAAAGTGCAAACTTGGATAGATTGCACACTGGAGGTCTGGTGCTAGCATAATCTTTGTTTTGGGCCATGATTTGTGAAGAACTAATTCTAATAACAAGATCAAAACAAGCAGATCTAACTAGGGATCTTGGGGTTCAGGTGTTAGCCTGTGCAACCACTGAGATGTGGTATATTTAACCAACCTGGCTCTGATACCAATTCAAAGTGCAGCTAGATCTGATATGCTCTAGAGGGGGGTGAATAGAGTCTGATTCTTAAAAGAAACACAGCAGTTATTTAATTACAATCTACAAAAGAAACTGATCACAGATCCTAACTAATCACAGATCACAGCCAGAAACAAAAATAAAGACAAACAAGCCAGAAGACACAAGGAGCTATAGTGGTTCCCCTAAACTTGGGTACATCCACTCTTCTACCACCCTAGGTAGGAATCCACTGCAGGATGAGTTGATCAGGTGTCCTGGGCACCAATGAGCTTTTGATAAGGTGCTCAAAAACCAAACCAGATTTTTTTGATCAGGTGTCTTGCCACCAATGAGCTTTTGATAAGGTGCTCAAAAACCACACACAAACTTTTGAAGGGAGTTTGAAAAACCCTTTACATAGATGGGATGAGAGAGTGATGGAAGTCTTCTCTTTCTCAAAGCAGCTGAGAAGACTATGTGGATTTGATGTTGTCAAAGCTCCCCCTGAGTTCTTGAATGTTCAGGAAATGAAGCTTTGCTGTAGGGTGATAGGCCTTCAGAGATTGATCTCCAGCAATTGATGATTTCAGCAACAGCTGAAATATTAGGTGTCTGGAGTCTTGAATGATGATGGCCTTGAACACTTGAATCAAAAGGGATCTAAAGATTTCAGATTTGTTGATCTCCTTTTGGTGATAGTGTTCTGACAGAGAATGTTTACAGCTTTCTTTCTTTTTCTCTTGAGAGATTGTTGTTGAGAAAGATGTTGTTCCAGAGAAAAGTTGTAGCAGAGAATATTTTTCTCTTCTTCTTCTTGTTCTACTCTTGTTATCAGAGATTCAAAAATCTTGTCTTTTATTCCTTTGTTCTGAATAAAAATGATCTTTTTGCCCAGAATAGCAGTTAGCCTATCATTAATTGACTTCCTTAATTGCAATTGTCTTCTGGGGGAAAGTCCAAAGAAACATTCCTTGATAATCCCTTGAAACTTGGTCCAGAATAAATGAAAACGGCTACAAGATCTTCTGAATTAATTGCTAAGAATAACTCCTTAACTGTCCTGAATTTGAATCTTGAAAATCATTTAACTCTTCAGAAAAACGTCGAACTGAGCTCCAGTATCGTCGAACTGAGCTCAGCGATTTGGACTTAGACAGCAACAGAGATCGTCGATCTGAGCTCAACTATCGTAGAACTGAGCTCAGAGATAGAGAATCAATACTGGAGTCAAGATCGTCGAACTGAGCTCGAAGATCGTCGAATGGAGTTCGACGATTTGTTGAAGTTGAGCTCAGCGATCGTCGAATGGAGTTCGACGATCCGTCAAAGTGAGCTTAACGATCGTCGATTGGAGTTCGATGATTCGTCGTACTGAGCTCGACGAAATGACTTAGTCTCCAAACTGAAAAACCTTGTTCTTGAGGGCAGCTTCCAAACCTAACTACTAACCCTTAGACTCAATCCTAATTGACCTTTAGATCTATATAATGAGGTCAAAACAGGTTTCCTAAAGACATAGTGATCCTGACCCAAATTAGTTATAGGGTGTTCCAACACTAAGATTCATCTAAGATCTGATTCATGCTTCTATCTTGAACCAACGCCCGTCGAACTCTATCAGCTAGGTCATACTGCACCTCTGTCCAAAACAATTTCGCCTCAGCACTAGACTGCTTGTCGATGCAAGTTATCTCCAAAGCCTCCAATTCACGGACCAAACTCTCATCATGTACCGACAACCAGCTGGCTCGCGCAGGAGCCCTGCGACTCAACGCATCCGCCACTGCATTTCCTTTCCCAGGCACATAATGTATCTCAAAGGTATAGTCCCCTAGGAACTCCATCCACCGCCGCTGCCTCATGTTCAGGATCTTCTGATCCAACAGGTACTTCAGGCTCTTATGATCGGTGTAGATATCGACCTTCACACCGTACAGATAGTGCCTCCATAGCTTTAGAGCAAATATAACGGCGGCTAACTCTAAGTCATGGACCAGATAATTCCTCTTATGAACCTTCAATTTCCATGAACCATCCGCTATCACGCTCCCATGTTGTAGCAGAACACAGCCCAAACCACTGCCTGAAGCATCACTATAGATTTCGAACCCTTCAGTCCCACTCGGCGAACATAAAATAGGCGTTGTGGTCAACCGCCTCTTCAATTCTTCAAAAGCCTGCTCGCACTCCAGCGACCACACAAACTTTTGATCCTTCCGTGTCAACGCCATAAGTGGTAGCCATATCTGCGAGAAGTTCTCTACGAAGCGCCTGTAGTAGCCGGCAAACCCCAGAAAGCTCCGGACTTCCGCCACTGTAGTCAGTACAGGCCACTCCCATATCGCCACTATCTTCACCGGATCCACTACTATCCCTTCTCCACTAATAACATGACCAAGGAATGCTACCGAGGATAACCAGAACACACACTTGGAGAACTTAGCATACAACTGATTTTTTCTCAACGTCTACAACACCATATGCAGATACTTGTAGTGATCTTCCTCACACTGCGAGTACACCAGGATATTCTCGATAAATACTATCACGAAACAATCCAGGTACTCTCTGAACATCCTGTTCATCAGATCCATAAACACCGATGGCGCATTGGTCAACCCAAACGGCATTACCGTGAACTCGTAATGCCCAAACCGCGTGATGAATGCTATCTTTGGGATGTCGCTTTCCCTTATCCTTAATTGGTAGTAGCCGGACTTCAGATCTATCTTCGAATATACTGTTGACCCAACCAACTGATCAAATAGATCGTCAATCCTTGGGATCAGATACTTATTCTTCTCCGTAAGCTTGTTCAACTCCCGATAGTCGATATAGAGTCGCAAACTCCCATCCTTATTCTTAACGAATAGGACCGATGCGCTCCAAGGCGACGAACTTGGACGCACATACCCTTGCTCCAACAACTCTTGTAGTTGCACCTTCAGCTCCGCCATCTCTCTTGGCGCTATTCAATACGGAGAGTGTTACACCGGTTTGGCACCCTGCACCAACTCAATAGTAAAATCAATCTCCCGCTAAGGAGGGGCTCCTGGGAGATCATCCGGAAACACATCAGGATATTCGGACACAACTGGAATACTGCTCAAACTTGGCTTGGGCATTGAAGTTTTCACTAATGTGACAAACAGCTCTGCCCCAGACCGAACTGCCTTGATCACCTGAAGGGCCGACATCAAAACCTTACCCGACCCCTTCATGCCCGCGAACGCAGTCTCCCGATCAATATTCAGTCCCAACTTAACATCTTTTCGGTTGCAATCAATTCATGCTTGCTTCTCCGAGAGCCATTCCATACCAAAGATTACGTCGAACTCCACTAACGGTAGTACCGATGCTTGCAAGTCAAACTCCTGATCCCCAATCCAAATCTTAACCACACAGACTCTATCCGCGCACATTGAGCACCCATTGGGCAACAACACATCCAACTTACTTTAGCCATCGAGGAAGGGACTCCGATGCGCGATATGAATCATTCGGACAAGAAGAAATACGAAGCTCCCATATCAAACAGGGCTCTCGCCGAATAATAGAAGATCAACATAAAGCCTATCACCGAAAAAAATAAGCTAACATATACAAGGGTAACAACTACATAAAGTTAAACTACTATAATTTAACTCATACCTGTCACCACGTCAGCTTATTTTATGGCCTCTTGCAGACCAATATTATAAACTCTAGGGTGGGCTGGAGCATAGTGGGACACGGTTGACTCCACCGCCTTCCCTTTTTTCTTCGTAAGTTGCTCCAGGCTTCCTCTCGGACTTTGCACGTCCGCTACAACACTCACTAGCAAAATGCTCCATCTTTCCGCAGTTATAACACGCTCCTGGGACTTGACTTGTGGTTGCCCACGCCGCACCAGACGAAGGGGCTGAGTTCGAAGTCTTCAGCTTCTTATTCCATCTACGGAAAGCCAACTTTGCATTTGACACCTTGAACTCCGACTTCTTTTCCCCTGGATCCTTCCTCTCTTGCACTTTCTTCATGACCTTTTCCAATGACCGGGCCGAATTAACTAAGGCTAGGAAGCCCTGCGCCTTAGGCCCGGCAAGGAGAATTTGTAGGTCACCACGTAAACCCTCATAAAATCGGTTAGTCTTCCGCTCCTCTTCAGTAAACATAGCACCAGCATAACGACCCAACAATGTAAACTCGTGGAGGTACTCATCCACTCTTCTGCCTCCCTGAGTCAGACCAAGGTAATGATTCTCCATCTCAAGCTTCTGAGCAGAGGGTAGATATTTGTCCAAGAACAACCTTGAGAATTCCTCCAAAGGCACATCCGCAAGTTGCCTTCCCACTAAGATGTGAACCTCCAACTCGTCCCACCACAGCCTCAACTCACAAGCAAAAAGGAAGGTCGCTATGGTGGTCTTCTGCTACTCAACAGTTTCTATGGCCGTCAAGACCCTCTTTATCGTAGAGAGCCAATGCTCAGCTTGAGTTGGCGTTCCAATCCTGACGAACCTTGGAGGATTAAAGCTCATTACATGCTTGAGTTGCTTCTCCGTAGCTCTCCTTGGTGCTACCTGATCAATTGTCGCACGCTCTACCACTCCCGGATCTGCCGCCCTAATCGGTTCTATCTCATTAACAGGTGGTATATGGTGTATTTGCCCTGCAGGTTGGGCATTAATCATAGCAAAGACTGCTTCAGCAACCAATCTGATGGTTTCTGCTAAAGGAGGTGTTGTAGGCACGTCCCTCGGTGCACTACTTTCTGCCGATTGCGGGCGTTCCGATTGCCCAGCACCTCTCCTAGCCTCCTATAATAGCAAAGACCCTTGATTATATCACAAGTAGATTGCTAAAAACAATCATTGGAACACTCAGATTCCTCTAAACAAGAGAAGTTTTTATTCCTAAGTGGACATTCATCGGTTCTTTTTGATGTTATAACGATGACGCACACATGTGCTCACCACCCCTTAAAAGAATTCGTCCACAAATTCATTTAAGTTGACCGGAACCAAAAGTCAGATACCAAATTGTAAAAACCCCATCCGTCATATGGCATATAACAGAAGGTCCAGCTGGAACCCGACGCCATATACCACGGCCAGTCGGAAGGGTTACATAAGAATATCAAAACCGTACAACTATGACTACTTGTCCTACTCAGAGCATTCTAGCGGAAGCTTTTAAACAGTTATAAAGAACCCATAATTGATATATCAACTAACATGAATGTCCACAACTACCACAGGAATGAAATAACTAATACAAAGAAAGCATTTGGCCTTATGGCCTTACAAGAGTTTCACTTAACAAAGTAGTATTTTCCATACATCGGCTCGCAGGCCGGCAACACATGATAGAAATAAAATACAACTATTCACTTTGGCCTTCGAGGGCCAGTTTAGCAACTTGGGCTTTAGCCCGCTATTTAGTACTCGGCTCCGCAGCACCTGCAAGCACATTTCACCGCACGGTGGCAAACAAAGCAATGATCAGCCAAAGCCGACCAAATTATAACGACCCCGCCCCTTACTCGGGACGGCGGTGCTCATTCTCTGCAATTCATTAGCCCAGCTAATCAAAAAAAGTGCGAATATACAACACCACAGGTGTAGGCTCTCACGGCCCAAACACCCCGTGCACTCAGGGCACATTAACGGTGAATCCGGTCAATTCCATGGCTTCACGACCATCCCCGGGATGGCAACAACGTGAGCATTTTAGCCTCTGACCACTGTCTAAGGCTCCCGACTATGCCAATGGCCAGTCCCTCTTTGGGTCTCTCACACCGAACCACATAGCCCGGGTCCGATTCGACTTGCCCGTTGCACACAACGCGTAGTTCACCTTAAGACGCACGCACGAGCCAAGCTTCTCTCGGATCCCGCCACAATCCAAACAACACATAACCCAGTTATGTACAAGAATGGCTCCCAGGCCGCGAAATTAGCAGAATTACGTTTCCGCTCAGTTTTCCGGGTGCGCCTTGGAGTTAATCCCCAACGATCCCTGCTGCAATCTACCGTGTAGAAACCCAAAAACACAAAACACGGAGTCTTCTTCGGCAAACCATACCAAATGAAACATCACCGATCCAGACCAACATGTCCGGGTAGGCTTCACACACAATTCCTATGTCTGTACTTCGCTTCCGGACTCTATATGCAACATATGGGGGACTATTCCAGTCAACCCCAAGGAACACCGCACACTCACCGCACACTCGCGGGAGCGAGTTTCCTTATGAAAAATAAGGAGAGCTTCTCATGCTCAAGTAGAGAATCGTTACCCTTGTAGTACGCTTCTGCGCCATGGAAAAACTATATGGATAGAAGGCTTCGCAATGGAATTTCCTTCGCGGATCTGCTCTTGGTTCTCAAAACGGTGCTCCGATGCTCCGCCGGCGGTCGGAATCCTCCCTTTTCTTCCTCCTCTCTGCAACTCCTTACAAAGAGAATGATAAAGAGCGAATTAGGAGTTTAACCCCCATTCCCGGCCTTATCAGAGCAGGAACACATCTGGGCTGTTGGATCTTAATTAAAGAAAACGAACGGCTCAGATCCGCCCAAAAATCAACAAACCTGGGCCTAACACGGCCTCGCACACGGCCGTATCCCAGGTCGTGTGCCTCGATCCAGACACGATCGTCGAGTGTAGAACCTGACACGGGTCGAGAGACGCTCGTGTCCCAACCTGACATGCCCGTGTCGGATTCCGACACGCCCGTGCACTAGGGCCGTATCACCAGTAACCGCCAGGCCGACCGACACGACTCTTAGGAACACGGGTGGTGACACGGGTATGCACACACCCGTGTCGTTTGACACGCCCGTGTCACGCGGTCGTGTTTCCTACCGTGTCCTTCTCTGGACAGAGCCGACCAACACAAAGAACCACACGGCCTTGGACACGCCCGTATCCTAGGCCGTGTACCCCTATATAGGCACTAAAAAATATTCTCTTAGACACGATCAGCACGATACGATTTTCGGGGCGTTACAGATTTAATCCTCCATTCTCGGCCTTCACAAAGAAGGAACACATCTGGGCCGTCAGATCTTATTTAAAGAAAACGAACGGCTCAGATCTGCCCAAAATTCCTCAATCCTAGGCCGAACACGACCTTGCAGATGGTCGTGTCCCTCACCATGTGCCCCGATCCAGGCACGATCGTCGAGCACAGCAAAGGACACGGGTCAAGACATGCCCATGTCTCAACCTGACACGCCCGTATCGTATTTTGACACGCCCGTATCCTTGGGGAATGTCACAGATAACCGCCACACCAACAGGCACGGCTCTTGGTAACATGGGTGGTGACACGGGTATGCACACGCCAGTGTCCCTTGACACACCCGTGTCATGCTGCAGTGTTTCCTGCCGTGTCCTTTTCTGGACACAACCGACCAACACAGAGAAAGATACGGCCTTGCACACGCCTGTTTCCTAGGTCGTGTACCCCTATTAAGGCACCAAAAATTCCTTATGACGCGATCGGTTCGATTACAATTTTGGGGGTGTTATAAATCCCCCCCCCCTTTAAAGAATTTCGTCCCGAAATAATGTAAATGTACACAAAATTTAAATGTTACCTGAGTGGAATAACTCTGGGTATTCCTCCAACATAGTCTGCGCTCGCTCCCATGAAAGCTCCTCACGTCCGCAGTTATCCCAACGGACTTTAAACATTTGGATTTCCTTATTGTGGAGTCGTTTAACTTCAAATTCTTCAATGCGCAGTGGCTTGACCTTTTCTGTCAACACGTAATCAACCGACACTTGATTGACCGCAACGACCTGCGAAGGCTCTTACACCACCTTCCGCAACACCTATATGTGGAACACATCGTGTATCCCACTCATCTCCACTGACAGCTTCAATCAATATGCTGCTTCGCCAACCCTCTCCAGGATTTCAAATGGCCCAAGGTATCTCGGACTCAGCTTCTTCAAGCGTCGGACCCGCGAGATACCCTTGAACAGCTTGATTTTCAAATACACCCAGTCGCCAACACCGAACTCCACGTTCCTATGCTTGGCGTTATAGTATTCTGCCTACCTGTCCTGAGCGATCTTCAACCGTTCCTGAATTGTACGTATCATTGAAGTGTCGTCTTCCACTGCTTGACGTTTGAACAACTTCGACTCTCCTGTCTCCAACCAAGACAATGACGTGCCACACTTCCTCCCATACAAGGCCTCGAAAGGTGCCATTCTAATACTCGCTTGATAGCTTTTGTTATATGCAAACTCCACCAAGTACAGGTGATCTTCCCACTACTTTCCAAAATCCAGGACACACATGCGAAGCATGTCCTCCATCATCTTGTTGACCCTCTCGGTCTTACCATCCATCTGTGGATGAAAGGCTGTGTTAAAACTCAACTTAGTTCCCAACAGACTATGCACCAGCCTCCAGTCATTCGACGTGAAGTGCGCATCTCGGTCACTAACAATACTGCGGGGCACACCATGCAATCGAACAATATTATCCACATAGAGTTTGGCTAACTTTTCCACTGGATCTTCCTTCCTGTTCGGGATGAAGTGCGACACTTTTGTCAATCTGTCTACGACCACCCAGATGGTGTCGTTTCCCCTCTGCGACCTTGGCAAACCATGCACAAAATCCATAGAAATATCGTCGAACTTCCACTCCGGAATAGGTAAGAACTTCAAGAATCCTCCTGGCTTCTGACACTCCACCTTCACCAAGGCACAGGTTTGGCACTTGGCCAGATAAAGTGCTACATCCTTCTTTAGTCCTGGCCACCAGAACAACTTCTTCATGTCTTTATACATCTTCTTGCTCCCAGGGTGGATTGAGTACTTGGTATGATGAGCCTCGTACATCAACTCCTCCCGAAGATTATCCGCAATAGGGACGCATAGGCGATCGTTCCTCCATAGCAGTCCATCCTCAGCAATAAATTGGGAATTTGACACATCAAAAGATTCATCCAAGATCCGCTTCATGTTGCTATCCTTTACCAAAGCCCACCGAACCCTATCAGCTAGGTCATACTACACTTCTGCCCAATACAATTTCGCCTCGGCACTAGTCTGCTTGTCAATGCAAGAGATCTCTAATGCCTCTAAATCACGGACCAAACCATCATCATGTACCGACAACCAGCAGGCCCGAGCAGGAACCCTGTGACTCAACGCATCCACCACTGTATTTCCTTTCTTAGGCACATAATGTATCTCAAAGGTGTAGTCCCCCAGGAACTCCATCCACCTCCGCTGCCTCATGTTCAGGTCCTTCTGATCTAACAAGTACTTCAGGCTCTTATGATCGGTGTAGATATTGACCTTCACACCATACAAGTAGTGCCTCCACAGCTTTATAGAAAATATTGCGGCCGCTATCTCTAAGTCGTGAACCAGATAATTTCTCTCATGAACCTTCAATTATCGTGAACCATAGGCTATCACGCTCCCATGCTGTAGCAGAACACAGCCCAAACCACTGCCTGAAGCATCACTATAGATTTCAAATCCTTCGGTCCCACTCGGCGAACATAAAATAGGCGTCGTGGTCAACCGCCTCTTCAATTCTTCAAAAGCCTGCTCGCACTCCAGTGACCACACAAACTTTTGATCCTTCCTTGTCAATGTCGTGAGTGGTAGCGCTATTCGCGAGAAGTTCTCTACGAAGCGCCTGTAGTAGCCTGCAAGCCCCAGAAAGCTCCATACTTTTGCCACTGTAGTCAATACAGGCCACTCCCGTATCGCCACTATCTTCGTTGGATCCACCGCTATCCCTTCTCCACTAATAATATGACCAAGGAACGTAACCGAGGATAACCAGAACTCACACTTGGAGAACTTAGCATACAACTGATTCCTTCTCAACATCTCCAACACCATATGCATATGCTGGTAGTGATCATCCTCACACTGTGAGTACACCAAGATATCGTTGATAAATACTATCACGAAATGGTCCAGGTACTCTCTGAATGTCCTGTTCATCAGATCCATAAACACGGATGGCGCATTGGTCAACCCAAACGGCATGACTGTGAAATCGTAATACCCAAACCGCGTGCTGAACGTTGTATTTGGGATGTCGCTTTCCCTTATCCTTAATTGGTAGTAGACAGATTTCAGATCTAACTTCGAATATACTGTTGACCCGACAAACTGATCAAATAGATTGTCAATCCTTGGGATCGGATACTTATTCTTTTTCGTAAGCTTGTTTAACTCCCGATCGTCGATACAGAGTCACAAGCTCCCATCCTTATTCTTAACGAAGACGACCGGTGAGATCCAAGGCGATGAACTTGGACGTACATACCCTTGCTCCAACAACTCTTGCAGTTGCACCATCAGCTCTGTTATATCTCTTGGCGCTATCTGATACGGAGAGCGTGACACCAGTTTGGCACCCGACACCATCTCAATAGTAAAATCAATCTCCCACTGAGGAGGGGCTCCTGGGAGATCATCTGGGAACACATCAGGATAATCAGACACAACTTGAATACTGCCCAGACTTGGCTTAGGCATTGAAGTCTGTACTAAAGTGACAAACAACTCTGCCCTAGACCGAACTGCCTTGATCACCTGAATGGCCGACATCAAAATCTTACTCGTGTAACGCCCTGAAACTCAAAGGAGTGATGGGGGACATTTTGGGCCAGTTTTGGGTTCTGGCTGCAGGAACACGGCCTGGGACACGGGCGTGTCCCAGGGCGTATCAAGCCTGTGTCGACACTAAGCCGGGAAGTCGACACTTTGGTCTCGACATTGTGTCGAGACTTGGCACACGGCCTGCGACACGGGCGTGTCGCAGGGCATGTCGACCCGTGTCGACACTTAGCCTCGAAGTCGACACTCTGCGTTCGACGAAGTGTCGAGACATGGCACACGGCCTGTGACACGGGCGTGTCGCAGGGCGTGTCAACCCGTGTCGACACTCATCCAGGGAAGTCGACACTTTGGTCTCGACATTGTGTCGAGACAAGGCACACGGCCTAGGACACGGGCATGTCCAAGGCCGTATCATCAGGTCGACGATCTTCGCTCGACGAAGTGTCGAGTGTCGAGACTGTGTACACGGCCTGGGGTCCAGGCTTGTTGAGGTGACACAGGCAAGGAAACGGGCGTGTCCTAGAACCCGTGCAGTTCTCGGGTTGTTTTCGGGGAAAAATGATGGGGGTACACGGCCGGCCACACGGCCGTGTCATGTGGAACACGGGCGTGTCAGGTCGAACACGGGCGTGTTCGATACCCGTGTGTTGTTCCAGGCGATTCGATTTTGACGGCGAATGAGGCACACGGCCCTGGACACTGGCGTGTACCAGGCCGTGTTCGGTCCAGATTGGGCATTTCAGTCCCGAATCAAAGCCGTTCGTTTCCTTATTTTGAGATCCAACGGCTGGGGGTTGTTCCTGAAGGGATATACCCGGGATTGGACATAGAAACCCTCACTTTTCTTAAGTTGTTATCTTTCTAAAACCTTAGAGAGAGAGGAGAGCCAAGGAAGGAAGAAGGAGCTAGATCCGGCCATTGGAGGAGCTTCGAAGCTCCAAAGCGAGAGCCGACTCTGGATCCACGGAGGCAAAGCTAGTACGGTGCTTTTCATCCGCTTAATTTTCCATGGCGCCAAAGAGGAATGCTAGGGTAACGATTCTCTTCTTGAGCATGAGTAGCTCTCCTTCTTTGTAAAGGAAGCCCTCCCTCGCGAGTTTGCGGAGAGTTGGAGGCGTTCCTTCTGGTAGATATGTGAAGTCCCCGTTGTTTAGAGTCCGTAAGCGAGAACAGACATAGGCATAATGTATAAAGCCAACCCGGACATGTTGGTCTGTATCGGTGATGTTGCATTGCTTAAATGCCGGAGAAGACTCCGTGCTATTGATTGTTTTTCGGGTTTCTACGCGGTAGATTGCAGTAGGGAGCCTTGGGGACTAACCCAAAGGTGCACCCAGAAAACTGGGCGGATACGAGATCCTGCCAACTTGGTGGCCTGAGAGCCAACTTGAACATAACCGGGTTATGTGAATTGTGATGGAAATGGGACTCGGTGGAAGTTTGACCTATGCAAATGGCTTATATTATCATTGCGATGTGAGCACGGGTTAGATGGAACCATACCCGTTCTATGTCATTCGGTTAAAGAGACCTAAAGGCACGTGGCACTTGTCATTGGCATAGATTAGGGTCTTCGGCAGTCAATGGCTTAAATTGTCGTGACCCAGGCCAGGAAGACAAAATGCTCATAGGTTTGGTCGTCAAAGTGGCGGTGGTGAGTCCGGAATGTCTATGGCTTTAATTGACGTGACATCGACCGGTTCACCGAGAATGTGCCCTGAGAGCACGAGGCGTGTGGTCGTGCGAGCCAACGTTTGTGATGAAATGGCTATATATATTTATTGCTCGCTTATGCTAATAAAATGCAGGGAAGGAGCATCTCCGCCCCGAGTTGGGAGCGGGATCGTTATAATTTGGTCAGCATTGCTGACCGTTGCCTTGTTTTGCCACCATGCGGTGGTTTGTTGTTTGCAGGTGCTGTTGGACCAAGCGGTCAATAGCGGGCTAAAGCCCAAGTGCGAAGCCGGCCCTCGAAGGCCTATTTGGAAGTTTTTACTGTTTTATTCATGTGTGACCGGCCTATGTGCCGTGGTTTGTAAATCATGTAATATCAAGTGAAACATTTTGTAAGGCCTTAAGGCTACTGTTGGTATTTGTAATACATTCCTATTTTGGATTAGTGGACATTCATGGTTTAATGCTGGGTTCTTTATTGCAACCTTTATAAACTGCTTCCGCTAGAATGCTCTGTGTAGGACGTTGATTGGTTGGATGGTTTCCATGAGTAACCACCCGGTCTGTCTGTGGCATACGTCGTCGGGCCCCTGCCGGACCTACTGCTATATGCTATGTGACGGATAGGGGGTGTTATAACTCGACCTATTCATGCCCGCAAACGTAGTCTCCCGATCAGTATTCAGTACCAACTTAAACTCCTTTTGGTTGCAATCAATGCATGCTCGCTGCTCCGAGATCCAGTCCATACCAAAGATTACGTCAAACTCCACCAACGGCAGTAACGACGCTTGCAAGTCAAACTCCTGGTCCCCAATCCGTATCTTTACCACACAGATTCTATCCGCGTGCATTGATCACCCATTGGGCAACAACACATCCAACTTGTCTTTTGCCATCGAGGAAGGGACTCCGACGCGCGATACGAATCTTTCGGACAAGAAGGAATGCGAAGCTCCCGTATCAAACAGGGCTCTCGCTGGAAAAACGAAAATCAACACAAAGCCTAGCACCAACATTTATAAGCTAACATATAACAAGGTAACAACTACATAAAGTTAAACTGTTATAACTTAACTCATGCCTGTCACCACGTCTGCTTGTTTTATGGCCTCTTGCAGACCAAGATTATATACTTTAGGCTGGGCTGGAGCATGGTGGGATGCGGTTGACTCCGCCGCCTTCCCTTTTTCTTCATAAGTTACTCCAAGATTCCTCTCAGACTTTGCACGTTCGCTCCAACATTCACGAGCAAAATGCCCCATCTTTCCACAGTTATAGCAAGCTCTTGGGACTCGAATTGTGGTTTCCCCGTCATACCAGAAGAAGGGACTGAGCTCGAATTCTTCGGCTTCTTGTTCCAACCGCGAAAACCCGACTTTTTATTCGGCACCTTGAACTCTGACTTCTTTTCCCCTGGGTCCTTCTTCTCTTGCACTCTCTTAACGACCTTTTCAAATGACCGGGCCGAATTGACCAAGTCTAGGAAGCCTTGTGCCTTAGGCCCAGCAAGGAGTAGTTGTAGGTCACCACGTAGACCCTCATAAAATCGATCAGTCTTCCACTCCTCCTCCGTAAACGTAGCACCAGCATAACGACCCAACCGTGTAAACTCGTGGAGATACTGATCCACGCTTCTGTCTCCCTGAGTCAAACCAAGGTACTGATTCTCCATCTCAAGCTTCTGAGCAGAGGATAGGTATCTGGCCTAGAACAACCTTGAGAATTCCTCCATAGGCACATCTGCAAGTTGCCTTCCCACTAAGAGGTGAACCTCCAACTCGTCCCACCACAGCCTCGCCTCACCAGCCAATAGGAAGGTGGCTATGGTGGTCTTCTGCCACTCCTCAGTTAACGTGGCCATCAAGACTCTCTTTATCGTAGAGAGCCAATCCTCAGCTTGAGTTGGCGTTCCAATCCCGTCGAACATCGGAGGATTAAAGCTCATTATATGCTTGAGCTGCTTATCCGTAGCCCTCCTTGGTGGTACTTGATCAACTGCCACGCGATCTACCACTCTCATCTCTACCACCCTAATCGGTTCCTGCTCATTAACAGGTGGTGTGTGGTGCATTTTACCTGCTAGTTGGGAATTTATCATGTCAAAGACTGCTTCAGCCACCAATCTGATGGTTTCTGCTGAAGGACGTGTTGTAGGCACGTCATTCGTTGCACTACATTCCGCCGATCGCGGACGTTCCGATTGCCCAGCACCGCTCCTAGCTGCCTATAATAGCATAAACCTTTGATTAGGCGACAAACAAATTGCTAAAAGAAATCATTGGAACACTCAGGTTCCTCAAAACAAGTGTATTTTTCATTCCTAAGTGGATATTCATATGTTCTTTTATGTTATAACGATGACACACATACATGTGCTCACCACCCCTTAAAAGAATTCTCCCATGAATTCAAATAAAGAAGACCGACACCTGGGCTCTGATACCAAATTGTAACACCCCCATCGGTCGGATGGTATATAACAGAAGGTCCAGCTGGAACCCGATGCCATATAACATGGACAATCGGAAGGGTTATATAAGAATATCAAAAATCCAACTATAACTACTCGCCATAACATAGAGCATTCTAGCAGAAGTTTTTAAACTGTTGGAAAGAACCCATAATTGAACAACCAACTATTATGGATGTCCACATACTACAACAGGAATGAAATAATAAATACACTGAATGTACTTGGCCTTACGAGTGTTTACTTAAAAAATTAGTGTTTTTCATACATCGGCTCGCAGACGGCCACACATGACAAAAATAAAAACAACAACTCGCTTTGGCCTTCCAGGGCCAGCTCAGCAATATGCGCTTCAGCCCGCTATTTGGTACTTGGCTCCGCAACACCTGCAAGCAACATTCCATCGCACGGTGGCAAACAAAGTAACTGTCAGCCAAAGTCGACCAAATTATAACGACCCTGCCCCTTACTCGGGACGGAGGTGCTCCTTCCCTGCATTTCATTCGCCCAACTAAACAATAAAGTACAAACATACTTTTCCACAAGTGTAGGCTCGCACGGCCAAACACCCCGTGCACTCAGGGCACATTATCGGTGAATCTGGTCCATTCTGTGACTTCACCACCATCCTCGGGATGGCAACATCGTGAGCATTTTAGTCTTTTTGACCACCGTCTAAGACTCCCGACTATGCCAACGGCCAGTCCCTCTATGGGTCTCTATCACCGAACCAAATAGTCCCGGTCCGATTCCACTTGCCCGTTGCTCACACCGCATAGTCACCTTAAGACGTACGCATAGGCCAAGCTTCTCTCGGATCCCAAAACATTCCAAACAATACATAACCCAGTTATGTTCAAGGCTGGCTCCCCGGCCGCCAAGTTAGCAGAACTACGTTTCCGCTCAATTTTCCGGGTGCGCCTTGGAGTTAATCCCCAAGGATCCCTACTGCAATCTACCATGTAGAAACCCGAAAACACAAAGCACGGAGTCTTCTCCGGCAAACCATATAATATGCAACATCACCGATCCAGACCAACATGTCCGGGTAGGCTTCACACACAATGCCTATGTTCGTACTTCGATTCTGGACTCTATATGCAACACAAGGGGGACTATTCCCGTTAACCCCAAGGACCACCGCACACTCACTGCACACTCGCGGGAATGGGTTTCCTTATGCAAAAGAAGGAGAGCTTCACATGCTCAAGTAGAGAATCGTTACCCTTGTAGTTCACTTTTGCGTCATAGGAATCTATCTGGATGAAAAGCTTCGCAAGGGAATTTCCTCCGCGGATCCGGTGTCGGTTCTCGATTCGGTGCTCCGATGTTCCGCCGGTGGCCAGAATCCTCCTCTTCCTTCCTCCTTGCTCTCAACTCTCTCTAACTCCTTAGAAAGAGAAGACTTAAGAGAAAATGAGGAATTAATCCTCCATTCCCGGCCTTAACAGAGCAGGAACACATCTCGGCCGTTGGATCTTATTCAAAGAAAAAGAACGGCTCAGATCTGCCCAAAATTCCTCAATCCTGGGCCGAACATGGCCTTGCACATTGGCGTGTCCCTAGCCGTGTGCCCCAATGCAAGCATGATCGTCGAGCACAACAAAGGATATGGGTCAAGACACGCCTGTGTCTCAACCTGACACGCCCATGTCATATCCTTACACGCCCATGTCCTGGGGACGTGTCACAGATAACCGCCACGCCAACCGACACGATTCTTGGGAACATGGGTGGTGACACAGGTATGCACACGCCCGTGTCCCTTGACACGCCCGTGTCATGCTGCCATGTTTCTTGTCATGTCCTTTTCTAGACACAGCTGGCTAACACAGAGAAAGACACGACATTGGACACGCCCGTGTCCTAGGCCGTGTACCCCTATTAAGGCACCAAAAATTCCTTATGATGCAAGCGGTTCGATTACGATTTTCAAGGTGTTACATCTTCTCACTGCTTCCCGAAATCCAAGACTCACATGAGAAGCATGTCTTCCATCATCCTGTTGACTCTCTAGGTCTGACTATCCATCTGCGAATGAAAGGTCGTGCTGAAACTCAGCTTGGTCACCAACATTTGTTGCACCAACCTCCATTCATTGGATGTGAACCGCCCATCTCAGTCACTAACAATGTTGCGGGACACACCGTGAAGCCAAACAATGTTATCCACATACAGTTTTGCCAATTTCTCCACAGAATCATCCTTCCTATTCGGAATGAAGTGTGACACTTTTGTCAATCGATCTACGATCACCCAGATGTCGTTGTTTCCCTTCTGCGACCTCGGCAAACCATGCACAAAGACCATTGTAAAATCATCAAACTTCCACTTTGAGATAGGCAAGGACTTCAAGAAACCTCCAGGCTTCTGGCACTCCGCCGTCACTAAGGAGCACCTTTGACACTTCGCCACATAAAGTGCCACATCCTTCTTAAGTTCTGGCCACCAAAACAACTTCAATTCTTCACGGTACATCTTCGTGCTCCCTGGGTGAATCGAGTACTTGGTATGTTAAGCCTCGTACATCAATTCCGCCCGCAGTTTGCGCACATTTGGGATGCACAGACGACTATCCTTCCATAACAATCCATCCACAACATCAAATTGGGAATTTGACCCATCCAAAGCCTCAACCATGATTTGCTTCATGTGGCTATCCAGATTAAGAGCCTGCTGAATCCGATCAGCCAGGTCATACTGAACTTCTGTCCAGTTCAATTGCGCTTTGGCACTAGTCTGCTTGTCAACACAAGAGATCTCTAATGCCTCGAACTCCCGAACCAAACCCTCGTCATGAACCGACAACCAATTGGCTTGTGCTGGGGCCCTGCGACTCAATGCATCCGCAACCGCATTGCCTTTCCCAGGAACATAATGAATCTTCAATGTGTAGTCCCCCAGGAACTCCATCCATCTCCGCGGTCGTATATTCAGATCCTTTTGATCCAACAAGTACTTCGGCTCTTGTGGTCGGTATAGATATCGACCTTCAGTCCGTACAAGTAATGCCTCCACAGCTTCAGGGCAAATATCACGGCCGCTAACTCCAAGTCATGGACTGGATAATTCCTCTCATGTACCTTCAGCTGATGCAAGCCATAAGGTATCACACTTCCATGCTGCAGTAGAACACAACCCAATCCACTGCCCGAAGCATCACTGTAGATCCCAAAGCTTTCGGTCCCACTAGACGAACTAAGAACAGGCGTCGTGGTCAACCAACTTTTCAACTCTTCGAAAGCTCGTGCGCACTCAGGCGTCCAAACAAACTTCTACTCTTTCCTCGTCAAAGTCATGAGGGGTAACGATATCCGTAAGAAGTTCTCCACAAAGCGGCTGTAATAGCCGGCAAGCCCAAGGAAACTCAGGACTTCCACTACCGTAGATAGCGCAGGCCACTCCCATATAGCAACTATCTTCGCCGGATCCACCGCAATTCCCTCTCCACTAACAATGTGACCAAGGAACGCTACTAAGGACAACCAAAACTCGCATTTGGAGAACTTGGCATACAATTGGTTCCTCCTCAGCATCTCCAACACCAAATGCAGATGCTTAAAGTGATCCTCCTCACTCTGCGAGTATACGAATATATCGTTGATAAAGACGATCACGAAGTGGTCCAGGTACTCTATGAAAGTTCTGTTCATCAGATCCATGAACACAGATGGCGTATTAGTCAGCCCAAACGGCATGACGGTAAACTCATAATGCTCGTATCTCGTACTAAAAGCTGTCTTGGGGATATTACTTTCTCTTATCCTCAGCTGATAATACTCGGACTTAAGATCCAATTTCGAGTACACCAATGACCCAACTAACTGATTGAATAGATCATCAATCCTTGCGATCGGGTACTTGTTCTTCTCCGTTAACTTGTTCAGCTCTCGATAATCAATACAGAGCCGCAAGCTTCCATCCTTCTTCTTAAAAAAAGGATTGGTGAGCTCCAAAGTGACGAACTTGGACGCACATAACCCTGTTCCAATAGCTCTTGAAGTTGAACCTTCAGTTCTGCCATCTCCTTAGGTGTTAACCGATATGTAGAGCACGACAAAGGTTTGGCACCTGGCTCTATCTCAATAGTGAAGTCAATCTCCCACTGAGGTGGGGCTCCAGGAAGATTGACAGGGAACACGTCAGGGTACTCGGATACCACTGGAATGCTGTCCAAATTAGGCTTATGCTTCGAATCCTCCACTAGCATGAAGAATAGCTCTACACCAGCACGAACCGCCTTAACCACCTTAAAGATAAGACATCAAAGTCTTGCTCGACCCTTTCAAGCCTGCAAATGTCATCTCACGACCAGTTCCCAATTTGAACTCCTTACGATTGCAATCAATATATGCCTGGTGCTCCGAGAGCCAGTCCATACCAAAAATCATGTCGAACTCCAGTAGCGGCAGTAACGACACTGGCAAGTCGAACTCCTGACTCCAATTTGTATCTTTACACCATAGACTATATCCGCGCACATTGAACACCCAATCGGCAACAACACATCTAGTTTGTCCTTTGCCATCGAAGAAGGTACTCCGATGGGTGATATAAATCGTTCGGACAAAAAGGAGTGCGAAGCTCCCGTATCAAAGAGTGCTCTCGCCAGATTATCGCAAATCAAAACAAAGCCTATACAAGCAGTAATAAGGTAACACACGCAAGGTAACAAGTATTTAAAGCTATCTTGCTATAAATTTAATCCGTACCTATCACCACATCAGCTTGCTTTATGGCCTCCTACTGGCCAAGGTTATAGACTCTAGGTTGAGCCGGAGCATGGTGGGATGTGGTTTGACTCCACCGCCTTGCCCTTCTCCTCATAGGTTGCTCCCGGATTCCTCTCGGACTTTGGATTTCCGCTCCAACAGTCTCGGGAAACGTGTCCTGGCTTTCCACAATTATATCATGTGCTTGGGGTTCAGCTCATAGTAACCCCTGAAGCACCAGAAGAAGGGGCTGGACGCGAAGTCCTAGCCTTCTTATAGAACTTACGATACACAGACTTCGAGGTAGTCTGCACCTTGAACTCTGTCTTCTTAGCACCAGAGTCTCTCTTCGCTTGTACATTCCTCAGATCCTTCTCCAAATACCAGACCGTATTGACCAGGGTAAAGACGCCCTGCGTCATAGGCCCCGAGAGCAGTAACCTTACGTCATCCCTCAGACCCTCATAGAAATGGTTTGTCTTACGCTCCTCATCAACAAATGTAGAGCTAGCGTACCGACCCAATCGTGTAAATTCGTGGAGATACTCATCCACGCTACTCTCTCCTTGAGTCAACTTCTGGAATTCATTCTCCATCGCGATCCTTTGAGCCGAGGGAATGTACCTTGCCAAGAATAGTCTCTAAAATTCTTCCATCGAGACATTTGTGAGGGTTGCCTTCCACTCAGGTGATTTAGCTCTAACCCTTCCCACCACAACCTTGCATCTCCATCCAACAGTAAAGTAGCTATGGTGGTCATCTGCCACTCCTCCGTTTCTGTAGCTGGCAAGACTCTCTTTACTCGGGAGAGCCAATCCTCAGCTTGGGATGGGGTTCCCGTCCCCGAGAACACCGGACGATTGAAGCCCATAACATTCTTGAGCTGCTTTTCAGTTGCCCTCCTAAGTAGCAATGGCTCCACCACTACTTGCTCCACCCTTCTCAGTTCCGCCGCTTGAAGCAGTACCTGCTCCACCGTAGGGGCAGGTTGTTGTATTTGCCTTGCAGGCTAGGCATTTATCATAGCGAACACCGCTTCAGCCACCAATCTTATGGTTTCTGCCAAGGGAGGTGTTGCAGGCACATCATTCGGTGCACTACTAGCCTCAGAAACTAGACGTTATGACAGCCCTGCACCACTCCTGGTCACCTATAGTCGTACAAAAAACCATTAAGTGACCGAAAAATATTGCAAAAAGCAATTATAGGAACACGCAGGTTCCTCAAACATGTATATTTTCATTCCTAAGTGGACATTCATGGGTTCTTTTATGTTATAACGATGACGCACACACATGTGCTCACCACCCCTTAGAAGAATTCATCCAAAACATCATTTAAGTTGACTGAAACCGGTAGTCTGATACCAAATTATAACTACCCCTATCTGTCACATAGCCTATAGAAGTAGGTCCGGTCGGTGCCCGACGCCATATACCACAGACAGACCGAAGGGTTACGCAATGAAACCATCCTTCCAATAACCAACGTCCTACACAGAGCACATTCTAGAGGAAGCATTTTAAATGTTGCAAAAATAAGAACCCAGCCACAGCATGAATGTCCACTAACATTAACCCAAAAGGAATGAACATACAAAATACACAAAGTACATGGCCTTATGGCCTTACAAGAGTTTGCTTTTCCAACATCGGCATGCAGGCCGGTCACACATGAGAATAAAAGTAAACAGTCATATATAGGCCATCAAAGTCTGGCTCAGCAATAAGGGCTTTTGCTTGCTATTTTCCACTAGGCTCTGCAGCACCTGCAAGCAACAATCCATCAAAGTGGTGGCAAATAAAAACAACGGTCAGCTAAAGCTGACCAAATTATAACGACCCCGCCCCTATACTCGGGGCGTCGATGCTCCTTCCCAGCACTTTATTACCATTGCCAAACAATATAAAAGTTACACTTCATGACAGGCGTAGGCACGCACGGCCACACACCCTGTGCTCTTAGGGCACATTCTCGGTGAACCCAGTCAAATCTGTGGTCTCACCACCTCCCCATGGATGGCAAATCTCTTGAGCATTTTAGTCTTTCTGGCTTAAGCCTAAGACCCTCCATCTATGTCAACAACAAGTACCACATACCTTAGGTCTCTTTAACCGAACGACATAGAGCGGGTACGGTTCCGCCTAACCCGTTGCTCACACCGCAACGTCAATTTAAGCCATTTGTGGTGGTCAACCTTCCCTGAGTCTCAATTCGATCACACACTTTACATAACCCAGTTATGTGCAAGTTGGCTCCCAGGCTACCAAGATGGCAGAATCACGCATCTGCTCAGTTTTTTGGGTGCACCTTGGAGTTAGTCCCCAAGGTTCCCTGTTACAATCTACCGCGTAGAAAACCCGAAAAAAACAACCATCGGCACGTAGTCTTCTCCGGCCATTCATGCAATGCAACATCACCGATCTAGACCAACTTATCTGGGTAGGCTTCACACACCATGCATATGTCCGTTTCTCAACTCCGGACTCTACATGCGAAAGAACGGGTTACTATTCATGTCTACCCAAAGGAATACCTCACACTCAACGCATAGTCGCGAGAGCGGGCTTCCTATGCAAAAAGGAAAGAGGACTTCATATGTCCAAGATGAGAATCATTACCCTTGCATTTCTCTTGGGCTCCATGAAGATCTAGACGGATGAAAAGCACCGCAACGGCCTCGCCTCCGTAGATCTAAACTAGGCTTGCAATTTGGGGCTCCGAAACTCCACTGGCGCCGGAACACTCCTTCTCCTTCTTCCTTCCTCTCCCCTCTCTCTAAAGCTTTAGAAAGAGAAATATTGAAGTGGAATGAGGGATTCAAACCCTATTCCCGGATTTAACACTGTCAGGACCAGCCAGGGCCCTTGGATCCCAAGAGAAGGAAACGGACGGCCACGATTCGTACTTAAAATCAATTTCATGGGCCGAACACGGTTTGTTACACACCCGTGTACAAGGCCATATGCCTCAATCAACGCCGAAATCATCGCATCCATACCAGGACACGGGCTCTCGACATGCCCGTGTCACACTTGACATGCCCGTGTCAATCAAATACACATTCGTGTTGCGTGGCGTGTTCCTCAATCGACAAAGGACAAAAACCATCCTGAAGAGAACACGGGTTCTCGACATGCCCATGTCAAATTTGACACGCCCGTGTCTACCCGAACACGCCTGGGCACCAGGCCATGTTCCTCCCCGACACAGCTCGGCTAACAACCCAAGCAGGACACGGCCTGGGACACGACCGTGTCTCAGTCCGTGTTCGATGTCTCGACGATCGTCGACTGCATTTTTGTCGACCACTCGGCAATATCGTCGAACTCGAGCATGACACGGCCCTATACACGCCAGTGTCACAGGCCGTTTGACCCCTACCAAGCACCAAACTTGGTTCTAAATGTTGCTCGTCCCTCTTTTGAGTTTCGGGGCATTACACTTTTATCGCTTTCATTTCCTGCCAACTCGTTTGAGTAGGACTCGTCATTTTATTGCTTTCATTTCCCGTCTGCTCATTTTAGTAGGAGTCATCATTTTATCGCTTTCATTTCCCACCTACTCATTTGAGTAGGACTTGTCAGTTCACGCCTACTCATTTGAGTAGGACTCGCACTTTTACTGCTTTCATTTCCCGCCTACTCGTTTGAGTAGAACTTGCATTCTACAACTTTCTTTACTGCTTTCTTTTACTGCTTTCATTTACTGCTTTCTTTTCCTGCCTACTCGTTTGGGTAGGACTTATACTTTCAATTTTGCATTTCTTTTTGTAAGTCGTCCCCACTTCGATGAGTTGCTAACCGTTCTTAGCCCTCAGTATCGAAGAGCATTGGGAGAGATAAAATCGCTTTAAATAATTAAAGGTCCTCTTTTTCTCATAAATTAAATTAACTTAAGGTTTGCCCCGGGTTTACAATGGGTAGAACCACATATCGATGTGTGGACTCTATTTCCGTAGTCCATACGCTAGCTAGCCGAGAGGTCGTGCGTGTGGACCGATCACCCTTAGGTAAAGGGAGTTCTGTACTAACCCTCGAGAGAGGAGGCGCGGAATTCTACCAGATTGGGTTCCCCACCCAATTGCGGGGTTCTTAACATAATGCGGGCATTAACAGGAATCCTTCGTCGGACGAGAGCCCAGTCGAATAGTTTTAATGTTCAGGGGAGCGATAATCCTAGAGATAGGTGAGCTCATGTTTGTGGAACCTCCATGGCCAAGTCTCCGCCTTAATTAATTTGAAATTTAGGATCTCTATTTAATAAAAGTTATTTTAGTTCAAATTCAATTTGATACAATTGCGCTATTTCTTCATCAGCTCCTTTTCAATGTTTATTTTTATATATATAAATAATAACCAAACAGGTTATTTTGGGTAGAATAATAGTCCCCTCCAGGGAAGAGTAGAAATAATTAATCCGTCCCCAAGAACAATACGACACCGATATTCCTCACTGAAATATCATTTACTACACGCGATAGGTGTACTTGACTCTTTTCGTTAAAACTCGATTTCAACTTTTTTATAGATAATAAATCTGCGAGCCCCGTCCTTCCAAAATAAAATCAAGCGCTTTTCCAAAAAAAAACCAATCGGGGCGCCGCGAGTTTTAACCATCAAGTTTTGGGGGTCGTTGTCGGGGACTTGGTTAAACCATTAATTTTTTGGAGTTTTAACCATCAAGTTTTTGGCGCCGTTGCCGGGGAAATTTTCGTGTTGTTATTTCGAACTCTGGAAAACTATTACGTTTACGTATTTTTATTTATATAAACAACAACAAAAATGGCAAACAAAAAAATTACTAATAATAATAATAATAATAAAATTGCTTTTTAAAAACACAAAAACTTTAAAAAAATAAAATTATATTATTATAATTTCATATATTTCTCTATAAAAACTAAAAGAAAAAAACCAAAATTCTAAAAACTAAAAGTAAAAACAAACTCTAAAAAATCTAAAAAACTAAAAAATTTAAAAACTAAAAACTAAAAAAATCTAAATACTAAAAACCAAAAAAAATCTAAAAAAACTAGAAACCAAAAAAATCTAAAAACTAACAAACCCCAAAAAATCAAAAAACTACAAAACTAAATAAAAAAAAATATTTTTAAGAATTATATATTTATTTTCTCTCTCCTTCATGCCTCACATTATTTTAGGCGCTAGGGAAACGCATTTCTGTTGCGCTCATATAACTAAGACGTTAGCTACTTACGAGTCACCCACACTTACCACCCCCTACCACCCGGAACCATATGGCCAAGTCGAGTTAGTAAATCTATAAATAAGGCGCATACTACAAATAAAAACGTCGCGCCACCAAATATATTTCATATAACGGAATAGTTTTCTTTTCTTTTTTTGTCATTAATAATGCAGGGTTCCAAATAAGCCTCCCCGTCCTCATCTCAGGGAATTTCCTCCCCCCTTCCTCTATATTTCTGTAAATACCTGCATTTTATTTTTTATCGTTTCGTATACTTACATTACAACATTAAGGACAATGTTGGATTTAAGTAGGGGGTGTTTTTGATGCGCCCGCGAACAGACTCTTACTGTGGTTGGTTCGATGAGTCGATCTCCGCGGGCTTTCTCGGGTAGGCAAGTGCACCTATCGCAAGTAGTGCTCGATATTCGGGGGAATACCGAGGTCGTATTGTTCTCTGGGTCTGGTTGACTATTCTTACTCCTCCAGGAGGACTATTATTTTACTGAAAGTAAGGTGGAGATTTTAATTAAGTAAAGACGGAAAAGTAAAAGAGCGAAAAAACGATTTAGAAAAATTCGATGAAGGGTTAACGCTCGGCATCGAATCAGATTAAGTCAAAAATAACTTTTAATAATTATAGGACTTTCAAATTAATAAAAGGCAACTTGGCTGTGGAGGTTCCACAAATGTGAGCTCACCTAGCTATAGGGATATCGCTCAACTGAACGATAAGACTATTCGACCGAACGTTAGTCCGACGAATGATTCCTCTTAACGCCCGCTTTACACTAAGAGCCCTGCTATTGGGTGGGGAACCTAATCCGGTAGAATTGTGCTTATCCTCTCTCGAGGTTATGCACTCAACTCTATTTACCCAGGGGTGATCTGTCCATACGCACGGCCTCTCGGCTAGCTAGCGTATGGATAATGAAAATAGGGCCCACATATAGATTTGTGGTCTACGCGTCGTTAACCCGGGGCAAACCTTAAGTGCTTAAATTAAAGTGAAAATAAAGAGCTTTAATTATTACGAATTATTTTAAATGTCTCAATGCTCTTCGATGTCGAGGCTAATAGCGATTAGCCACACATCGGTATGGGGACGGCTTATAATTTGATGAGGCGCGGGTTCGAAATTAAGCGCTAAAAGGTTATAAGAATAAGACATGAAAATGACAAACATTTAGAAACTAGAAAAGTTAGCTAAAACAACAACTCACGCACACTCCAAATTATAAATAAAACAGAATAAACTAAATTACAAAAAAAAGGAAAATTACAAGTCCTACTCAAACGAGTAGGCGGGAAATAAAGGCATGCCATTTAACTCTTAACGAGTAGGTGGAAATAAATGCAAGTACAAGTCCTACTAAAATAATTACAGAAAAATAAAAGACCTGTCATTCAACTCAAATGAGTAGGCGATAAACAAAATCCGGCCATTTAACTCCTAGCGAGTAGGCGGAAATAAACGCTAACACACGCACTCTACATAATTGAAAGAATGTAATAAAACTATCTCCTACACACACGCACTCTACGTAATTGAACAAAGCGATAAAATAAAGCATGAAAAAAAGCATGAAAAACTAACTCGTACACTCACACACTCTACATAAATCACAGAAAGCAATAAAATAAAGCATTAAAATTTATCTCCTACACACACACACTCTACATGGAAGTTGAAATGATAAAATGAAAACTAACTCTTACACTAACACACACAAATTAAAAGCAAAAATGAAAGTTACCAAAAATTTAAAACTACTACTTTTCTATACTTAGGTTTTACCAAAAACAAAAAAAAAAGAACAAAATAAAATTTTAAGAGAACAAAAGTTTTTCAAAACAAATCAAAAAACCAAAGTTCTTTAAAAATTAAAATTTCAACATTTTCATTCTTAGAATTTCATAAAAGTGATAAAAAAGTGAAAAGAAAATGAAAAGAACAAAAAAGGTTTTACAATCCTACAAAAAAACTAAGTAAAAAAAATAAAATCACTTTCAAAACTCTTTTATAAATACATAAGAATGAAATTAAAAAAAACATTAAGGAAGAACATATTGAAGAAGAGATAAACATATCATACCATGCTTGGAAATGAAATCTACTACAAAACCTAACATGAAGAAAAGTTAAAAGCATGAATAATAAACATGCTACACTCATACACACACACACTTTTCATAAAGAGAAAAACAAAGGAGAAACTAAGGATAAAATTGGAAGAAAAGTGGGCACATTAGTTCATTGCAAAGCCATTTAAGAAGAGAAAAACTAACATTTTTATTGATTAAAATAGACTATTACAAAGATATTACAAAGCTAAAGCTAAAACAAACAAGAAAGGAAGGGGGGAGAAATCTCCTTACATAGCAAAGGAATCCACGGATGCAGCCCACAAAACACACTAAAGTGGCTCAAAAATGTGAACACTTGGTCATTACAGAAGTGGGGTATTTATAGGAAAAAAAATCAAAGTACACACCCTCCAACATGGGCGTGTCGGCCGGCATGTCACTACAGTTTGCGATGGCGGCCGGCGATTTGACGACAAAGTTGACTTCGGGCTGGACATGTGTCGGGGGTTCGACGATCATCGAGCGGAAAGTCGTCGAGCTGTTGGAGAATCGTCGAGCGCGAGTTTGTCGAGTGGAAATCGTCGAGCTGCTGGAGAATTGTCGAGCGCGAGTTTGTCGAGCGGAAATATCATCGAGTGGCAAAATCGTCGAGCAGAGGATCGTCGAGCGGAGAGCGTCGATTGGATATCGTCGAGCTGAAATCGTCGAGCGCGGGTATTTGATTTGTCACGCCCTGGTCGCGGGAATGACTCGGGGAATACGGGCATGTCAGCACTGTTTTGGCAGATTTTTCTTTTTTTTCCTGAAAAAAAAATAAAATAACTTAGTAGTAAATTTAGAAAAATAGGAGCACTTTATTGAACAAAAATAAGTAAAAATGATGAAAACGACTAAATTAATGTACACAAAAATACATATATTTTCAATTCATCAAATACCCCCATACTTAATGTTTTGCTATTCCAGAGCAAAAGTTTGAGGTGAACTTATAAGGAATAGAAAAAACTCTAAGTTTAGCTACCGCTTAATCAATTATAAGAGAGATCTAAATCAATATACAGGGTGTAAAAGTTAAGTCCTAAAATTATGTAGATGATTTAAATAGCATAAAAGTTTTGGCCAAAAGACTTCTTGATGTAATCAAATAGAAAGCAGTAATTGTATAGGTTAGATTAACAAAAATAGTTTGGAATTATATGAACTTTTAGCTTATAGGAGTTTTACCGTAAATAATGCAATTTACAAATTATGCTCTCAAAAAGATTTTTGAATTATTTCTAGAATTCGTGAAATTGGCTAAGGGGATTAATGTTGGTTTATGAAGAGGGTTTTGATTTTGAGGTGAGCTAATTTTTTTCGAACCTCTATTTTTTTTTCTTTTTGGAATATTAGGAAAATGAAATCTTATTTTCCTAATATCATTTTTTTTTTCAACTTCATAAGAATAAAACTAACCCAATGTATATGTGTAAGAGTAATGAATTTTATCCTCTTACTCCATAACATATAATATTTTTAAATTATTGGGTGCCTATGTTTACGGAACGAAATCTTTTTCTCATTGACATAGGATCTGTTGGGTACATTGGTCTAAATGTACCTGATTTGAAGAAGCCTCACCCAACTCAATGATATACATCAAAATGTATTTGATGTGTTTTGAGTTTACTTGTGCAGGCTAAGTATTTGCAGGAAAGAAGAAAAAGTTTCTAAGTCCATGTGTCGACACCCAGAGGGAAAGTGTCGACACTTAAGAAGACTTGTGTCGACACCCAGGCAAGCAGTGTCGACACTTGGAGTCATTGTGTCGACACCAGGGATGCTGAGTCGACACCAGACAAAAAGTGTCGACACAAGGAGCTGTGTCGACACTCAATGACGAAGAGTGCAGTGAAGCTGTGTCGACACTTAGCAGTTGTGTCTACACCAGAAAGTGTCGACACTTGAAGATGTGTCGACACTCAGCAAAAGTCAGCAGAGACTAAGTACAAGTGTCGACACTCAGAACAATGTGTCGACACACAACAGAAGAGTCAACACTTGAAGAAAGTGTCGACACAAGAAAGAAAGTGTCGACACTTAGCTGAAGACTCAACACTTGAAGAAAGTGTCGATACAAGGAGCTGTGTCGACACTTAGTAAAGATCAGCAAAGTTCAACAAAAATATTCTAAGTACAAGTGTCGACACTAAGGGAATGTGTCGACACTCAGCCAGAGTCTCGGCAGAAGAAGAATGTGTCGACACCCAGAGCAATGTGTCGACACCCAGCAAGTATCAACACTGAAGACATGTGTCGACACCAAGAAGAAGTGTCGACACTCAGCGAGTTCAACACATGAAGATGTGTCGACACAAAGGTGTTGTGTCGACACATAGAAGAATTCAGCAAAATACTGAAGTACAAGTACTTGTGTCGACACTCAATTTCAGTGTCGACACATGAAGAAGAAGTAGTGTCGAGACATAAAGTCTATAACACTTGGTCTATAAGTGTCGACACTTAAAGACAGATAGTCTCGACACTTCTAGACAGTTACAGAATTTTCAAGAACTGACTGGATGACTTGACAGCTGCCATTCCAGCCGGTCTACAGCCCCTGTCAGAGTTGTCAGAATTCAGTTATAAACCGGACCAGCCGGTTACCATGAAGAAGGCCTATAAATAGGCTTATACAGTCTACAGAAATTGTTGTTGAAGAGATCAATTTAACACAAGTACAAGTGATCAATATTCAAAGAAGATCTTGTTATTCCTTGAAGAATCAAGGGCAGATCTAAGAAGTTGGAGAGAGAGAGCTCCATCCAAGAAATCAGCCGTTGGAACCAGGCTGAGAAGAAGGGTTCAGATTCACTTTGAATCATAAGTAGCAGAGATAAAGGATCAACTGCAGAAGGAGTCAATCTTATTGAGTTCTACTTTCAAGAAGCTTTGAAGAAAGCTAAGTCAGATTGATTTCAGCTGAGTTCTTCCAAGAACTCATCAAGAAACTCACAACTCCCCTCTCTTGTCTCTGGGTTGCTGAGTTAACAATTTTTGTATTCATTTTATCTTATAGGATCCTTTGGATCTGAGTCTTGTAAGCCTATAATTATAAAGGCTGAGTGTAGGGCTTGAGAGCCTGAGTGTAGGAGATTGAAATCTCTGAGTGTAGGCCTTGGTGGCTGAGTGTAGGCCTTGGTGGCTGAGTGTAGGCCTTTGTGGCTGAGTGTAGGCTTTGTGAAGAAGCTGAGTTATAGGGCCTTGGGCCTGAGGTGTAGGAACCTGTTTGGGTTCTGAGATAGTGGAGGAGTTTGGCCGAATCTAGTACACTGCTAGATAGGCGAAGGGGGAAAGTGGATGTACCCAAACCTTGGGGAACCACTATAAAACTATGTGTCTTCTGTGTGCTGTGGTTTGTTGTGAATGCTGTGTGATTGCTGTGCAATAGTAGATATAAATCTGTGTTAAAAACTGATGTACTGCCATAAAAAGTAAAAAAGAATTTGGTCACCTATTCACCCCCCCCCCCCCTCTAGGTGTTTAGGTACTATATCTTTCAAGTGGTATCAGAGGGAGGTTACTCAAAAAGGGACATAACTGTCTGAGTAGATCCTATTGGCAGATTCAGTCTAAGTCAAAGTACAGAATCAAGAAACTCAAGAACCATGGGTTCCACTGAAAATCACAAGGAATTGGGATCCATGAAGTTACCCATATGTAGGAAAGAGATCTTTGGGATCTGGAAGGAAAGGGTGAGACATTTTATGGAAGCCTCAGACCCTAGGATTTATATCACAGTAAAGGAAGTGCCATATGTGCCCATGAAGGTGTCAGTCTTGGATGCAAATCAGAGAACACCAAAGGATTTCTCTGAAATGACAAAGGATGAGATTGTCCTAGCCACCATGGACAAAAGGGCTCAAAACATTATAGTAAGTGTCATAGATGATGCAACTTTTCAGAATCTTATACACTGTAAGACAGCCAAAGAGATGTGGGATACTCTTATTGTGTATATGGAGGGTTTTGAAGAAGTAATGCAAGACAGAAAATCATTGCTAAACCAAGAGTATGAAAGTTTTAGACAAGGAAAAGCTGATAGCATAACTGAGTGTTATAAGAAGTTTTACAGGATAGTGAATGAGCTCATGTCCTATGGCAGAGAGTTCAGTAATTATGAACTCAATGACAAGTTTCTAAGGTCCCTAACAAAAGATTGGGACACCAAGATCTGTGTCATTAGAGAAATGGCAAAGTTGGGAGAAATTCCTCCACCAACACTTTTTGGCAAACTGCTGTCTTATGAGATGCAGTTAATGGTGAGGAAAGAAGAGGAGAAATCCACAAGAAATGAACACAAGGAAAGGACAGTGGCCTTTAAATCAGAAGCCCCCAGAAAGTACAGGAGTAAGTCACCAACTCCACCTCCTAAAGTAGTTGAGACTGAGTCAGAAGATTCAGAAAGCACAAAATCTGAAAGCAGTGAAAGTGATGAGGACTTTGCTGCCTTCACAAGACATTTTCAGAAATTCTTAAAGAAGAAACAGTGGAGGACAAGGCCATCTACTTCACAGGGAAAGGAAGACTCTTATCAGAAAAAGAAGTCTTCAAAGAAAGACAGGAACAAGTTCAAGTCTAGCAAAGCTACACTATCAAAAATTGTGTGCTATTGATGTAATAGACAAGGACATGTCATTGCAGACTGTCCAGAGAAAAGGAAGGAGTCTAGTGACAATAAAAGGACTCAATACAAGGGCAAGAAGGAGAAGTCTTTTGTTGCCAAAAAGGACAAGAGTCTGTCAGATATTTCTTCTTCAGAAACTGAGTCAGATGTTGAGGCATATATAGGGCTGTTTGCTGAGGAAGAAGAAGAAGAGTTCATGCAGATTATGAATTCTATATATGAACAAGAAGACTGTCAGTGCCAAGGACTGATGGCATTGACTGAAAATGACAAAATCCTGGAGCAGCCAGGACCTAGTAAGGTACAAAGTTCAACTTTAAGTTCAGTTTATTGTGCCAGTACAGAATCAGATTCATCCTCATCAAATGATGAGAGTGCATCTGAGTCTGAAGAGGATATTCATCAGTTGATAGATGAATACAAGGTTCTGTTGCAAGCATATAAGAAGAGCAAGTCTCTAGCCAAAAGTCAGGCAAAGGAAATTGCTAATCTTAATGCCGCTGCAACAGATTCTGAGAAGATGTTTGATCAAAAGCTTAATGAGATAGCCAGATTGAAGCACATAACTGTGATTCAAATGGGAACTATATCATTTAAGAATGATCAAATCAAGTGTCTGGAGATTAATCTTCAGAAGGAGAAAGACTTAGTTGCTAGGTTTTCTAAACCAAAGTCTGTTTTACCTATAATTGATGAATTTGTTCATCACAAAGGTAAAGCTGGACTGGGATTTACAAGACCTGCAAGGATTGTTCAGTCCAATTCTATGTCCAAGGGCAAAGCCCCAACTCTCAACAAGTCTGCTGTAGATAAAACAGCAAAGACAGTAGCAAAGGTACAATAAGTTTGAGTGTTGGTGTTGTGGCAAGGTAGGCCACTATGCAATGGACTGTTGGCACAATGCTAGTGCCAAAGTGAGTAGCAAACTGTCTGTTGGAAAACCAGCAGGTAGCCTTGTCAGGATGCAAACTAACAAGTACCAAGGACCCAAGAATTCTTTGGGTTCTAAGGTTCAATAATCTATTTTGCAGGTGAGTCCAAGTGGCCATGCCCCAATATGGTACTTGGACAGTGGATGTTCCAGACATATGACTGGAACAAGGGACTTGCTAAAGGACTACACTCCAATCAAAGATGGTCCTAAAGTCACCTTTGGTGGTTCTGAAAAAGGAATCATCAAAGGGTTTGGTAATATTTCTAGTAACTTAGTTACCATTACTCAAGTGGCTTATGTTAAAGGTTTGAAACACAACCTAATTAGTATAAGTCAATTAAGTGATGTAGGATATGACATCTCATTTATTAAGGATGGTTGTCATATCAAGAGGTCAAATGATCAAGAGATCATTTTGACTGGCTATAGAAAGAGGAATGTCTACTGCCTAGACATTATGTGTGAGACCAATGGTTCTCAAGTGTGTCTTGTAGCTGATGAGACAGTCTCTCATTGTGTCAAATGGCACAAGAGGCTAGCCCATCTAAACTACAAGACAATTGACAAACTCTTTAGTAAAGAGTTAGTGAGGAATGGTCCTCAAGTTAAGTGTATTAAAGATGGTATTTGCTCAGCTTGTCAAAAGGGCAAGCAGACTAGATCCACCTTTAGAAGCATAGAAAACAAAGATGTTGTGAGGTGCTTATACCTCTTGCATATGGATCTCTTTGGTCCAATGCCAGTTCACAGCCTAGGTAGGAAGGTCTATACCTTTGTAGTTGTAGATGACTACTCAAGGTTTTCCTGGGTGTTCTTTCTAAGACAGAAATCTGAAACACCCAATGTCTTCTATAGCTTTGTTAGACAAATTCAGAATGAACTAAATAGTACAGTGGTCAAAATAAGAAGTGACCATGGTACTGAGTTTCAGTCTGATAGCATGACAAAACTATGTGAAGAATTTGGGATATTTCAAGAGTTTTCTTCACCAAGGACACCTCAGCAAAATGGCATTGCTGAGAGGAAGAATAGAACCTTGATTGAGGCTGGTAGGACCCTATTAAGTGATACAACACTACCAGAATACTTCTGGGCTGAGGCAGTGAATACTGCATGCCATGTTATTAATAGGGCTACCATAACTAAAAGCCTCAACAAGACCCCCTATGAGGTTGTGAAAGGCAGGAAACCAAATCTATCCTACTTCAGGATCTTTGGTTGTAAGTGCTTTATACTTAACAATGGAAAGTCTTACTTGACTAAGTTTGCTGCCAAGTCCCAAGAGGGAATTTTTGTTGGGTACAGCAACAATAGTAAGGCTTATAGAGTCTACAACTTGTCAACTCAAGTTGTAGAAGAGTCTGTACATGTAGTATTTGATGAAACTAGACTTATTAACAATGAGTTGTCTAGTAGTGTATGCAGCCCCACAGGTTTAACAAAGAAGATGGACAAGCTTACTATAGAAGAAGTACCAACTGCAAGGCAGCAAGTTGAAGATAGTGGCTACTGTCCAGGGGGAGTACTACATGTACCAACTGCAGATGAAGTACAAGGAGTACAGCAAGATGATGAAGATGAAGCAGTTCAACCTGAAGTAAGGATGCCTCCAACCAATAGGCATCTTAGAGATCATCCAGCAGAACAAATCATTGGTGATCCAAGACAAGGGGTACAAACAAGGAGCAGAAACCTGAATGCAGCAATCTACTCCAGCTTTCTATCCCAAGTTGAACCTAAGAAGTTTGAAGAAGCCATCAAAGACCCTCTTTGGATTGAGGCAATGCAAGAAGAACTCAATCAGTTCAAGAGGTGCAAGGTCTGGGAGCTTGTTCCTAAACCTAAAGACCACAATATAATTGGAACCAAGTGGATCTATAGGAACAAGAATGGATGAACAAGGAGTCATCATTAAGAACAAAGCAAGATTGGTTGCTAAAAGATATAGGCAGGAAGAAGGTATTTGATTTTGATCAAACCTTTGCTCCAGTAGCCAGACTGGAAGCCATAAGAATGTTCCTGGCCTATGCAACCTTTCAAGGATTCAAAGTTTACCAAATGGATGTCAAGTCAGCATTTCTAAATGGTAATCTTAAAGAAGAAGTCTATGTGGAACAACCCTCAGGTTTTGTTGATTCAACTCTACCTAATCATGTCTATAGACTTAGGAAAGCTTTATATGGGTTAAAGCAAGCCCCTAGGGCTTGGTATGAAACCCTGTCTAGTTTCCTCATTGAGAATAAGTTCACAAGGGGAAAATAGGCAAGACTCTATTCCTTAGGGAATCTAGAGGCAAAGTAATACTAGTCCAAATATATGTAGATGACATTATATTTGGGTCTACTGAAAGTAGCCTTTGCAAAAAGTTTGCAAAACTAATGCAAGGTCAATTTGAGATGAGTAGTATGGGAGAGCTAAAGTTCTTCTTGGGTCTCCAAGTAAGACAGACTGAGAATGGATTATCCATTTGCCAGTCCAAGTTCACCCTAGAACTCATAAGGAAGTATGGTATGGATTCATCCAGTACCATGAAGACTCCTATGGGGTCAAGTATGTCTCTTAGCAAGGATGATGCAGGGAAGCCTGTAGATGAAACCTTGTATAGAGGGATAGTTGGCTCCCTATTATACTTGACTGCAAGTAGACCAGATATCATGTATGCTACATGTGTCTGTGCAAGGTATCAAGCCTGCCCTAAAGAGTCTCATTTGACAGCAGTCAAAAGAATATTGAGATATCTAAAGGGCACTCCTTATCTAGGCCTCTGGTACCCTAGGAATGGGGATTTTGAACTAACAGGTTATTCAGATGCAGACTTTGCAGGATGCAAAGAAGACAGAAAAAGCACTACTGGAACCTGTCAATTCCTAGGTGGAAGACTGATTTCTTGGAGTAGCAAAAAGCAAACAAGTGTGGCTATCTCCATGCAGAATCAGAGTATGTGGCTGCAGGAAGTTGCTGTGCTCAACTTCTGTGGATACAACATCAGCTTGAGGACTATGGATTTCAGGTAAGTAGAACTCCACTCTTCTGTGATTCTACAAGTGCTATTTCAATTGCACATAATCCTGTTTCCCATAGTAGAACTAAACATATTGAGATAAAATATCATTTTCTTAGGGAGCATGTAGAGAAAGAAGATATTTTACTAGAATATGTTAAAACTGATAATCAACTAGCTGATATGTATACTAAGCCCCTAGAAGAAGCTAAGTTCAATAGGTTTAAAATTGAACTAGGAATGATAAACTTAGAGTAAGTTTATAGAATTGGAAATGGTTAAGTAAAAAGGTGTCGACACACAGAGATCTATGTGTCTACACAGAATAGTGGTGTCGACACTTCAGGAAAAAGGTGTCGACACATCTAGGAAGTTGGTGTCGACACTTCAGAATATTAGTGTCCACACATGACAAGTTGTTGTCGACACAACCAAGGTAGTGTCGACACATAGTGTTTACTCAGAATTATCTAAGTAAAGTCTCGACTATGTGTCGAGTTAAGTGGTGTCGACACATAAACAAGTGTCGACACATATTATCTGTTGACTAAACTTGTGTCGACACGTAAGTGTCGAGACATTATAAGTCAGTGTCGACACTTATTGACAGTGTCGACACAATCTAAGTTAGCTGCCCGCCTTTTCATCTTCAAACATAGAAAGGTATAAATAGGATTTTGCCTTAGTCTGTCGACACGCTTTCAAAAGTTTCGAGACCAAAACTTGTGTGTCGACACCTCTCTTCTCTCCAATCAAATTCATCAAACCCTAATGGCGCCAAAGCTTGAGGAGAACGTCAATGAAGGCTACGAGCTGCTGCGCAATGCTTTTGATGATGCAGATCAAGACTGTAGTAACCCTAGTTGCCGACTCAGGGTTAGAATATCTTGTTTCAGAGCCAACAAAAATTTGGAAGAAGGAAGTCTTGGAATTCCTTAATGGAGCTAAGGTAGACGACACTGAATTGAAGATCAAGTTCAGGGTCCATGGTGGAAAGGTGAAGGTGTCACCAAAAAGTCTGAGAAAAATCCTTCAGTTGCCAAGAACTAAGGAAGAAGAAGAGATTACAGATTACAGGACCAGAGATGTATTGGCATGGTGTGGTCTTGATTCTAAGATAAAGATTGGTTCAGTTTTCAATAGAAAAGGAATGAACAGTCAGGGGAAATTCCTGTCTGAAATTGTTGGGAAAGTGATATTGAGCAAGCCAGGAGGGCATGACAGAGTGTCTGCCCATATGTTCAGCATTATGACCAGAATAATCTTCAATCTGAAAACTGACTGGTCTATAGTAGTTTTTGAAAATATTAAAGAAAGCCTAAAGAAGCCCAATCTGGGCAGAATTTTAAGTCTATACCTTGCTTGTGTTATACCAGAAGTTATGGGTCAGACTACAGGCACTAAAATATATCATATGAGGAAAATGGATATGAGAATATTCTTCAGATGGGACAGGGTGTTGACTAAGGAGATGCCAACCCCTGAGAAGATCACTTCTGAAAAGGAAACCCCACTCAAGAAGAAGAAGAAGTCTGCCCCAGTGGCTCAGGATCCATCCAGCAGCTCTGAAAGTGAAGAGCAAGTTGTCTTCACACCTGATGAGCATGAAGAAGAGACTGTTGAGAAGTCTACTGCTCAACAAGAAGTTGCTGAAATCCAGGGGGAGCTACCTCAAGCTAGCCCCATACACAAGGATCACATCCAGGGGGAGCCACTAGTTGTGGAAGAACCCACTCCTCTTGAAAGTGAGCAAGCTACAACCACAATTCTAGAGGTAATTACTGAGCTTAATGCTTTGGTTTTTCCTATAGAAGATACTGATTTGTCTGATGTTTATCAGCAACCACAGACTGCTAGTCAAGTCCCAGATGTTGTCATGGAAGACACATCTGCTGCAGCTCAGTTTGTATCTGATCCAGTGGTAGATGAGCCCAGAATTTCTCCAGCTCATTCTCCACAAGAGTATACCATGGAAGATTTATTTCTAAATCTGGATCAAGCAGATTTTGACAAGGAAACTGCTGCTGCTGAGGGGGAGAATGCTCTAGTTGAGGGGGAGCAAGTGTCAATTGTTGAAGAACCTGTAAGGACAGAACCTGAAAAGCCCCAAGCTGTTGAAGAGCTACCTAAGGAGAGGGTAGAGATATCTAGCTCCTCAACTTCTGAAGATGAGGAGGCTACAAGGGCTAAGAAAAAAAAGTTTCAAGTTTTCAGGAGAAGAAGCCAAAGTTACAAAAAGGCCTTACAAACTGTTGCTCCACAGCCTATATCACAGCTAGCTCCAACTATTGATTATAGTGCACTGATGGTTGCAATGTAAATTAAACTGGATAAGCACAGGCAGGCAATTGAGAAGTATGTGGATGAAGGGCAGAAATCATTGCAATTTGATCTGGCCCAGGATATCAAGTCAATAAGATTTGAGATGAATCTTAATAAGAAGGAGATGACAGACTGCTTCCACAAGGGAGGAAATGCAGTAGTCTATCTTGCTACACATCAGGAAAAGATTAAGGCTCAAGTAGATGACATAGCACAGAAGCAGGGGTATGTTCTAGAGAACCAAATAAGAATGAATGACAATTTGACACAATCTCACAATGCTATTGTCACAGAAATGAAGAACATTGCTGCTGGCCTGACAACTTCTACTGCTACTGCTATGACAGCTTTTGATAAAGCACTGCAAGAGAGCTTAACTAATATTACAACTGCTATTCAAGACTCTCAGAAGCTGATCTCTGAAAAACTCCAAAGGTTAAGACCTTTCTATAGGGATGGAGTCAATTATCTCAATGCCCAAATCAGATTTCAAAAAGATGACTTAAGGGATCACATAGAAAGAGAAGTCATAAAGGGGGAGAGGGTATTAGTCAAAGCTGGCTCTGACCATGCAAAATGGGTTTCTAATTCCATCAGAGCCACTCTTGGTTATCCTCCTCTTTGTGATGATGATAATGTAGCAGAATCTGGAATTAACCCTGCCTATCTTGGAGGTGAGTAACTAGAAGTAGCTCAAGTGATCTATCCTCCACCAGATTTTGACATGATCCATGCTGACATACAGTCCATGTATAGCCCACCTGGGGGTAAGGACAATGTTATACTAGAGAAAGTTGTTCAGCCTGTCTCTGAAGCTTTACAGGAAGCTCTCTTGAAGGAGCAAGCTGAAGAAGAAACCAGATTGTCAAAGAAGAGGTTCAGGGAGCAAGCTGAACAAAGACCTGACTTTGAGCAGTGGAGCCCCACCTCTAGGAACATTATTTTGACTGCATGGAAAGCTGCAAAGGATAACATTCAAGACAGGAACAAGTGGTTTTCTGAGGCTGAATGGAGAAAGCATGAGACTAGGCAGGAGGCTATAGTCCAATACAGAAGAAAGGCCAAGATGGGAAAGCTACCTCCTACTGCTCTGGAGCCTAGCATGTACTTTCCCAAGCCATATCATTATTTTGAGAGGCAAAAGATTAAGGCTGAGGAACTTAAGAAGAAAGATCTGAAAGGCAAGAAGCCTGCTGATGCTGAAGTTGCTGAAGCTCCTGTTCAAGCCAAAGTACAAGCTGGAAAAGGAATAGTGATCAAGGAGCCTGAACAGAAATAAAATTATAATTTTCTTAAAGTTTACTATGTAATCTTTTTGATGTAAAACATTCTGTAAACTTTTGAAAATGAATATGACAGATATTAGAACAATGTGTTATATGTTAAATCTATTTCATATTTGTTCTGTGATGATGTCTATGTATACATGTTTAATTGATACATGTTTATGATTGTCCTGCTATATATAATCCTGCTTTACATCATTTTGTAATTTTATTATAAATGGTGTATATCATTGACTAAGGGTTATGACTTCTCCAAATAGGGGGAGATTGTTGGGTACATTGGTCTAAATGTACCTGATTTGAAGAAGCCTCACCCAACTCAATGATATACATCAAAATGTATTTGATGTGTTTTGAGTTTACTTGTGCAGGCTAAGTATTTGCAGGAAAGAAGAAAAAGTTTCTAAGTCCATGTGTCGACACCCAGAGGGAAAGTGTCGACACTTAAGAAGACTTGTGTCGACACCCAGGCAAGCAGTGTCGACACTTGGAGTCATTGTGTCGACACCAGGGATGCTGAGTCGACACCAGACAGAAAGTGTCGACACAAGGAGCTGTGTCGACACTCAATGAAGAAGAGTGCAGTGAAGCTGTGTCGACACTTAGCAGTTGTGTCGACACCCAGTGAAACTGTGTCTACACCAGAAAGTGTCGACACTTGAAGATGTGTCGACACTCAGCAAAAGTCAGCAGAGACTAAGTACAAGTGTCGACACTCAGAACAATGTGTCGACACACAACAGAAGAGTCAACACTTGAAGAAAGTGTCGACACAAGAAAGAATGTGTCGACACTTAGCTGAAGACTCAACACTTGAAGAAAGTGTCGACACAAGGAGCTGTGTCGACACTTAGTAAAGATCAGCAAAGTTCAACAAAAATATTCTAAGTACAAGTGTCGACACTAAGGGAATGTGTCGACACTCAGCCAGAGTCTCGGCAGAAGAAGAATGTGTCGACACCCAGAGCAATGTGTCGACACCCAGCAAGTATCAACACTGAAGACATGTGTCGACACCAATAAGAAGTGTCGACACTCTGCGAGTTCAACACATGAAGATGTGTCGACACAAAGGTGTTGTGTCGACACTTAGAAGAATTCAGCAAAATACTGAAGTACAAGTACTTGTGTCGACACTCAATTTCAGTGTCGACACATGAAGAAGAAGTAGTGTCGAGACATAAAGTCTATAACACTTGGTCTATAAGTGTCTACACTTAAAGACAGATAGTCTCGACACTTCTAGACAGTTACAGAATTTTCAAGAACTGACTGGATGACTTGACAGCTGCCATTCCAGCCGATCTACAGCACCTGTCAGAGTTGTCAGAATTCAGTTATGAACTGGACCAGCCGGTTACCATGAAGAATGCCTATAAATAGGCTTATACAGTCTACAAAAACTGTTGTTGAAGAGATCAATTTAACACAAGTACAAGTGATCAATATTCAATGAAGATCTTGCTATTCCTTGAAGAATCAAGTACAGATCTAAGAAGTTGGAGAGAGAGAGATCCATCCAAGAAATCAGCCGTTGGAACCAGGCTGAGAAGAAGGGTTCAGATTCATTCTGAATCATAAGTAGCAGAGATCAAGGATCAACTGCAGAAGGAGTCAATCTTATTGAGTTCTACTTTCAAGAAGCTTTGAAGAAAGCTAAGTCAGATTGATTTCAGCTGAGTTCTTCCAAGAACTCATCAAGAAACTCACAACTCCCCTCTCTTGTCTCTGGGTTGCTGAGTTAACAATTTTTGTGTTCATTTTATCTTGTAGGATCCTTTGGATCTGAGTCTTGTAAGCCTGTAATTATAAAGGCTGAGTGTAGGGCTTGAGAGCCTGAGTGTAGGAGATTGAAATCTCTGAGTGTAGGCCTTGGTGGCTGAGTGTAGGCCTTGGTGGCTGAGTGTAGGCCTTTGTGGCTGAGTGTAGGCTTTGTGAAGAAGCTGAGTTGTAGGGCCTTGGGCCTGAGGTGTAGGAACCAGTTTGGGTTCTGAGATAGTGGAGGAGTTTGGCCGAATCTAGTACACTGCTAGATAGGCGAAGGGGGAAAGTGGATGTACCCAAACCTTGGGGAACCACTATAAAACTGTGTGTCTTCTGTGTGCTGTGGTTTGCTGTGAATGCTGTGTGATTGTTGTGCAATAGTAGATATAAATCTGTGTTAAAAACTGATTGCTGTCATAAAAAGTTAAAAAGAATTTGGTCACCTATTCACCCCCCCTCTAGGTATTTAGGTACTATATCTTTCAGGATCTTTTATGGATAAAAAAGTTTTCATGCCAAGTAGGTCATGATAGGTAAGGGGATAAAGGAAAACTAGATTTTTAATTAAAAACAATTTTGAGAACAACCTTAATAAATTGTACGTTCCAATTTTTCAGAAAGCTAAAAGTAAATATAATTGAATCCTATAGTCGTTATTTTCTAACATAGTACACGTGCTCCTATCAATGAAAAATTAGAAGTAGTGACTAAAATTAGTTCACTATTTTTAACAAAGCATAATGAATTCTTTAAAACTTAACCCCGGCTATTTAAATTTTTCACTCAATAATTAACAAACTAATAGCAAACAGAGAATTAATAAAATTCACATATAAATAAACTCAAAACAAAATTTTTGGATAGCAGGAAAGTTGAGGATGGAATATTTGATTTATTTGTTTCAAAACATTTTTTTGATTTTTATAGTTTTTATAATCATTTTTTTTTGTGTTTTTCATTTATTATCTTTTTTGTATTTTTGTTTTGTTTTACTCAATTTTTTTGAATTTTTTGAACTATTATCTTCTTTTTAGGGGGGGGGTTTAAGTTTATATCTTTAATATATACATAAAAAATATTTTGTATTTTTTAAGAAAATTTTCATTCTATTTACAAAAATTGGGAGAAAAATAAAAGTTATTTACAAGAAAAAGAGGGAAAAGGAAGGGGGAGAGAGAGAAGATTATTTACATAAAACTATTTACAAAGAAAAAAGAAAAAAAATATTTACAAAGTGAAACTAAATATTTTTTGTTTTTTAGTATTATAATTTTTTTTGGAAAAAAGAAAGAAAAAGAAAATGAAATTTTTTTTTTTGGATTTTTCATTTTAATTTTTTTTTCTCATTTTAAGATTTTTTTTTGGTTGTTATATATATATTTTTTTGTATTTTTGAAATGCAGAAAAATAGAAGTGCAGAAAGTAAAGCACAAAAATATCTCTATACTTAAGTCCAACATTGTCCCCAATATTGCAACGTAAGTATGCGGAACAAAAATTAAATAAAATGTTATATGTACAAAAGTAAAGAGAGGGGGGGTAGAAACGTCCCTGATGCGCGTTCGAGGAAGTCCAATATAAACCCTGCATTTATTAGAAAAAGCTCCAAAGATAATAAGGAAAGAGCGAAAAAGATAAGCGAGGGGTGCCTCCCAGGAGCGCTTTGTTTATAGTCGTGTAGCTTGACTATTTTGGCGGGTATACAATGTTGAGGAAAGTTATGGTTTCGTTATGTCCGATCACTAGGTCGCCTGCTATATAAGACTTTAACCGATGACCGTTTACTTTAAACGAACCTTTTTCCGGGTGGGAGACGAGTACGGTCCCATATGGAAAAACTTCTTCAACTAGGAAAGGGCCGAACCATCTAGATTTTAGTTTACCCGGAAGAAGTATAAGACGTGAATTGTAAAGAAGGACAAGATCGTCCGAAGAAAAAAATTTTGGGGACTTTATTTTTCGATCGTGATATAACTTAGAGTGCTCCTCATAGAATTTATTGCTCTCGTAAGCATTCACACGCCATTCATCGAGCTCGTTTAGTTGCAGTTTTCTATTCTGAGCGGCTAAGTTGGCGTCGAGATTTAAGAGTTTTAAATTCCAAAGAGCGCGATGCTCTAGTTCTACGGGTAAATGGCACGCTTTGCCATAGACTAACCGAAACGGCGTACAACCAATTGCGGTTTTGTATGCCGTCCGATACGCCCACAACGCATCGTCGAGTTTAACGGACCAATCTTTCCTATTTAGTGAAACGATTTTTTATAAAATTCGCCTAATCTCTCGATTTACTACCTCAACTTGGCCACTTGTTTGCGGGTGGTAGGGGTGGCAAGCTTGTGCGTGACTCCGTATTTAGCTAACGTTTTAGCCATAAGAGCGTTACAGAAATGCGTTCCCCTATCACTAACAATTGCGCGAGGCGTGCCGAAGCGAGAAAATAGTCTTTTAAGAAATGTAACGACGACTCGCGCATCGTTTGTAGGGAGAGCTTGCGCTTTCGCCCACCTCGATACGTAGTCGACCGCCACTAAAATATACATATTTTTGAAAGACAGAGGTACGGGGCCAACAAAATCTATGCCCCATAAATCGAAGACTTCGCACTCTAAAAGCATGTTTTGGGGCATCTCGTCGCGATGAGAGATGTTACCCGACCACTGACAGCTATCGCATGCGCGCACAAAAGTATACGCGTCTTTGAAGAGAGTTCCCCAAAAGTAGCCCGCCTCTAGAGCCTTCCGAGTGGTCCGGTTGTCTTGATAATGCCCACCGGCTGGACCCTCGTGGCAGTGCTTAAGAATTTGTAAGCACTCCACACCTGCAATGCATCTTCGGACCGCTTGGTCCGCGCAGATACGAAAAAGAAATGGGTCCTCCCAAAAGAAATTTTTCAAGTCAGAAAAGAATTTCTTCTTTTGATGACTTGAAAACTCTTTAGGAAGCACCCGCGATACTAAGTAATTTGCAAAATCTGCGAACCAAGGCGAAGATGACGAAGAATTATGAATGGCTAGGAGGCGTTACTCGGGGAATCTGTTATTTATTTCAGATTCGACGAGCGCTTCCGCACCCGGATTTTCTAAACGGGAGAGGTGGTCTGTCGCTAGATTTTCTGCTCCCCGCTTATCTCAGATCTCCAAATCAAACTCTTGTAGGAGGAGAATCCAACGAAGAAGGCGGGGCTTCGCATCATTTTTAGCTAATAAATATTTAAGCGCGGAGTGATCAGTAAATACGATAACTTTAGAAAGCGTTATATACGAGCGAAACTTATCAAAAGTGAAGACGACGGCTAAGAGTTCCTTTTCCATTGTCGTGTAATTTACTTGTGCGGAAGTGAGCATCTTGCTAGCGTAATAAATTGGATGAAAATATTTTTCTATGCGTTGGCTAAGAACGGCACCTAAGGCAATATCACTAGCATCGCACATTATTTCGAACTGAAGGGACCAATAAGGCGCCACTAAAATTGGTGAAGTGATAAGTTTTTGTTTTATTAAATTAAAGGCGGACTCGCATTCGCTACTAAAGATGAAACGTGATTCCTTTTCCAAGCGGTGAGTAAGCGGCTTTGTGATTTTTGAAAAGTCTTGAATAAATCGTCGATAAAAGCCCGCATGGCCTAAGAAACTCCTAATGGATTTTACGTTTGTTGGTTGCGGTAGTTTTTCTATGATTTCTATCTTGGCCTTATCCACCTCCATCCCCTTAGACGAAATTATATGGCCGAGGACCAAACCTCCTCGAACCATAAAGTTGCATTTTTCCCAATTTAATACAAGGCTTGTGTGCTCGCATCGTTGAAGGACACGATCTAAATTGTGAAGGCAATCGGGAAAAGAGAATCCGAAAACAAAAAAGTCATCCATAAAGACTTCCACAATGTCTTCTACTAGCTCGCCAAAGATCGCTAGCATACATCTTTGGAATGTAGCCGACGCATTGCAGAGTCCAAATGGCATTCTTCGATATGCGAAGGTGCCAAACGGGTAAGTAAAAGTTGTTTTCTCTTGATCATCGGGGGAAATCGGGATTTGGAAAGACCCCGATAAACCATCAAGAAAACAATAACATGGATGACCGGATAAATGCTCTAAAATCTGTTCCAAAAAAGGCAGAGGGAAATGGTCCTTCGGGTGGCATCATTAAGTTTTTTATAATCAATGCACACTCGCCAACCCGTAACAGTACGAGTTGGGACGAGCTCGTTATAGTCATTCGCCACTACGGTTAGACTGCCCTTCTTGGGCACGACATGAACGGGACTAACCCATGCACTATTCAAAATAGGGTAGATAATTCCCGCATCTAATAACTTAATAATCTCGGCTTTAATGACGTCTTTCATGTTTGGGTTAAGACGATGCTGCGGCTGAATCGTTTTGCGGCAATTATCGTTAAGAAATATCTTATGGGTGCAAAAGGAGGGGCTAATCCCCTTTAAGTCAGAGATTTTCCACGCAATTGCGTGGCGATGTTTAAATAAAACTTCCAATAAATCGAAAGTATCTGAATCACTCAAGTCCGAAGAAATAATAACGGGAAGTGTATCTCCTTTTCCCAAAAAAGCGTATTTGAGTGAGTCGGGTAAGGGTTTGAGGTCTAGGATGGGCGGTTCTTCTAGGGAGGTTTTAATTCCTATGTCTTTCTTACCAATTGGTTCGAAAGGCAAGTCTAAAGAGGTATCCTCATCGCATTTAAAATTTCGAGTGCAAAAATATCGTCATTTAAAAATACGGACTCGAAAACGGGAGAAGAACGATCCCCCAAAAAGATATCTAAAGAATAGCAGAAATCTTTGCTCGATGACAAATTGTCCATCGAGGGATTAATAGAGAAAGTAACTTGGTCATCTCCTACCCAAAGGAGAAGACGACCATTACTAACATCTATTAGTGCGCGGGAGGTGGCAAGAAAAGGGCGACCGAGTATTATTGGTACCTCGGCGTCGTCCTCGATGTCTAAAATGATGAAGTCTACCGGGAAGGTAAACTTGTCTACTCAGACAAGGACGTCCTCCACTACCTAGATAGGGAACTTAACCGAGCGATCCACTAATTGGATGTGCATATTCGTAGGATTAGGAGTACCCAAACCTAAACATGAAAAGAGCGAGAACGGCATCAGATTAATCCCTAAATCAGCTAAGTCGTACTTTACTAATATATCGCCAAAAAGGAACGGGATGGAAAACCGTCCCGGGTAGTTTTGTTTTGTGGGCAATTTATTAGTAAGGGCCGCCGAGCAGACAGCGTTGAGAGATACATGCGAAATATCCTCTAATTTACGTTTATTAGAAATTAAGTCTTTTAAAAATTTCGCATATTTGGGCATTTGCGAGATAGGCTCGCAAAAAGGAACATTAATGTGAATTTGTTTTAATAATAAAATAAATTTTTCATCTTGCGCGTCCTTACGGTCGTTATCAAATTTATGCGGATAAGGTAAGACCTTGTTTAAAATAATTTTTTCATTTAAAATCGGTAAAGGAGGCGTAATCGAAGAAGGGGGAAGAGGGGTCGGAGGTGAAATATGTACCTGAGGGTCGGTCTGTGTTGGATCGACCACCTCCTTTCTGCTATGGAGGGTTATAGCGTTGGCGTTCTCCCGCGGATTGGGCTCCGTGTTTCCCGGCAATGCCCCGAGCGCGCGCTCGGACATCATCCTTGTCAGTTGTCCAACCTGTTGTTCAAGAGTTTTTAGCGATCCAGTGATGTTCCGGATATTTGACTCGTTGGACGCAATATACTTAGAAAACGTTTCCTCCATCGGGGAGGGTTTTGGAAGAAGAGGAGGTGGCAGAAATCCGGGCACATAAGAAAGAGGGGGATGTTGTGCATTGTTCGGGTTGCTCCACGAGAAATTTGGGTGATTCATCAAACCCGGATTATAGTTATTACTGTACAACCCCGTGTTCGTCAAACGGGCCCCGCCAGGAAGATCGAGCGAACCCAGTTCCGCGACCCGCACCCAATCAACAAGCAGGCATGCGGCAAGAGGCTGGTCCGCTCCCGCTCAGTTCAAGCGAGCGAGCCAGGCGAGACGACTCCCTGATGAGTCCACATTTTATACTGATTTTTGGACTCATATGTGCTAGTTTTATCGTCTTAGCACTACACTTGAGAGCCTTTATTGCTTATATGTGCTTATGTACCTATTTCACGATTAAGTGCATTGTAGGCCTGTTTCTGTGTGCTTTCTGTGTTTCTATATTTTTGTTATTCTTTAGCCCTATCTCGGGGATGTGGTGTGCATGTTTTGGTGGCCTTTCTGCCTCTTCTACTGGTGCAGGGGTCGTGTGCGTGCTCCGGAACCGCTCGGGAGACACCGACGATGCAGGAGTACTACGCATGACCACTGGACTTATTACGCATGACCACTAGTCGTGCGCCACCGATCGTGCGCATTACACTCTCTTTTTCCTAATCATGTCTAGGTAATCGCACGAGCACTGGCCTTAGTGCGCACGACCACTGGTCGTACGCCACTACTCGTGCGCATATATGCTGATGCTTCTTGTCCAGGTTTCAGGTCTATTTGGAAAAGTCGCACGATCATCGACCGATAGTGCGCACGACCACTGGTCGTGCGCCACTGATTGTGCGCACTGCTTCTGTTGCCTCCGTATTTAAGGCCCTGCTCCGCGATTTAGGTCAACGCCTGTCATTTGCTGCGATCGGAGAATGCGCGGGAATCGCCGTTTCACTTCTCCAGCTACTCCATCACCTCCACCTTCGTCGGGAGGCCATTGCCAACTACTCCGAAGCTTTTCAACTCTCCGGCGAAGCCCTCGGCCATTGATGACTTCAACTCCAAGCTTTCCTCCGGAGTTGGTAAAGTAGACAACCTAGAGAACGGACTTAAAGTCCTTCGAGGTGACAGCTCGTTGGTACCGGAAGCCTCCTTGGACTGAGCCCAGAAGCGGATTGACAACTTGCTACTCCGACCACGACCCGCGGTGGATCTTCACTCTCTTTTGGTTTACTCCTCTTCAACTTCCTCTGTAGTATGAATGTTTTGAGCAGTGTAATGAACACTTCCATCCATGAACATCAAGTATATTTTATAGCTAATGGAATGTTTGTATTTTCTTATGCTTGTGAATATTGTCTGTGAATGTGCTTCGCTCACCCCACATCCACTCCATTCCCGTGTCTTATCCGATTTCACTCCACACAAGAACACTTCAATCCATTAGCTTCCCTTCCACTCGCCCAACTAAAGTTTGGCATCGCGGCCGACAAACCCACTCCACCTTGCGAAGCGGTGCCTTCGACCCGCATAGCTTTTACTAGTTCAGTAGATCAAACATCCACAATCTCCCAAGTCCTCTATTTCCTTTTTTTTCTATTTATAACTCTCATAACGATATTCTCTGTACTGTTGTCATTCTACGCTAATTGCATTCCTCAAGAGACCGACACTCGGAGATTTATTCCCAAAACTTTATTACTTGTGCGACCGGTGCGCTTGCCGTTTTACACACATCAAGTTTTTGGCGCCGTTGCCGGGGAATGCAACTGTAGAGCGACTTCAGATGACTTCAAATATTATTATATGAGTTACTATTGTTTTTTTTACTGTTGTTTCCTTCTAGTGTGTATTGTTTGCCACAGTGAATGCAAGGCCGAGCTACAAGAGATTTTGTCGCCTACGACCCAGAGATCGAACGTACTCTCCTAGCACGAAGAAGCGTCACAGCCATCACTTTTGCCCCAATGGGAGACCAGCTGAATATTGATGCAGGCAACCGAGTTGGAGGGATACCTCATGTCGACATAAATGGCGACGAAAATGAAGTGAACCCTCCCCAGGTCCGCACCATGAGGGATTATACTACACCTACTGTCGGGAGCATATACCCCGGTTTCGGACCTGCTATCACCAATCCACAGTTCGAGATTAAACCAGCTATTCTGAATATCATTCGGAACAACGCTCAGTTCTCCGGAATGGCAACTGAAGACGCCCATCTTCACCTTACAGAATTCTCTGAAATCTACGCCACGTTCCGCTACGCTGGAATACCAGACGAAACAGTCAAGCTCTGCCTCTTCCGTTTTTCATTAAGGGACAAAGCCAAGACATGGCTCCACTCCCTCCCACCTGGAACAGCCACCACCTGGGAGGCTTTGACCTTAAAATTCCTAGCTAAGTTCCATCCGGTGGATCAGATCGTGAGCATGAGGCGCGCAATAGCCAACTTCTGGCAAGCCGATCAAGAAAGTTTAGCCGAAGTTTGGGAGCATTTCAACGAGCTGCTAAGGAAATGCCCTAATCATGGATTCCAAACGTGGAACCTCGTCGAAAGTTTCTACTTCGCTATTGATACCCACCACCGAGCCATGATCGATGCTGCCTCCGGAGGAACCATCATGAATCTTGCTCTAGATGATGCTCTGAGAGTCTTACAAGACACTGCCACCCATAGTGCTTACTGGACCGCTGGAAGAAACATCCCACGAAGCACCAGTGGAGTGTTTGCCTTGGATATCCCCAAGCCTACTCCTGCCGCCCCAGTGATGGCAATCTCATGCCAAGGGTGCGAAAGCACCGATCACTATAGCTTCGAATACTTAGGAATTGAGGTACCAGACGAATCTTTGTTTATGAATGAGTCCGTTAATTTTGTTGCCAATCAAAACAGGGGAGTGCCTTATGGGAATACTTACAACCCGAGGGTGAGAAATCACCCCAACTTTTCTTGGAATCCTAATGCATCTGGCCAAAGATGGCAACCGGGGCAGCATCAAAACGATGCGTATGCTTCCGGAAGCCAACCGAGGCCGCCTCAACTGAATTATTCCCAAGGGCCCCTCGTCGTTAAGAAAAGTTCTTTGGAAGAGATGTTCGAGAAGTTCGTTGAGATTTCCCAAACCAACATGACAAATCAGGCCGCCTCGATGCGCAAACTGGAGGCACAATTGGGCCAATTGGCTCAAGTGGTTTCCGAGCGCACCCAAGGCACCTTACCGAGTAACACCGAAAAGAACCCCCATGAACAGGGTAAGCTCCTTGGTGAGGACAATTCGGGAAACAACAACGAACTTGTCATCAATTATAAAATCAATAACATCGAAACTCCAGCATTATGCGATTTTGGGGAATCCAGCAACATCCTCACTTTGCAAGATGTTGCGAAGATGCACTTACAAGTCGACATTGAAAATCAGAAATCGCTTATCTTAGAGAATGGCAATTTGGTTGACACTGAGGGAGGTGTTCGGGAAGTTGAAATCGAGGTTAACGGCAAAAGTATCACCACTGACTTCCAAGTTTTGGGACCACAGGACAATAACTCCATTCCTATATTAGGAGTCCGATTCCTAACAGCCAGTGGCGCATCCCTCGACTTTTCCAAAGGCCGTGTCACTTGGCCAAACGAAGAGTCCACCCTCGATAACACATCCATACATTCTTCTCCCATCCAAAATAACAATTCTCTGAGTGTCACAGATATCAAGCTGGATTCAGGTCTCCCCGCATTGGAAGCACATCTGGAGGAGATGCCAAAGAAAGGACTCCCTCAAGAAGTCGATGAGAAGCAAGAGCTACTGGTCCACGAAGGGATCAATTGTACCAAATCCACAGCTGCCTTTCTACTGCCAGCCAACTCTGTTGTTGAGCATGGCGAACCAAGTTTTATTCGAGAGAAATCCCTGGACACTAATTTGTATAATTCTGTTAAGCGATCTGTAGCTTGGGCAGATCCGGTTGCCGTCACGGTGCCGGATAGGCCGCCACAAACCATGACACCAAGAAACCCCACAGCCTACTTCCATTGGAAGTCTCCCATGGTGGAGAAACTGAAAGAGGCCAAGCGTTTACGCGGAGAGCGCTACGCTGCCTTCCGTCGCGAGAAAGAGTGCACTCACAGTAATGGGACAATTCCTACCCTGAATGCAAAAAGACAATCTGCTATTCTCTCGCATACCACCGGAGAGACTTACCATAAATCTGCTTATAGCTGATTGCACCACCATCATTCCTCTTTCCATCCTCTTTCTCGCTACTTGTTGAATGTTGGTTGCTCTACTTTTCATTTTGTTTCCTTTTTCTACTGCCAAGAACTCTCTATTTGAACTGCTAATACAGGTATTTGGTTCACCTTAAGGACGGTAAACAAAAGTGCTTTCGGGAGACAACCCAAGTTGGACCGTTTGGTCCTATGCTGTGTTTTGATTTCTTTTTATATATTCATATATTCCTGTTTCCATATTTTGTTGGCTGGCATCCTTCAATCGCAGGTGCAGGAATATTTGAGGCGCGGCAACTTGGCCGCACTTGGACATCTCATTGCACGACTGGTATGCTCAATTTTGAGCATAGGTACTTCCTACCCTAGCTTTTTATCATATTTGACATGCTGATTTTTACTAGTTGTGGACTTTACGTCTGGGGGGACAGCATGCATGTGGTCACTACACCACACTTTCTGTTGCATACCAGTTTCTTTTTTACTTATTTCTTGATTTATGTTGCACACACTAAATCACCCACACGAGTGCGCACTTACCCACGCGCACAACCCGAGTCAAATTTATTATTTTTGTGTAAACTTTAAAATAGTGGTATTGGCTTAGGATTTCAGAATTGAGTAGTTTGAAACTCATGCAGTGCTCCTAATCGAATACTCATGGTTTGTGTAGATTTAGGATAGAATTAATTTCTCTTCATGCTTGTAGATTTATCTTTTTCTGCAAACGTAACTATTGTTTGTACTGCTCAAAATCTGAATCTGGGGTAATCGAACGATAATGTAGGAATGTGTGTAGCCACCACTAGACTCGTATTGCTCGAGTCGGGAGGAAGGATCATCTTTCTCGGTGTCTAAGAACTTGCCCTAAGCTACTCTCGAAGCATTGATGCACGGTTAGACAAGCGTGAGCATGACGTAGGCCTTCATTTTGGGTAGTTTGAGCCTTATTTAGCCTTTCCTACTGTTAACCGTTGCATGTCAAATTTGTGCCTACCCTTCCTTTGATCCAGCTCCACTCACTTTCACCAAGGCCTGAAGCTAAACCCACCATCGCAATCAAATGCTTGAGCTGATTTGTATTTACTGTTTTGCCTAGGTTGTGATAAGTGGACATCATTTTTGGGGGTGTTGAATTCATTCACGTTTTGATTGCTACGTTTGGGGTTGCTAGCGCAGCAAAATAAAAAAAAATTAACAAAAAATAAAAAGCCGATAAGCGCAAAAGAGAAAAATATGAAAGACTTGCTTTGAGATTTCGATCCCCATCCTCTTTATTGATTTTGGTCGGGTTCAGTCGTGTTCACACCCGATTTTCAACCTAAGTCTGGGGGCGTGTGCCCCTTTCATTTCTAAGTGGCTGTATTGGTTTGGGTTTTATTCGCTCTCTTTGGTTGCATAGAGCCTTCATGTTTATCTTTGACTACCAAGCCTTCGCCTAAGCCCCATTGTATCCTACAAGTCCTACTGATTCACTCTTGAGTCTCACCTGCGCTGTGGAGAGAGTGTGAACGTGCAAGCATATGGTCCCCGACATTGGTGGATTCCTTTGGAGGTGATCCTGAGTCCCGAACTTTGGCAATGCTCACCTTAGTGGCCTGCCTACTTTCTTCCTACACATGATCACAAGATCCTCCAGAATTCTAATTTTGAGCAATTACAATATTTATTTATGTCTGTCGAATAGTTCAAACTACGTCATATAATTAAAAGGTTTTTCTATTATATCTTCTATACCCATGATGTATTTGATTTCTCGTCTTATTTCTTTTTGAAATTTCTGAGCCAGTTAGCTATTTTCTAGTCCACTGAGTGATGATTTGCTCAGGACGTGCAAATGGTTAAGTCTGGTGGTGTGATGAGTCCACATTTTACACTGATTTTTGGACTCATCTGGGCTAGTTTTATCGTCTTAGCATTACACTTGAGAGCCTTTATTGCTTATATGTGCTTATGTACATATTTCGCGAATAAGTGCACTGTAGGCCCGTTTCTGTGTGCTTTCTGTGTTTCTATATTTTTGTTATTCTTTAGCCCTATCTCGGGGATGTGGTGTGCACGTTTTGGTGGCCTTTCTACCTCTTCTGCTGGTGCAGGGGTCGTGTGCGTGCTCCGGAACCGCTCGGGAGACACCGACGATGCAGGAGTACTGCGCACAACCACTGGACTTATTGCGCATGACAACTGGACGTGCTCCACCGATCGTGCGCATTACACTCTCTTTTTCCTAATCCTGTCTAGGTAATCGCACGAGCACTGGCCTTAGTGCGCATGACCATTGGTCGTACTCCACTGCTCGTGCGCATATATGTTGATGCTTCTTGTCCAGGTTGTAGGTCTATCTGGAAAAGTCGCACGATCATCGACTGACAGTGCGCATGACCACTGGTCGTGCGCCACTAATCGTGCGCACTGCATCTGCTGCCTCCGTATTTAAGGCCCTGCTCTGCGATTTAGGTCAACGCCTGTCATTTGCTACCATCGCAGAGTGCGCGGGAATCGCCATTTCACTTCTCCAGCTGCTCCATCACCTCCACCTTCGTCGGGAGGCCATTGCCAACTACTCCGAAGCTTTTCAACTCTCCGGCGAAGCCCTCGGGCATTGATGACTTCAACTCCAAGCTTTCCTCCCGAGTTGGTGAAGTAGACAACCTAGAGAATGGACTTAAAGGCCTTCGAGGTGACAGCTCGTTGGTACCGGAAGCCTCCTTGGACTGAGCCCGGAAGAGGATTGACAACTTGATACTCCGGCCACGACCCGCGGTGGATCTTCAATCTCTTTTGGTTTAATCCTCTTCCCCTTCCTCTGTAGTATGAATGTTTTAAGCAGTGTAATGAACACTTCCATCCATGAACATCAAGTTTATTTTATAGCTAATGGAATGTTAGTATTTTCTTATGCTTGTGAGTATTGTCTGTGAATGTGCTTCGCTCACCCCACATCCAATCCATTCTCGTGTCTTATCCGATTGCACTCCACAAAAGAACACTTCAATCCATTAGCTTCCCTTCCACACGCCCAACTGAAGTTCGGCATCGCGGCCGACAAACCCACTCCACCTTGCGAAGCAGTGCCTTCGACCCGCATAGCTTTTACTAGTTCAATAGATCAAACATCCACAATCTCCCAAGTCCTCTATTTCCTTTTTTTTCTATTTATAACTCTCATAACGATATTCTCTGTACTGTTGTCGTTCTACGCTAATTGCATTCCTCAAGAGACCGACACTCAGGGATTTATTCCCAAAACTTTATTACTTGTGCGACCGGTGCGCTTGCTGTTTTACACGCATCACTCCCCCACCCCTCCTGCTTGCTCAGAGAATCGTCGACCGGAGCGGGGGGGTCGGCATTCGTCGAACCGGTACTCGCAGATGGGTTCGACGACCCGCGATCTGCGAGCTGTTCTGATGGTCACAATGGCCGCCAGCCCGTCCCCTAATCGCGACCTGGCCGCCTATCTGCCTCGGCAGAGGACTGGTGGGTCGCGGCGGCCCGGCTCGCACTTGCCCAAGAAGAATAGGTGAGCCACCAGATCCAGGTCGGGCCCGCCTCTCGCGGAGAGGGATTTGTGGCTAGCTGACCCTCTCATGGGTGCGAATAGCTTCTCCGAACAGCGGAGCCACGCTGTTGGCAGACCAGGTTGGACTGCACATAGCTGTTCAGAACAGCGGATTTTGGCTGTTGGCAGACCCAACCAAGGGCTTTTTGGTAATTTCAGGTCAGTTCTTTTGGTTATTGGCAGTTCAGATTCTAAAAATTATAAATATAACCCAAGGGGGGCACCTCAGGACACGCTCTCATATTCTCTTGCTCCCCGGATTTAGCAGTGCTTCCTGAGGTTGCCTTAGCTCGGCCTGTGGCTAAGGAGGGGAAGTATTCTCTAGTCTTCCGGGTGTGTGGTGGGTCCTCCCCGCCGAGTCCCTTGGGTAGGTTTCTCCCTGTTTTCTCTGTTATTTTGCTTGCAGGAGTGAAGTAGGCTCGAGACCACCCCTTCCCCAAGGGTCGAACTCCATAGGAGACCGAATTTCGATTTCAACATTTTGGTGCGGTGAGCGTGGAAAGTGGTCAGTGCGGAAAAGCTTCAGCGGGTTCGATGACAGGAGGACAGGGATCAGATAGGCCGAACTCACCACCCCCCCCCCCCCCACGCCTCTCTCCACAGTGGGGATGTTGGAAGATTTCAGGAACGAGGTGCTGAGCCTCGTCAAGTTCGCACTCGGCACGCGGGTCGAGTGCTCGACTCCGGCAGTCCAGATCGCGACCGCCCCCTCTTTGGGCGAGGATGCTCCCGGCAGGCGAGCTGGGAAGGAGGTGGCCGAGGAAGGCTGGGGGTGCGATCTCCCCGGGCGCGAGCTCTTCCCCGGCTCGGCAGGCCGAGGTCGGTTCGGCGAACTGGGCTCACGAGACTCGCCGGCTCAGCCAGTGGGGGGAGGCAGTCCTTTCAGCGAGCTGGTCTCCTCAGCACCAGTTCCAGATGGGTTCAGGGAACCCGAGATGTCCTACTACACCGAGAAGGGAGACGCGGTCCAGCATGTGCAATGGTTCGAGGATGTAGTCTCATCAGACAGATGTCGGACGGGTGCAAGTGCGGGCTCTTCGCTATCACCCTCAAGGAGAAAGCAAGGGAGTGGTTCCATCAGCTACCGGCCAGCTCCATCTACTGCTTTGAGGACTTGCGCCGAGGGTTCATGTTGAGGTTCACTACCTCAAAGAAGAGGAAGAAGGAGTCTGAGTCCCTGTTCCACATCAAGCAGGGGGTGAACGAGACTAGTTTTAGGAGGATGTTACTCAGGTCCAGGAGATGTCGGGCCATAGTCTGATGATGGCCTTTACACTGGGCCTGTAGCAGGGGTTCTTTCGGATGGAGCTGAAGAGAGTTCCCCCCCCCCTCCTATGAGGAGCTGATGGAGAGGGCGACAAGAGAGGTTGACGGGGAGGCGTCGAACTCGGAGTTTGCAAGGAAGCTGGCCAAGTGGGACATGGAGGAAGAGAGGGAGACGAGAGGTGGAAGAGGACAGGAGGAGAGAAGAGGAGAGCCTCGACAAAGGGAGCAAAGGCAGCTCCAGTGGCAGCAGCAGCCGAGGTGGGGGCGTCAGGAGCCCGACCGTCGACTGGGCTGGAGACCTGAGTGGCAAGGGCAGGGGCCACAGAGGGGATACCACAGAAGGGATTACTACCAGGGAAGGCAAGATCAGTTCCACCCCCCAGGCTGGAGGAAGGCCCAAAGGCCCCGGCTTCCCGATCAAGAGGAGGCAATGGCTATAGCCTTGGGGGCGAGGAGGGGAATGATGAGGAGGAGGAGGAGAGAAGTGAGGGTGGAGTTGCCCTTTTGCGACTTCCATCAGGAGGAGGGGCATGCAACAGCCACGTGCCCGGAATTTCTTGAGATGAGAGGGAATAGGGAGCTGCAGCAGCAGCAGGGGCGACAAGAAGTGAGGATTGAGGAGGTCCTACCTCAGGCGGAGGAGGATCATTGCGAAGACCGGGTAGATGTTGGAACCCGAGGAGGGATCGGAGTGATCCACGGGGGAGTGGGGGTCGAGGCTTCCTGCAAGGCGAGAATCCACACCATGTACCGCTGGAGCGTTGCCTCCACTTCTCAGACCCCACCTCCGGAGGAGAGGATCACCTTCTCCAGGAGCGACATGCCAGATCACGAGGATCCATTCTGTGATGCGCTGGTCATCAAGGCGGCCATCGAGAATTTTACCGTCTCTCGGATCCTCGTGGACAACGAGAGTTCCATCAACGTCGTCTTCAAAAAGGCATTTGACGCGATGAAGGTGGAAGCAAAGAGGGTGCTGGCCTCGGATGGACCCTTATTCAGGTTTTCAGGAGAGAGGAAGGAAGTGGAGGGAGGAGTAGGCCTCCATGTTACCTTGGGGGGGCAGTCCAGAAACTGCAGGTTCGTCATTGTGGACGCCCCTAGCAGCTACAGTGCCATCTTCGGGAGGCCCCTTATCAGCGTCTTTCACTGCGTCCCCTCATCTTTCCATCAGTGCTTGAAGTTCAACGCTGAGGGGGTCCAGGTCAGGGTAAGGGGGGACCCAAAGGTGGTGCGGGAGTGTTATGTCACTGCGGTGAATACCATCTCATGGCAGGAGGGAGCCGAGGAGATGGGGCGAAGGATGGAGTAGGATGAGCAGGAAGTAGGAGGGGAGGAGCTGGAGATGAAGAGCTGCGCAGAGGAGGAGGCGGCAGGAGGAGACCTGGGGGAGGTGGCCGAAGTGATGGCCATAGTGGAAGAGATGGAGGTAGAGTTCCCCATCCCGGAGGAAGGGGATGCTGAAGAATGGGGAAGGCAGTCCAGGCTAGAGGCTGCGGAAGAAGTGGTGGAGCTAGAGGTGCTCACTCGTGGAGGCAGGGCGGAGAAGATCCGGGTCAACGGGGGGCTGACCCCAGAGGACCAAGGGAGGATGCTAGAGTGCATCCAGAAGAACGTGGACATCTTCGCTTGGAACGCCGCGGAGATGCCGGGGGTTGACGCGTATGTGGCCTGCCACCGCCTCAACCTGGACCCGGGAACACGCCCCGTTCAACAAAAGAAGAGGTCCACTGCGGACAAGCTGGCGGAGCCCATTAGGGAGGAGGTGGCGAAACTCCTCAAGGCCGGCTTCGTTTCTGAGATTCATTACCCCGGCTTGGTCTCCAACGTGGTCATTGTTAAAAAAGGAGACGGCCGATGGAGGATGTGTATCGATTTTTCCTTACTTAATAAAGCTTGTCCTAAGTAATGTTATCCTTTGCCTCGAATCGACGCGCTGGTTGACTCAGCCGTCGGTTTTTCTGTAATGAGTTTTTTAGATGCTTTTTCAGGTTATCATCAAATCAGGATGCACCCCCCAGACATCAAGTATGTCTCGTTCATCACAGGGTATGGATGCTACTGTTACAAGATGATGCCCTTCGGGCTGAAGAATGTCGGGGCAACCTACCAGAAAATGATGGATAGGGTCTTCAAGGAGCAGAGGGGGAGTAATTTGGAGGTGTATGTAGATGACCTCATGATCAAAAGTCGGGATGTGGACTCCCACCTCCGGGACCTGGAGGAGACCTTCGCCACCCTGCGCAAATATAAGATGCGGTTGAATCCCTTAAATGTGTCTTCGGGGCTAGCAGGGGAAAGTTCTTGGGGCACGTCCTCACCCCCGCGGGGGTCGAGGCAAATCCTTATAAAGTCAAGGCTATCTTGGAGCTGGGGGCGCCACGGAATGCTAAGGAGGTACAATGACTGACGGGAAAGCTAGCAGGGCTGAGTAGGTTCCTCTCTCGGGCAGGAGAAAAGTGCTCCCCCTTCTTCAAAATGCTGAGGGGTGGTTAGAAGTTCGAATGTACCAAGGAGTGCGAGGAGGCGTTCCAGGCCCTCAAGATGCAGTTGACTCAGGCTCCGCTACTCCAAGGACTGAAGGAGGGGGAAGAACTATTTTTGTACCTCGTGGTCGGGGCAGAGGCCCTGAGCTCCGTCCTAGTTCGTGAAGAGGGGAAGAAGCAGCTCCCTATCTATTACGTGAGCCGGGTCCTCAGGAAGGCCGAGCTCCAGTACCCGATTTTGGAAAAGATGGCTTTCGCCCGGATCGTCTCAGCCCGGAGGCTGAGAACCTACTTCCAGGCACACTCAATCCGAGTGGTGACTGACCATCCCCTCCGCAACATCTTCGAGGGGGTGAAGCATTCAGGCAGGCTGGCCAAGTGGTCGATGGAGTTGAGTGAGTTCGACGTCTCATTCGTTCCGCGGCTCTCGATCAAAGCTCAATCGATGGCCGGCTTCTTGGATGACTATGTGATTGAAGTGGCGGAGGAAGAGCTCACCCGCCCGGCTCCTTGGAAGGTAAAGGTAGACAGCGCCTCGGGGAGGCATTCCCTAGGAGTGGGGGTGATCCTGGAGAGCCCTAAGGGGACTCGAATTGAGCAGACGGTGGTGGTACACTTCCCCATTACGAATAATTAGGCCGAGTATGAGGCCGTGATAGCAGGGCTACGTCTGGCTAGGGAGCTGGGGGTGTTGGACGTGGAGGTCCTCACCGACTCCATGGTGGTAGCTTCCCAGATCAACGGGGAGTTCAAGGAGAGGGAGCTCACCCTGCAATTATACTTAGCCAAAGTGAAGGGGGTCATAGGCGCTTTCCAAACCTTCTCCATCCGACACGTGCCTAGGGAAGAAAATGAACAAGTCGACCAACTAGCAAAGCATGGTCCCCAGGTGGGGGGTACCATCACCGACCTGTTCCGCCCCTCCATCGAAGAGGGGGAGCTCATGGAGATTGACCAACAAACTTCATGGATGGACCCAGTTGTGACTTTCCTCTCCACAGCAGAGTACCCGGAGGGGGCAGATAAGAAGAAGTGAAGGCACAAGTCGGCATACTACCTCCTCCAGGACGGGCAACTGTACAGGAAGACACTCTCAAGGATGTTGGCTCATTGCGTGGCTGAGTGAGAGGTACAAAGAATCTTGGAGGAAGTCCACTACGGAGAATGGGGGAGTCACTCCGGGAGTCGGACCCTGGAGGGAATAATAGTCAGGCAAGGGTATTTCTGGCCCACCCTAGGCCAAGATGCCGCAGAGTTTGCGAGGAGGTGCTATAAATGCCAGCTGTTTGCCCCCCTCCACCTACAGCTGGCCCAGCGACTCAAGAGTATCACGGCCCCACTGGCCCTTCGCCATTTGGGGAATGGATTTGGTTGGGTTGTTCCCCCAGGCCAGTGGGAAGAGGAGGTTCCTCCTAGTGATGATCGACTACTTCTCCAAGTGGTTGTAAGTGAAGGCACTGGCCAAGGTGACCTCCCAGGTAATCAGGAGCTTTGTTTGGGGGGAGATCATCTGTCGCCATAGGCTGCCCCAAGCCATCATTACGGACAATGGGCCCCAGTTCGCAAGCGCCGAATTCACCAGCTTCATTGAGCAGCTTGGAATTGACCTCAGGTTCGCCTCAGTCCATCACCCCAGGAGCAACGGGCAGGTGGAGGCCGCGAACAAGATCATCGTCAATCTCCTCAAGAAGAAAGTGGAAAATTTGAAGGGGAGCTGGGTGGAGCAGCTTCCCGCGGTTCTCTGGGCCCTAAGAACCACCCCCAACACGGCTACTAGAGAGACCCCCTTCAAGCTCTCCCATGGGTGCGAGGCAGTGCTCCCCGTGGAATTTGAAGTTCAAACACCTCGAGTCGTTGCGGCCAAAGAGGGCCGAGAGGAATGGCAAGCAGACAATGAAGAGGAGCTGAGGCTCTCCCTAGACATGGTGGAAGAGCTGAGGGACCATTCCGCTATCCGGTAGGAGGAGGTGAAAATAAGAATGGCCAAGTACTTTGACAAGCTTGTCAGGGTCAAGCAGTTCGTGGAAGGGGACTTGGTGCTGAAGAAGGTGGATGCAGCAGGGAGGTCGGCATCCGTAGGAAAGCTCAACCCCAGCTGGGAGGGACCATTTATTGTAAAGGAAGCTTTGAAGTCAGGAGGTTATCGACTCCAAAATATAGAGGGCGAGACCATGAGTCTCACCTGGAGTCGTGACGACTTAAAACGATTTTTCCCCTGAAGCATGTAAGCGATACTTTGATTATAAATAAATTTCTTCAACACTCCAGTACTGTCATAGCTAGCCTCCATAGAGAAATGGAATGTGTTTGGACCCCGAGCAGATCCCGCTGTCAGGCTCTCACCTAGCTAGCAGGGTCGGAAGTCACTCGGTGTCATCCTTGGCCTCGAGAAGATCCCGCTGTCAAGCTCTCACTTAGCTGACAGGGCCGCAAGTCACTCGATAGAATGTGTTTGGACCCCGAGCAGATCCCGCTGCCAGGCTCTCACCTAGCTGGCAGGGCCGGAAGTCACTCGATGTCATCCTTGGCCTCGAGCAGATCCCGCTGTCAGGCTCTCACCTAGCTGACAGGGCCGAAAGTCACTCGATGGAATGTGTTTGGACCCCGAGCAGATCCCGCTGCCAGGCTCTCACCTAGCTGGCAGGGCCGGAAGTCACTCGGTGTCATCCTTGGCCTCGAGCAGATCTCACTGACAGGCTCTCACCTAGCTGACAGGGCCGGAAGTCACTCGATGGAATGTGTTTGGACCCCGAGCAGATCCCGCTGTCAGGCTCTTACCTAGCTGGCAGGGCCGGAAGTCACTCGGTGTCATCCTTGGCCTCGAGTAGATCCCGCTGTCAGTCTCTCACCTAGCTAGCAGGGCCAGAAGTCACTCGATGGAATGTGTTTGGACCCCGAGCAGATCCTGCTGCCAGGCTCTCACCTAGCTGGCAGGGCCGGAAGTCACTCGGTGTCATCCTTGGCCTCGAGCAGATCCCGTTGTCAAGCTCTCACCTAGCTGACAGGGCCGGAAGTCACTCGATGGAATGTGTTTGGACCCCGAGCAGATCCCGCTGCCAGGCTCTCACCTAGCTGGCAGGCCGGAAGTCACTCAGTGTCATCCTTGACCCCGAGCAGATCCCGCTGCCAGGCTCTCACCTAGCTGGCGGGGGAGGAAGCCACTCGACGGTATTGATAATGGACTGGAGTCGCGAAGATTAACCGAAAAGGGGGTCTAACGTAACCACCCAGCCCCCAGAATGATAGCCGAAAGGAGGCGAGAACCCAGGCCGCATTACAAAGTGGTCAACCCGCAAGAAATCTGATGACTTAGGCGAGCGACGAGCCGGCTCGCCTCACCTGGTGAGCAAGTAGCCACCACAGCAGGGCCGGGCCGCAGAGGCAGGTCGCCCCTAGCGGGATGACCGATCGGGTCTCCTATGACTCCTAAGCTGAATCCGTAGGCATGCGACCTCGTCGACACAATGCGAGATGAACGACCGCGAGCACGGAAAGGGAGAATTTACATCTCGCAATAATAGCAAATATTCATATGAGGCAGGGGAGGAAGCATTTTTAAGAACGTTAATAGATTAAAACCGCAAAGTCTAGGCGCGGCTCGCACTTACATCTCAAACAACTAAAAAATACATGGGGTATACACCTAACAAGCAAATGTCAAAGGAAAGAGGGCGATGCGAGATCCTGGGCGGGAAGTCCTAGATGGGCTGGTAGGACTTATCCCCGGGGCACGGGAAAGAACAGCGCCGGCACCACGTCGCCCGCCGAGAGTTCCGCGGCCTCGCTCTTGAGGAGGTCTGCACGTCGCAGCATATGCATTGTGTACTTCGCGGCACTGGTGGCGTTCTTTTGCATCAGCACCTCCAACTCGTAGTCAGAATGGTGTTCGAGCGGGCAGCCCCTGTTATCTGGCGGAGGGGGAGCGGCGGCAGCCTCCAGCTCACGCACCCGCGCCTCCAGCGCTGACTTGTCCTGACCAAGGGCGGCGATCTCAGCGCCCATCCGACTGGCCATCGCCGCATCCTGAGAAAAGAAAAAAAATCGTAAGGTGGATTCGCGAGAAGAAGCGGTAATTGGAAGTAAGCACGTACCACGCCTCCCAAGTACTGCGCGAGGGTCTCCTCGGCCGCGTCGGCCCGCTTCCTCTGGAGATCCGCGTCCGCCTGAGCAAGTTTTCGGGCCTCCTCCTTCTCGTCTACCAACTTCTTGAGAGAGGTGGCATTCCGCTCCAGTTGGGTGCAGCGCCTCCCAACCATATGGTCAAACTCCAGGCCGCACAGTTGGGCCCGCACGCTCTCATGCACCAGTACTCGCATCGCCTCCTTGTCGTAGATAGCGGCATCCTCTCGCGAGTAAAGGCCAAACGAGAAGTTATAGGCCTCCCCGCCGATGGTGTACTGCTCCAGCCAACTCGGTAACAGAGTCGAGACCACCGCGCGATTTCACTCCTTGTCCCATGACAGAAGAGGGACGCCGAGCTTGTCCAGATATTTCTCGCCATAGCTGAAATTGCGGTGCCCTCTCGGCACCGGCTTCGCAGCAGTTTGCGACCCGTCCGGCGGCCCAGAAGTGCCCGCCGCCCCGCCGGGGGTGTCGCTGGTCGAAGCGACCAGGGGGGGAGACCCTCGGCCGGTTGATCCGCCGGAGCCTTGCCTTTTCTCTGGCCCCCGGCGAGTTGCTGCCCCATAGTCTTTGCCATCTTGGGCGGGGGAGCGGGCTGTTCGTGGCCCGGCCGCTTCTTAGCAGGGACCGACGGGGCGTCGCGCTGAGCGGCGTCTGCGGCCTGAGCTCGGGCGAGGACCCCAGAGGCGATCTGAGCACTCTCGTAGGGTGGGGTGAAGGGGAACATCTCGCTCGCCTGCCAAGAATAGAGGGTGAAACCAAAGAAGAAAAGAGCGAGACAGAGCAATGGCGAGTGGCAAACCTCCCCCAGGCGGGATGGCAGCAAGGTCATCGAGGTTGCTCCTGGGGTGGTGGACCGAGGCGAGCTTGAGGTCGATCCCAAGCTGCTCGTAGAAGCTTGTAAATTCCGCGCTGGCGAACTGGGTCCCATTGTCCGTGACAATGGCCTGGGGGAGCCCATGGCGACAGATGATGTCCCCCCACACGAAGTTCCTGATGACCTGGGAAGTTACCTTGGCCAGCTCCTTCACTTCCAAACACTTGGAAAAATAATCGATCATCACCAGTAGGAACCTCCTCTGCCCACTGTCCTGGGGGAACGGTGCAACCAAATCCATTCCCCAAATGGCAAAGGTCCAGGGGGCTGTGATACTTTTGAGTCGCTGAGCCGGCTGTAGCTGGAGGGGAGCGAACAGCTGGCATTTATGGCACCTTCTTGCGAACTCCATTGCATCACGGCCCAGGGTGGGCCAGAAGTACCCCTACCTGACAATCCTCCCTTCCACGGTACGACTCCCGGAGTGGCTCCCACACTCCCCGGTGTGGACTTCTTCCGATATTCTTTGTACTTTCCCCTCGGCCACGCACCGAGCCAACATCCCCTAGAGAGTCTTCCTGCACAACTTCCCGTCCTTGTATGAGGTAGTACGCCGATTTGTGCCTGAGCTTCTTCTTGTCCACCCCCTCCGGATACGCTCCCGTGGAAAGGAAGGTCGTGACTGAGTCCATCCACGAGGGCCGCTGATCTATCTCCATAAGCTCCCCCTCTTCGATGGAAGGGCGGAATAAGTCGGTGATGGTACCCCCCACCCGAGGACCATGCTTCTCTAGCTGATCTGCCTACTCGTTCTCCTCCCGGGGCACGTGCTTGATAGAAAAAGTTTGGAACGTGCCGATGACCCCCTTTACTTTAGCTAAGTATAGTCGCAGGGTAGGCTCTCTCGCCTCGAACTCCCCGTTGATTTGATAAGCTACTACCATGGAGTCAGTAAGGACCTCCACGTCCAACACCCCCAGCTCCCTGGCCAGGCGTAGCCCTGCCATCACAGCCTCATACTCGGCCTGATTGTTGGTGATGGGAAAGTGCACCACCACCGTCTGCTCAATTCTAGTCCCTTGAGGGCTCTCCAAGATCACCCCTACTCCTAGGGAATGCCTTCCTGAGGCCCCATCCACCTTCACCTTCCAAGGCGTCGGATGAGTGAGCTCTTCTTCCGCCACCTCAATCACATAATCGGCCAATAAGTCGGCCATCGCTTGAGCTTTGATCGAGAGGAGGGGGACGAAGGAGACGTCGAACTCACTCAAGTCCACCGACCACTTGGCCAGCCTGCCAGAATGCTCCACCCCCTCCAAGATGTTGCGGAGGAGATGGTCAGTCACCACTCGGATTGAGTGTGCCTGGAAATAGGGTCGTAGCCTTCAGGCTGAGATGATCAGGGCGAAGGCCAACTTCTCCAAAATTGGATATCGGAGCTCGGACTTCCTCAAGGACCCGGCTCACGTAATATATAGGGAGCTGCTTCTTCCCCTCTTCGCGAACTAGGACGGAGCTTAAGGCCTCCGCGCCGACCCCGAGGTATAGAAATAGGTCTTCCCCTTCCTTCGGCCCTTGAAGTAATGGAGCCCGAGTCAACTGCACCTTGAGGGCCTGGAATGCCTCCTCGCACTCCTTGGTCCACTCGAATTTCTGACCCCCCCCCCCTTAACGTTTTGAAGAAGGGGGAGCATTTCTCCCCAGCATGAGAGAGGAACCTACTTAGCCCTGCCAGCTTCCCTGTCGGTCGTTGTACCTCCTTAGTGTTCCGTGGCGATCCCAGCTCTATGATGGCCTTGACCTTATACGGATTCGGCTCGACCACCGCAGGGGTGAGGAGGTGTCCCAAGAACTTCCCCCTACTGGCCCCAAAGACACACTTCAGGGGGTTCAACCGCATCTTGTACCTGCGTAGGGTAGCAAAGGTCTCCTCCAGGTCCTGGAGGTGAGAGTCCAGATCCTGACTCTTGATCATGAGATCATCCACATACACCTCCAGGTTTCTCCCCTTTTGTTCCTTGAAAATCCTATTCATCATCTTTTGATAGGTCGCCCCTGCATTCTTTAGCCCGAAGGGCATCATCTTGTAACAGTAGCATCCATCCCCCGTGATGAACGAGACATCCTTGACGTCCGGGGGATGCATTATGATTTGATGATAACCTGAAAATGCATCTAGAAAACTCATTATAGAAAAACCAATGGCTGAGTCAATCAGCGCGTCGATCTGAGGCAAGGGGTAACAGTCCTTAGGACAAGATTTATAAAGCAAGGAGAATTCGATACACATACGCCACCGACCATCCCCTTTTTTCACCATGACTACATTTGAGACCCAGTCGGGGTATTGGATCTCGGATATGAAGCCAGCCTTGAGAAGCTTCACCACCTACTCTTTGATGGGCTCCGCCAGCTTGTCCGCGGTGGACCTCTTCTTTTGTTGGACGGGGCGTGTTCCCGGATCCAAGTTGAGGCGGTGGCAAGCCACATCCGCGTCAACCCCCGGCATCTCCGCGGCGCTCCATGCGAAGGTGTCCACGTTCTTCTGGATGCACTCCAGCATCCGTCCTTGGTCCTCCGGGATCAGCCCTCTACTAACGCGGACCTTCTCCGCCCTACCTTCGTGGGTTTGGACTTCCAGCTCCACCACCTCTTCTGTAACTTCCAGCCGAGACTGCTCCACCCATTCTTCAACACCCCTCTCCCCCCGGGACGAGGGCCTCCACCTCCACCTCATCTTCCACGGCCATCGCCTCGGCCGACTCCTCCTGATCTCCTACTCCTGCCTCTACCACAATACAGCTCTCCGCCTCCAGCTCCTCCCTGCTAGCTTCTTGCTCCGCCTCCTCCATCCTTCGCTCCATCTCCTCGGCTCCCTCTTGCTAAGAGATGGAGTTTACGACGGTGACGTAGCATTCCCACGCCACTTTGGGGTCCCCCCTGACCCTGACCTGAACCCCCTTTACATTGAACTTCAAGCATTGATGGAACGATGAGGGGACGCAGCGGAAGGCACTGATAAGGGGCCTCCCGAAGATGGAACTGTAGGTGTTGGGGGCATCCATGATGACGAACCTGTAGTTCCTGGACTGCCCCCCCCCCCCCCCCAGGGTGACATGGAGGCCTACTCCTCCCTCCACTTCCTTCCTCTCCCCGAAAAATTCAAACAAGGGCCCATCCGAGGCCAACACCCTCTTCGCATCCACCTTCATCGCATAAAATGCCTTTTTAAAGATGACGTTGACGGAGCTTCCGTTCTCGACGAGAATCCTGGAGATGGTAAAATTTTCTATGGCTGTCTGGATGACCAGCGCATCGCAAAAAGGATCCTCGTGATCTGCCATATCACTCCTCGAGAAGGTGATCCTCTCCTCTGGGGGCGGGGTCTGGGATGTGGAGCCATCGCTCCAACGATACATGGTGTGGAGGCTCGCCTTCCGGGAATGCCTCGACCCCCCCCCCCCCCCCCCCCCCCCCCGTGGATCACTCTGATCCCTCCTCGGGTCCCAACATCCACCCGGTCTTCGCAGCGGTCCTCCTCTGCCCGAGGCAGGACCTCCTCGATCCTGACTTCCAGATTCCCCTGCTGCTTCTGCCACTCCCTATTCCCTCTCATTTCGAGGAACTCCGGGCACGTGGCTGTGGCATGCCCTTCCTCCTGATGGAAGTCGCAGTAAGGCAACTCCACCCTAACCTCTCTCCTCATTCTCCTTGCTACTCTCGTTATTTCCCCCATGGATATGGGCATAGCATCTTCCTGATCGGGGAGTCGAGGTCTCTGGGCCTTCCTCTAGCCTGGGGTGGAATTGATCTGCCCCCCCTGGCTGTAGTCCCTTCCTTGGTACCCTCTCTACGACCCCTGCCCTTGCCATTCGGGCCTCCAGCCTAGCCGACGGTCGGGCTCCTAACGCCCCCACCTGGGCTGTTGCTGCCATTGGAGCTGCCTCTTCTCCCTCTATCGGGGCTCCCCTCTCCTCTGCTCTTATCCTCTTCCTCCTCTGGGCTCCTTCTCTTCCTCCGTGGCGCACCTAGCCAGTCTCCGGGCGAACTCAGGATTTGACTCCTCCCCGTCAACTTCTCTCGCCGACCTCTCCATCAGCTCCTCATAGGAGAGGGGGTATTCTCTTCAACTCCATCCTGAAGAAACTCTGCTGTAGGCCCAGGGTGAAAGCCATCATCAAACTATGGCCCGGTATCTCCTAGACCTAGGTGACCTCCTCCTGGAACCGATCCACATAGCTCCCCAGCATCTCGTTCACTCCCTACTTGATGTGGAACAGGGACTCTGGCTCCTTCTTCCTCCTCTTTGAGGTAGTGAATCTCAGCATGAACCCCCGATGAAAGTCCTCGAAATAGTAGAATGAGCTGGCTGACAGCTGATGGAAACACTCCTTCGCCTTCTCCTTGAGGGTGATGGCGAAGAGTCGACACTTGAACCCATCCGACATCTGCTAGATCGAGACCACATCCTCAAACCACTGGACGTGTTGGACCGGGTCTGCCTTCCCGGTGTAGTAGGACATCTTGGGTTCCCTGAACCCCTCTGGAACTGGATCTGAACAGACCAACTCGCTGAAGCGGCTGCCTCCCCCTATCGAGTGAGCTGGCACTTCTCGCGGGCTCAGATCGCCGAGCCAAACTCTTCCTGCCAAGCTGAGGAAGAGCTCGCGCCCGGGGAGCTCGTACCCCCGGCCCTGCTCGGCCACTTCCTTCCCAGCTCGCCTTCTGGGGGCATCCTCGCCTAAAGAACGGGCGGCTGCGATCTGGATTGCCGTAGTCGAGCACTCAGCCCGTGCGCCGAGTGCGCACTTGAAGAGGCCCAGCACCTCGTTCCTGAGATCTTCAAATTTCCCCACCGTGGCCAAAGGTGGGGGGGTGGCGAGTCCGACCTGTCAGATCCCTGTCCTCCTGTCATTGAGCTCGATGAAGCTTTTCTGTACTGACCACGTTCCACGCTCACCGCACCAAAATGTTGAAACCGAAAACCTGGTCTCTTGTGGAGTTCACCCTTGGGGAAGGGGTGATCGCGCACCTACTTCGCTGCTGCAAACAAAACAACAAAAGAGACAAGGGAAGAACTGCCCCAAGGGCTCGGCGGGGAGGACCCACCACATACCCGAAAGACATGAGAGTACTTCCCCTCCTTAGCCATAGACCGAGCTAAGGCAACCTCAGAAAGCACTCGGGAATTAGGGAGCTAGTGAGTATCCAAGCGTGCCCTCTGAGGTGCCCCTTGGGTTCTATTTATAGAATTCTGAAAACGGGCTGCAAATAGCCAACCTCCGCTATTTTGAACAGCTATGCGCAGCCCAGCTTGGTCTGCAAACAGCATAGCTCCGCTGTTCCAACTAGCTATTTGCACCAATGGGGAGGGCATCCAGGTAATTTTATCTCTGGGACTCTACTGGGCCCACCACGGGGATATGGAGGTCAGCTAGCCACTATTCCCTCCTCGTGAGGCGAGGGTGCGACCTGGATCCTGCAGCTCGCCTACTCTTCCTAGGCAAGCGCGAGCCGAGCTACCGCGATCCGCCAATCCTCTGCCGAGGCGGACCGGCGGCCAGGTCACACATAGGAGAGTGGGCTGGCGGCCGAGCTTCCAACTATAACCATGGGAGCCTCGGAGGAGGGCTTGCCAATCTGGACTCGTCGAACCCATCCCCGAATACCAGTTCAATGAATGTTGACCGAAAAGCTCTACTCGACGAGTAGCAACCCAAACTCTGCTCGACAAATGGCGACCCAAACTCTGCTCGACGAATGGCGACCCAAACTCTGCTCGACGAATGGCGACCAAAAAGCTCTACTCGACAAATGCCGACCTAAACTCTGCTCGACGAATGGTGACCCAAACTCTGCTCGACGAATGGCGACCCAAACTCTGCTCGACGAATAGCGACCCAAACTCTGCTCGACGAATGGCGACCCAAACTCTGCTCAATGAATGGCGGCCCAAACTCTGCTCGACGAATGGCGACCAAAACTCTGCTCGACGAATGGCAACCCAATCTCTGCTCGACGAATTCTGAGCGAGCGAGAGGTGAAGGGGCCAACTCGCATGGCTCGCCTGCCCGACCTGGGCGGGAGCGGGTTGTCCTCCTGCCGCCTGCCCCTCGCATGTTATTCTTGTGCGGGTCGGTCAACCTGGTCCGCGAGCCTGGCATAGCGGATCCGCTCGGTGAACACGGGGTTGTACACTAAGAACAGTTAGCCACTCATCGGAATGGGGACGGCAAGCAGTGAAAGCAAGAAAATAAAGCAGAAAATAAAGAAGTAAAAGAAAGCTGTAAAGGAAAGTAGTAAATTGCAAGTACTACTCAAACGAGTAGGACTGAAATGAAAGCAGTAAAAGTGCAAGTTCCGGCTCAAACGAGTGGGCGAGACAAAATAAAGCGAGTCCTACTCAAACGAGTAGGAGAAAATAAATGCATCCACGCAGACACTCTACTGAAAATTAAAACGCACGCACACAAATCCTACTCAAATGAGTAGGAGAAAATAAAGACCTGTCATTTAACTCCTAGGGAGTAGACGGAAATAAATGTTAGTACAAATACTACTCAAATAATTATAGAAAAATAAAGACCTGCCATTTAACTCCTAGCGAGTAGGCGGAAATAAATACTAGTACAAATACTAATCAAATAATTACATAAAAATAAAGACCTGTCATTTAACTCAAATGAGTAGGCGGTAATAAATACAACAAACTCACTCACTCTACAGAAAGTAAACACACTCTACTAGAATTGAAATACGCACACACACTACAGAAATGAAAACGCACACGAACAAGTCGTACTCAAACGAGTAAGCGGGAAATTAAGGTACACCATTTAACCCTTAACGAGTAGGCGAAAATAAATGCAACATACGCACACACTCTACTGGCCTGAAGTAAAGCAGTAAACATTAACTCATACACGCACGCACACGAGCGAAAAAATTAAGAAAAACTAAGTTATCTAAAAATTAAAAAGACTGAATTTCTACCGCTAGAATGCGGCAGAAGTGCATAAAAAGTGAAAATAAAATTTGATTGAGCAAAAATGTTTGCAAATAAACACAAAGTGCAAGTGCTCGAAAAATTAAAACGAATACATTTCTACCGCTAGAATGTGGTAGAAATGAATAAAATGAAGAAGAAAAAATTAAACGAGCAAAACTTTAAAATAAAATCAAAGTGCACGAAAAATTAAAACGACTTTATAGTCATTCCTATAACTCCGTAAAAGTGAATAAAAAGTGAAAATAAAGCGAAAAGAATGAGAAATTTTACGACCTAAAAGGGAAAATCTAAGTTAATGAAAGATAAAAATCACTTTGAAATCATTTTTACGGGTTTATAGGAATGCAAAAGAAAGCTATAAAATCCTGATTTAAACAAAACTAAGTGAAAATAACTAAGTATAAAAGCATGAAAATTAATCTCATACACACACACACACCCATTTTAAAAGAACAAAAATAAAAGCAAAACAAGTAAAAAGAATAAGATTGCATAAGAGGAGAGTTGCATAGATCCATTCCAAGACCATAATAAGAGAAGAAAAACACATTTTATTAAATAAAAGGACGAGTTACAAATGTTGGAACCCTAGTTCTGATTTGGGCAAGGATCACTATTAGGTTTGCTTAGATTGACCCAAAATGTATAGTCATGGGTCATAGGTTCATTTCCAGGTATGCCTTAAAAGGACTCTCCAGAATTACAGAAAAAAAGTCCAAGAAATGCAGTTAAGACAAAGGCAAAAAATCAGTTCGACGATAGTCGAACTCAGTTCGGCGAACGTCGAACTCAGGTCGACGATCTGTGAACTCTAGACATTCACAGCTTGACGATTCCCAGTCTCTGCCCGACAATTTCTGATCGACGATTTGAATCCTTCTTAGCCAAAGACTTCTCAAATTCTAAGTTCACAATCATTCTTTGGTCGACGAATTTGGATCTCAGCTCGACGAATGATGATTGTCAGCTCGACGAATGAAGATTGTCAGTTCGACGAATATTGTAGCAGAATTGACAAGATTCCCTTGAAGACTAATTGCTATTATCTGGTCGACGAACTCATCAACTTAGCTCGACGAACTATGAACTCAGCTTGACGATTCCTGTTCTTCGTTCGACGATTCCAGATTAGATCTTATCCAGTTTTCCGTCCCTTTTCTTGGCGATGAATCCTGAATAATTAATGATCAATCTTCTTGGAATGTTACTGTTGGAACGAGCATTGATCATGGATTATTACATGTCGTTTTTCCATGGGACAGTTAGGGAATTCATTGATTCCTGCTTCCTTCCCAGGCCAACTGCATTTACTGCTCAAGGTTTCAAATTTCGAATGTTCTTTAGTCAGTCTTTAGTCAGAAAAGAAAAGATTAAGCTGTTACAGACAGATAGACAGACATTGTACTCAAGAACAATCTTACAGAAATCTAAAGTTCTTTTTTGCAATCAGCCTAGGCCAGAGAACATCATAAAGAAGAAGAAGAACATTCAATCACTATCAAGAGTCTTCTTCCTTCAATCATACAGGACAACTTCAGAAGGACAACAATCTCTATCTGTCAAAGAAGTTCCTGAAGCATTCTCTGGTCAAGGCAATCAAGTTTGTGAAGACCTGTCACCCTGACGCAGTGCTCCAGTATTCCTGATCCATTCAAGATCTCAGGGGGAGCAATCTGCTGAAATCAATCCACAAGTCTTATCAGGTGTTATTGAGAAAGAGAAGACACCATCACCCTTTTTCCATCCTCTGTACAGGGTTTTAATTCCCTTCAAAATTATTCTTGTTTGCAAGTCTCCTACCAAAAGACTTGAGGTTTTGGTTTTTGAGAACCTGAACAAAAGCTCATTGGTGTCAGGCACCTGATCAAAAACCTGAGTGGATTCCTACCAGGGTAGTAGAAGAGTGGATGTACCCAGGTTGGGGAACCACTATAAATTTCTTGTGTCGTCTGGTTGCCCTTTTTCTTTTGTTTTGGCTGTGATCTGTGATTTATTAGGTTGCTGTGCTTTTTTACTTTATTTGCTAATCTGTTCACCTAGCTTTACAGCAAAAGTTGTAAAGAATTTTTCAGAGACCACAATACTCTATTCACCCCCCCCCCCCTCTAGAGTATTTCAGATCTACCTTCACTTTCAATTGGTATCAGAGGGAGGTTGGTTAATCTACCACACCTTAAGAGGTTGGTTATTTTGGTTGTACAGGCTAACACCTGAACCAAAATGATCTGATAGATCTTATACATCTTTAGAGTTTATCATGGCACAAATTGAAGAGTTTTCAAGCACCAGACTACCTATGTGCAATCTAGATAAGTTTGCATCATGGAAGACAAGGATTAGGTTTTATATGAACTCCATTGTTGAAAGCATTTTTAATTCCATTTTGATAGGTCCTTATCCATAAGTGGAAACAACAAGCATCAATGTTGTTCCATCATCTCAATGGACAGATGCCCAGAAAAAGCTGAAGATTGCTGATGCACAAGAAATGAACATTCTTGCACAATCAATGTCTGATGACATTTTTGAGGAAATTGCTGAATGTTCATCTACAAAAGATATGTGGGACTCCCTCACAGCAATGGCTGTTGGATTAGCTAAAGAAATAATATTTGATGCTGAAACCTGGAGTGACTCTGAAGCTTCATCTTGCACAACTGAAGATGAAGAAGAGACAAGAGCAAGAGAATTTTGCTTGATGGCAATTAATGCCTGTTGCAGCATTCCTGATGAAGAATCAGACTCTGGAGAAGAATCAGATTGTGAGTCTATAGAAGATCAGGTAATCTCTTCTTTTAATTTCTCATCAGAGGATTTTAAAGAAGATTTTAAAAATATTTGTAAAGATTTAATTCAATCTGAGAAGGAAATAAAATTTCTTAGGGAGAAAGTAAATAATTTATTTACTGAAAATATAAAATTAAAAGAAGATTTTAAAAATATTTCTAAACAAATAGCCTCATTAAAATCAGTTAAAGTCAAATAAAAATTAATAGATTTAGACAAAATAACTGAAGATTTGCAAAATCAATTTAAAAATCTGCTGAAAATTCTTGTTCAAAATAATTCGTCGAACCGAGTTCGACGAAAACAACACCATTCGTCGAACAAAGCTCGACGAACTATGAACAGAGATTTTGATCTCAACTGGTCTGAAATCTTTGCTCGACGAAATAAATATGATTCGTCGAACAGAGCTCGACGAAAGCGGAACAGAGAAAACAAATTTCATTGTTCTCTGAGCGGAGATCGACGATCTAAATACCGATCGTCGAACTCAGTTCGACGAAATTACTTTAATTCGTCGAACCCAAAATTTCAGAGCAGATATTCTAACTTATTTAATAATCACAACCAAAATCAACATTTTATAAATCCTTTTACTGAGTGGATAATCCCTCTCAGGAAATATCATCCACTTGGACACAAGGTTCAACCTGAATATTCTTTTATTTCTAATTATTATAAAAGAGAACCAGGACCCAAGGCAATCTGGGTCCAGAACTTCTAACCTCTCTTTGCAGGAAAAGACCTATCTTACCACAAAGGAGCAGTGGTATTTGATAGTAATCACGAGCTACAATCTCAGCCAACACAAAGGCTATATCAGTGACTGTATAGTGAAAAGGCTACAACAGTAAAGAGACTGTTTATCAGATTTGGGCAAGGAATGTGGGCAAAATAAAGCAAACAGGGGGAGTGTGTTTGTTTGTTTGTTAGTTTGTTTGTTTGTTTGTTAGATTTATTTTCTCAAAGCACCCTTGTACATCTGGTGAAAATATTTATAATTCAGGCAGATTGTTTTTGCTTTGTATTTTTATTTCATTTTCATGTAAATAGTGTCCTTACCCAAATAGGGGGAGATTGTTGGAACCCTAGTTATGATTTGGGCAAGGATCACTATTAGGTTTGCTTAGATTGACCCAAAATGTATAGTCATGGGTCATAGGTTCATTTCCAGGTATGCCTTAAAAGGACTCTCCAGAATTACAGAAAAGAAGTCCAAGAAATGCAGTTAAGACAAAGGCAGAAAATCAGTTCGACGATAGTCGAACTCAGTTCGACGAACGTCGAACTCAGGTCGACGATAGTCGAACTCAGTTCGACGAACGTCGAACTCAGGTCGACGATCTGTGAACTCTAGACATTCACAGCTCGACGATTCCCAGTCTCTGCTCGACGATTTCTGGTCAACGATTTGAATCCTTTTCAGCCAAAGAATTCTCAGATTCTAAGTTCACAATCATTCTTCGGTCGATGAATTTAGATCTCAGCTCGACGAATGATGATTGTCAGCTCGACGAATGAAGATTGTCAGTTTGACGAATATTGTAGCAGAATTGACAAGATTCCCTTGAAGACTAATTACTATTATCTGGTCGACGAACTCATCAGCTTAGCTCGACAAACTGTGAACTCAACTCGACGATTCTTGTTCTTCGTTCGACGATTCTAGATTAGGTCTTCTCCATTTTTCCGTCCCTTTTCTTGGCGATGAATCCTGAGTAATTAATGATCAATCTTCTCGGAATGTTATAGTTGGAACGAGCATTGATCATGGATTATTACATGCCATTTTTCCATGGAACAGTTAGGGAATTCATTGATTGCCGCTTCCTTCCCAGGCCGACTGCATTTACTGCTCAAGGTTTCAAATTTCGAATGTTCTTCAGTCAGTCTTTAGTCAGAAAAGAAATGATTAAGCTATTACAGACAGATAGACAGACATTGCACTCAAGAACAATCTTACAGAAATCTAAAGTTCTTTTCTGCAATCAGCCTAGGCCAGAGAACGTCATGAAGAAGAAGAACATTCAATCACTATCAAGAGTCTTCTTCCTTCAATCCTACAGGACAACAATCTCTATCTGTCAAATAAGTTCCTAAAGCATTCTCTGGTCAAGGCAATCAAGTTTGTGAAGACCTGTCACCCTAAAGCAGTGCTCCAGTATTCCTGATCCATTCAAGATCTCAGGGGGAGCAATCTGTTGAAATCAATCCATAAGTATTCTCAGTTGTTATTGAGAAAGAGAAGACACCATCACCTTTTTCCATCCTCTGTACAGGGTTTTAATTCCCTTCAAAATTATTCCTGGTTGCAAGTCTCCTACCAAAAGACTTGAAGTTTTGGTTTTTGAGCACCTGAACAAAAGCTCATTAGTATCAGGCACCTGATCAAAAACCTGAGTGGATTCCTACCAGGGTGGTAGAAGAGTGGATGTACCCAGGTTGGGGAACCACTATAAATTTCTTATGTTGTCTGGTTGCCCTTTTTCTTTTGTTTGGCTGTGATCTATGATTTATTAGGTTGCTGTGCTTTTTACTTTATTTGCTAATCTGTTCACCTAGCTTTACAGCAAAAGTTGTAAAGAATTTTTAAGAGACCACAATACTCTATTCACCCCCCCCCCTCTAGAGTATTTCAGATCTACCTTCACTTTCAATTGGTATCAGAGGGAGGTTGGTTAATCTACCACACTTTATGAGGTTGGTTATTTTGGTTGTACAGGCTAACACCTGAACCAAAACGATTTGATAGATCTTATACATCTTTAGGGTTTATCATGGCACAAATTGAAGAGTTTTCAAGCACTAGACTACCTATGTGCAATCTAGATAAGTTTGAATCATGGAAGACAAGGATTAGGTTTTATATGAACTCCATTGATGAAAGCATTTTTAATTCCATTTTGACAGGTCCTCATCCATCAGTGGAAACAACAAGCATCAATGTTGTTCCATCATCTCAATGGACAGATGCCCAAAAAAAGCTGAAGATTGCTGATGCACAAGCAAGAACATTCTTGCACAATCAATATCTGATGACATTTTTGAGGAAATTGCTGAATTTTCATCTGCAAAAGACATGTGGGACTCCCTCACAGCAATGGTTGTTGGATCAGCTAAAGAAATAATATTTGATGCTGAAACCTGGAGTGACTCTGAAGCTTCATCTTGCACAACTGAAGATGAAGAAGAGACAAGAGTAAGAGAATTTTGCTTGATGGCAATTAATTCCTGTTGCAGCATTCCTGATGAAGAATAAGACTATGGAGAAGAATCAGATTGTGAGTCTATAGAAGATCAGGTAATCTCTTCTTTTAATTTCTCATCAGATGATTTTAAAGAAGATTTTAAAAATATTTGTAACGATTTAATTCAATTTGAGAAGGAAATAAAATTTCTCAGAGAGAAAGTAAATAATTTATTTACTGAAAATATAAAGCTAAAATAAGATTTAAAAAATACTTCTAAACAAATAGCCTCATTAGAATCAGTTAAAGTCAAAGAAAAATTAATAGATTTAGACAAAATAACTGAAACTTTGCAAAATCAATTTAAAAATCTGCTGAAAATTCTTGTTCAAAATAATTCGTCGAACCGAGCTAGACGAAAACAACATCATTCGTCGAACAAAGCTCGACGAACTATGAATAGAGATTTTGATCTCAACTAGTCTGAAATCTTTGCTCGACGAAATACATATGATTCGTCTAACAGAGCTCGACGAAAGCGGAACCGAGAAAACAACTTCCATTGTTCTCTGAGCGGAGATCGACGATCTCAATACCAATCATCGAACTCAGTTCGATGAAATTACTTTAATTCTTCGAACCCAAAATTTCAGAGCAGATATTCTAACTTATTTAATAATCACAACCAAAATCAACATTTTATAAATCCTTTTACTGAGTGGATAATCCCTCCCAGGAAATATCATCCACTTGGATATAAGGATCAACCTGAATATTCTTTTATTTCTAATTATTATAAAAGAGAACCAGGACCCAAGGCAATCTGGGTCCAGAACTTCTAACCTCTCTTTGCAGGAAAAGACCTATCTTACCACAAAGGAGCAGTGGTATTTGATAGTAATCACAAGCTACAATCTCAGCCAACACAAAGGCTATATCAGTGACAGTATAGTGAAAAGGCTGCAACAGTAAAGAGACTGTTTATCAGATTTGGGCAAGGAATGTGGGCAAAATAAAGCAAACAGGGGGAGTGTGTTTGTTAGTTTGTTTGTTTGTTTGCTTTATTTTCTCAAAGCACCCTTGTACATCTGCTGAAAATATTTATAATTCAGGCATATTGTTTTTACTTTGTATTTTTATTTCATTTTCATGTAAATAGTGTCCTTACCCAAATAGGGGGAGATTGTTGGAACCTTAGTTCTGATTTGGGCAAGGATCACTATTAGGTTTGCTTAGATTGACCCAAAATGTATAGTCATGGGTCATAGGTTCATTTTCAGGTATGCCTTAAATGGACTCTCCAGAATTACAGAAAAGAAGTCCAGGAAATGCAGTTAAGACAAAGGCAGAAAATCAGTTCGACGATAGTTGAACTCAGTTCGACAAACGTCGAACTCAGATCGACGATCTGTGAACTCTGGACATTCATAGCTCGATGAATCCCAATCTCTGCTCGACGATTTCTGGTCGACGATTTGAATCCTTCTCAGACAAAGACTTCTCAGATTCTAAGTTCACAATCATTCTTCGATCGACGAATTTGGATCTCAGCTCGACGAATAATGATTGTCAGCTCGATGAATGAAGATTGGTAGTTCGACGAATATTGTAGCAGAATTGACAAGATTCCCTTGAAGACTAATTGCTATTATCTGGTCGATGAACTCATCAGCTCAGCTCGACGAACTGTGAACTCAGCTCGACGGTTCCTGTTCTTCGTTCGACGATTCCAGATTAGGTCCTCCAGTTTTCCGTCCCTTTTCTTGGCAATGAATCCTGAATAATTAATGATCAATCTTCTTGGAATGTTACCGTTGGAACTAACATTGATCATGGATTATTACATGTCATTTTTCCACGGGACAGTTAGGGAATTCATTGATTGCCGCTTCCTTCCCAGGCCGACTGTATTTACTGCTCAAGGTTTCAAATTTCGAATGTTCTTCAGTCAGTCTTTAGTCAAAAAAGAAAAGATTAAGCTGTTATAGACAGATAGACAAACATTATACTCAAGAACAATCTTACAGAAATCTAAAGTTCTTTTCTACAATCAGCCTAGGCCAGAGAACATCATCGAGAAGAAGAAGAACATTCAATCACTATCAAGAGTCTTCTTCCTTCAATCCTACAGGACAACTTCAGAAGGACAACAATCTCTATCTATCAAAGAAGTTCCTGAAGTATTCTCTGGTCAAGGCAATCAAGTTTGTGAAGACATGTCACCCTATAGCAGTGCTCCAGTATTCCTGATCCATTCAAGATCTCAGGGGGAGCAATCTGCTGAAATCAATCCACAAGTCTTCTCAGTTGTTATTGAGAAAGAGAAGACACCATCACCATTTTTCCATCCTCTGTACATTATTTTAATTCCCTTCAAAATTATTCCTAGTTGCAAGTCTCCTACCAAAAGACTTGAGGTTTTGGTTTTTGAGCACCTAAACAAAAGCTCATTGGTGTCAGGCTCCTGATCAAAAACTTGAGTGGATTCCTACCAGGGTGGTAGAAGAGTGGATGTACCCAGGTTAGGGAACCACTATAAATTTCTTGTGTCGTCTGATTGCCCTTTTTCTTTTGTTTTGGCTGTGATCTGTGATTTATTAGGTTGCTGTGCTTTTTACTTTATTTGTTAATCTGTTCACCTACCTTTACAGCAAAAGTTGTAAGAGACCACAATATCTATTCACCCCCCCCTCTAAAGTATTTCAGATCTACCTTCACTTTCAACAAAGACACGAAAATAAAAGCTAAGGAGAGGGGGAGAAATATCCCTTACATAGACTTGGAATACATCTAGTCAGCATAACACCTTATACAAAATGGTCCAAAAAGTGGAACAGGAATTCAGACAGCAGTTGGAAATTTATAGACAAAAATTTCTTGGGACAGGCCCTCTGACACGGGCGTGTCAGGGGGTGTGTCGACATTGTACATATGGCGGTCGTGAATTGACTGAAGATTTTGACTTTGCGGCTGAAAACGCGGCGGTCATGCCCCTGGTCATGGGCGTGACATTGGGCGTGTCGGGGAGGTTGAACTGGGCATCGTTTGCATCGAAAGTCGTTGGCGGCGGTTTGTCTGGCCAGGTGGAGGAGTACACGCCCGTGTGGCATCTTGACACAGGCGTGTCAGGTTGAGCCGACGATCGTCGAGAGCACTTTCGTCGAGCGGGGATGACACGGGCGTGTCGGGGAGTGTAGACGAATGTCGAGCGGGGATGAAACGGGTGTGTTGGGGAGTGTCGACGAATGTCGAGCGCAAAACGTCGAGCGCGGCTGACACAGGCCAGGTCACGACCGTGTCACATTTGACACGGCCATGTGACAAGGCGTGTCACACTTTTCTTCTTCAAATGCGCTGATTTCACGGGAATTTGAGGTATCACGGCCGGATCACGGGCTTGACCCAAAGTACATGGGCGTGTACTATACAATTTTGGCGATTTTTCCTGAAAATTTCAGGAAATCAAAATAAACATAAGTTAGGAAATATTTATAAAAAGGAAACAATTTACTAAAGAAAAGTAAACAAAAATAACAAAAATAAAATAAAATGTCTAATTTAATGTACATAAAAAAGGAATATTTACAACTCATTAAATACCCCCATACTTAAGCTTTTGTTATTCCAAAGCAAAAGTTGAAGATAAACTTATAAGGAATTAAAGCAATCCTAAGTTTAGCTACCGTTTGAATTAATTGAAAGAAAGATCAAAATGAATATCCGGGATATAAGAGTTAAATCCTAAATTATGCCAAAAATTTAAATAAAGGAAGAGTTTCAGCTAAAAACTTCTGATATGATCGAATAGATAGCAAAAACTTTTATTTGTTAGGCTAACAAAAATAGATTGGATTTATGAAAACTTTAGCTTGTAAGAATTACATGAAATAATTTAATTTACAAATTATGCTCTCAAAAAGATTTTAAAATTAAATCTAGAATTATTTGGAGTTGGCGGAGTAGGACATTGTGGTATATGAAGAAGGCTTTGGTTTAGAGTCGAGGGTATATTTTTTTGCTCGAACCTCTAATGAATTTTTTTGGCTTGAAAATGGATGTTAGGAAAACGAAATCTTATTTTCCATAACATAAAATTTTTTAACATCTTCATAATAATCCAATGTATATGTATAGGAGCAATAAATTTTATCCTCTTACTCCATGACATATAATATTTTTAAATATTGGATGTCTATGTTTATGGAACGAAATCTTATTCTCATTGACATAGGATCTTTTAAAGATCAAAATCATGCCAAGTATGACATGAAAAAAGTGATAGGTTTTTGTGTTCAAAAATAAAACTAGCTTTAATAAAAAGTTTTTTGAGAGCAACCATTATAAATAAAACGTTCCTATATTTCAAAAAAAACTTGGAGTAACATAACTTGAAATCTAAGATTATTATTTTCTAACAAAAAAATGTGCAACTATTTAGATGAATTAGAAGTGGTGCTGAAAATAGGTCTCTATCTAAATAAAAAAACATACGAAAAATTCTTTAAAACTTAACCCCAGATATCTAAATTTATCGATCTCCAATTAATAAACGAATAGTAAGCAGAGAATTAAAAGAATTCGCTTATAAATTAACTCACAACTAATTTTTTTGGAGAGTGAAAAGGGTTAAGAATTGAGATATTCGATTTTATTTTGTTACATAATGAACAAAACATTTTTTGGAATTTTTTAGAGTTTTCATCATTTTTTTGTATTTTATTTATTTATTTTTTTGAATTATTATCTTTTTTTATTATTTTTACAGTTATTCCTTTTTTTTAGGATTTTTGGTTTTTCAAAATTTTTTACAAAAAAAGTACAAGGTAAAAACTCGAGGGCCCACGAACAGACTCTTATTTAAGTGGTTGGTTTGATGAGTCGAACGTCGCGGGCTTGCTAAAAAGCGAGATTTTACAAATAAGAAGATTGGGGGAGGAAAGAGAAAGATTTATTTTTATACAAAAAATATTTAAAAAGTAAAAGAAATAAATTTTTTTTAATTTTTGTTTTGTTTTATGGATTTTTAAGGTTTTTTTTTATTAATAAAAAACAAGAAATTGTTTTTGGAGGTTTTAATTTTTGTAATTTTGTTGTATTCTTGATGATTTTTTTATTATTACAGAATATAAAAGTGCAGAAATAGAAAAATAAGAAAACACCCACATACTAAAATCCAACATTGTCCCCAATGTTGCAATCCAAAGTATGCGGAACAATAATATACAAAAAGGAAATATGTACAAAAAGAAACAGGGAGGGTAGAAGCTACCCTAAGACGAAGTCGGGGAGGCCCATGTGAAACCATGCATTATTAAAAAAAATAGCAAAAATAGAATAACAAAAACGATAAACTTGGCGAAAAGGTTGCGGGCGGTAGGGGCCAAGTGTTTGTGTGACTCGAAGCTAATGGCTTAGCTTGAGCGTGGACAGAAATGCATCCCCTAACGTGCACAATAATGTGAAGCGTGCCGAAAAAAAAGAAATATAATTTTGATTAATAAAAAAAAATTATTTCTTGACTTCCAGCGTTTAGTGTTTTTTTGTTTTTTTTTGTGGGAAAATATTTTTTTTGTTTTGGGGTTTTTTTGAATAAAAGAAGTTAAAACAAAACATATACACGATAATTTATTTTTGTTTTTTTTGTTGTGGTTTTAAGGTTTTTAGAGTTTTTAGATTTTATAGTTTTTAGTGTTTTGTAGTTTTGTAGATTTTTATAATTTTATAGTTTTTAATTTTTTTTAGTTTTTAGATTTTTAAGTTTTATAGTTTTTCAACTTTTATAGGTTTTTTTTATTTGTTTTAGTTAAATTTTTTTTGTTTTTGAAATGACGTCCTTTCAATTTATGTGTGTTTAAAGATAATAATAATATAATAATAATTTTTGGGAAGGTTTTTGTTGGTTTTTTTTTGTTCTTAAAGTAGGTAATTTTAATAGTTATACTTATATATATAAAAAGGTAAAATTAATAGAGCTCCAGAGTTCAAAATAATGACTCGAAATGTTTCCCCGACAACGGCGTCAAAAACTTGATGCGTATTTTTGCATCAAGTCCCTGGCAACGGCGCCAAAAACTTGATGCGTATTTTTGCATCAAGTCCCCGGCAACGGCGCCAAAAACTTAATGCGGGTTAAAACTCCAAAAATTATTACGAGCATGCGGCGCCCCGGGCCGTTTATTTTGAAAAAGCAGATTTGGTTTTATTTAGAAAATGGGGCGCGCGGATTTATTCTTTGTATATAAAATAGTTTAGATCGAGTTTTAACGAAAGGAGGCAAGTGCATCTATTGTGTGTAGTACAGGATATTCCGGTATAGAATATCGAGGTCGTATTGTTCTCGGGGTCAGTTTGATTATTTCTACTCTTCCCTGGAGGGGACTATTAGTTTACCGATAATTAACTTATTGGGTTAATTTTTTATATATAAAAACAAAAAGGCAGAAAATAAAAGCAATTAAAAAGGTGTAGCCGATGAAGAGCTTAACTCGATGTCACCGAATTAAATTTGAACTAAAATAAACTTTTAATAAAAAGAGATCCTAAGTTTCAAATTAATTAAGGCGGAGACTTGGCCGTGGAGGTTCCACTAAAATGAGCTCACTTAACTTTAGGAATATCGCTCACCTGAACGCTAAGGCTATTCGACCGGGCTCTCATCCGACGAAGGATTCCTCTTAACGCCTGCATTACACTAAGAACCCCGATATTAGGTGGGGAACCCAATACGATAGAGTTTGCATGCCTCCTCTCTCGAGGGTTAGTGCAAAACTCTCTTTACCCAGGGGCGATCGGTCCATACGCACAGCCTCTCGGCTAGCTAGCGTATGGAATACGGAAATAGAGACCACACATCGATTATGTGATTCTACGCTTCCTAAACCCTAGGAAAACCTTAAGTAATTTTAATTAATTAGAAAAAGAGGAGCTTTTATTATTTAAAACTATTTTATTTGCCCCAATGCTTTTCGATACTGAGGGCTAAGAACGGTTATCCACTCATCGGAATGGGGACGGCAAGCGGTGAAAGCAAGAAAATTAAGCAGAAAATAAAGCAGTAAAGGAAAGCTGTAAAGGAAAGCAATAAATTGCAAGTCCTACTGAAACGAGTAGGACTGAAATGAAAGCAGTAAAAGTGCAAGTCCCGGCTCAAACGAGTATGCGAGACAAAATAAAGCGAGTCCTACTCAAACGAGTAGGAGAAAATAAATGCATCCACGCACGCACTCTACTGAAAATTAAAACGCACGCACACAAATCCTACTCAAATGAGTAGGAGAAAATAAAGTCATGTCATTTAACTCCTAGAGAGTAGGCGGAAATAAATGCTAGTACAAATACTACTCAAATAATTACAGAAAAATAAAGACCTGTCATTTAACTCCTAGCGAGTAGGTGGAAATAAATGCTAATACAAATACTACTCAAATAATTACAGAAAAATATAGACCTGCCATTTAACTCAAATGAGTAGGCGGTAATAAATACAACACACTCACTCACTCTATAGAAACTAACACACTCTACTGGAATTGAAATACGCACACACACTACAGAAATGAAAACGCACAACTACAAGTCCTACTCAAACGAGTAAGCGAGAAATTAATGCACGTCATTTAACCCTCAACGAGTAGGCGAAAATAAATGCAACACACACACACACTCTGCTGGACTGAAGTAAAGCAGTAAAAATTAACTCATACACGCACGCACACGAGCAAAAAAATTAAGAAAAAACTAAGTTATCTAAAAATTAAAACGACTGCATTTCTACCGCTAGAATGCGGTAGAAGTGCATAAAAAGTGAAAATAAAATTTGATTGAGCAAAAAAGTTTGCAAATAAACGCAAAGTGCAAGTGCTCGAAAAATTAAAACGAATACATTTCTACCGCTAGAATGCAGTAGAAATGTATAAAATGAAGACGAAAAAATTAAACGAGCAAAACTTTAAAATAAAATCAAAGTGCACAAAAAATTAAAATGACTTTATAGTCATTCCTATAACTCCGTAAAAGTGAATAAAAAGTGAAAATAAAGCGAAAAAAACATGAAATTTTACGACCTAAAAGGGAAAATCTAAGTTAATGAAAGAAAAAATCACTTTGAAATCGTTTTTACGGGTTTATAGGAATGCAAAAGAAAGCTATAAAATCCTGATTTAAACAAAACTAAGTAAAAATAACTAAGTATAAAAGCATGAAAATTAATTTCATACACACACACACACCCATTTTAAAAGAACAAAAATAAAAGCAAAACAAGTAAAAAGAATAAGATTGTATAAGTGGAGAGTTGCATAGATCCATTCCAAGGCCATAATAAGAGAAGAAAAACACATTTTATTAAATAAAAGGACGAGTTACAAAGACACAAAAATAAAAGCTAAGGAGAGGGGGAGAAATATCCCTTACATAGACTTGGAATCCATCTAGGCAGCATAACACCTTATACAAAATAGTCCAAAAAGTGGAACAGAAATTCAGACAGCAGCTGGAAATTTATAGACAAAAATTTCATGGGACATGCCCTCTGACACGGGTGTGTCAGGGGGCGTGTCGACACTGTACATATGGCGGTCGTGAATTGACTGGAGATTTTGACTTTGCGGCTGAAAACGCGGCGATCACGCCCCGGGTCACGGGCGTGACATTGGGCATGTCGGGGAGGTTGAACTGGGCGTCGTTTGCATCAAAAGTCATCGGCGGCGATTTGTCGGGCCAGGTGGAAGAGTACACGCCTGTGTGGCATCTTGATACGGGCATGTCGGGTTGAGTCGACGATTGTCGAAAGCAATTTCATCGAGCTGGGATTACACGGGCGTGTCGGGGAGTGTCGACGAATATCGAGCGGGGATGACACGAGTGTGTCAGGGAGTGTCGACGAATGTCTAGCGCAAAATGTCGAGCGTGGCTGACACGAGCCACGTCACGGCCATGTCACATTTGACACGGCCGTGTGACAGGGCGTATCACACTTTTCTTCTTCAAATGCGATAATTTCACGAGAATTTGAGGTATCACGCCCTAGTCACGGGCGTGACCCAAAGTACACGGGCATGTACTATACAATTTTAGCGATTTTTCCTGAAAATTTCAAGAAATCAAAATAAACAAAGTTAGGAAATATTTACAAAAAGAAAGTAATTTATTAAACAAAAAAAACAAAAAAAAACTAAAACGACTAATTTAATGTACATAAAAAAGGAATATTTACAACTCATCAAAAGAATGACCGCTACAAAGTTTAATTTTACTTGAAATGCAAATTTGCTCACATTGTATTTTGTATCTCTCTTTGATATTTTGAAATCATGCTTGCAAAAATTTCAATAAAATAGCATCTCTTGGGTTTGTATTGAATTGAAAACATCTTTATATTAGGCTTAAAATTTCATATACTTAACATGATATTATTTTCCAAAAAATGGGATGTTGATCTTAAGAGTGCTTAACATATTTGTATGCGTACCACTTGGGCTTAATCATGAATATTTACTCTCTAACCAAGTGTTAAACTATGAGTAGTAAGTGGTTCTGTGCTTAACAAGTTCTGTGTCTAGATATTATTCAATCATGCATACATTTTTCCAAATAAGAGAAAGAGAGTTATCTATGATCTCGCTCCATGTGTCCTATTCTTCTTCTCTAACATAGTCCATTTAAGTTATCATTGCGTACACTCACCTCTACCCTCTGTCTATTCTATCAAAAGAGGGAGAACATGGAGCATCAATTTCTTTATGTAGGGGGAGTACATTAAATTGAATATAGAAAGCATCTATGTAGGGGGAGTAATCATAGGACATTGATATTTTACTTATGCCTGATCATGATAATTATCTTGACAAACGGTAACATGTTTTTGTTCATAAGTATCAACTTATAGTAATCAACTAGTGGTCTTATATAAAATGCCCTACTCGCTAGTATGCTCTATCCCACCCTCTTTTGATAATATCAAAAGGGGGAGAATGTTTTTGAAGAAATATCTCAACTAGGAAGAGCCTATATAGGAGTAGTATCTGTAACGCCCCGAAACTCAAAGGAGCGACGGGGGACGTTTTGGGCCAGTTTTGGGTTCTGGCTGCAGGCACACGGCCTGGGACACGGGCGTGTCCCAGGGCGTGTCAAGCTTGTGTCGACACTCAGTCGGGAAGTCGACACTTTGATCTCGACATTATGTCGAGACTGGGCACACGGCCTGCGACACGGTCGTGTTGCAGGGCGTGTCGACCCGTGTCGACACTTAGTCGTGAAGTCGACACTCTGCGTTCGACGAAGTGTCGAGACATGGCACACGGCCTGTGACATGGGCGTGCCGCAGGGCATGTCGACCCGTATCGACACTCGTCCCGAGGAGTCGACATTTTGCTCGACATAGTGTCGAGATAAGGCACACGACCTAGGACACGGGCGTGTCCAAGGCCGTGTCGTCAGGTCGACGATCTTCACTTGACGAAGTGTCGAGTGTCGAGACCGTGTACACGGCCTGGAGCCCAGGCATGTTGAGGTGACACGGGCAAGGACACGGGCATGTCCTAGAACCCGTGCAGTGCTCGGGTTGTTTTCGGGGAAAAACGATGGGTGTACACGGCCGGCCACACGGCCGTGTCAGGTGGAACACGGGCGTGTCAAGTCGAACACGAGCGTGTTCGATACCCGTGTGTTGTTCCAAGCGAGTCGATTTTGACGGCGAATGAGGCACACGGCCCTGGACACGGGCGTGTGCCAGGCCGTGTGCGGTCTAGATTGGGCATTTCAGTCCCGAATCAAAGCCGTTTGTTTCTTTAATTGATGATCCAACGGATGGGGGTTGTTCCTGAAGGGATATACCCGGGATTGGGCCTTAGAAACCCTCACTTTTCATAAGTGGTTGTCTTTCTAAATCTTAGAAAGAGAGGAGAGACAAGGAAGGAAGAAGAAGCTAGATCCGGCCATTGGAGGAGCTTCGAATCTCCGAATCGCGAGCCGACTCCGGATGCACGGAGGCAAAGCTAGTGTGGTGCTTTTCATCCGCATACTTTTCCATGGCGCCAAAGAGGAACGCTAGGGTAATGATTCTCTTCTTGAGCATGTGTAGCTCTCCTTCTTTGCATAGGAAGCCCGCTCTCGCGAGTTTGCGGAGAGTTGGAGGCGTTCCTTCTGGTAGATATGTGAAGTCCCCGTTGTTTAGAGTCCGTGAGCGAGAACGGACATAGGCATGATGTGTGAAGCCTACCCGGACATGTTGCTCTGGATCGGTGATGTTTCATTGCATAAATGTCGGAGAAGACTCCGTGTTATTGGTTGTTTTTCGGGTTTTCTACACGGTAGATTGCAACAGGGAGCCTTGGGGATTAACCCAAAGGTGCCCCCGGAAAACTGGGCGGATGCGTGATCTTGCCAACTTGGTGGCCTGAGAGCCAACTTGAACATAACCGGGTCATGTGAATTGTGATGGAAACGGGACTCGTGAGAAGTTTGACCCGCGCAAATGGCTTAAATTGTCGTTGCGATGTGAGCACGGGTTAGATGGAACCGTACCTGTTCTATGTCGTTCGGTTAAAGAGAACTAAAGGCACGTGGCACTTGTCGTTGGCATAGATTAGGGTCTTCGGCGGTCGATGGCTTAAATTGTCGTGACCCAAGCCAAGAAGACAAAATGCTCATAGGTTTGGCCGTCAAAGTGGCGGTGGTGAGTCCGGAATGTCTATGGCTTTAATTGACGTGACATCGATCGGTTCACCGAGAATGTGCCCTGAGAGCATGGGGCGTGTGGCCGTACGAGCCAACATCTGTGATGAAATGGTTATATATATATTCCTCGCTTATGCTAATGAAATGCAGGGAAGGAGCATCGTCGCCCCGAGTTGGGGGCGGGATCGTTATAATTTGGTCAGCATTGCTGACCGTTGCCTTGTTTTGCCACTGTGCGGTGGTTTGTTGCTTGCAGGTGCTGCTGGACCAAGCGGTCAATAGCGGGCTAAAGCCCAAGTGCGAAGCCGGCCCTCGAAGGCCTAATTAGAAGTGTTTACTGTTTTATTCATGTATGACCGGCCTGCGCGCCGTGGTTTGTAAATCATGTAATATCAAGTGAAACATTTTGTAAGGCCTTAAGGCTTGTGTTGGTATTTGTATAACATTCCTATTTTGTACTAGTGGACATTCATGCTTTAGTGCTGGGTTCTTATTAGCAACCTTTTAAACTGCTTCCGCTAGAATGCTCTGTGTAGGACGTTATGATTGGTTGGATGGTTTCCATGAGTAACCACCCGGTCTGTCTGTGGCATACGGCGTCGGGCCTCGGCCGGACCTACTGGTATATGCTATGTGACAGATAGGGGGTGTTACAATTTGGTATCAGTCTACTGGTTTTGGTCGGGCTTAAAGTGAATTCGTGGGCGAATTCTTTTTAAGGGGTGGTGAGCACATTGTGTGCGTCATCGTTATAACAGTAAAAGAACCCATGAATGTCCACTTAGGAATGAAAATATATGTGTTTGAGGAACCTGCATGTTCCTATAATTGTTGTTTGCAATTTTATTTGGTCGCTTAATAGTGTTTTGTACCACTATAGGTGACCAGAAGTGGTGTTGGGCCGTCAGAACGCCGAGTTTCTGAGGCTAGCAGTGCACCAGATGTTGCTCCTTCAACACCTCTATCGGCTGAGAACATACGATTGGTGGCCGAAGCAGTGTTGGTCGTGATAAATGCGCAGCCTGTAAGGAAAACACAACAGCCCGCTCCTGCGATGGAGCAGGTACCGCTGCAAGAGGCTGAGCCGAGGAGAGTGGAGCAAGTGGTTGTAGAACCGGTGGTGCCAAGGAGGGTAACCGAGAAACAGCTTAAGCATGTAATGAGCTTTAACCCTCCTGTATTCTCGGGGTTGGGAACCCCATCTCAAGCTGAAGACTGGCTCTCCAGGGTGAAGAGAGTCATGACAGCAACGGAGACGGAGGAGTGGTAAATGACCACCATCGCTACGTTCCTTCTGGACAGTGAAGCGAGAATGTGGTGGGAAGGTTTGGAGCTGCACTTATTAAGAGGTAGGCAACTTGTTGATGTCTCGATGGAGGAGTTCTCGAGATTGTTCTAGGCTAGATACCTCCCTTCGGCGCAGAGGATAGCATTGGAGAATGAGTTTTTGAAGTTGGTTCAGGGTGAGAGGAGCGTGGATGAATATCTCCATGAGTTTACTCGTCTGAGTCGTTATGCTAGCTCCACTATCGTGGATGAGGAGCGCAAGACTAATCGCTTCTATGAAGGGTTGAGAGATGAGTTGAGGTTGCTACTCTCGGGGCCGATGACGCAGGGTTTCTTAACCTTGGTCAACACTGCCTGGTCCTAGGAGAAGGACATGAAGAATGTACAAGCAAATAAAAGCTTGGGTGATAGGAAATCTGAATTCAAAGTGTCGACTACTTCAAAGTCCGGCTATCGGAGGTCTTTCAAGAAGCATAGGACTTCGGGTCCAGCTCCTTCTGGTGCTTCTGGGGCCACTACGGGTCGGACCCCGGGTGCGTGTTTTACTTGTGGAAAGACGGGGCATTTTGCCCGTGACTCTTGGAGAGGACGTCCTAAGTCCGAGAGAAGGCCGAGAGCGACTTATGAAGAGATGGGCAGGGCGGTGGAGTCGATCGCGTCCCACTATGCTCCGGCCCAACCAAGGGTGTATAATCTTGGCCAACAGGCGGTCATCAAACAGGCTGATGTGGTGACAGGTACGGTTTAATTTATAGCAAGTCAATTTCTTTAAATACTTGTTATGCACATGTTACCTTACCACTGCTTGTTTAGGATTTGTATTGATTTGTGAAAATCCTGCACGAGCACTCTTCGATATGGGAGCTTTACACTCCTTCTTGTCCGAAGGATTTATATCACGCATCGGAGTCCCTTCTTCGATGGCGAAGGATAAGTTGGATGTGTTGTTGCCCAATGGGTGTTCGATGCGAGCGGATAGGATCTGCGATGTTAAGATTCGTATTGGGAATCAGGAGTTCGACCTGCAGGCGTCTCTACTTCCGTTGGTGGAGTTTTACGTCATATTTGGCATGGACTGGCTCTCGGAGCAGCAGGCCCATATAGATTGCGGTAGCAAGGAAGTCAAGCTGGGAGCTAGTCGTGAGACAACTTTTACTGGCTTAAAGGGGTCGAGCAAGACGTTGATGTCTACTCTTCAGGTGGTGAAGGCGGTTCGTGCCGGTGCAGAACTGTTCTTTACACTAATGGAGGTTGCGAAGCCGAAGCCCGCGTTGGATTGTATTTCAGTGGTATCTAAATACCCTGATGTATTCCTCGCAGATCTTCCTAGAGCCCCGCCTCAACGGGAGATAGATTTTACGATTGAGCTAGTGCCAGGTGCAAATCCTGTGTCACGATCTCCTTATCGGCTAGCGCCTAAGGAAATGGCGGAACTGAAAGTTCAACTGCAAGAGTTGTTGGAGCAAGGGTATGTGCGCCCGAGTTCTTCGCCTTGGAGTGCACCGATCCTCTTTGTTAAGAAGAAGGAAGGAAGCTTGAGGCTATGTATTGATTATCGGGAGCTCAACAAGTTGACGGAGAAGAACAAGTACCCGATCCCCCGGATTGATGATCTTTTTGATCAGTTAGTCGGGTCGACGGTGTACTTGAAGTTGGATCTCAAGGCTGGGTACTAACAGCTGCGAATAAGGGAGAGTGATATCCCGAAGACAGTGTTTAGTACGAGATACGGGCATTATGAGTTTACGGTCATGCCGTTTGGGCTGACAAATGCGTCGTCAGTGTTCATGGATTTGATGAACAGGACTTTCAGGGAGTACTTGGACCATTTCGTGATCATCTTCATCGACGATATTTTGGTGTACTCGCAAAGTGAGGAAGATCACTTCAAGCATTTTCATTTGGTGTTGGAGACGCTAAGGAGAAATCAGTTGTATGCCAAGTTCTCGAAGTGCGAGTTTTGGCTATCCTCAGTGGCATTCTTCGGTCATATAGTGAGTGGAGAGGGTATTGCTGTGGATCCGGCGAAGATCGTTGCGATATGGGAGTGGCCTGAGCTTGCTACGGTAGCGGAAGTCCGGAGTTTTCTGGGGCTTGCCGGCTATTATAGGCGCTTCATAGAGAACTTCTCGCGGATAGCGTTACCTCTCACTACTTTGACGAGAAAGGAGCATAAGTTCGTTTGGACGCCGGAGTGCGTGCGAGCTTTTGAGGAGTTGAAGTTGTTGGAACACCCTATTACTAATTTGGGTCAGGATCACTATGTCTCTAGGATTCTATGTCTTGACCTTCTGTATAGATTATAGGTCAATTAGAATTGAGTCTAATGGATCAGGAGTCTAGGTTTGAAAGCTGCTCTGAAGACCCAAGTTGTTCTGGAGACTAAGTCCAAATCGTCGAGCTCAGCTCGACGTTTCGTCGAACTCCGGTCGACGATCGTCCAGCTCAAACTTTGGCAGATCGTCGAGCTCCAATCGACGATCGCTGAGCTCAAGCTTCTCAATATCGTCGAACTCCGTTCGACGATCGCTGAGCTCAGGTCGACGATTTTGGCTCTGTACTAGATCTTTATCTCTGAGCTCAGTTCGACGATCTTTGAGCTCAGATCGACGATTCCATTGCTGCTTGCTTTTCCCAGTTCGCTGAGCTCAGCTCGACGATAGCAGAGCTCAGTTCGACGATTTCAGTTGTTCTTCAGAATTCAAATTCAAATCAAGATAGAAATTATTCTGCATTTAAGTCAAAAGATCTGCCAGCCGTTTTCATTTAATTCTGGAGCAAGTTTCAAGGGATTTTTCAAGGAATAATTCAATGGACTTTCCTTCAGAACATTTTATGCAATTAAGGCTGTAATTAATTTCAGACCAACGGCTATCTTGGATAGAGCTTCTTCCTATTGAGATTCAGAGAATAAAAGAGAGAATGTTTTTGAACCAGATATACAGTTAATACAGATTAACAAGAATAGGACATCTCTCCATCTCTCTTCAGCTCTCAAGTGTTCAAGGCCAACATCTTCTCAAGACTCCAGACACTCAACATTTCAGCTTGCTGAAATCATCATCTGCTGGAGATCTATCTTTGAAGGCCTATCACCCTCAGCAAAGCTCATCTTCCTGAAGACTTCAAGGACTCAGGGGGAGCTTTGACAACATCACTGAATCCACATAGTCTTCTCAGCTGCTTGAGAAAGAGAAGACTGCCATAACTCTCTCAACCCCCCTCTCTCTGTAAAGGGTTTTTCAAACTCCCTTCAAAAGTTTGAAGTTGGTTTTTGAGCACCTTGTCAAAAGCTCATTGGTGGCAAGACACCTGATCAAAAAATCTGTTTTGGTTTTTGAGCACCTTATCAAAAGCTCATTGGTGCCCAGGACACCTGATCAACTCATCCTGCAGTGGATTCCTACCTAGGGTGGTAGAAGAGTGGATGTACCCAAGTTGGGGAACCACTATATTTCCTTGTGTTTTCTGGTTGTGCATATTTTTCTTTTGTTTCTGGCCTAGATTTTCCAGTGCTTAGTTTCTGCATAGATTAGTTTTGTGGTTTATTTTAATTCTGCTTCCCTGCTTACACTCACTACAACAATTGTTGTAAAGCTTTGCAAAAGTTGTCTTTGTGTTTTAAAAAGCACCATATACTCTATTCACCCCCCCTTTAGAGTATATCAGATCTAGTTTCCCCTTTCAATTGGTATCAAAGCGAGGTTGGTTAAACATACCATATCTGTTTGGTTGTACAGGCTAACACCTGAACCCCAAAGATCCCAAACTAGATCCTTCCTTTTATTTTGTATTATTAGATTCAGCTTGCACAAATCATGGCCCAGAACAAAGATTATGCTAGCACCAGACCTCCAGTGTGCAATCTATCAAAGTTTGCACTTTGGAAGGCAAGGATTAAACTCTACATGAATTCAATTGACGAAGATATTTTTAATTCTATTTTGACAGTGTGCCCAAGACCTCCAGAGAGCACAAGCACAAATGCAGTCCCACCTCCATCAGGAACAGATGCTGATATTAAAAGATGGAAGGTAGCTGATGCCAAGGCAATGAACATTCTAGCTCAGACAATGTCAGATGACATCTTTCAGAAGGTAGCTGAATGTAATTCAGCCAAGGAGATCTGGACAAGCTCTCAGAAATTGTCTCTGGCTCAGCTGATGAGAGAAAGGACAGAAGATCTCATCTCATCTCCCAATATGAGAACTTCAAGAAGGGAGAAACTGAGTCAGTGGGAGACATGTACAATAGATTGAGTCTAATTGTCAGTGAACTGAGGACATTAGATAAAGAAATCTCACTGACAGAACTCAATGACAAGATCCTAATGTGCTTCCCCAGCACTTGGGATTCAAGAATCTGGCCAATTAAAGATGCCAGAAGCCTAAATGAGATTACCACTGAAGCCTTGTTGGGAAGCTCAAATCTTATGAGCTACTCATCAAGAACAGAGAAGAAGAACAGAAGGCTGCTTCTCCAGCCACAAGAAAGGAGAAGACTATTGCATTCAAGGCAGCTGAGGATCTGCCTGAAGAAAAGGTCACAAGCAATGATGAACTTCTCAGCCTACTGGCCAAAAGATTCTATAAGATGGCCAGGAAGGACCTCAAAAGAAGATCATACAAGGAGCAAGACAAGCCAAGGTATGACAAGTCCACTGGAAATAACAAAGATATCATCTGCTTTGGTTGCAGGAAACCAGGGCATATAGTTCCTGACTGTCCAGAGAATAAGAACAAGGACAGAAGGGAAAGAAAAGAAAGAAGAAAGGAGAAGGACTCTAAAAGGCATGGAAACAACAAACCTTCCACCAGCAAAAATAAGCACACAAGGAAAGGATTTGTTGCTGAATCCTGGAGTGAGACTGAAGAATGAGTCAGAGACCTCTTCCAGCTCAAGTGATGATGAGGATGATGCAGAGGAAAAGGAGTTTTGCATGATGGCAATCAATGCCTCACAGAACAACTCAGAAGAAGAGGAGTCAGAGTCAGACTCAGAGACTCAACCAGAAGAAGATCAGATGAAGACCTATCCAACATCTAACCAGCAATGGTATCTGGATAGTGGGTGCTCCAAGCACATGACAGGGAACAAGGACAACCTCAATTCCTTTAGAGCCAAGCTTGGACCCAAGGTTATCTTTGGTGATTCCAACTTTGGACAAACTAAAGGATATGGAGGCAGTCCAGATTGGTTCTGTAACCTTCAAGAAGGTAGCATATGTGGAAGGACTGAAGCACAACCTAATCAGCATCAGTCAGCTGTGTGATGAAGGCTACCAAGTGAACTTCAGCAAAACTTCATGCAAAATCAAATCAGAGGACAACACAACTGTGTTAACAGGTAAAAGGAAAGGCAACATCTACTTAGTAGATTTTCTTTCAACTACTGTAGACATCTGCTTATTCAATTCAGTTTATAGACCAAATGTTTTATGGCATAAGAGATTAGGACATCTAAACCTTAGAACTATTGCTAGGCTATCCAAGGGACAACCTTGTTAGAGGACTACCTTCTGGTCCCTACAAGAAGGAAGGACTCTGCAAGGCTTGTCAATTAGGCAAGCAAACTAAAAACAGCTTTAAGTCACTTAATAAGAGTGATTCACCTAGGATATTGTATCTGTTACACATGGATCTATTTGGACCCATCACAGTACAAAGCCTAGGAGGGAAATCCTACACTTTAGTGATTGTAGATGACTTCTCCAGATTCACTTGGGTGTTCTTTCTAAGGAAGAAGTCTGATAACTTTAAGTGTCTGACAGAGTTTCTCAAATGTATAAAGATTGAGTTCAATACTCACATTGCCCTGATCAGAAGTGATCATGGGACAGAGTTTGATTCTCTTCTTATGCAAGAGTTCTGTCAGAGTGAAGGGATCAGGCACACTTTCTCAGCTCCTAGAACTCCTCAACAAAATGGGGTAGCTGAAAGGAAAAATAGAACCCTTATTGAATCTGCCACCACACTGTTGTCAGATGCTCATCTACCTCTATCCTTTTGGGCAGAGGCAGTAAACACCTCCAACTATGTGCTGAACAGGAGTCTGATACATAAACTGAAGGGAAAGACTCCCTATGAATTACTCAAAGGGAAGAAACCTAAAGTTGACTATTTCAAAATTTTTGGTTGCATTTGTTATATTCACAATAATGATAAGAAACATCTAGCAAAATTTCAAGCCAAAGCTGATGAAGGAGTGTTTCTGGGATACTCCATGATCAGCAAGGCATATAGGGTTTATAATAAATCATCATTGAAAATTGAGGAATCTGTTCATGTCTCTTTTGATGAAACTAACATGTCTTTCAAGGAGAAGCTTTCTTCTACCATAGAACCTTTACAGGAACACTCTCTAGCTGAAGATATGAACAAGCTACAGGTTGCTCAAGAGGATGAAAGCAGTGAAGATGAAAGCAATGCTCAACATATTGAAGCTCAGCTTGAAGAGCCAGTTGTTGTACCACAAGAGGAAACAACAACACAGGTTGATGAACAATCAACAACCCCTGTTGATTTAGTAACATCCAGAGACCATCCAATTACCCAAATAATTGGAGAACTCTCAGCTGGTGTGCAAACCAGAAATCAGGTCAACCAAAACCTGTTGCACACCTGCTTCCTTTCTCAAATTGAACCTCAGTCCATTCAAGATGCAGAGCAAGATCCACACTGGATCATTGCCATGCAAGAGGAGCTGCATCAATTTGAGAGAAACAAAGTATGGGAACTAGTGCCAAAGCCTAAGGATCATTCCATTGTTGGAACAAAATGGGTATTCAGAAACAAACTGGATGATCAAGGAGTAATAGTAAGGAACAAGGCAAGGCTAGTTGCCCAAGGATATTCTCAAGAAGAAGGAATTGACTACCGACCAGACCTTTGCACCTGTTGCAAGATTAGAAGCCATCAGGATTTTCTTAGCCTATGCAGCTCACAAAGGCTTCAAAGTTTATCAAATGGATGTCAAGAGTGCCTTCTTAAATGGAGACATCAAAGAGGAAGTCTATGTCAGACAACCTCCAGGTTTTATCTCTCCAACTCATCCTGATTTTGTTTTTAAATTGAACAAAGCATTATATGGTCTCAAGCAAGCTCCCAGAGCATGGTATGAGACCCTAGCATGCTTTCTCTTGAAAAATGATTTTATAAGGGGTAGAGTAGACCAAACTCTTTTCATTAGAACCCATTAAGTCCCATACCCTACTAGTACAAATCTATGTAGACGATATCATTTTTGGCTCTACTGACTCAAAATTGTGCAGAAGATTTTCTAATTTAATGCATTCTAAATTTGAGATGAGTAGCATGGGTGAGCTATCCTTCTTCCTAGGATTGCAAGTCAAACAACATGCTGAAGGCATCTTTATTTCTCAAACCAAATATGCTAATGATCTGGTTAAGAAATTTGGCATGTCTGAGGCATCTTGCATGAAAACACCCATGCCTACCAATGCTGTATTGGATGCTGATGAACATGGGAAACCTGTTGATCAGACAACATATAGAGCAATGATTGGCTCCTTACTGTATCTTACAGCCAGTAGACCAGATATAATGTTTGCTACATGTATATGTGCTAGATTCCAAGTTAGCCCTAGAGAGTCACACCTCACATTAGTAAAGAGGATTCTCAGGTATGTGAAGAGTTGTCCAAATCTAGGACTCTGGTATCCAAAAGATTCAGCATTTGAGTTAACTGGATTCTCTGATGCTGATTATGCTGGATGCAGAATTGACAGGAAAAGCACCAGTGGAACTTGTCAGTTCCTTGGTGATAGACTTGTCTCCTGGTTTTGCAAGAAACAAACATCTGTGTCAACTTCCACTGCTGAAGCTGAATACATGGCTGCAGGCAGTTGTTGTTCACAAATATTGTGGATTCAAAATCAACTCCTAGACTATGGTTACAACTTAGAGAAGTCAAAAATATTTTGTGACAATACAAGTGCTATCTCCATAGCTCAAAATCCAGTCCTCCATAGTAGGACAAAACATATAGAAATTAGGCATCATTTCTTAAGGGATAATGTTGAGAAGAATAAAATTGAATTGCAGTATATCCCAACTGATTTACAAAGGGAGATATTTTCACCAAGCCCTTGGATGAAAAGAAACATACCTTCTTCCTAAATCAGTTAGGAATGTTAGATGGAGGAAGTCTTAAATAAAACCCAAGATTTGAAAGCTAAAAATTGACCAAGACTAGGCAAAATTTCTGATTTTTCTTAGTATCTAGAAATTCTCTGATCTCTGAACTGCGCTCGACGATTTCCCCAAAGATCGTCGAACGGAGTTCGACGATTTCCAGAATCGTCGAACTGAGTTCAGCGCCCCTCTGATAGTATGGACTATCTCTTTCGGTCAACGATCGTCGAACGGCGCTCGACGATTTTGTTCACTGAACGATCGTCGAACGGAGCTCGACGCCTTTCCAGATCGTCGAACGGAGATCGACGATTTTGGAGTCTCTTCAGATTCCTTTAGAAGCCTCGATCGTCGAACTGAGTTCAACGATCTTTCCATTTCTGCGTCGAACCCTAATATAAAACTCATTTTTCGCCGTCGTTCTCTCTTGCGCTTTCAATTTCTCTGCAAAATCTTCTTCCCTCCAAACAGTTCTACACTTGGTCGTTTTGTCTGTTGATTTTTGCAGGTACAATGGCCGTCTCAGTTGCTATACTCGCCGCCATGAAATTTGATGCCGGCTTTGACATCGATTTTGATTCCTTCAACACCACAGATCAAATCTTCCAAGACATTCTCAACTTATTCAAAGATCAGCAATTAACTGCCTTGATGTCCACCAGAATCAAACTAGCATCAGATGAGATTAAAGAATGGGTTTATACTGCTCACAACCTGGACAACAACACAATAGTTGGCTCCATCAGTGGCACCCAGGTACCTCTGACTCCAACAATACTCACAGAGGTATTTGGCTTCAGGAATGGTGAAGACTCTGCTGACCTGTCTGGAGAAGAGTTTGCTGCTGTTCTTGCCAGGATGGGTCATCCTGAGGGGAACCCTAGCAAACTGTTTAAAAGAAACCTGTCTGTGGAATACAGGTTTTTGGCTGATGTTGTAGGCAAGGTTCTTTTAGCCAAGCATTCTGCTCATGATACTATCTCCAGATTCCAGCTCTGCCTTATGGGAGCTCTGGTAGACAGAAAAAGCCTGAACTGGGGAGAAGTGTTCTTTGATCTGCTGAAGAAAAAGATCAACAAGACCTTTGTCAACTTTGGAAGAATTCTGGGAATCTTCCTCCAGGCTAAGTGCCCTGCCCTGCTAGTCTCCTCTGGAGTGCACATCAATGCCTCCAAGAGACTCACCTGTGCCCTTTTGGCAAATGGGACAGGCACATCTCCAAGCCCAGCAGGCCCTCCTCTTCTGGCCCTTCAGGCACAAGGACTCTTAGAGTCACTCCACCCCAGGTCTCTGCCCCTGCAGAAGACCTGCCTGCTGCCAGTGCTGCTGCTTCCCCTCCTCCAGCTCACATCCACCTCTCCAGCAACCTCCACCATTACCCTTTCCAGCCCATCTCCAACCCAAATTTCATCCCCAGCACCAATTTCATCCCCTCCAGCAGACCTCTTCCATCCCCTTTTCTCCTATCCACCTCCAGATGTCACCTCCTCTACATCCATTCCATCCTTTACTCTCTTGGATGAATCCTACATGGATGATTCCCCCTCCTCTCCTCCAGATTTCCCCACCACCTCAACCACTTTCCAAGACCTTCTCCATCAACTTATTGATCAACCCACCTTCACTCCCTCCATTTCCATTCCTGTCCCCTCCATTTCTACCATACCCTCCCCTGAGCCCACTCTTCCACCCTTCAGCCAACCTCCTCCTGCTCCCTCAGTCACCCCTGTCCCCTCTACCTCTGCTCCCCTTGAGCATGTAGATCTCCCAGCCCTTGCTGATTGTTGTATGAGCTCCTTGCTCCTAGGCTTTCCCTTCTTATGGAAGCCAGCTTAGCTCCTCTGCACCAATCAGTGGCAGCTCTCTCTGCCAGGCTGTCCTCCTTCCTTCTCCCTGCAGCAGCACCCCCAGCAGTGTGCCTTGATGCACCTATTTCTGCATCCAGGCAGGGGGAGATGCCTTATGAAGCTGTTGCTGCTGCTGCTCCTCCTGCTGCTGCCCCTGCTGTGTCTGCTTATGTTGCTGCTGCTACACCAGTAATAGCAATAGACCTAAGGTCTTTGCTGTCTACTTTTGATTCTGCTCACTTCTGCTGCCTCCCAGAGCCATATGCTATCCAGCCCCCAGAGGTCCCTGCTGCCCAGCCAGAAGACTTGTCCAGGGCTCTAGTGCCCTTCTCCTGCTGTGACCCCAGAATCCTCTCTGACTTTATTCAGTCAGTGACTGCTGCCTATGATGCTGCTGCTGCTGCTGCTGAAGACAATACTGTGACCACCTCTGAAGTAATCTCTGCTGCTGTTGAGCCCTTCTCACAGGATTTTCTGATGACAGAGGCTGTTGATGTTGAGCCTGCTGTTGAAGTTGCTATCTCTGAAGTTGCTACTGCTACTGTGTAGAAGTTATTATCTCTGAAGCTGCTGCTACTCCTGTAATTGATGTAACATCTGCTGCTGCTCCTGTTGTTCCTCCTGTTCCTGTCTCTTCTGCCCCTTCAGCTGCTGTCCAGTTAAAAGAGGATTTGATGAAGAAGCTTGATGCATTGTATGATGAACAAAGCTCTGATTCTGAGGATTATGCTACTGCTTCTGATGACTCATCTGCTACAATTGCAAGGAAAAGAAAGGCAAGAAGTAAGGCCTGAAGAGAGTTCCTCCTGCCAAAGTCAGAGATGATAATGATGTTCCATACTACATTCTGCATAATTGCCCAATCACTGAGCATTGGATGCAATTCTCCAGGAACCAGTTAAAGGCAATGAAGAAGAAGAGGAAGTTTGATAAAGACTCTTCCCAGTCCAAGCACCCTCATCCTCCTCCACCACCTCCACCTGATGCAGGTGCAGGTGGCAGCTCTGCAAGATCAGGCCCTGCTAGAAGCCAGGCTCCCTACCAGCCTCATGCAAGAACATATCAAAGGGAAAGCCAATCTAGGGGGTCCTACTCTAGAAGGGGAGGATACAGGGGAAACCAAAGAGAAACTCAGGTTTACTCCAAAGGACACTCCAGGCAGCACCCTTATTCCAGGGGTGGACATGTTTCTTCTGATACATCTTCAGGTCCATTCCCTTATAAGCTTAGAGAAAGTGTGACTGTCAGGACTCCTCAGGAAACTTCTTCCAACAGGTATGAGCCACCTGTTCCTTTTGAGGACCCTGAGAAAAATCCCATGGCCTGGACTGCAAGGATGAAAGAACTGGCTGCTTTGGATCAAATAAAGAAAGCAAAGGAACAAGGGCTAGACACCTCCAACATATCCACTATGTCAGAGCAAAGACAGAAAGAGCTAGAAAGGTATGCCTCCAGTAATTTTTTTGATGCAGACAGATACATGGAGTTGCATCCAGCTGCAGTGGTTCCCAGGGCTTCAAAGCAAATCTACTTGGGTGCAGCTGATGATACCAGATCAAAACAACAAGCATTAAATCCTAACAGGGAAATCAAGATGGTAAAAGGCAAGGAAAAGGAATAACTCTGTAAGGTGATTATTCTTGACTTCTGTGACTGCCCTCTGGATATCACATATATAATATATCTCTGTGATGGTTCTGCTCTGTGTCTTGTTATTGTTGTTTTATGTTTTTCTGTCTGAATGATGTTGTTTGTTTTTCAAAAGTTTGTAAATAGTTTTCTAACCCAAATAGGGGAGATTGTTGGAACACCCTATTACTAATTTGGGTCAGGATCACTATGTCTCTAGGATTCTATGTCTTGACCTTCTGTATAGATTATAGGTCAATTAGAATTGAGTCTAAGGGATCAGGAGTCTAGGTTTGAAAGCTGCTCTGAAGACCCAAGTTGTTCTGGAGACTAAGTCCAAATCGTCGAGCTCAGCTCGACGTTTCGTCGAACTCCGGTCGACGATCGTCCAGCTCAAACTTTGGCAGATCGTCGAGCTCCAATCGACGATCGCTGAGCTCAAGCTTCTCAATATCGTCGAACTCCGTTCGACGATCGCTGAGCTCAGGTCGACGATTTTGGCTCTGTACTAGATCTTTATCTCTGAGCTCAGTTCGACGATCTTTGAGCTCAGATCGACGATTCCATTGCTGCTTGCTTTCCCAGTTCGCTGAGCTCAGCTCGACGATAGCAGAGCTCAGTTCGACGATTTCAGTTGTTCTTCAGAATTCAAATTCAAATCAAGATAGAAATTATTCTGCATTTAAGTCAAAAGATCTGCCAGCCGTTTTCATTTAATTCTGGAGCAAGTTTCAAGGGATTTTTCAAGGAATAATTCAATGGACTTTCCTTCAGAACATTTTATGCAATTAAGGCTGTAATTAATTCAGACCAACGGCTATCTTGGATAGAGCTTCTTCCTATTGAGATTCAGAGAATAAAAGAGAGAATGTTTTTGAACCAGATATACAGTTAATACAGATTAACAAGAATAGGACATCTCTCCATCTCTCTTCAGCTCTCAAGTGTTCAAGGCCAACATCTTCTCAGACTCCAGACACTCAACATTTCAGCTTGCTGAAATCATCATCTGCTGGAGATCTATCTTTGAAGGCCTATCACCCTCAGCAAAGCTCATCTTCCTGAAGACTTCAAGGACTCAGGGGGAGCTTTGACAACATCACTGAATCCACATAGTCTTCTCAGCTGCTTGAGAAAGAGAAGACTGCCATAACCTCTCAACCCCCTCTCTCTGTAAAGGGTTTTTCAAACTCCCTTCAAAAGTTTGAAGTTGGTTTTTGAGCACCTTGTCAAAAGCTCATTGGTGGCAAGACACCTGATCAAAAAATCTGTTTTGGTTTTTGAGCACCTTATCAAAAGCTCATTGGTGCCCAGGACACCTGATCAACTCATCCTGCAGTGGATTCCTACCTAGGGTGGTAGAAGAGTGGATGTACCCAAGTTGGGGAACCACTATATTTCCTTGTGTTTTCTGGTTGTGCATATTTTTCTTTTGTTTCTGGCCTAGATTTTCCAGTGCTTAGTTTCTGCATAGATTAGTTTTGTGGTTTATTTTAATTCTGCTTCCCTGCTTACACTCACTACAACAATTGTTGTAAAGCTTTGCAAAAGTTGTCTTTGTGTTTTAAAAAGCACCATATACTCTATTCACCCTATCCCCTTTAGAGTATATCAGATCTAGTTTCCCCTTTCAGAAGTGTCGGTTGACCACGGCGCCTGTGCTGAGTTTGCCATGTGGGACCAAAGGCTATGAGATTTATAGTGATGCTTCGGGCAGTAGTTTGGGTTGCGTGCTACTGCAACACGGAAGTGTAATAGCTTATGACTCGAGATAGCTAAAAGTGCATGAAAGGAACTATCTGGTCCATGACCTGGAGTTAGCGGCCGTGATTTTTTCCTTGAAGCTGTGGAGACACTATTTGTATAGTGTGAAGATTGATATCTACACCGATCATAAGAGCCTGAAATATCTGATTGATCAGAAGGATCTGAATATGCGACAGCGTAGATGGATGGAGTTCCTGGGGGACTATACATTCAAGATCCACTATGTGCCTGGTAAGGGTAATGCGGTTGCGGACGCGTTGAGTCACCGAGCCCCAGCTCAAGCCAATTGGCTATGGATGCATGATGAGCGGTTGGTGCGGGAGTTGGAGGCGTTAGAGATTTTTTGTGTGGATAGGCAATCAAGTGCTGAAGCAGTTCTGAATTGGACTGAAGTACAATATGACCTCGCTGATCGTATTCGGCAGGCTTTGGATATGGATGCTCATATGAAGCAGTTCATGGTAGAGGCTCTGGATGGGTCAAATTCCCAATTCGTCGTGGAGGACGGATTACTTTGGAAAGACGGTCGTCTGTGTGTCCCAAGTGTGGGTAATTTGCGGGTGGAGTTGTTGTACGAGGCACACAATACCAAGTACTCGATTCACCCGGGGAGCACGAAGATGTACCGTGATGTGAAGAAACTGTTTTGGTGGCCGGGTTTGAAGAAGGATGTGGCGCTATACGTAGCGAAGTGCCAAACTTGCGCCTTGGTGAAGGCAGAGTGCCAAAAGCCGGGAGGATTTCTTAAGTCCTTGCCTATTCCGGAGTGGAAATTCGACGACATCTCTATGGACTTTGTGCACGGTTTGACAAGGTCGCAAAAGGGGAACGACGCCATTTAGGTGGTTGTTGATCGGCTAACGAAGGTGTCGCATTTTATTCCGCATAGGAAGGATGATCCGGTAAAAAAATTGGCAAAGCTTTATGTGGATAACATAGTACGGCTTCATGGTGTGCCCCGCAGCATCGTGAGTGACCGAGATGGGCGGTTCACGTCCAATGATTGGAGGCTTGTGCAGCAAATGTTGGGAACAAAGCTGAAATTCAGCACAGCCTTCCATCCGCAAATGGATGGGCAGACCGAGAGGGTCAATAGAACCATGGAAGACATGCTCCGCATATGTGTCTTGGATTTTGTAAAGCAGTGGGAAGACCACCTTTATTTGGTGGAGTTCGCATACAACAATAGCTACCAAGCGAGTATTCAGATGGCGCCTTTCGAGGCCCTATATGGTAGAAAATGTCGCACGTCGTTGTCTTGGTTAGAAACGGGTGAGTCAAAGTTGTATAAGCAATTAGAAGTGGAGGATGCTACTTCTTTGGTGAGAACCATTCGGTAGAGGTTGCTTATCGCTCAGGACCGGCAAGCGAAGTACTATAATGCCAAGCACAGGAACGTGGAGTTCGCTGTGGGCGACTATGTGTACTTAAAGATCAAACCGTTTAAGGGCGTCTCGCGGGTGCGGAGATTGAAAAGGCTAAGCCTGAGGTACCTTGGGTTGTTTGAGGTTCTGGAGCGAGTTGGTGAAGCAGCCTATCGGTTGAAGCTTTCAGTGGAGCTTGGTGGATTACATGATGTATTCCATATTTCGGTGCTTCGGAAGGCGGTGCAAGAGCCTACGCAAGTGATCGCGGTTGATCAAGTGTCGGTGGATAGTGGGCTAACGACAAAGGTCAAGCCCATGCGGATTGAGGACTCGGAGGTCAAGCGGCTACGCAATAAAGAGATCAGGATGGTCAAGATCTGGTGGGACAATTGTGGTCGTGAGGAGCTCTCTTGGGAGCGAGAGCAGACTATGCTTGACGAGTATCCGGAGTTGTTCCGCTCAGGTACAAATTTTGGTTTTGTACATGTCTTTCCTTTATATAATTTCGTGGACGAAATCCTTTTAAGAGGGGGAGAGTTGTAACTCCCCGAAACTCAAAGGAGCGACGGGGGACGTTTTGGGCCAGTTTTGGGTTCTGGCTGCAGGCACACGGCCTGGGACACGGGCGTGTCCCAGGGCGTGTCAAGCTTGTGTCGACACTCAGTCGGGAAGTCGACACTTTTATCTTGACATTGTGTCGAGACTGGGCACACGGCCTGCGACACGGGCGTGTTGCAGGGCGTGTCGACCCGTGTCAACACTTAGCTGCGAAGTCGACACTCTGCGTTCGACAAAGTGTCGAGACATGGCACGCGGCCTGCGACACGGGCGTGTCGCAGGGCGTGTCGACCCGTGTCGACACTCGTCCTGGGGAGTCGACATTTTGCTCGATGTAGTGTCGAGACAAGGCACACGGCCTAGGACACGGGCGTGTCCAAGGCCGTGTCGTCAGGTCGACGATCTTCGCTCGACGAAGTGTCGAGTGTCGAGACCGTGTACATGGCCTGGAGCCCAGGCGTGTTGAGGTGACACGGGCAAGGACACGGGCGTGTCCTAGAACTCGTGCAGTTCTCGGGTTGTTTTCGGGGAAAAACGATGGGTGTACACGGCCGGCCACACGACCGTGTTAGGTGGAACACGGGCGTGTCAAGTCGAACACTGGCATGTTCGATACCCGTGTGTTGTTCCAGGCAAGTCGATTTTGACGGCGAATGAGGCACACGGCCCTGGACACGGGCGTGTGCCAGGCCGTGTGCGGTCCAGATTGGGCATTTCAGTCCCGAATCAAAGCCGTTTGTTTCTTTAATTGATGATCCAACGGCTGGCGGTTGTTCCTGAAGGGATATACCCGGGATTGGGCCTTAGAAACCCTCACTTTTCATGAGTGGTTGTCTTTCTAAATCTTAGAAAGAGAGGAGAGCCAAGGAAGGAAGAAGAAGCTAGATCCGGCCATTGGAGGAGCTTCGAAGCTCCGAATCGCGAGCCGACTCCGGATCCACGGAGGCAAAGCTAGTGCGGTGCTTTTCATCCACTTACTTTTCCATGGCGCCAAAGAGGAACTCTAGGGTAACGATTCTCTTCTTGTGCATGAGTAGCTCTCCTTCTTTACATAGGAAGCCCGCTCTCGCGAGTTTGCGGAGAGTTGGAGGCGTTCCTTTGGGTAGATATGTGAAGTCCCCGTTATTTAGAGTCCGTAAGCGAGAACGGATATAGGCATGATGTGTGAAGCCTACCCGGACATGTTGGTCTGGATCGGTGATGTTGCATTGCATAAATGTCGGAGAAGACTCCGTGCTATTGGTTGTTTTTCGGGTTTTCTACACGGTAGATTGCAAGAGGGAGCCTTGGGGATTAACCCAAAGGTGCACCCAGAAAACTGGGCGGATACGTGATCTTGCCAACTTGGTGGCCTGAGAGCCAACTTGAACATAACCGGGTTATGTGAATTGTGATGGAAACGGGACTCGGGAGAAGTTTGACCCGCGCAAATGGCTTAAATTGTCGTTGCGATGTGAGCACGGGTTAGATGGAACCGTACCCGTTCTATGTCGTTCGGTTAAAGAGACCTAAAGGCACGTGGCACTTGTCGTTAGCATAGATTAGGGTCTTCGGCGGTCGATGGCTTAAATTGTCGTGACCCAGGCCAAGAAGACAAAATGTTCATAGGTTTGGCCGTCAAAGTGGCGGTGGTGAGTCCGGAATGTCTATGGCTTTAATTGACGTGACATCGACCGGTTCACCGAGAATGTGCCCTGAGAGCACGGGGCGTGTGGTCGTGCGAGCCAACGTCTGCGATGAAATGGTTATATATATATATATTGCTTGCTTATGCTAATGAAATGCAGGGAAGGAGCATCGCCGCCCTGAGTTGGGGGCGGGATCGTTATAATTTGGTCAGCATTGCTGACCGTTGCCTTGTTTTACCACTGTGCGGTGGTTTGTTGCTTGCAGGTGCTGCTGGACCAAGCGGTCAATAGCGGGCTAAAGCCCAAGTGTGAAGCCGGCCCTCGAAGGCCTAATTGGAAGTGTTTACTGTTTTATTCATGTATGACCGGCATGCGTGCCGTGGTTTGAAAATCATGTAATATCAAGTGAAACATTTTGTAAGGCCTTAAGGCTTGTGTTGGTATTTGTATAACATTCCTATTTTGTACTAGTTGACATTCATGCTTTAGTGTTGGGTTCTTAATTGCAACCTTTTAAACTGCTTCCGCTAGAATGCTCTGTGTAGGACGTTATGATTGGTTGGATGGTTTCCATGAGTAACCACCCGGTCTGTCTGTGGCATACGGCGTCGGGCCCTGGCCGGACCTACTGCTATATGCTATGTGACGGATAGGGGGTGTTACAGTATCCATCTAGGGGGAGTACACATTGAACGCTTATCATTTACTACAAACACAAAAACTATTATGCAATATTTCTTCAAAGTAGATTTGTTATTATCAAAAGGGGAGTTTGTTGAAACATGTGTTTCGCATCTCTTGGTTTGAGAATAACAAATCTCAGTATATATTTGATCATGTTTGTTGTTTATTTATAGTGTGCAGGCCGACAGGTTCAAGTGAAGAGAAGAAGCCTCCTATAGATGATACCGTCGAGCGTTAGAAGTTACCGCTGAGGGGTAGCCGTGAAATAATTGGACAGAGCTCTCGGGAAGTTATCGCTCTACGCTAGTCCTATTGCACGCATTAACGCAGTGAATTATTTTGTCCAAGCTCTTGGGAAATTACCACAGGCGGTAGTTATTACCTCGTTGCGCTAGTCTCTCGATGAAAGTCAGGCAGGACTTCTCAAGAAATCAATCTACTGCTAGGCGATAGAGGTTAACGTGTTGCGCTAGTCGTTCGACAAATGCTAAGAAGAATTTCTCGAGAAACTGAATTATCGCAGGCGATAGCATTTACCGTGCCACACTAGCCTCTCGACGAATATCGACACGACTGTTCTGAATCGTCATGTCCTATATTACCGCACGGCAGTATAAGTAACCGCACAGCGCCAGTAATGATAAAATAGCAAATATTCGTTTTAATTATTATTCCAGATTTGGAGGACAGCTGGCACAACAAGCACGTGAACGTACGGCGGGGCGCTAGTCTTACCGCCAGCGGTAGCCTATTTTCATGAAGATATATAAAAGGACGGCTTGATTTCAAGATTTAAGACTAAGACAAAAAGAGACAGAGTTCTACCATTCCTAGGGTTCGGCCACCTCTTTTTGGTCCATCCAAATCGTCTCTGTCAAAGGAAAAGAAATCTGTCTCCCTCTTGTTCACGCATAAAGAACTCTGGAGAACCAAGAATGACAACGACTACGGAGAGTCAATTGGTTGCAAGCACACAAAGATCTCTGGCGAGCCAAGGGCTACAATGACTACGAGGAATTGTTTGGTTGCAAGCACACAAAGAAAAAGGAGAGATTTTGTTCTCAGGAAGTTACCGCCGCACTATAACTAGTTACCGCCCTACGGTAGCTTCCTATACAACTCTCTCTATTTAAAACAGCACGAACTTAAGTTTCGGGGGATGGTTTTTCACGAAAATTGAAAGGGGAGTTCTCCCTAGCCGTCAAAAGGGAAGGGAGGGGTCATCCCAACTTATTGAGGAGGAGAATTCTTCAGAGGAGATGAAAAGGGACTCAAGCCCAAGGATCAAAGGCCACCAACACGATGATCAAAAGCCTATCGTCCTAATATTCGCAGGAAGGATCTTTGCTACAAAAAACTCTCATCAAGCGGTCACCTTCACGGATCTGAAGAACATCAAAGAGGAAGACTCTCAAGCCACAAATATTGAACCTTAGGATGCCAATCGTCATCAACATTAAGGGTTCTATTTAGGGGTGAGTTTTATCTTTTATTGTATTTTACTTTAAACTCTTTTTATCTATTTGGTTATATGAAGGAAATCGGCTGAGGGTCGTCGAAATCCGGGAAGGGTTTCGTGGGAAATTGACTAGAAGGTCATCAAAATCTAGGAAAGGTTTTGTCAGAAATCAACTTGGAGGGTCATCGGAATCCGAGGACGATTCCATGGAAAATCATCCTGGGGATAGGGATGTCTAGATTGGGTGATCTAGCGGGGTTTTAAGACCCTTACTTGTGTGGAGGTGAAGAGCGGCTCGAAGACCTTTCTTGGAGGGAAAGGGAGAGAGCCAACCGGTCCGGGTAGTGGGTCGGTATAGAAAACAAAAGGAGATTTCATTTTCACAGCCTCTGATCTCTGGCATCATGGAGATCAAGATTTTGTAACTGTTATGAACATACTTTGATTTAATCTTTAATAAAGTTATTTGTGCTTTTATTTTTGTGAATACTATTCTGGGTGTTCTCTAGTGAATCTCTAAAGTCGGTGTAATAGTCAAAAGGGAAATTTGGCAATGAAAATAAGGTATGTGACCTACCGCCGCGCGTTAGCAACCTACTGCCTCGCGGTAGCTTCCAGAACTAGTTTTTCTAGACAAATTATTTTAAAATTAAAATAACACTCGAAATCATATTCACCCCCCACTCTAATGTTGGCCACGAGATCCAACACTAACCTTCGTTGTCAGTCCACTGTCGACCGGTATTTGATCATCCGCAATCACTTGAGTTGGCTCTTTCACAGCTTTTCACAGCACCGATATGTGAAACATATCGTGCAAGACACTTAGCTCCGACGAAAGAGCTAATCGATTGGCAGCTTCTCCAACTCGCTCAACCGCTTCAAACGGACCAAGATACCCCGGACTCAACTTTTTCAAGTATTGAATCCATGACACTCCTTTGAATGGTTTGATATTTAAATAGACTCAATCACCCACTACAAACTCCATGTTTGGTGCTTGGCATTAAAGTACTTTGCCTACCTATCTTGGGATACCAATAGTCGCTCACGTATCAAACGGATAGTCTAATTTGCATCTTCGACTTCTTTTCGGTTATACAACTTCGATTCGCCTGTCTCCACCCAAGCTAAAGGGGTATGACATTTCCTACCGTATCTAGCTTCAAAGGGTGTCATCTGAATACTAGCTTGATAGCTATTATTATAGGTGAACTTGATCATATAGAGATGGTTCATCCCACCTCTTCCCGAAATCCAAGGCGCACATCCAGAGCATATCCTCCTTTGTTATGTTGGTTCTTTCGGCCTGACCATCCATCTGCGGATGAAAGGTCGTACTGAACTGCAGTTTTATACCCAATCACAGGTGGATTAGCCTCCAATCATTTAAAGTAAAGAGCTCATCTCAGTCACTAACGATGCTTCGGGGCACACCGTGTAATCGTACTTTGTTGTACACGTACAACTTAGCCAATTTTTCCATTGAATCATCCTTCTTGTTTGGTATGAAGTGTGATACTTTTGTCAATCGGCAAACGATCACCCACATGGCATCGTTTCCGCTCTGTGATCTCGACAATCCATGTATAAAATCCATTAAGATATCATCGAACTTCCATATCGGAATTGGTAACGACTTCAAGAAACCTTCAGGCTTTTGACATTCTGGTTTCACTAGCGCACAAGTTTGGCACTTTGCCACGTAAAGAGCTATGTCTTTCTTCAAACCCGGCCACCAGAACATCTTTTCATGTCCTTGAACATCTTTGTGCTCCTTGGGTGAATTGAGTACTTCGTGAAGTGTGCCTCGTACATCAATTCCTCCCGTAGTTTACCCATATTCGGGATGCATAAACAACCATCTTTTCTCAAAAGACCGTCTTCAATGGAGAATTGGTAATTTGACCCATCCACTACATAGCATTTCATACTCTCATCGAGTTCTGTTGCTCGCTGAACCATATCTGCATGGTCATAATATACCTCCGTCCAGTTCAAGCACGTACTAGTAGAAGAATTCTTGTCAACACAAGAAATCTCTAAGGCCTCCAACTCCTGGATCAGACGATCATCATGCATCTGCAACTAAATTGCCCTTAACGGAGTCAATTGACTCAAGGCATCTGCGACTATATTTTCCTTCCCGGGAGTATAGTGTATCTCGAAGGTGTAGTCCCCGAGAAATTCCATCCACCACCGTTGCCACATATTTAGATCCTTCTGATCTACTAAGTATTTCAGGATCTTATGGTCCGTGAAGATGTCAACTTTCACGGCATAAAAATAATGATGCCACAGTTTAAGTGCAAAAATCACAGCCGCCAACTCCAAGTTATGAACTAGATAATTTCGCTCATGCACTTTCAACTAGCGTGAGCCATAAGTAATAACTTTTCCAAACTGAAGAAGAACGTAGCCTAAGCTGCTCCCTGAAGTGTTGATGCACGAAAATAGAGAGAGGAGAAGGTTGTCACGGGCACCAGCAGCTAACGGGTGTTTTCGGTCTCACAAGCGGGTATGATTGGAGAAGAAGGTTGCTGGGATAATGGAGAGGTTGTTGAGGATGCAAGGAAATGCTTCTGAGTGCTCGAGAGTGGAGCAAGCGCTGGATCAAGGGTTGTGGGGATAGAGAGGAAAGGAGGTTGTTTATCCGAGTGCGGAGATAGTCGAGAGGTTGATCAGGAACTATCAAGCAGACAGTTACTTTGATGGTTGTGCTTGCAGGTTGATGCCGAGAGAAGTGAGTTGAGAAGGAGAGGGCGCCGCTAGCAGCAGTAACACCAGACTTAGCCCGCCGCGGCTTAAATTCCACTCTTGTGACGGGCTTTCCTTTGATTAATATTCAGTTATTACAGCATGAGTTACACCTTTACATGGAAAGCAAATAAAGGGTACATAGGGGGAAGATGACAGCTAAAGAAAGAAGTTGCCATAGGAGGCCGCGCAGACTAAGAAGAGAGGTCGGTAGACTGTACGGGGGGACTGATCTCGCAGCTCACTGGAGTAAGCCGAGCGGACTGCGCGATCAGCCAGAGAGGACAGGTGAGGTCGCGTGGACTGGAAAGTGGAGTCCTCAAGGTCTGATGCCTTGACCTTGTCATTGATTACCCTCGTGTCTGTGTCCTTTCGAATGAGAGGTATGGGGGGCTATTTATAGGCCTGAGGAGGTAACGAATTTTGGTAACATCACCCCCGAAGAGTCGGTGATTTGTTCGAGTAGAATTAGGAGTCCGCAGAGCCCGCACCAGGTCGCGCAGTCAGGGGACGAGTAGATCCTGATGTTGGCAGACTGGGATGAGTCCGCATCTTCTATGTTGAGTGAGCCTGCGCCAATATATGTGGGCTGAGGAGTTATCTGCCTCTGTTGTGGAGAATTGGTTAGAGAGCTTGTTGGCGGACTGCGTAGTGAGACTGCCTCTGTTGCAGGGAAGCTCACTGGTGGAAAGCTGGAGGGCTTAGTGGTGGACTGGAAGAGTCTGCCCAGCCCGCGGTGGATGAGACAAGTCCACCTTTGCTGGAGGCTTGTCGCTTGGTAAGAGGTTGGATACCTAAATAGAGTAGGTCGCCTATGTTACTGGGAAGTTTGTCTACTACAGGCAGACTGAAGAAGAGTCCATAGGATGTTTGTGAATTGACGGAGAGCTGGAGCAAGCCTACACTCCTTGGGCGGACTGAGCTAGAGTCCGTGAACTGTAGACGGGCAAGCTAGCCATCTGGGCGACTTGGCGGACTGAAGAAGCAGGTCGCCACCTTTGCTGAAGTCCGCCTCTATTGGGATGGTTAGGCTTGCTGGCACTACTGGGCGGCCTGGAGGTTGTCGCCCTCTGGTGGGTGACCTTGAGAGTTGTCTCATTGTTGGGCGACCTAAAGGTAGGTTGCCTGGCATTGAGTGACCTGGAGGCAGGTCGCCTAGTGAAGTAGCAGTCTGGGCTGATAGGAGTCCGAGTCCGCCACTTAGTTGGGGGGCCCGCACCTGACGAAAATAGAGAATTATGGTGTAGTTAGCTGATCAAACCGCATAGCCTGCAGGGGCTGACTGAGGAAGCAGTCAGTATTCCCTGTAGAACAAGCGGCTGCTGCGCGACCTGGGCATTCAGACCGAGGAGATTGCCCTAGCTGCGTGGCCTGAGCGGATAGAGAAGTATGTCTACTCATCCTTAGACTGGTCGCGTCCTCCAGGGAGAACCTCGAGTAGGCTGTGACTAGCAAGCTGGCTACCTTGGGAGGGATCATAGATTTCTGGGTTAACATAATCCCCGCACTTTTTTAAGTCCCGAAGGGAACTTCAAAAAAGTAGGAGACCTAGGAAAATCGTGATCCACACCTTAGAAAAGTAAGAGGTAAGAAGAGATAGAACCTGATGTCTCTCCTTAGAATGAATTTCTCAATGCTTACCTTTTTCCTGTAAAGGTAAATTTAATGTAAGCAACGAAAGGAGGGTACATCTTATGTGTACCTGAATTTCCTTCAAAATGAAGAAGACATGAATGTCTTCCACTGAGCTCTACCAAACAAAGATGAGAAGAAAGAAACAGAAGAGTAATAACTTGAAAGTACCTGATGGATGCTTGCAAGCACCTATTATCCATTATAAAAGGAAGAGTAAGTTGTGGGTGTGAAAGAAAAATAAGTTGCAAGCACCTGAAGGGGACTTGCAAGCATCTGCTAGTTTCTGCAAAAGAGAGGTTATACGTAAATATGATGGTATATATGAAAGTAAGCTGCAAGTACCTAAAGGGAACTTACAAGCATTTGTTGAACTCTGCAAGAAAAGAGTTAGAAGTAGATATGAAAGAAAAATTAAGCTGCAAGTACCTGAAAGGAACTCCCAAGTATCTATTAATCTCTGCAAAAAAGAGTTAGAAATAGATATGAAAGAAAAGCTAAGCTGCATGTACCTAAAGGAAACTTGCAAGCATCTGCTGAACTCTGCAAGAAAAGAGTTAGAAGTAGATATGAAAGAAAAATTAAGCTACAAGTACCTGAAAAGAACTCACAAGTATCGGCTAATCTCTACAAGAAAAGAGTTAGAAGTAGATATGAAAGAAAAGCTAAATTGCAAGTACCTGAATGGAACTTGCAAATGATATCCACTGATATGATAAGATAGATATGATCGGGTAGCAGAAGAAATGTCTGAAGAATTCTGCTGATAACCATATAAAGATCAAATCTCAATAGTGACGATATTTTGAATTTGAAGTCCAGATCAATAAGCTGAAACCATCTCAATTAGACTCCATTAGCATGAATTGTTATTCAAGGAGAACCAGATATTTTGATCAATGATTGGAGTAATTATCATTTGATAAGTGTAATAGATAGCTTGTAAATTATCATCTGATAGAGCTTCATGCAAGCAGTGCATATAAGATGAGCATTAGCAAAAAAATGAATGTTGCAAATCCTTTTAATAGGTCGGATTTAACTGGTTAACCGTGAAAGAGGAGGTTGATAAAAAGAGGTCTATACTCTGAGATCACCAAGAAAGGCCGGATGCTGCTACAGGTGTTCCCTATAGGCTTTATACATCGCTTGCCCGAGAAAGGTCATTACGAGTGTAAACTTATTTAGAGCGGGCTGGCCACGCATCCTTTAGAAGGGTATAGGAGAAAAGCATAGGAAATCCTGAGAAGGATCGTTAGATACACTACTCCCATGCCTCGGGTTAAGACATCGATGATCAATGAGACTAGATGTGCCAAGTGGCTTTTAATATTGCTTGTCTATGGAAAGATCAGCGGATTCGTGGGCCCCGCAAAAGCACGGATTGAGAGTACCATAGAGTATTCGGCCATCACAATCATGAGATGATCGAATATACAAGTCTACACTTGATCGTCATTGCTTATTAAGCAAAGATCATCGTAACTATAATGTATCCTTTGTGAAGCATAGCAGAGGTAACACATGGGACCTCCCTTGATGCACGCTTTGTGTTAGGTGCCGGCCAGGATTCGAAGTCCTGTAATCCACTGCACGATGGTTAGACGGCTCCCACTATACATATGCGAACACTCCCCGTAATATGTGGTCGTTGTGGTCTTACGCCGGAGTCCAACCTCAAGGGGGCCATTAGCAAGACTTGGTGATGTCTCGGTGGTTCAATGATCTCTTTGGCAAGAGAAAATAGATGAGGAAGCACTCCAAAAAAGGAAAATGTGTCAGTATGGGATCTCAGACGTAAACTTTATTGAAATGGAAGAAACAACACTTAGAAGTGTTTTAGAGCGACAATGTTTAAAGGGTTAAGTAGAAATAACCGGACATGATTATGTGGAGCTTCTGGAACTGTGATGTCTTTTCACTTCAGAATAGTCTTCCAAGCTTGCCCTCGTCAATGACATCATAGGTATTATTAATAACGAGGTCAGGGTAGTTGATTTATCTCACCCCCTTTGAGCAGCAAGGAGTGTCTGCAACTTATTTGCCTTTTGAAGTTGATGGATCAGAGTGATTATCTTTGGGGAGCAGGTCACGCATCTTACCCTGCATCACCATCCTTTGTACTAGTTGACAAAGTGCTTGACAATTTTCAGTTGAGTGCCCTGGCTCTTTATGAAATTCACAGTATGGGTCCGAATCTATAGATCTTTGATCAGCTGGCTGGTAAGGTTATCTTTAAAAAGAGAGCTAGATGCGGAATCTTTCTACACTCTAGTATAAACTATGTAGATACGCATAAGCTAGATTGATTTTAATCTTAGGCAAGTGCACCTATCAATCATAGTATAGGAGAATTCTACATCCCGTGTCGTATTCCTCAGGTTCTTTTCAAGTACTTGTACTCACTCTCGCTCTATTATCATACCTATATTTAAAATTGGTTGTTTACTCTAAACTAGCATTACTAGGACTAATTGGGTAAAGTGACATTGGAGAATTAAGGATGATAAAAAAACAGAAAGTTTAAGAGTAATCACATGAGAATATTCACATATTAATTCAACCCTATGTAATCATGTTTTAACAATATTATCAAATTCATTGTATTGTAAGGGTTTGATCTTCATCGAATTCTCTCTCGAGCAATCCAATACCTAAACCTAAGTTGAGTGAATTTTCTCTAGAACAATTCACAACACCCAAAATTGCATTAATATAAAGTACCCTGTCAAATACATAAATTCATGAAATCGTATCTCTATGATTCTATGATCCATTTACCTGTATTGCCATTATCCAAGCAACATATCTCTCAATCATGAAATTTGAAATAAAAAGAAAAATAACACCAGAGAATGAAATTATAGACCATCATCACCATCTTCCAATTTCTCAATATAGAAGTTTGGGATTCATATAAAACCAATAATAACTTCAAAACTAGGATTAATCTCTTTGTTTTAAACCATATATATGAGTAAAATACCATGAATCTGAAATAAAAATCAACAAACATGATTACTGAATCATTTAAAAGGACAAGTCTCATGCGAAATATAAAATAAGGTTAGATCCACTAAGAAAAGGGGGAGATTAAACGAGATACATGAAGATTAAAACCATACGGATTATCTCCTTCAATTCCCCCTCACTTGAGTGCTCCACGTTTGTCCTCCAGAAGTTCTCCAAGTCCTTCAATCCCCCAAAAGTCCATTCTAATTCTTCTTGCAGGTTTTTATAGTCTTCAAACAAACAGATGTCGGACACGGGTTCCAAAACGGCCATGTCACAGGCCGTGTAGAGTGTAAACGGTGAGTCAGGGTATTTTTGAAATGAAAAGGCGTGCCTGGTCGTGAGCCATGTCATTTGACACGGCTAGTAACACGGTCGTGTGTTCTTCACGACTGGTAGCATGGCCATGAGTTTATCATGGAGCCAGGTCTAATCCTTCCCGATAAGGACATGGGTAGTCACACGGGTGTGTCACTTCCCGTGTAGTGCCCAATCCAAAGCCCGACCATCAGTCGTCTTAGATCCGGGAACACCTCTGCTTGCTCAAAGACTTTTAGTTCCAAGGACTTGCAATACCTGCATTAAGAATATTAATGAATAAATAAATAACTTAATAAGGAAAATGAAGGAAAATTTAGATTGCGCACTTCTATTCATGATATTCAAGTTTTTACTATTTTCGTGCAATTATAATGAATGGAGGTAGATAATAGTGGGCATGATTACAAATATGATAGCAAGAAGGACTTATATAATAGCACTCATCAAATACCTCCAGACTTAAGAGTTTGCATGTCCCTAAGCAAACTAATTCAAACACTTGGGTTACCAATAATTAATTTTTTTCTTCCGCAAGCTGGTTGCTATGAATTCAAAAAGAAATTTGATGTTGTAAGTGTATAGGAAATAGTATAGCAGACTTTTTTAAATATAACTTTATCTTAAAATTCCTCTCATCTATCTCTTAACTATCTTTCACTCTTTCCTAGAAATAAAATTATAATCATCCATAACAAATGTGAGGAGAAAATAACAATCTTAATAGGGTAGGCATTAGTGTTTCAAAACTTTAAAGAATCAATATTGATAGCCATAAGCTTGCCTTTTCACACCCTCTCCACGGCACTAGTTAGGATAGCAAGGTTGGATCCTTAGGACTTGTATTAGGATGTAGCTTTCTGGCTTAGGATAAAGGAACATATGTTGGGTAATCAAAGATAAACTCGATGGTTCTTTTCACACCTATATCATGATTGAGCCTCTTACTATGTAATTACCCTAACATACATCAACATTATAAAGGTACCCCCAGACTTCACAATTATTATACTTCCCCTTTTTTGTATTATTTTATTTTTTTTCTTTCTTCAATCTTTTGATGCACATTCATATTTTTTTTCTCTTTTTTTTCTTCACCAATAAATAGCTTATCAAAGTGCTTTACACCATCTGTTTAAATTTTGTAATTCACAAAGCAAAAGGTGTAAACTCAATGATAGATGTACTAATAGGTAAAGATTTTTGGCCTTGGTGAATTTAAGTGGTGGTGTATCAAAATAAATAGGGATTAGGTCCAAATTGGGTGTGCAAGGGTATAATTTTTAGGGTTTTGGCTTGCGAGGCTCAAACTATCCAATGGGAGGCCCAAGTCATTTCCGCCCTAACTAATTAACTTATGTGAATGTTTTGAGGATTGCTATAGGCAAGTTCTAGATATCAATAAAGAGTATTCTCCATTTGATTCCCTAATACAAAACTATCAAAATGTTACCCTCTTCGACTCGCTTTATTATAGATAATTATATTTCTAAAATAGAGTGATTGTTAGTTAATAATATAGCGGACTAATCTTAAAAATAAGTTATATAGAGAAAATTAAGCTAATGAATTTCTATACATAATTACTGTCAACAAATTTGTACACTCAATGAGTGTACTTTAATTCATTTTAATCAGCTTGCCGAAGCAAATTAACTAGTTATAATCCCAAGTGAGTGAATTAATGAAAGTTTAGAAAGAAGCAAAAACAATTTTTATTTAAGGGGTTTAATGAGTCTACATTTTTTTATTTTGTCCTATTTTAAACAAATTGTAACCATGTACAGTAGTTAAATATTAGAATTTAAGAATATCAACCCCCAGACTTAGAATTTGCAGTGTCCTCAATGCAGCATAAAGAACTAAGAAAGCAAGCATAAAAAACTAAGAAAGCAAGTAAGGTAAAGAACTGAACATCAATGAAATAGAAGAGCATCAGCAGTACAACAGGAGCACAAATGATAGCATATAATGTCTGATGATATACATATCCAAATATAAAATACTACCAAGAAATCAAAAACAAATTCTGGTTCAACAATATTTGAAGGATCGTCGGGGAGGTGAGGGGGTAGGGAGCTGTCGATCGTGGACAAGAGATCTGTAAGTGATCCCTGATCTCAGCTATAGCAGCCTCTGTCCGCTGCTATGATTCCTCTATACGCTTTAAGCACGGTGAGATCTTAGTCTCATAAAGGTGACGAAAATCACATAAATACTGAGAGCGCGTCCAAGGAGGAGGGGTAGAAGACTCTCCACGATGATGAGTAGACTGGGATAGAGGAATTAGAGGCTCGTATAGGTCATGTTTATCATCGTCAGAATCAAAGACAAGCTGAAGTCTGCGCCTCGCAATAGAATAAACAGGTCCACCCTAACACTGACGTGCAATGACGAGGCGAATGTATAGAAGACTAGCCATGATGATTGGAACTGTCTTTGCTATCACTGTCATCGAGCGGAGGGAATTGAAGATATTCATGTTCTTCACCAAGCGAGTGATGTAGGGTGCTACATAGATAGATCCAATATGGGAATTGTCGGCCTGATGAAGAATGAAATGTGCTAAAATGTATCCCTAGTGAATGTGGTATCACAAAGATATGTTGTAGGGGTAAAGAATATCATGTCTACTCACGACACCAGAGCTTTTGCCCCGTCCACTTAATGTATGACTAGTAGATGGTGGATGTAATGAAGAGCGGGAGAATGCAACTGAGAGGCCTTAGACCTCTTGGCCTCATATGGGGACAGATCGAACGCAAGATGAGACCAGATATTGGTGACGTGGTCACGAAAGTGGAGATCAAGGTGAAGCTCGGATTATGCAGCACTGTAGAGGAAAGAGTCCTCATACACCCCTAAATATTGTGTGAACTGGATAAGAGAAAGAGTATAGGTGGTGCCCATGACTTGAAATTAAATAAGTCCTTCCTGCGAGTTGGTCGTCTCGGTGAAGGTTGGCCTAAGGATTAGGTAGAAAGTGGAAATAAACTCTAGCGTAAGTTCCTTAAATCCCCACTCATCAATATTAAAGAATTGCGTCCACCCCTCTACATACACTAACTCTCGTACTTCGGCAGCCAAATTGATATCCTCTAAAATGCTCCAATCGATTGTTCAAATATCTTGGGATTTCTTGGATTGGAGGCGATTGAAGCGATTAACGTGGGCTGGATCCGTAAACAACATGTGCATAGTCGATCATCACTAGGAGGAACCTTCTCTGACCGCTAGCCTAGGGGAACGGTCCAACCAAATCCATTCCCCAGATTGCGAAGGGCCAGGGGTCCGTGATACTCTTGAGTCGTTGGGCCGGCTGTAGCTGAAGAGTGGCGAACAGCTGGCACTTATGACATCTTCTTGCGAACTCTGCGGCGTCTCGCCCAGGGTGTGCCAGAAATACCCTTGCCTGACTATCCTTCCCTCCAGGGTGCGACTCCCGGAATGACTCCCGCACTCCCCGGAGTGGACTTCCTCCAAGATCCTCTGCGCCTCGCCCTCGGCTACGCAGCGAGCCAGCATCCCGGAGAGGGTCTTCCTGTATAGATGCCCGTTCTTAAGGAGGTAGTAAGCTGACTTGTGCCTCAGCTTCTTCCTGTCTACCCCCTCCGGATATTCTCCCGTGGAGAGGAAAACTACTACTGGATTCATCCACGAAGCTTGCTGGTCGATTTCCATGAGCTCCCCTTCTTCGATGGAGGGGCGGAACAGGTCGGTGATGGTGCCCCCCGCCCGGGGGCCATGCTTTGCTAGCTGGTCGGCCTGTTCATTCTCTCCCCTTGGCACGTGTCAGATGGAGAAGGTTTGGAAGGTGCCTATGACCCCCTTCACTTTGGCCAAGTATGACTTCAGGGTGGGTTCCATTGCTTCGAACTCCCCGTTGATCTGGGAAGTCACCACCATGGAGTCAGTTAGGACCTCCACATCCAGCACCCCCAGCTCCCGGGCCAGGCGCAGCCCTGCTATCACGGCCTCATACTCGGCCTGGTTGTTGGTAATGGGAAAGTGCACCACCACCGTCTGCTCAATCCGAGTCCCTTGAGGGCTATCTAGGACCACCCCCACTCCAAGGGAATGCCTCCCTGAAGCTCCATCCACTCTCACTTTCCAAGGAGTCGGGCGGATGAGCTCTTCCTCCGCTACTTCCACCACGTAGTCGGCCAGGAAGTCGGCCATCGCCTGAGCTTTGATCGAGAGCCGCGGAACGAAGGAGACATCGAACTCGCTCAGCACCACCGACCATTTAGCCAGCCGGCCTGAATGCTCCACCCCCTCAAAGATGTTGCGGAGGGGATGGTCGGTCACCACTCGAATTGAGTGTGTCTGGAAGTAAGGTCACAGCCGCCGAGCCGAGATGATTAGGGCGAATGCAAGCTTCTCCAAGATCGGATACCGGAGCTCGGCCTTCCTCAGGACCCGGCTGACGTAATAGATAGGGAGCTGTCTCTTTCCCTCCTCTCGAACCCAGACGGAGCTCATAGCCTCTGCCCCGACCTCGAGATATAAGTACAAATCCTCCCCCTCCTTCGGCCCTTGGAGCAGCGGAGCCTGTGTCAACTGCACCTTGAGGGCCTGGAACGCCTCCTCGCATTCCTTGGTCCATTCAAACCTCTGACCACCCCTCAGCGTTTTGAAGAAGGGGGAGCACTTCTCCCCTGCCCGAGAAAGGAAGCGACTCAGCCCTGCTAGCTTCCCCGTCAGCCGTTGGACCTCCTTCGCATTCTGCGGGGACCCCAGCTCTAAGATAGCCTTGACCTTTTCTGGATTCGGCTCGACCCCTGCGGGAGTGAGGAGGTGCCCCAAGAACTTTCCCATGCTGGCCCCGAAGACACATTTCAGGGGATTCAACCGCATCTTGTATCTGCGCAGGGTGGCGAAGCTCTCCTCCAGGTCCCGGAGGTGGGAGTCCACATCCTTACTTTTGATCATGAGGTCGTCCACATACACCTCCAAGTTCCTCCCCCTCTGCTCTTTGAAGACCATATCCATCATTTTTTGGTAGGTGGCCCCAGCATTCTTCAGTCCGAACGGCATCATCTTGTAGCAGTAGCATCCATCCCCTGTGATGAACGAGACATCCTTGATGTCCGGGGGGTGCATCCTGATCTGATGGTAACCTGAAAAGGCATCTAAAAAACTCATTACAGAAAAGCCGACGGCTGAGTCAACCAGCGCGTCGATCCGAGGCAAAGGATAACAGTCCTTAGAACAAGCTTTATTAAGTAAGGAAAAATCGATACACAATCGCCATCGGCCGTCTCCTTTTCTAACCATCACAACGTTGGAGACCCAGTCGGGGTACTGAATCTCGGACACGAAGCCAGCCTTGAGAAGCTTTGCCACCTCCTCCCTGATGGGCTCCGCCAGCTTGTCCGCCGTGGACCTCTTTTTCTGCTGAACGGGGCGTGTTCCCGGGTCCAGGTTGAGGCGGTGGCAGGCCACATCCGCGTCAACCACCGGCATCTCCGCAGCGTTCCAGGCGAAGATGTCCACGTTCTTCTGGATGCACTCCAGCATCCTGCCTTGGTCCTCCGGGGTCAGCCCTCCGCTGACAAGAACCTTCTCCATCCTACCTCCCCGGGTGAGCACCTCCAGTTCCACCACCTCCTCTGCCGCCTCCAGCCTGGACCGCTCCCCCCATCCTTCGGCATCCCCTTCCTCTGGAATGGGGACCTCTACCTCCATCTCTTCTCCCGCGCCCCTCACTTCGGCCACCTCCTCCAGATCTCCTCCTACCGCCTCTCCTGCGTGGTCCTTCACTTCTGGCTCCTCCCCTACTGTCTCCTGCTCGACCTCCTCCATCCTCCGTCCCATCTCCTCGGCTCCCTCCTTCCAAGAGATGGTGTTCACCGCGATGACACAACACTCCCGCGCCACCTTTGGGTCCCCCCTGACCCTGACCTGGACCCCTCAGCGTTGAACTTCAAACACTGATGGAAAGACGAGGGGACGCAGCGGAAGGCGCTGATGAGAGGCCTCCCGAAGATGGCACTGTAGCTGCTGGGGGCGTCCATAATGACGAACTTGCAGTTTCGGGACTGCCCTCCCCCCCCCCCAAGGTGACATGGAGGCCAACTTCTCCCTGTACTTCCTTCCTTTCTCCTGAGAACCCGAACAAGGGCCCGTCCGAGGCCAGCACCCTCTTAGCCTCCACCTTCATCGCGTCAAACGCCTTTTTGAAGACGACGTTGACGGAGCTCCCATTGTCCACGAGGATCCGAGAGACAGTGAAATTCTCGATGGCGGCCTTGATGACCAGCGCATCACAGAACGGATCCTCGTGGTCTGGCATATCACTCCTGGAGAAGGTGATCCTCTCCTCCGGCGGCGGGGTTTGGGATGTAGAGGCGACGCTCCGCCGGTACATGGTGTGGAGGCTTGCCCTGCGGGAAGGCTCGATCCCCACTCCTCTGTGGATCACTCCGATCCCTCCTCGGGTCCCGACATCCACCCGGTCTTCGCAACGATCCTCCTCCGCCAGAGGCAGGACCTCCTCGATCCTCACTTCTTGTCGCGCCTCCTGCTGATGCTGCTGCCGCTCCCTATTCCCTCTCATCTCCAAGAATTCCGGGCACGTGGCTGTTGCGTGCCCCTCTTCCTGATGGAAGTCGCAATAGGGCAGCTCCACCCTGACCTCCCTTCTCCTCCTCCTCATGATCCCCCTCCTTGCTCCCAAAGCTATGGCCATGGCCTCCTCCTGATCGGGGAGTCGGGGCCTCTGGCCCTGCCTCCAGCCCGGAGGATGGAACTGCTCTTGCCTCCCCTGATGGTGACCCCTTCCGTAGTATCCTCTTGGTGGCCCCTTCCCCTGCCACTCAGGTCTCCAGCCCAGCCGGCGGTCGGGCTCCTGGTGCCCCTACCTCGGCTGTTGTTGCCACTGGAGCTGCCTTTGCTCCCTCTGCCTAGGTTCTCCCCTTCTCTCCTCATGTGCCTTTCCTCCTCTCGACTTTTTCTCTTCCTCGGTGGCCCACCTGGCTAGCTTTCTTGCGAACTCCGGATTTGACGCCTCCCCGTCGACCTCTCTCGCCGCCCTCTCCATCAACTCCTCGTAGGAGAGAGGGGGAACTCTCTTCAGCTCCATTCGGAAGAACCCCTGCTGCAGGCCCAGGGTAAAGGCCATCATCAGACTATGGCCTGGCATCTCTTGGACCTGGGTAACTTCCTCCTGAAATCGATCCACGTAGCTCCCCAACGTCTCGTTCACTCCTTGCTTAATGTGGAACAAAGACTCAGACTCCTTCTTCCTCTTCTTCGAAGTAGTGAACCTCAGCATGAACCCTCGGCGCAAGTCCTCGAAGCAATAGATGGAACTAGCCGGCAGCTGGTGGAACCACTCCCTCGCCTTCTCCCGGAGGGTGATGGCGAAGAGTCGGCATTTGAATCTGTCCGACATCTGTCGGATGGAGACCACATCCTCGAACCATTGGACATGCTGGACCGGGTCTCCCTTCCCAGTGTAGTAAGACATCTCGGGTTCCCTGAACCCATCTGGGACGGGAGCTGAGGAGACCAGCTCACTGAAGGGACTGCCCCCCCCCCCCCCCCCCCGCTGGGCGAGCCGGCGAGTCTCGCGAGCCCAACTCGCCGAACCTGCCTCGGCTTGCCGAGCCGGGGAAAATCTCGCGCCCCGGGAGCTCGCACGCTCGGCCTTCCTCGGCCACTTCCTTCCCAGCTCGCCGGCCAGGGGCGTCCTCGCCCAAAGAGGGGGCGGCCGCGATCTGTGCTGTCGGAGTCGAGTACTCGGCCCACGCGCCGAGTGCGAACTTGACGAGGCCCAGTACCTTGTTCCTGAAGTCCTCCAACATCCCCACCGTTGCGAGAGGCGGGGGGGGGGGGGGGGGGGGGGGGCGGTGAGTCCTGCCTGTCAGATCCTTGTCCTCCCGTCATTGAGCTCGCCGAAGCTTTTCTGCACTGACCACTGATCCACGCTCACCGCACCAAAATGTTGAAACCGGAATCCGGCCTCTTGTGGAGTTCGACCCTTGGGGAAGGGGTGGTCTCGCGCCTACTTCCCTCCTGCAAGAAAAACAACGAGGAAGGCAAGAAGAAACAGACCCAAGGGCTCGGCAGGGAGGTCCCACCACAAAACCGGAAGATCTCTGAGCGCTTCCCCTCCTTAGCCAGAAGCCGAGCTAAGGTACCCTCAGAAAGCACTTGAAAACGAGAGTAAGGAAGCACTTCCAAGCGTGTCCTCTGAGGTACCCCTTGAGTCTTATTTATAGTTTTTTGGAATCTGAACTGCCAATAACCAAAAGAACTGACCTGAAAATACCAAAAAGCCCCTGGTTGGGTCTGCCAACAGCCAAACTCCGCTGTCCTGAGGAGCTATTCGCACCCCTGGGGAGTCAGCTCGCCTCCAATCCCCCTCCGCGGGAGGCGGGCAGGACCTGGCTCCAGCGGTCCGCCTATTCTTCCTGGGCGAGCGCGAGCCGGACTGCCGCGACCTGCCTGTCTTTTGCTGGGGCGGACAGGAGACCAGGTCGCGTGTAGGGGCTGGCCGGCGGCCATCGCGACCCCCCGATCAGCTCGCTAGTCGCGGGTTGCTGAACCCATCCGCTCGTACTGGTGCGACGAAGAGCACCCCCCGCTTTGGTCAGCTATTCTCTGCGCGAGCGGGGGAGTAGGGGAACCGTCTCTCCCGGCTCGCTCGCCTGAAGTGGGCGGGAGCGGGCCAGCCCCCCTGCCGTATATCTGCTTGCTGCTTGGGTGCGGGTCGCGGGGCTAGGTCTGCTCGACCTCCCTGGCGGGACCCGCTCGCCGAACACGGGGTTGTACATAAATAGTGTCTCCACAGCTTCAAGGCAAAAATCACGGCCGCTAACTCCAAGTCATGGACCGGATAGTTCCTTTCATGCACTTTTAGCTGTCTCGAGTCATAAGCTATTACACTTCCGTGTTGCAGTAGCATGCAAACCAAACCGCTGCCCGAAGCATCACTATAAATCTCATAGCCTTCGGTTCCACATGACGAACTCAGCACAGGCGCCGTGGTCAACCGACATTTCAACTCCTCAAAAGCTCGTGCGCACTTCGGCGTCCAAACGAACTTATGCTCCTTCCTCATCAAAGTAGTGAGAGGTAACGCTATCCGCGAGAAGTTCTCTACGAAGCGCCTATAATAGCCGGCAAGCCCCAGAAAGCTCCGGACTTCCGCTACCGTAGCAAGCTCAGGCCACTCCCGTATCGCAACAATCTTCGCCGGATCCACAGCAATACCCTCTCCACTAACTATATGACCGAGGAACACCACTGAGGATAGCCAAAACTCGGACTTCGAGAACTTGGCATACAACTGATTTCTCCTTAGCGTCTCCAAAACAAAATGAAGATGCTTGAAGTGATCTTCCTCACTTTGCGAGTACACCAAAATATCGTCGATGAAGACAATCACGAAATGGTCCAAGTATTCCCTGAAAGTTCTGTTCATCAAATCCATGAACACTGACGGCGCATTAGTCAGCCCAAACGGCATGACCGTAAAATCATAATGCCCGTATCTCGTACTAAACGCTGTATTCGGGATATCACTCTCCCTTATTCGCAGCTGATAGTACCCAGCCTTGAGATCCAACTTCGAGTACACCGTCGACCCGACTAACTGATCAAAAAGATCATCAATCCGAGGGATCGGGTACTTGTTCTTCTCCATCAACTTATTGAGCTCCCGATAATCAATACATAGCCTCAAGCTTCCGTCCTTCTTCTTAACAAAGAGGACCGGTGCTCTCCAAGGCGAAGAACTCGGGCGCACATACCCTTGCTCCAACAACTCTTGCAGTTGAACTTTCAGCTCTGTTATTTCCTTATGCGCTAGCCGATAAGGAGATCGTGACACAGGCTTTGCACCTGGCACTAGCTCGATCGTAAAATCTATCTCCCGCTGAGGCGGGGCTCCAGGAAGATCTGCGGGGAACACATCAGGGTATTCCGATACCACTGAAATACAATCCAACGTGGGCTTCGGCTTAGCAACCTCCACTAGTGTAAAGAACAGTTCTGCACCGGCACGAACCGCCTTCACCACCTGAAGAGCAGACATCAACTTCTTGCTCGACCCCTTTAAGCCCGTAAAAGTCGTTTCACGACTTGCTCCCAGCTTGACTTCCTTGCTACCGCAATCTATATGGGCTTGCTGCTCCGAGAGCCAGTCCATGCCAAATATGACGTCGAACTCCACCAACGGAAGTAAAGACGCCCGCAGGTCGAACTCCTGATCCCCAATACAAATCTTAACATCGCAGATCCTATCCGCTCGGAAACACACGGGTATCGAACACGCCCGTGTTCGACCTGACACGCCCGTGTTCCACCTGACACGGCCGTGTGGCCGGCCGTGTACCCCCATCATTTTTCCCCGAAAACAACCCGAGCACTGCACTGGTTCTAGGACACGCCCGTGCCCTTGCCCGTGTTACCTCGACACGCCTGGGCTCCATGCCGTGTACACGGTCTCGACACTCGACACTTCGTCGAGCGAAGATCGTCGACCTGATGACACGGCCTTGGACACGCCCGTGTCCTAGGCTGTGTGCCTTGTCTCGACACAATGTCGAGACCAAAGCGTCGACTTCCCGGGACGAGTGTCGACACGGGTTGACACGCCCTGGGACACGCCCGTGTCATAGGCCGTGTGTCATGTCTCGACACTTCGTCGAACGCAGAGTGTCGACTTCGCGGGCTAAGTGTCGACACGGGTCGACACGCCCTGCGACACGCCCGTGTCGCAGGCCGTGTGCCCAGTCTCGACACAATGTCGAGACCAAAGTGTCGACTTCCCGGCTGAGTGTCGACACAAGCTTGACACGCCCTGGGACACGCCCGTGTCCCAGGCCGTGTGCCTGCAGCCAGAACCCAAAACTGGCCGAAAACGTCCCCCGTCGCTCCTTTGAGTTTCGGGGCGTTACACCGGTGATCAGCCCTCTCTCCTCCTCCTCCTTCTTCCTCTCTCTTTTTCTCTCTAGAAATGTAGTAAGAGAAAGTCAAAAGCCAAATGAGTTTCCCCAACCCGTTCTCAGCCTTAAGAAGACAGGGAGTCCTCTCAGCCCTTGGATCCAGGCCTTAAGAAGACAGGAATGGATGGCCACGATTTCACCAAAAATCCTAAATTTTGCCTGACACGGCCTGTGACACGCCTGTGTCCATGGCCGTGTTCCCTAAGCGGTGCTCAACCGACTAATCAAACCCAGTGACACGCCCATGGGACACGCCCGTGTCATGGGCCGTGTCACCCGACACGTCTTTAGACACGCCCGTGTCTGTGGCCGTGTCCGTTAGGCTGAAAAAAATCCCAAAATCACCCGAGACTCACACGGCCTGTGACACGCCCGTGTCCCAGGCCGTGTGCCCATACACGGCACGAGACACGCCCCAGCACCCAGCTCAAATTTGTCGGGCTGAGTTCGTCGACCACGCTGACACGCCCTGTGACACGCCCGTGTCACAGGCCGTGTCCTAAGCACTCGACGATCGTCGACCAAATTTTGTCGACCACTCGTCGACTGTTCCTCTCGACACTCGACGCACGCAGGACATGCCCTGGGACATGCCCGTGTCCCAGGCCGTGTCACCCCAACACTAAGCCTGCTGAAAAATGGGTTGTTACACCCCGCGCCACTTCTAGTCACCTATAATTGTGAAACACATAATTTAGTGACTAGACAAATTGCCAAAAAGCAATTATAGGATCACGCAGGTTTCTCAAGCATGTGTATTTTCATGCCTAAGTTGAAATTCATGGAATCTTTCATGTTATAATGGTAGCGCACAAACATGTGCTCACCACCCCTTAAAAGAATTCGACCACAAATTCGAATAAGAACAACCGACACTAGAGTATGATACCAAATTATAACACCCACATTCAACATGTAGGATATAATACCAGATCCGGCTAGGTCCCCGTGTCATATTCTACAAACATTTAGTAGAGTTACGTGTTGAGACCATAATCCATTTATGCATCATAATTTAGAGTGCATTTTAGAGGAAGCTAATTAAATTGCTTAGAACCCAACCAAACGAATGTCCACTAAACCAAAGTTGGAATGATAACTCAAATACACTAATCATTATGGCCTTAAGGCCTAAAAGTCCACCTAGTGTCAACTACCTTCACCTATGGGGGGGGGGAATAGGTGACGTGCAGCGTTTTAGCGGAATTAAAATTGTACCTGCACAAGAAAACAAAACAGCACAGCACAGAAGGGACACAAGCAAATTATAGTGGTTCCCCGATTTGGGTACATCCACTTTCCCCCTTCGACCTATCTCCCAACCAGGGACGACTCGGTCACTTCACCAACAGGATTGAAATCCAATCCTTGCACTAACGGAAGGAACCCTTCCACACGTAGGAGACAACACTCCCACAACACGGGTTGCACCCAACCCTTACAACTAGGAACCAACGTTCCTTTACAACAAAAATGAAAATAGAATGTACAAGAAATACAAACAACTTTTGAAGACTAAGGTGTCCCTCTTCGTTCGATGACGTGTTCTTGAGGTCAACGAAGAGTCCACAACCCTAGATCTCACTTGGAGAGAATCTCCCCGAAACCGGCGGCGGCAAGAGGGGCGGCGGCTTGGTTCTCGGGATCGACGGAGACAACGGTGTGCGGCTGCTGTACTTTGGAGATTCAATCTTCGTAGCAAAGCTAGCAAGGTCTTCCAACGGTCACACTAGGATCGATCGTCTCGATCGATTCGGAAGGGGAAGGTTTTCCCGATCAACGAATCAAGAGACAAAGGATCTCTGGTTAGACGCGTGAGACGCAGTGCTTGGCTAATCTTCTGTCACCGGAAGATCTGGAAGAACCACGATCAAAAGCGGCGAACAACTAGCACGAGCGGCGACGACGGCGGAGCAGGTATCGCGATCTAGGTCACGTCGGCGGCTCGTGTATATTTTTCTGTGTATCTTTACTGTTCAAAATACGCGTGTATTTATACGCTAGAATACTCCTTTATGACCGTTATGGGTCCCACCTGAAGAAACCCTAAAAGCGGTTCAAATCAGCGTCTTAACGTTTGATCCGGTCCAGCGGGATCCAGAAAATCGTCTAAGGCAAAATCGGCGAGAATCGAAGGTGATTCTCGTCGAATCGGCGAGAATCGAAGGTGATTCTTGTCGATTCGGCGAGAATCAAAGGTGATTCTCGTCGATTTTGACTTATTGGCACGCTCTGATTTAGCCTGATAGAGACGGCGAGAATCAGCCAGTGATTCTCGACGATTCGGCGAGAATCACTAATGATTCTCGCCAAATCGGCGAGAATCACTTCGTGATTCTCGTCGAGTATCACTTAGACGATTTTTCGTCTTTCCACCCATGAGCTGCTCCTTGACCCATCCTTGCTCCTTGTCTGCTTTTGCATTGTCACGGCCCTGTACTTGAAGATAAGTACACTCCAATAGAGAGAGTACACGTAGGCCAACACATTGATCTGCTCAACGAGGGATTACGTCGCGCAGACCCGTGTTTATTGACCTACTGCACCCTGACATTGGTGTGTACTTAGCGTGGAATAACTGCAAGCACAACTTAAAAGAATTCATCAAATACATTGTCTATTTACTTTAGCTTGTTCAGGGGCTTCTTCAAATCAGGTACATTGTGGATACAATACCCAACAATCTCCCCCTATTTGAAGAAGCATAAACCCTACAAGCTAAGGTGAATAGAGCGTATGGGAATGAAAATCATAAACTTAAAATCGAGTTGAGAGAGATATTCATTACCAATACCAATTGCTTGAGAGCAACCTTGGAGCCACCTTAGCCTTAGCCGAGAGGGTAATCTCTCCCTTTTCGGCTTCTGCAAATCTGGGTCTGTTGCATTTGACCCCTTGCTCCCCCTCAGTTCTTGCACCTGTGCTTACACTTGAGTTCCTGACAGAGGCTCCCCCTAGATGCACGAGCCGGGAACGTCTGTAGTCTTCAGTCCTCAGAGTTTAGCATCCCCAATTCAGTTTTGAAAAGACTGAACTTGGCTTCGTCTAAGGGATTTGTGAAAATATCTGCAATCTACTTGTCCGTGGGGACATAACAGAGAGAGATGTCCTTGTTCTCCACGTGCTCCCGAATGAAGTGGTAGCGCACTTCAATATGCTTCGTTCTGATGTGCGATACCGGATTGTTGGCAATTGCAATTGCACTGGAGGAGTCGCAGTACATTGGTACTTCCGTGAACTGAAGGTCGTAGTCGGCTAACTGGTTTCTGATCCATAGGAGTTGTGCGCAACAGCTGCCTGCCGAGATGTACTCAGACTCTGCTGTGGAGGTTGCTACACAATTCTGCTTCTTGCTGTTCCATGAGATAAGCCTTCTTCCGAGGAATTGACACGTCCCGGAAGTGCTTTTTCTGTCATCCCTACTTCCTGCAAAATCAGCATCTGAAAAGCCTATTAGCTCGACATCATTGTTTCTCGGGTAACACAAGCCAAGATTGGGAGTACCTTTAAGGTATCTTAGAATTCGCTTTGCAGCGACATAGTGAGATTCCTTAGTGTTCACCTGATATCTGGCACAAACACATGTGGATAACATGATATCCGATCTACTGGCAGTAAGGTAGAGCAGGGATCCAATGATGCTTCTGTATTTGGTTTCATCGAAAGGTTTTCCTTTCTCATCCTTATCCAGAGACATAGTGGATCCCATTGGAGTCCTCAGAGAGGTTGCATTCTCCATACCGAATTTCTTGAGGAGTTCATGTGTGAACTTCGTCTGAGAGATGAAGATTCCATCCGCAGACTGTTTCACTTGAAGTCCCAAGAAATACTTTAGCTCTCCCACACTGCTCATTTCAAACTTTCCTTGCATAAGTTTAGAAAATTTTTTGCAAAGATTGTTGTCCGTTGAGCCGAATATAATGTCATCGACATAGATTTGCACCAGCAAAATCTTGCCTTTGACTTCCCTGAGAAACAATGTCTTATCTATTTTACCTCTAGAGAACTTGTTCTCAAGAAGAAAACTAGATAAAGTCCCATACCAAGCTCGTGGAGCTTGTTTTAAACCATATAGAGCTTTATTAAGAAAATATACATAATTCGGATAAGTATGATTGACAAAACCTGGGGGTTGAGCGACGTATACTTCCTCTTTCAGGTCTCCGTTCAAGAATGCAGATTTCACATCCATTTGATAGACTGTGAATCCTTTGTGTGAAGCATACGCCAGGAACAATCTGATTGCCTCGAGTCTTGCCACTGGTGCAAAGGTCTGGTCGAAGTCAATCCCCTCCTCCTGTCTGTAACCTTGAGCCACCAGCCTGGCCTTGTTCTTTATGATGACACCATGTTCATCCAGTTTATTTCTGAAGATCCACTTGGTGCCAATCACATTCTGCTTTTGTGGTCTGGGAACCAGCGTCCAAACGTTGCATCGTTCGAATTGATGCAGTTCATCTTGCATGGCCAAAATCCATGCTGCATCTTTGTTTGCCTCGTCGAACTTCTTTGGCTCAACCTGTGACAGGAAACTGAGATGAAAAATCTCGTTAATAGTACCTCTTCGTGTTCTGACACCGTCACGAGGATCTCCAATGATCTGATCTCTAGGATGATCCCTCACGTGCCGGAGCTCTAGAAGTCTGGCGTCTGGAGCTTCGACTACTTCTTGGGCTTCTCCTTCTTCTAAGGGATTTTCTTCATTTTGATCTTCAACATTTCCAGTCGACGTTGAGGTGGAAACTTTGACGTACTTAGGAGTTTCATCTTTAGCGGTCTCATCGAGACACAGCTGTTCAAGTCGTGCACCTGCATCTTCAAGAATACTGCTGGAAGAATTGTTGTTAAGCAAGCTTCCTTCATCAAATACAACATTAATTGATTCCTCTACCACTAGGGTTTTCTTATTAAAGACCCTGTAAGCCCGACTGTGGGCACTATAGCCCATGAATATGCCTTCGAAGCATTTTTCACCAAATTTAGTACGCGGGTACTTCCCATTATTCAGTACATAACATCTGCAACCAAAAATCCTTAAGTAGGACATGGTTGGTTTCCTGCCTCTCAGTAGCTCATAAGGCATCTTACGATGATGCTTGTTGATTAATGCTCGGTTTTATACATGACAAGCTGTATTGACCGCCTCCGCCCAGAAGTATTCTGGGAGAGAAGCGTCTTTGAACATTGTCGTGCAAGCTTCAATGAGAGTTCTATTTCTCCTCTCCGCAACTCCATTTTGCTGAGGAGTGCGCGGGGAGGAAAACTCATGAAAGATACCTTGCTCTTCACAAAACTCTGTCATAGCACCAGATTCGAATTCTGTTCCATGGTCACTTCGGATTTTGACCACAGAGCAGTTAAATTCGTTCTGAACCTGCTTGACAAAACTAGTGAAGATGTCAAACGTATCTGACTTTCGTTTTAAGAAGAACACCCATGTAAACCGAGAGTGATCATCAACTATCACTAGCGTATAGGACTTGCCTCCCAAGCTATGAACTTGCATTGGACCAAACAAGTCCATATGCAGAAGATAAAGACATCGGGAAGAGTCTTTGTCTGCAATGCTCTTAAAGGTAGCCCGAGTCTGTTTGCCCATTTGGCATGCAGGACAGGGGCTATCTTTGATGCACTTGATAATGAGAGCATCTCTTACTAAGTTTTTAGAAAACAGCATACTAATTGTTTTGAAATTGATATGTGACAATCTCTTGTGTCATTGTTCACAAAGAGATGCACTCCCTGTTGCCACTAGGCATACGGGGGTAGATGAATCTAAACTAAGAAAATTTAAGCAGAAGATATTTCTGCTCCTAATGTCTGTTAATACCGTCTCAGAAGAGGCACATGATATTATCAGACATTTATCCTTGCAGAACTTAACGTCATAACATTTATCACATAACTGACTTACACTGATCAGGTTATGATTTAACCCTTCAACATAAGCCACGTCGGTGATAGAGATTATACCGTTGGAAATCATACCGTAACCTCTAGTAACTCCTCGATTTGACCCCCCAAAGATGACTTTGGGACCATTCTCGACTGGAGTGTAATCACGCAGCAGGCTTCTTGTCCCAGTCATATGTCGGGAGCATCCACTGTCCAAGTACCATATTGGCGTTTTGCTGGCCTTTGGACATTCCTGCAAAATAAAATTAATTTTCCTTAGTAACCCAATCAAACTTGGGTCCTAGATTCTTGGTTAGCATACTCCCCCTCGGGTGGTTAACCTTACGAGTGGTCGGCCTCACATTGCTAACATAGGGAGTCTCGTTATACCTCGGATTAAACCAACAATCCACGACAAAGTGACCAACTTTGCCACAACACCAACAATCAAATCTGTTGTACCTCTTCCTAGGCTCCGGCTTTACCCTGAGAATGGTGGGTATAGCCGGGGCCTTGGATCTGGAGGTGGAGGCATCATAGTGATTGCAGTCACATGACTTTTTCACCTTTTGTTTCTTCAGTATAACAGACTTGGCTTTTGGTGTCTGCTCTCCATTATGGCCGCTGGAGAATTGACCATAATTTCCCATATGGATTTCCTCATAAGATGCCTTGAAGACACTCTCACCGAAGTTGCGGGGGAAAGTCCAACCATCATATCGGCTCTTTGGCTTTGCAACCGAGGGCCGGAAATGATGACCAAAGGTTGACTCAAAGTCATGTTGGTTGCAAGGAAAGCCAGGCTTTCTGAACGCAACAGGACTGATGGGAGCTTTTCCCTTTTCAGCAGCAGAGGCCTTCTTGGCGGCCTTATTCTTTCTCTGGTTCCTGTTTCTCCTGGATGAGGAACCAGATACCCCTACATGCCCCAAGCCAGCTCCTTTGGCCTGAGCAGAGAAGGTATCAACAACTGGAAAAACTGTTTTTGGCATAGAGAAGCACTTGACGATCTTCCTTTCTGCCGCAAGTTGTTCTTCCAACTTGTCGACTTCCTCCTGCTTAAGATCAAGGAGCTTAAGAGACTCTGAATGCTTTGAGGTCAGGTCTAGGTGCTCCTGTCGGAGAGAGATTAAGTTGGTGATCTCTTCCCTTAGGGATACACTCTCACCCTTAAGGAATTTCACTTCCTTTTTCTCAGCCTTCAATCTCTTACGGCACTCCTCGAAAGTGTTGAGCAGAAGTTCATACTTCTCGAGGAGCTCCGCTTCGCGGGCCGAAAGGCTATCCTCAGGGTCATCATCCTGAGACTCAGGATCAGAGTCAGAGTCGGAGAGAGAGGTGTGAGCTTTTACCTTCCCAGTAAATGGGGGGCATTCTCCTTCTGAGTCGGAGCGACCCACCAGCCTGAAGTAGGCTTCCTCATCATCACTGGAGTCTGAGGAATCAGATTCACTCAGTGTCTTTGGCTTTTTGGCGATGTAGCTCCTCTCTTTCTTCTTATCTCTAGAGGACTTGTGCTCCTCTCCAATCCCCTTTTCTCTCTTGCCTTGGTGGCAGTCGGTCACGACGTGTCCTGGCTTATTGCATCCAAAACAAATAATGTCAGAGGAGCGATGTTTGTTCGGTTTAGATGTATACCTGTCAGAAGAATAATTTTTCTTCTGATGCCTGGAGGTGGAGCCATCTCACTTTCTTTGATTTCTCATCTTGAGGAACTTCTTGAATTCTCGGGTGATGAGGGAGAAATCTTTCTCAGACAACTCTGAGCTGGAGGAGCATGGCTCGGAGTCCTCCTCCTCATCCTTTTTCCTGGCACGGTATGAAACCGCACCCTTGCCCTTCCTGGAGTGAATGGCTTTTAGAGCCACAGTCTTTTCCTTGGCTGCAGCCTTCTTTGCTTCCTCTTCTGCTTTCCGTGTATTCAGTTGAAGCTCATAGAACATCATCTTCCCAAACAGAATTTGCGGGTCTGTTTCAGCTAGTCTTCCAAACTCTCGGATGGCGCAGATCTTTGTGTCCCATTCTTTAGTAAGGGACCTAAGGAATTTATCATTAAGTTCACCATCAGTGAACACTCTTCCATATCCTTTGAGGGCATTGACAATCTTGAGGAAGTTCTCGAAGGTGACTCTGATCTCTTCCTTAGGCCCTTGTCTGAAGGCCTCATATTTCTGGTTCAGGAGCGATCTCCGATCATCTCTCACTTCATCAGTGCCCTTCATTAGGATAATCGGGCTGTGTCAGATCTCCTTTGCTGTCCTGCAGTTGCAGAAGTTCTGCATCATTGAGTCATCAACCGCGCTGACCAGAATGTTCTGCGCCTTCTTGTCAAGTCCCACCAGCACCATCTCGTCCTTGTCCATTTCAGAAATTTTCTTTGGCACTTTCTTGGTAGGATCGATGGTGGAGACCTTAGTGGGGACATAAGATCCCTCCTCCACGATCATGAAGAGTCGAGGATCGACCGCTTCCATGTAGAACCTGATCCTTTCCTTCCAGATAGGAAAGTTGAGCCTGGTGCACACTGGGATCTTTCTTGTGTACTTGAGTCCGTCCATAGTAGATGTTTGCCTTCTTATTGACACTGGTGGCAGGATTCTACTCAAGGTGTGAACCTTTTTGATGAGTAACCTCGCTTTGATACCACTTGAAAGTCCACCTAGTGTCAACTACCTTCACCTATGGGGGGAGGGGGAATAGGTGACGTGCAGCCTTTTAGCGGAATTAAAATTGTACCTGCACAAGAAAACAAAACAGCATAGCACAGAAGGGACACAAGCAAATTATAGTGGTTCCCCGATTTGGGTACATCCACTTTCCCCCTTCGACCTATCTCCCAACCAGGGACGACTCGGTCACTTCACCAACAGGATTGAAATCCAATCCTTGCACTAACGGAAGGAACCCTTCCACACGTAGGAGACAACACTCCCACAACACGGGTTGCACCGAACCCTTACAACTAGGAACCAACGTTTCTTTACAACAAAAATGAAAATAGAATGTACAAGAAATACAAACAACTTTTGGAGACTAAGGTGTCCCTCTTCGTTCGATGACGTGTTCTTGAGGTCAACGAAGAGTCCACAACCCTAGATCTCACTTGGAGAGAATCTCCCCGAAACCGGCGGCGGCAAGAGGGGCGGCGGCTTGGTTCTCGGGATCGGCGGCGACAACGGTGTGCGGCTGCTGTACTTTGGAGATTCAATCTTCGTAGCAAAGCTAGCAAGGTCTTCCAACGGTCACACTAGGATCGATCGTCTCGATCGATTCGGAAGGGGAAGGTTTTCCCGATCAACGAATCAAGAGACAAAGGATCTCTGGTTAGACGCGTGAAACGCAGTGCTTGGCTAAGCTTCTTTCGCCGGAAGATCTGGAAGAACCACGATCAAAAGCGGCGAACAACTAGCACGAGCGGCGACAGCGGCGGAGCAGGTATCGCGATCTAGGTCACGTCGGCGGCTCGTGTATATTTTTCTGTGTATCTTTACTGTTCAAAATACGCATGTATTTATACGCTAGAATACTCCTTTATGACCGTTATGGGTCCCACCTGAAGAAACCCTAAAAGCGGTTCAAATCAGCGTCTTAACGTTTGATCCGGTCCAGCGGGATCCAGAAAATCGTCTAAGGCAAAATCGGCGAGAATCGAAGGTGATTCTTGTCGAATCGGCGAGAATCGAAGGTGATTCTCGTCGATTCGGCGAGAATCAAAGGTGATTCTCGTCGATTCGGCGAGAATCAAAGGTGATTCTCGTCGATTTTGACTTATTGGCACGCTCTGATTTAGCCGGATAAAGACGGCGAGAATCAGCCAGTGATTCTCGACGATTCGGCGAGAATCACTAATGATTCTCGCCGAATCGGCGAGAATTACTTGGTGATTCTCGTCGAGTATCACTTAGACGATTTTTCGTCTTTCCACCCATGAGCTGCTCCTTGACACATCCTTGCTCCTTGTCTGCTTTTGCATTGTCACGGCCCTGTACTTGAAGATAGGTACAATCCAATAGAGAGAGTACACGTAGGCCAACACATTGATCTGCTCAACGAGTGATTACGTCACGCAGACCCGTGTATATTGACCTACTGCACCCTGACATTGGTGTCTACTTAGCGTGGAATAACTGCAAGCACAACTTAAAAGAATTCATCAAATACATTGTCTATTTAATTTAGCTTGTTCATGGGCTTCTTCAAATCAGGTACATTGTGGATACAATACCCAACAAGGCCTTACAACTATTTTCTCAAATATAAGTGTTTTACAAACATCGGCACGCAGGCCGGCCAGACATGAAATAGTAAAAGCACGCTTCGCATGACCTTCGAGGGACAACACAACAAATAGGTCTTCCGCTCGCTACTTCCCACATGGCTCAGTTGCACCTGCATAAAATAATTCCACACCAACAGTGGCAAACAATGAAACGGTCAGCAATAGCTGACTAAATTATAATGACCCCGCCCCTCATACTGTGAGGTGGTGCTCCTTCCCGACAGACATTTAGTATAGATATATTATGGCAATAAAACGTGAAATTTAAGCACCATTCACCACAGACATTAGCATAGATGGCCACACACCCCGTGCACTCAGGACATATTATCAGTGTACTTAGATTTTATAGGGTCCATTGATCATAATGTCCCAGATTCGAAGAAGGCCCACAAGTCAATAGTATACACAAGATGTATTTGATGCATGCCATTAGTTCAATGTATGCAGGTAGTTCTCTGGTGAACTGATTTGACAGGTTGTCAAAGTCATAAAGTCAGATGGACTCGTGATAGGATGTTGCCAAAGCATAAATCTGGTTAAGTCCAATAGAGTTGATTGAAGGCCGTTCACTCAACGCCAATAGGCTAAAATTGTCGACTGATGCTTCGGCAGTCAAAGCATCAGTATTGTCATAGCAGAAATCTGGTTAAGTCTAGAAGCGTTGAGTAAAGGCAGTTCACTGAATGTCTAAAATCAAAAGTGTCGACAGGATAACATGAAGTAAATGCTGCAGGGTTGCTGTTAAAGATATCTATCTAAGCCTCTATTTGTTTGGGCGTTTCGTGGCTCCGTTTTGGGCAAATGCCGACGGAAGGCGGGTAAACAAATGAACCCCCGCGGCGTTTGCTCCGTTTCCACCCGCCCGCCTTGAGAAACGCACCAAAAAGCTCTGTTTGGAGCAGCCACCTCCCCCCTCCATTTCGAACACTCCGTTTCCACCCGTCGGATCGACCCGCCACCGACGAAACAAATGAAGCCTAAGTCTAGATGCGTTGAATGAAGGAAGTTCACTCAACGCCTCCTCGGCTAACAATTCCACTAAGGACAAAAGCGTTGAGTGAAAAAACATCATTCAACGCCTCATCAAGAACTCTGGCAAAGTCTGAAGGCATTGAGTGAAGAAGACTCAATCAATGTCTTCATATAAAATAATTTGACTAAGTCAAGATGCGTCGAGTGATGATGGTTCACTCGACGGCTAAGATGTTAGACCAGAATTGTCTACAATCATTGAGTGATAAAAGATCACTCAATGAACTCAATGACACCAGTTAGAATTTAGTTAAGTACCAGTGCATTGAGTGATAAGGCTTCACTCAACGCCCAAGCATAATTACTGGAATTTTGACTAAGTTCATAGGATCTGAGTCATGCTACCGTCAACAGAATTTCAAACAACGTGATTTCATCTTGATACAAGACAAAATGCACCGCTTGGCTATTCTACAGTAATTAATGCAAACGTGGTGGTGCAGCTAACTACTCTGGTGGTCCATACTACTCAAAGAGTCATTGGATGACAAGATACAAAGTGTAGAGTTCTGAGAAAGAAAAACACAAATTTTTGAAGAGTGATTTTTTAATCAACTGATGTTCTTCCTTAAGTGAAAAATTTCTCTACAATAAGTTGATCCAGAGATTGTCTGATAACTTTAGACAAAGTTTGTTGATTGAAGATACACAAAGAATAAAAAACTCATTTGATCTTCTTCAGCAAGTTCAGGAACTTGTTTTTCCGAGTTCTTCCCAGCTCAAGCTAAAACTTCCTGAAGATCTGCTATCTTGGAATAAAGAATAAGATTGCAATCTCAGTCCAGAGAGAAGACTCAGAGAACATTTTCTTTGGAGTAATTTCATCATCAAAAACCTACTCTTTTCTTAGGATCTTAACAGATCTGAGCTCTAAGCCTGATTTATAAAGACTGAGCATAGGATCCTTCTGCAGATCTGAGGTAGGGCCTGTGTACCTGATCTGTAGGTGAGCTATTTCACTGAGTGTAAGTCTATCCTCCTAGCCTGAGCTGTAAGACTTTCTCTAAAGTTTGAGGTAGGAGATCTGTGGATCAATGAGCTGTAGGAGCATATTTGCTCTGAGTGGTAGGGCCTTGGGCCTAAGGTAATACTTGGAGGTGTCTAAGATATCCTGAGAGATCTGTGTTGTAAGCTCTTTTGCAGAGTTTGGAGAAGTTGTCCTTTTCTAACAAAATGTTAGAAAGGGGTGAGGGGCAGTGGATGTACCCAAAACTTGGGGAACCAGTTTAAATACATATATATTGATTTTGTATTTTATAAAACTAACATTACACTAAGTCACAACACACCAAAGTAAGAAGATTGTGCAAAAAGACACAAAAACCTATTCACCCCCCCCCCCCCTCTAGGTGTTTAGCTACTCTTAAAACTAAGACTTTCAAATTCAAGCCCCACCACCGTTCACAAGGATGGTCTACAGATGAGCATTCTCTTTCAGTGTGCTGAGATTCAAGCCCCACCCGCTTCAGCTTGAAAGTCTTTCTTTCCTGAAGCCAAAGACTCTCCCTATACAACGACAAATTCATGTTGAGTTTCAAGCCACTGACTTACTCTAAATAGAACGCCACAAGGTGGGTACAGGTCAGCCACAACCCATTGCTCATACCGTCAGGCTTGCAAGTAACGACTCCCTTACTGATTCACACAATACATAACCACGTTATGTTCTAAGTCTGGCACTCACGGCCACCATAGTGGAGCAATCCAAGCTCACAACACAATATACAGGCCCCCAGGTCTCCACGAAACAGGTCTCACAAATATTTCTCACTGGGAGCTATCCATGGCGATAGTGCCACAATCACGCGGTAGGGGACAGACTACCATTTCATTCCCAAAATTAGTGTTTTCCTGGAGACCTACTCTAGTACTATCACTTTAGCAACTTGTACACCCCGTGACTCTAAATATTACATGTTTACCACAGAGTCTTCTCCGACAAAAAAACAATCATCACCAATCGAGACCAACCTGTGTGGATGGGCTTCACACAATATGCGTTAGGGTGAACCCAAAACTGACATAAAGTGTTTACCAAAGTGCCAATCCTGTCGCTCCTGTAAACACCAATTCTGGCTCTCGCTGCCACCTCTCCTAGTGCAGACCTAGCAGTCTTCAGAGACAAAGAGGGATTTCCCTTCTCCATCCTGGATCATGTTTAATAATGTGCCGACATTCTAACCGTTTGTATGGATTCTGTAGAGCTACAAATTCCTTTTGCGTGAACTCACTCGGGTGCCAAGAACTATTCTAGAGGATCTTGATTGAGTGTCAACTCAATCCCACTCAGGTATACTCATATTTTATGTTATGCAAACTTCTTAATCAATGCTCATCGCAAGATCCAAGTTTCTCTTTAGGATTTTCTTAAACTTTATTTTGCTAGGCACATTTGATATGCTATCAAGTAAAACCCTACACATTCAAATGTCAAAACAAAAGAATAGCATGTCCAAGGTTTTCAAGAAAAGAATCGTTACCTTTGTAGATCATTTTGTAGCCATGAACTTGTAATTGATCCGGACTAAAGCACTCACCTTGCCCGCTACTTCCCACTTGGCTTCAGTCTTCTTCTTCCTCTCATTTCCTACTTCTCATTCTATCTCAAAGTGGAAGAGAGAGAGAGAGACAGAGAGAGAGAGAGAGTTTAAAGCTAAAAGATGAGAAGGATTTTCTTCAAAACCCTCTTAACCATCCGGTCTCTTAGCTGAGCAACAGGATCACCAAACCAAAACACATGGATGGCCCGATTTAATCCGCCACTCTTTTTAAATTTGCTACCACCACACAGTAGCACATGTTGTGGGGTGGTAGCTTAGTCGTTGGTGGTGGGCTTACCCAACACCGCTTAACGGCTTAACGACCGCCTCAACATCACTTGACAAGTGCATGCTATTGCCAGCAGTATGGCTGCCGCCTAGCATTAGCAAAATCAACTGCATCAAGTTTTTGACTGCATTTATTGGATCGACTGCAAGGATTTGACAGGATTAACTTAATCACTACCACCAACGTTAGCGCTACCACCTGGTGGTAGCTTCTAGTAACCAAAAACTTGTTGTTTTCATATCTGGGAAACCTGGGGTATTACACTTTCACCGCTTCCTAAGCACCCATATTCACATTTTTCTATATTGTCCATGTCAAGCCCAAGATCATTCCTAGCATTGTGAATATCAAAGAGTGGAAACTCACCTTCAATTTTCTCAGATGAGAGGAAACACCAAAAAGACATAAAACCCAGCTTGGTGGATGAAGAACAACAATTATAGCTCAACCCCGAAGGGTTTTCACAGAAGAACCCCGAAAATGCTGAAAATCCCAAAACAGTCCGCAAATAGGGCGTATATACTAAATCAGACAGAATTTGATCATACATGGCTTGACAAACGATCGTGCGTGTAAACCGTAAGTCGACCTGTGCTATTAAGATGCCAGATATTGAAAATTTGGCTCCCGTGTGATTTTGTCACAAACGGTTAAAACCAATTATGAGAGGCAAAATAACACGGAAGGTGACAAATCACCTGATTTCAAAAAATTTAATCGACTCGTGCGATTTTGGGGACGCATGGTTAAAACCAACCGTGCGAGGCAAAATCGCATGGGTAGCGGCATATAAATTTTTTTCAAGAGCCAGACCGCCCAGGACAGAATAATCGTGCGTGAAGGAATTTGCATGGTTGTGCGATAATAGATTTAGATGATTCGCGCAAATGCATGATCTTGTACGGGCAAAACACTTGTGTGTTAAGAAAAATCGAACGACGGTGCGATCTATACGAAATTTATTTATAAAGTTGGGATCTGCCCATGTGTTTGATATGAGATTATTAAGGCAAATTGCCACTTGCTTACGCATTCATTTGCCAAAGTGCAAAGATAAAGGTGACAATAGATGTGATGTGCTCTCCGCGATAACAATTAAGCACATAATTTCACACCAACAATTGCAAAATGTGCGCATTGTGTGTGCTTTGTGCTTCAATGAAATATGATTATTTTTCCAACAAAAATGAAGCAATAAGCCAAGAAAACATGCCAAAATTAGTATGAAATATGCTATATAAAATGGACTCATGATTTCCCATGATCGTATTGACTAGACGTTACCGCTGGGAGCTAGCATATACTGCCGAGCGGTAAGTCCATATCGACTATACAATCATGCTCAAATCGATCGGATTCCCCTGATCGTATCGACTAGATATTGCCGACGGGAGCTAGCAACTGTCGCCGAGCAGTAAGTCAATATCGTCTAGAATACCTTCCTACGAAACTGGGACACTACCGTAGGGCACTAGGAGCTAATGTCGAGGGCAGTCTCAGGAAATGAGGAGAAGCACCATTTATGTCTTGTCTAGTTCCCCCTTCCCAAAATCGTAACACTAAATGTTGCTCCAGCACTTTAGAAATATTTTATGGAATGTCTTTAATCATTTATAACCCAAAACAACACCCAAATCAGATCACACACCTAGTTTATTTTCCCACAAGATCTACTAAAGAAATAGCAAGTAAATATTTGGAAATGTTCTATACCCGTGAAACCTATCTCGAGCCATCTCCTAGAATCAGTGGATCTTGGAGTTGGTTCGCGGGAAGATGATAGCAACACCGCTAGCATGCTATATCTGGTGATGGCATGCTGATCCATCCACTATTATCCCGGCGAACGCTTCTTTCTCCAACTCACATACTTCTTCTTGACCTAAAGTTTAGGGAAAGAGAACTCAAATGAAGAAACCCCCCTTTTAAGTTCTTCAGTCGGCCTTTATGGTGTGAGCGAAAAGATCTTGGTCGTCAGATCATACCCAAAGGTGTCCAGACTGTTGTGACCGTGAACTTTGAAAATTTGGGTTCATGAGCTACCATGCACGGTAGCAACTGTCGGGCAGTAATAACAGATGAATTTCCACGACTTCGGTCAACTTCGACCAGCTTCTACCAAATGTACCGTGCGTGGCGCAAGGTCACTGATCTCAGTCCTTCTCTCTCTCTCTCTCGCTTAAGAGCTGGGCATTATAAAAAATGTGTAAAAATAAAATTGTAACGATGATATGTTTTTTTTGAATTATTTTACATATGTATTTTTGCGGCAAAATAGTTTTTAAAACATAGTCCAATACAACTATAATTTTGCAAAAACAAAGATCCGCGCACCATGCTTATGGTGCGCTCAGAGCACAGACAATTCTCTCGTCTAAAACAATAGAAAATTTAGGGATCCAGATTCTCTCTATTAGGGGGGAAATGGACAATATCCATTTCACTATGTGCATGCATTCTCAATTAATCTAATAGTGGAGAATTTTTTGATAAAAAAGTACATAAAAAGGGATGGGATTAGTTAATCTGTCAAATAGTCAAGAAATATATTTGGACCATTAAATGGATGCACCATCCATTGCACTCCAAATGGAGTGAATCCCAAGAAAACTCTAGTGACAAAAGAAGTGCATTTGTCATTAAATGCATATTGACTAAGGCTCCGTTTGAGGAGACATATTTTCACCGACCAAGCGGTTAAGACTGCGTAAAGCCTAAACAATTTGATATTAATAAGCTGCAGTCACTATTGCATGGCAAAATTGATGACCATGCAAGGTCGGGCACTTAAAAGATATGCACACCAATACATAAATTCATATTAGTAAATTACGATAATATAAATATATATTACTATAAATTAATCTAAACTTTACAACATACATTTTTTTCAAAGAATGAAGCGGCTCTTATAAAATATTTAAAGGTGGAGAAAAAAAGAGTAAATTTATGTAAAGTAAAAGCAACATAGACTCACAGTTGCCCGGATGAGGCGAGCTTAAGAGTGGGTAGAATGGGTAGAGTGGGTACAGTGGGACCTGGGGGTGGATGAAAAGGTAATGAATGGAAGCACATGGAAGGATAATTGAGGTGGGCCTCGTAACTTTTTGTTGTTTGATTGGGAAAGCTTTGTCTTGAATTCATGGCCTCACCGTTTTGCTGCCATAAATATGACAATTGTTAAATTTTCTCAACGTGGTCAGCAAGATAGCCCAAACGTCAAATTAATATCTTCGGAACTACCCAGTTCGCACGTTGAACCAGCGGAAACCAAGTACTAGAGGTACAAAGGTAAATCCCAACAAACAATGGAAGCACAAGCAGGTTTATTATTCATTCACTTCTTTACAATGCGAGGCATACATAGCGATACATGATTTCGCTAGTATAACAGCTGAAAACAGAAGCACCAAAAACAAGCCGGGCGGACAGCACCGGAGTCCGCCGAGACCGCGAGGTCGCCGAGTCCGCTGAGCTCGCCCAAGCTATGCTGCAATCCGCCGAATAGACACGGAGTCCGCCGAAGCCGCGAGGCCGCGCGGGCACACCGTTATTCGCCTCCTGCTGAACTTGAACTGAGGAACACCCCTACCCGCCTGAAGCCGGCGGACAGGTTATTGAAGCTGGCAAAGATGAAACAGAACTGACAAGCCGCAGAGCGACCTCCTGCTGAGTCCGCAGAGACCGCACACTTCCAAGTACTTGACCGAAGTCACAGCCAAACTCCTGGCTCCTTGAAGCTACCCGCGTGACCTGCACACAGCAAACCGTCAGCCTGAAACAATCCGCGCGGACTGACAAACACAGACCGCAGCTCCTTGCACACCCCAACTTACTGTTCACTCTCGTTATTTAGGTTATGCCAGGGGGGTCCTATTTATAGGCAAGGTGAGGAGTGTGGTCACCGCCCAAGAGATAGCGTCACCACCCCAGCCCGCGCGATAGCAAAAACACCGTCCGCCGAGTCCGCATGGACTTAGCCGGATACCAAGGAAAACCGCCAGGAGCAAGACAAACATTGGCGAACCCTCTCCAGTCCGCCCAAGCTATGCGGACAAGGCGTCAGCCCACAAAGCTCCAACCACTGCAAGACAGCAACCCCCTACAATGGCAGTCCGCACCAACCCGAGGCAGTCCGCAAGACTCACACCTCAATCCGCCACAAGTCCACGACCAAAGGAAGACAGCAACAGTCCGCCCGGTCACAGCGGACTTGGCGGATACCGCGGACACCATGGCCTTGGCACAAAGTGTGACCAAGTCCAAAACCATCAAGGGCCAGTGCGAGCATGGCGGACACAAATTCCCGTCCGCCAAACACCCTAGCGCAGACCGCCATCAGTCCGCGAGCTCCTCGCACTTCTGTCCAAACAGCAGCCAACCCCGGACTCCAAACCCAGTCCGCCAATCGATCTCCACAGCAAATCGCCTGTTGTGCCACCAGAGCTCGACAAGGCCTCAGCCCAGCTCCAAGCTCAGTCCGCACCAGCCCACACCGCGGACACTCCAGTCCGCAAGCTACCCGCGGACACGAGCCAAACCGCCTATCAGCATAAGCTTGCACCCGCGGCCACTGAGCAATGCACCAGTCCGCAAGCCTCCATCCGCTCAGGCCGCTCCTTGGCAAAGCCAATCAGCAAACACCCTATCCGCAGAAACCAGGCCGCATAGTCCGCGGACTTCATGCAACAAGCCGCTCAGAAGACAGCCGGCTTTCCACTAGACCTTCCACCAGGCCGCACATCTCAGTCCGCCCAGTCCGCCTAGTTCGCCAATGCTGTCCGCCACAGGCCGCCCGGCCTGTCCCGTCACCCATTTCCACTTCAAAAATTTCAACACTCCCCCTTGAAGTGGGAAGTGATGACCAAGCCCAACAAGCTGCGCAAGCCTTCAAAGGGCCCTTTCGACAGTGGCTTCGTGAAGATGTCAGTAAGATTATCTTCACTCCGAACATGCCCGACCAGCAGAGACCACTCCAACACCTTCTCCCTGATGAAGTGGTGATCAATCTCTATATGCTTGGTCCTGGCGTGATACACTGGATTGTTAACCAGTTTGAGATCACTCTCATTGTCACCCCGGAGTAAAGTAGGCCCTTGCACTTCTTCATGAACATCCTCTATAAGCCTCCTCAACCAAACGGCTTCCCGAGCAGCCAAGGCCGAAGCCTTATACTCCGCCTCCGTGGTTGAAACCGACACCGAGTCCTGCTTCTTGCTACACCACGAGATGCTAGTTGAACCGCAAGTGAACACATAACCTGAAGTAGACCTTCGATCATCCGAATCACCGCCATAGTCAGCATCCGTGTAACCGAGCAACGCAACCTCCGCGTCCCTTCTATAGAGGAGTCTCATGTCAGAAGAAGCCTTGACATACTTCAGAATTCCCTTTGCCGCCACTAGATGAGATTGCCTTGGTTCAGCCATATACCGACTTACTCGGCCAACAGCATAAGCAATATCCGGCCTTGTAATCGTCGGATAAATCAAGGTCCTAATAAGAGCCCTGAACACCAAGGGATCATGAAGAACCCTTCCCTCATCTCGTCGAAGCTTCAACCCAGATTCTAGTGGAGTAGAGCACTTCTTCCCTTCGCCCATGCCGAACCGCTTCACAATGCGATCAGCATACCCTTTCTGGCTAATGAGAACCCCGCACTCCTTCCTCTCCACTTCCAGACCAAGAAAGTGGTGCAACTCTCCCAAGTCTTTCATCTCGAAGCGTATAGCAAGCTCAGCCCTGAGCCTTGCTACTTCCCCCTCCAAGTTCCCTGTGATGATCATGTCATCCACATACAGCAGGACCAAGACTCGTAGCTCTCCCTTCTTCTTGACGAACAAGCTTGAATCCGAGTTGGAAGCCAGGTATCCACAGAATTGCAAGTACTCTGCAATCTTCCCATACCACGCTCTCGGAGCTTGCTTCAACCCATAGAGAGCCTTCCTGAGTTTACAGACATAGTCCGGATGCTTCTCAGAGACAAAACCAAGCGGCTGATCCATGAAGATGTCCTTGTCAATCTCTCCGTAAAGAAAGACATTCTTCACATCGAGTTGCCACAACCTCCATCCCTTGCTAGCAGCCAAGGCGATCACCACTCTTACAGAAGTCATCTTCGCAACTGGACTGAATGTCTCCTCATAGTCTTCTCCATACTGTTGTGAGAATCCTCTAGCGATCAGGCGAGCCTTGAACCGATCAATGCTCCCATCAGGCTTCTTCTTCAACTTATACACCCACTTGCAAGTAACCGGAGTAACGCCATCAACCTTGGGCACAAGGTCCCAGGTTTCATTCTTCTTCAGAGCATCAATCTCTTCCTTCATGGCATCATCTCACTCCTTTACTCCAGTGGCCTCGTTGAAGTTTGCAGGCTCTCGCTCATCCAGAGGACCTGCAAAGAAGCAGGAGACAAAGCTCACTGTATTCCCATCACAGTACCGAGCCGGTGGCTTAACCACCCTCTTCGATCTTCGAAGAACCGGCTCCTTGCTCACGGCTTCCGTTGCTTCTTTGGGCTCCACTCCTACCTGGGGCAAGCATTGAGCAGTGCTCCCCCTGCTTCCTGAGCCAGAAGGCTCAGCCTCGGAGTTCGAAGCAACAGGAGCTGCTGGTGAAACAGCAAGCTCCTCTTCCAAGACTTCAGCAGCCTCCACCGGTGCATCATCAACCTTGCTACTTCCGGTTAGCTCCACCGAGTCACCTCCATATGACGTCAGCTCGTCAAAGACAACGTCTCTTGACACCACGAACTTCTTCGTCACAGGGTTCATGCACTTTCATCCCTTCTTCCGCTCATCATAGCCAACAAAGAGAAGTTTCCTTGCCTTCGCATCAAGCTTTGTCCGTGAAGCATCCGGGACATGCACGTAGCAAGTTGAACCGAACACCCTAAGGTGTTCAACACTCGGCTTCTCCTTCAGCAACAGCTCAATAGGAGTCTTCATGTTGATAGGGCTGAGTGGCATCCGGTTGATAACATAAGCAACACAAGACATTCCCTCCGCCCAAAAGGACCTTGGGATATCTTTCGCATGAATCCAGCATTTGCAGGTCTCCGTCAAATGACGGATCTTCCGCTCCGCTACCCCATTTTGTTGTGGAGTGTGAACACAAGTAAGCTCTCGTTGGATCCCGTGCTTCCTGCAGAAGTTAGAAAACTCGGAGGAAACAAATTCACCCCCGTTATCAGTTCTAAGCTTCTTAATCCGCAAGCCAAGCCGGCCTTCTACCATCTCCTTGAACTCCACGAACAAACGGAAGGCTTCTGACTTCTCCTTTAAGAAGTACACCCAAGTATACCTTGAGTAGTCATCAACCAAGACAAGCATGTATCTGCTTCCGCCAAGGCTGGCAGTAACAGTCGGTCCCATCAGGTCGCCATGAATACACTCCAATGGTTTCTTGCTCCTTGTTTGAGATTTATCAAACGGAAGGCGATGTGCCTTACCGTATTGATAGCCCGCACAAACATGCCCATCACCAAAGGAGGACAACTTTGGCAACCCCGTCACCAGACTTCTACTAGCCATCGCCTTCAGTTTGTCCATGCCAACATGCCCCAGCCTCTCATGCCAGATAGCAGCACTATCATTGGCCCTCATCTTATCAACATAAGCATTGGTGGAAAGAACAAACAAGTTCTTCACCCTCCTCCCAACATTAGCAACATCGGCCTTCACCGCTGATACGTTGCGAAGGAATCTCACGTCTGTTGGCCCAAACAGAACGTGATACCCAGCGTCCACCGCATTGGTCACCGAGAAGAGGTTTTTCTTCATGCCCGGCACGTGATACACACTCCTTAACGTGAGTGGCCCCTGATCACTACCCAAAGACACGACCCCCTCCTTCTCTACTGCATAAACAGTATCATCAGCAGTGATAATAGCTTCATTACCTGAGTAAGCCTGCATGGAGGTAAACTTCGATTTGTCTCCGGTGAGGTGATGACCACACCCGGAGTCCACGATCCACTCGCTGTTGAAGTCCTCAGCAGACAAGGCCCGGACACAAGTGCCCGTCGTAAAGGCTCCGCCCCATCCTGCTTCTTCACTCCTCGAGCAAGCTTCCTCCTTTCCCGCAGCATGCCCAGGCTGCTGTTTGACCTTGCAGTCCCGCTTGAAGTGCCCTCGCTGATGACACCGGTAGCACTTCAGATTCTTCTTCCAGTCCTTAGGAGCATTGCTCCTCTCCGGCAGATATGAAGTTGAAGTCTCCTTCTCACCAGCGGCCTGCACCTTCTTCTTCTTCTTCCCTTCCCATCCTTTCTTCTTTCCTGAGAAGAGAGCTTCGCTGCCTTCCTGATTCAGGTTCACTCCAGCCATCTGCCTTGCTAAGCTCTCCTGCGAGGCAAGCAGATTCTCCAGCTCCAGCAACGACGGCTGAGTAGCCCACCCTTGAACAGATGTAACAAAGGCCACATACTCCTTCCGCAAGCCGCGGATAATGTGCCTTTTCATCTTTGCCTCAGAGATAGGCTCATCAGGATCCAGTGCCGACAGCTCAGCACACAAGCTCTTCATCTTTAAGAAGTACTTGGAGATGGAAAGGTCTCCCTGAGTTGCCCTGGCCAACTCATTCTCCAGGAACTGAAGCCGCGCCACATTCTTCCTATTGAACAACTCATCAATGGTTGTCCAAATATCAGCAGCCGACTCATACCCTACGATGTGATCAAACAGTTCCGGAGACACGGCTCTCTTCAGAATGAACTCCGTCTTAGCATTTGTTCTTCTCCAGAGCCTAACCTGCTCAGCAGTACCGAAGGCAGCAGTAACTTCCTGTCTGTCGTCACCACCGACGACTTCCCACAGCTCCTCGCCAAGAAGATAACTCTTTATGCACGACTTCCACTTCTTGAAGTTAGTCAGCGTTAAGAGTTCAATGCCCAGACCTCTTGCAAAACTTCCTTCCATTGCAACACCTGTTGGCAACCTTTCAGAAGCTCCAAGCAATAATACAGGTTGATCACCACTCAATCACTGAGTAACAACACTGGCTGACTTCCGCTCACGCAGCTGAACCTCAGAAACCTCCCTCTGATACCATGTTAAATTTTCTCAACGTGGTCAGCAAGATAGCCCAAACGCCAAATTAATATCTTCGGAACTACCCAGTTCGCACGTTGAACCAGCGGAAACCAAGGACTAGAGGTACAAAGGTAAATCCCAACAAACAATGGAAGCACAAGCAGGTCTATTATTCATTCACTTCTTTACAATGCGAGGCATACATAGCGAGACATGATTTCGCTAGTATAACAGCTGAAAACAGAAGCACCAAAAACAAGCCGGGCGGACAGCACCGGAGTGCGCCGAGACCGTGAGGTCGCCGAGGTCGCCGAGTCCGCTGAGCTCGCCCAAGCTATGCTGCAATCCGCCGAATAGACACGGAGTCCGCCGAAGCCGCGAGGCCGCGCGGACACACCGTTATCCGCCTCCTGCTGAACTTGAGCTGAGGAACACCCTTACCCGCCTGAAGCCGGCGGACAGGTTATTGAAGCTGGCAAAGATGAAACAGAACTGACAAGGCGCAGAGCGACCTCCTGCTGAGTCCGCAGAGACCGCACACTTCCAAGTACTTGACCGAAGTCACAGCCAAACTCCTGACTCCTTGAAGCTACCCGCGCGACCTGGTCACAACAAACCGTCAGCCTGAAACAATCCGCACGGACTGAAAAACACAGACCGCAGCTCCTTGCACACCCCAACTTACTGTTCACTCTCGTTATTTAGGTTATGCCAGGGGGTCCTATTTATAGGCAAGGTGAGTAGTGTGGTCACCGCCCAAGAGATAGCGTCACCACCCCAGCCCGCGCGATAGCAAAAACACCGTCCGCCGAGTCCGCATGGACTTAACCGGATACCAAGGAAAACCGCCAGGAGCAAGGCAAACATTGGCGAACCCTCTCCAGTTCGCCCAAGCTATGCGGACAAGGCGTCAGCCCGCAAAGCTCCTACCACTGCAAGACAGCAACCCCATACAATGACAGTCCGCACCAACCCGAGGCAGTCCGCAAGACTCACACCTCAATCCGCCACAAGTCCACGACCAAAGGAAGACAGCAACAGTCCGCCCGGTCACAGCGGACTTGGCGGATACCGCGGACACCATGGCCTTGGCACAAAGTGTGACCAAGTCCAAAACCATCAAGGGCCAGTGCGAGCATGGCGGACACAAATTCCCGTCCGCCAAACACCCTAGCACAGACCGCCATCAGTTCGCGAGCTCCTCGCACTTCTGTCCAAACAGCAGCCAACCCCGGACTCCAAACCCAGTCCGCCAATCGATCTCCATAGCAAATCGCCTGCTGTGTCACCAGAGCTCGACAAGGCCTCAGCCCAGCTCCAAGCTCAGTCCGCACCAGCCCACACCGCGGACACTCCAGTCCGCAAGCTACCCGCGGACACGAGCCAAACCGCCTATCAGCACAAGCTTGCACCCGCGGCCACTGAGCAATGCACCAGTCCGCAAGCCTCCATCCGCTCAGGCCGCTCCTTGGCAAAGCCAATCAGCAAACACCCTATCCGCAGAAACCAGGCCGCATAGTCCGCGGACTTCATGCAACAAGACGCTCAGAAGACAGCCGTCTTTCCACTAGACCTTCCACCAGGCCGCACATCTCAGTCCGCCCAGTCCGCTTAGTCCGCCAATGCTGTCCGCCACAGGCCGCCCGGCCTGTCCCGTCACCCACTTCCACTTCACAAATTTCAACAACAATATCCGCCGTACTATTAAATTTACGAATACAAATCATAGTTAAAATATGTTCGGATGATTGAATTTTCTCGTTATAAATGTTCAACAATTAATATTTACTTTAAAACCCCGACAGTATATTCTTTAAACTTTAAGACTAAAGTTTTCTTTGGAGGAATTATTTTTATTGGTCAAGCGGTTACGAAAGCATGAATCAGATCTTAATTATGTTCCTCTTAATGCGATTGTAACCGCTTGATCGGTGAAAATAAGTCCTCTCAAACAGAACCTAAGAATAACAATTATAATATTAATTTTTCAGATAATGTTTTTTGAAATATAAGACTGGTTTACATATCATGCTAATTTGTTTAATTGTACAAGACATTTATTACATTTATAAAGACATATTTATACCTCAGGTAACTTTAAAAGACTATTATAATGTTGGGGGAGTGGGGTACTTCTTAAAGTAGATAATTATGTATTGTTGAGGCACAAGGTGCCTCAACTCTACCTGAAATTTTTGGGACCGCTGCCCGGTTTCAAATTTGAGTCCGGGAGTCACCGATGAGCGACATGTGATGTCTCTTTATATTAAAGTAATGTCATTGAATTATTTGATTTAGGACATCTCGGTGAGATCTTTGCGAGATCTTTGTGCCACACCCCCACACGATGCTCCAATTTTGTGGTTCTCGACATCATCGGCTCGTCGTTGACCAAAACTCCAGTCACATCGCTGTTACATTGTGGACTCTCAGGCTTGTCTTTGTGTTGAAACTTGATTTAGGGGGCTCGGGGAGGGCAACAAACATCTTTGTGACATCTTGAGATCAATACAACACTGAAGTTTTTGCTTCTCTACATTGTTAGCACGTCGTCGACCACAGTTCCGATCACATTGCAGTTACATTGTGGCAACATCTCGGTGACATCTTAGCGGCATCTCTGTATTAACACTGTGACTTGCATTGAGGCGGAGGGCACCATGCATCTTAGTGACAATATCTCGGGGACATCTTAATATCATTTCATTGATAACATCTCAGCGACATCTCAGTAACATCTCCGTGACATCTCTGCATTGTAAATGTGATTTAAGGGACTTTTGGGAGGGCATCAGACATCTCAGCGGCAACATCTTGACGACATCTCAATAACTTCACAACGACAACATCTCAACGACATTTTAGTAACATCACTGCATTGAAACTGTGACTTAAGGGACTTTGAGGAGGGAAACATATATCTCAGTCAAAACATCTCGGCGATATCTTTACATTGAAATTATGATTTTAAGTCATTTGATTATTTTAGCCTTGTTTTTATGAGGAAACAGATACTCTATAATGCCAAAGGGTTCTAGCATACTTAATTTTCTTTCATCCAGGTGTTTCTTTTTCGTCATTTGTGCGAGGCTGTTGAAATGATGAAACCATGACAATAAGAGGCCCATGACGAAGAAGGACATGTAAGTTTGTTGTGCATGACCCAAAATCTTAACGAATCTGAAAGTTGTGCGAGATGAGATAAAAACCAAGGGAAATGATGGCATGCGCTTCACGGGAAATAGAAAAGAATTTAAGTTATATTTTTAATATTAAAAGGACAACACATGTCGCTCATGTGTGACTCCCGGACCCAGATTTTGTTCTGGGCTGCGGACCTAAAAATTTCACCTACTCTACACCAACATAAAAAATAGATAAATGGGGAGGTATTGTTGGTAGAAGAATCTTTGTGTTGCCAATGATAGGGCCAGAGAATAGTGTCAAACACAAGAGGTCAGATGCCGCACAACACGAACTTTTAATCATGCGTGATTTTATTTGGTCAATATTTGGATTGCACCATATTACAAATAGCAAAGCCTTGTCCAAACAGGGTCATAAATACTGTCCTGAAGTATGCAAGTACTAGGTGGTTACGTAAGCCATCATATATGACTTTCACTTCTGTTACTAGTCTCACAATATTTAAAGGAGATAGGGGTCTTTCCGATCACGGGTTGAAAAAAGACAGACTACCTCATATGATAAGTGTTGGGAACAGTGCCCACAATATTCATATTTTGAAAAAGTCTTCACAGTATAGATGATCACATTTGTATTTGATATATGCATGTTCATGTTATGATGAGACAGGTACATATGTGTATAAGCCCGACATAGGGCCAAACTTAGTGTCATCAGACATAGTCTTGTAAATATAATCACTTTTTGTACAAGTCACCATGTCAACCTATGTTCTAGACTATGATAGACTTGGTACTCACCCTGAAGAGGATTAGGAAACACAATATGAAAGCATGGATAAATGAAGGAATTCAATAAGAGAATCAAAAGATTAAAAAGTAAGAATTCAACCAGATGGTCTAGTCAAATATCCGTAAATTTGATTAGATGGTATGAACAAATATCTTAGGAGAGGAGTAGTCATCTGGAAGAAAATAAAATTCCAGTAAGTATAAATTCGGCTGGATATCCAATCAAAAGGAAAGCTGATCTGGTCGAGGTGCAAATGATTCTAGCCGATTTTTGCCTGTGTAGAATTTGCTTAAGTATAAATTCGACTAGAACGTCTAGTTGAACTGGTAAATATTTGACTGAATATGTTGAAGTATCAAAATTAATTAATCAACAAACTTTAGGAAAAAATATTTGGCTAAGTTTAAATTCGACCAGATAAATAAAAGTCATATGTACTGAAGTATCTTGAAAGCAAAAAGTCTGGCTAAGTAGAAATTCTAGCATAGATCAAGTTACTACATCAAGGCTATTCGGGCTGAAGAACTTAGTTTAAAAGAGACGGTGAAGATTCAGGCAAATAATGAAATCATGCAGGAGCATCAAGGAGATTCAACTAAATCATGAATATTCATCAAAAGCTTCAAGGCGATTCGACTGAATATACCTTGAAGATATCAATGACTAAGAAAGTATTGTGCTAAGTCCAGATTAGATTTAATGAAAAAGCTGTATCAAGTAGATTATGGTAGAAGGCTTGTGAAGATGCATACTCAATTGAGAAGGACAAAATTTGAGTTGAAATAATGAATTCGACTAGAAAGAAGCAATTCTACTTGAAAGACAAAATTTTACCTGAAAGAATGAATTCGACTTGAAAGATAGAATTCCACCTTTTGAGAAGAATTTGACTAAATCAAGACTGTCAAGTCGAATTATTTTAAAAAGTGGAAATTCAAATCACGCACTAATTTGTAGCTTGCTCATTAATACCACCATGGAAGGGTCCGATCAAATATGTGCATCAAGGATATAGATCTTTGGCATGCTACGAATGCCCGGGATTTGATCGTTAAATTATTTCTTATAAATACAGATACAATGATTTTTGTAACCCTAATCAATGTAGCTCAAAGTAGAAATAAATAATAGAGAAATCTTTTGCGCTACCAACAACCGTTAAATCAAAATCTCAAGTATTTGGAGAAGACGATTCAAAATAACAATCTCTTCTCTTATCCAATGAAAGTCTATCGATTAAATTTGTTGTAAACTACAAGTCAGATCTTTAATAACAAGAAGAAGGATCCTCATAATGAGTAGAGCAATTCTCAGTGAAGAACATATTCAACGTATGCATGAAGATCCTAGTCGAAGATTTCAACATCTACTTCAAAAAATAATGTTGGGTCCATTGATCACAATGTCCTGATTTGAAGAAGACCCACAAGTCAATAGTATACACATGAATGTATTTAATATATGTTCAAGTTCGTTGTATGCATGTTATACTGTGTTATATTAATTAGATATGTAGTCTGAGTCATGGTGACAGATGGACTCTAGACAGGATGATGACAAAGCAGAAATTTGGCTAAGTCTAGATACGTTGAGTGAAGGCAGTTAACTCAATGCCAAGAGGCTAAAAGAGTTGACAGAAGCTCAAGAAGTTAAAGACTCAATGTTGCTGACTAGAAATCTGTTGAAGGACAAAAGCGTTGAGTGAAGACAGTTCACTCAACGCATATATTTCTGGAAATGAGCTAAAGTATAAAAACATTGAGTGAAGACAGACCACTCAATGCCTCATCAAGAAATCCGACCAAGGAAAGAAGAGTTGTGTTAGGTCAGTTCACTTAACACTTACTCATCAAGGATTTATGACAATTAAAAATACGTTGAGTGAAGACAGGTCACTCAATGCCTCATCTAGAAGACAGTAAAAAGCTAGAAGCGTTGAGTGAGTAAGCTGAACTATACGCCTTCTTGCGGAGAAATTTTAACCAAGTCTAGAAGCATTAAGTGATGAATGATCACTCGATCCATTAACAGTTAAACTGTAAATGTTAGAAGCATTGATTGTTGAAGATTCACTCGACGCCTCAAGTTATAGAATTCTGCTAAGTATATTTTCGTTAAGTGACAAGGCTTCACTCAACACCTATGCAGATTGTATGGAATTTGCTAAGTCCGGGGGTGCTGAGACCTTCTTACGTCACCAAGAATTCAAATGTCATAGGCCTTGCACGCTAAATGACAAAAGGCGCTGCTTGCCTTTTGTACTGCACAAAATGCAAAAGAAGTGTTGCAGCTACCTACTCCAATGGTCTATAATGCACAAAGAGCCATTGGAGGTGGGATACAAAAGCAGAGTTCTGAGAAATTAAATGGTGCCTTTTTGGAGATTAATCTTACTAATCATCTTCTTGCTAAAAATGAAGAAGAACAGTTATGCAACTTGTGATCAATAGCAAGTGAAAGAATTGGTTCCTAAACACCTAGAGGGGGGTGAATAGGTGCAATTCCTTTTTCTTCTAAGAAAAAATATTAATTCAGATAATCAAATTAAATCAAATAGTTCTACAGCCATCACATCACAGAAATAATAATACCACACACAATCACAGATTGCACACTGTTTTATAGTGGTTCCCCAAGGTCTGGGTACATCCACTTTCCCCCTTCGCATATCTAGCAGTGTGCTAGATTAGGCCTAACTTCTTTCCTTCTCCTAACATCCACAGATCCTACAGCTCAGAACTCAAACAAGGCTCCCACAACTCAGAGTGAGTCCAGACTCCTATAGCTCAGGTAATTTTCCCTACCTCAGCCTTCAACAAGGCCTACAACTCAGTGATGAAAATCTCCTACAACTGAGGCTCACAGCCCTACCTCAGCCTTCAACAAGGCCTACCACTCAGAGGACTTTATCTCCTACAACTCAGCCTTTATAAATCAGGCTTACAACTCAGATCTTAAAAAGATCCCACAGAAAATAGATGTTAATTATAAATCTACCACCACCATGGTTGAGAGAGAAAGGATGGACGGTTTCTTGATCAGTTCTTGAACGAATCGGATGTAGAGATCAACCTGTCTTAGCTTTCTTCAAAGCTTCTTGAATCTGAACACAGTAGGGTTGATCTCCTTTGAAGTCGATCTTCAATCAGCTTCTTTCTTGAAATTCAGAAATCAATCTGAATTCTTCTTGGCAGACTAGTTCAGAATCTGCACTTAAGAGACTTGTTGATGTAAGTCCCTTTCTTCACTTGATTAGATGGAGCTCTCTCTCTCCAAATTCTTCTGAAGATTCTTTTGAATTCTTCTTTTAATTCTCTTGACAAACTCTGAGTAGATCACCACTAGAGAATGTCTTCTTAGATCTTCTGTTGAAAATCTTCTTCTATATGTTATTGTGTATCTTTATGTGTGTAACTACTTTATCTGTTGATAGAGAATGTCTTTATATAGACTTTCTCCATGGTAACCGGCTGATCCGGTTTCTAACAAACTTCTGACAGCTCTGATAGTTTCAGTAGACCGGTTGGTTATGGAAGCTATCAAGTCTTCAAGTCACTTCTTAAAACTCTGTATCTGTCAGCAAAGTGTTGAGACTGAACTTCATCATGTGTCGACACAAGTAGACTAAGTTTCGACACAAGCCTTGGTGGTGTCGACACAACTCCCTTGGTGTTGTCACTGCTTCTCGACACAGCTTCTATAGAATGTGTCGACACTAGTTCTGTTGTGTCGACATAGTCACTTCTTCTCTTTAAAAAATCAACTTTGTTAAAACTCTGCTATGTGTCGACACAAGTCATGTATGTAGACACATTTGATGTCGACAAAGTCTTCTGTGTGTCGACACTGCCTCTGTGTGTCGACACAGTTGATGTCGACTAAGCTTTCTCTGTGTGTTGACACTACCTCTGTGTGTCGACACAGTTTCTTCTGGTATCGACACAGCCTTTCCAAGTGTCGACACAATTGACTCCAAGTGTCGACACAGCTTTTCTCCAGTGTCGACACAAACCTTCATAAGTGTCGACACATCTTCTTCTGGTGTCGACTCATGGGCTTAGAAACTTTTCCAGTATTCTTGCATTTTCTTAACATGTGCATATAAACTCAAAACAACATCAAATACACCTTGATGCATATCATTGAGTAAGGTGAGGCATCTTCAAATCTGGTACACATTTTCCAATGTACCCAACAATCTCCCCCTATTTGGAGAAGTCATAACCCTTAGTCAATGATATACACCATTCATAATAAACACACATTATGATGTATAAAAATATTATATGATAGGGTAACTTATAAACAAAACCTGTATAAAATATCATCACAGAATAATGATGCAAACATAATGAGCATTAATCATTATTTTGTTTAAACTTTCAAAAGTTTCTTAATAATAGTTTACATAGATTTTTAACACTAAAGATTACAATGTTGTAAAATCTAGTAAATCTATTCTAAGGCTGCACAAGCTCCTTGATGACTATTCCTTTGCGTGACTGGATCTTGGCTTGTACTGGAGCTTCAGTATCTTCAACTGGCTTCTTGCCCTTCAGATCTTTCTTCTTTTGTTCTTCATCCCTTATTCTTTGCCTTTCAAAATAGTGAAAAGGCTTTGGGAAATACTTGCTAGGCTCCTGAGCATTAGGAGCTAGCTTCCCAGCTTTTGCCTTTCTTCTATATTGTAGAATGGCTTCCTGTCTATCTTCATGCTTTTGCCATTATCGCTCAGTGTACCATTTTCCCTATCATGGGTCTTATCCTTTACAGCTTTCTAGGCAGTCAATATAATATTCCTGGAAGTTGGACTCCACTGCTCAAAATCAGGCTTCAACTCAGTGTGTTCTCTAAATCTTTTCTTTGAAAGTTGAACCTCTTGCTCTTTATTCAAAACTGCCTCTGACATTTCTACTTTCTCAATAATAACATTTTTAGTACCCTCTGGAGGGCTGTACATAGACTGTACTTCTTGCTGAATCATATCAAAATCTGCTGGAGGATAAATGACCTGAGCAACTTCAGGTTGATCACCTTCAAAATAAGCAGGTTGCACACCTGACTCAGCTACATTATCATCATCACAGAGGGGTGGATATCCAAGGGTGTCTCTAATGCTATTAGATATCCATTTAGCATGATCTGAGCCTGCTTTGACTAACACTCTCTCCCCCTTTATGACTTCTCTTTTAATATGATCTCTGAGGTGATCTTTCTGAAATCTGACTTGGTCATCTAGATAATCAACACCATCTTTATAAAATGACTTTAATTTCAATAGCTGATCAGAGATGATCTTTTGAGAATTATTAATAGCTGTTTGTACAGCAGCTAGTTCTTCCTGTAATTGTTTATCAAAATCTGACTTGGCTTTAGCACTTGCCTCAGTCTGGGCAGCAGCAGTATTCTTTAATTCTGTGACAATCGCATTATGTGATTCAGTCAGATTGTCATTCATTCTTAGTTGATTTTCCAGGACATAGCCTTGCTTAACAGCTATATCATCAACTTAAGTCTTTATGCCTACTTGTTGTTTTGCTAGATAGACTACAACATTGTCACCTTTGTGGAAGCAATCTGTCATTTCCTTCTTGTTCTAATTTACTTCAAATCTTATGGATTTGATATCTTGAGCCAAGGAGAATTGCAGATCTTTATGGGTCTCATCCATATATTTCTCCATGGCTATCCTTTTTTCATCCAACTTTACTTGCAAGGATACCAACAAAGAGCTATAATCTTGGGCTGGGGCAGGTTGTGGAGCAGTTTGCAATGCCCTTTTATAGCTTTGACTTCTTCTTTTGAAAACCATCAGCTTTCTCTTCTTGGCTTGAATTTCTGCTTCATCTTCAGAAACTGAGGTACTTGCAATATCAACTCTGTCCTTAGGACTAGGAGACTATTCCTTTTCTATCCTAGATTGCTCCCCCTCAATGTTAGCTTGCTCCCCCTCAGTTCTTGCTTTCTCCCACTGAGTCCCTTGCTCCATATCAGTGAACAACTCTTCTAGGGTAAACTCTTGTTGAGTATGAACTGGAGATACTCTTATCTCTGGAGCATCAGCAGCTATAGATGTATCCTCCATGATAACATCCTGTGCTTGACTGTTTAGTTGAGTGGTCTAGTCAATATCAACCAAAGGCACAGTTAGTGATTCATCCTCATTATTGAAAATTGATTGATTGACTTCATGGATTACCTCAAGTATAGTTTGTGTAGACATTTCACTTTCCAAGTGTGTTGGCTCTTCCTCAAGATGAGGCTCCCCTTGCATCTGATCATCAAGTCTAAAGTCTTGAGCAGGTGATTTTTTAGGAATCTCTGGCCTCTCTTCATCAGGTATGTTCTTTGTTAGGACTCTGTCCCATCTGGAGATTATCCTTAGATCCATTCTACTCATATGATTAATCTTGGATCCAACAGTCTGTTCCATTACTTCTGGAATTGTTCTAGCCAAGTATAGACTCATGATTCTTCCCAGATTTGGTTTCTTAATAATTTCCTTAATCTTTTCAAAGATTACTGCAGACCAATCTGTGTTCAATCTGAAGATAATCCTGGTCATCGAGCTAAACATATAGGCTGAAACCCTATCATGTCCCCCAGGCTTGCAGAGAATGACCTTTCCAACCACTTCAGAAAGGAATTTTCCTTATAGATTCATCCATTTCCGGTTCATTGCAGATCCAATCTTCATGGTGGGATCCAATCCACACTACTGAAGTGCTTCCCTAGTCTTGGTAGAGGGAACTTCTTCTTCTTCTTGAGTTCTGTGGAGTTGAAGAGTTTTCCTCAAGCTCTTCAAGGTAAGTTTAACTTTAGCTCCCTGAACTGTAGATTTGATCTTAAGTCCAGTCGAATCTAAAGTAGCTGCGCCATAGAATTCCAGTATTTCTTTCTTCCATATCTTTGTAGGTTCAGATACCAGAAATTCCAACCCATTTTTTGTAATTAGGGTTACTACTGTTTTAATCTCGGGTTCCGCATTATCAAAAACGTTGCAAACCAGCTCATAGCCTTCGTTGACGTTATCTTCAAGCTTTGGCGCCATTGGGGTTGTGAGAAATCTTGGATTGAGAAGAGAGAAGTTGTCGACACAAGGTTTTGGTCTCGAAAATATGGAGAGTGTGTCGACAAGGTTTGTTGTTGACCTATTTATACCCTTCTGAATCATGAAGTTCAAAAGTCACGTCAAAATTCTCTTAATGTGTCGACACAGTTGAAATGTGTCGACACTGACTTCTAATATCTCGACAGAAGTGTTGACTTCTATATGTCGACACCAATTCTATTTGTCTTGGTCGTGTTCGACGAAGAGCCCGTGAAGTTGACGATTTGAGGTCGACGAAGTGTTGTTGAATCTGCGCTCGACGATCAGTTGATTCTGCGCTCGACGAAATCTGTGTGTTTATGCTAAGTGTCGACACCACTTCTGGATGTGTCGACACTACTTCTTTGAAGTGTCGACACCAATTTTCTGGATGTGTCAACATCACTTTCCTGGAGTGTCGGCACCAACTACTATGTGTCGACACAATTTTACTTAGCCAAATTTGTTAAACTAATTTATGTTCAACATTTCTAATTCAATTTTGAAATTATTGAATTTAGTTTCATCTAATGGCTTTGTGAACATGTCAGCAATTTGTAAATCAGTGTTAACAAATTCTAAAGAAATATTTTCTTTTTCTACATGATCTCTAAGATAATGGTATCTTATTTCTATATGCTTTGTTCTACTATGAGAAACAGGATTATGAGCAATAGAAATAGCACTAGTAGAATCACATAACAATGGAGTTCTACTTACATGAATACCATAATCTTCTAACTGATGCTGTATCCACAACAGCTATACACAACAACTTCCTGCAGCAACATACTCAGACTCAGCTGTGGAAATTGCCACACTAGTCTGCTTCTTACAGCTCCATGACACCAGTCTTCCTCCTAGAAATTGACAGGTGTTTGTTGTGCTTTTCCTATCTACTTTGCAACCTGCAAAGTCTGCATCTGAATAGCCCATTAGTAGAAAATCTCTATTCCTAGGATACCAAAGGCCTTGATTAGGTGTTCCCTTAAGATATCTCAAAATCCTTTTGACAGCAGTATAATGAGATTCTTTAGGGCAGGATTGGTACCTAGCACATACACATGTAGCATACATGATATCTGGTCTACTAGCAGTCAAATATAGGAGGAAGCCAACTATCCCTCTATACAAAGACTCATCTACAGGTTTCCCTGCATCATCTTTGCTTAGAGATATACTTGTCCCCATTGGAGTTATCATGTAGTGGATGACTCCATACCATACTTCTTAATTAACTCCTAGGTGAACTTAGACTGGGATATGGAAAAGCCATAATTAGTCTGTCTTACTTGGAGTCCCAAGAAGAACTTAAGTTCTCCCATACTGCTCATTTCAGATTTCCCTTGCATAAGTTTTGCAAACTTTCTACAAAGGTTATTTTAAGTAGAACCAAATATTATGTCATCAACATATATTTGGACTAGGATGATCTTTCCTTTGGATTCTCTCAGGAATAGAGTCTTGTTTATTTTCCCCCTTGAGAACTTGTTCTCAATGAGTAAATTAGACATGGTTTCATACCAAGCCCTTGGGGCTTGTTTCAACCCATATAAAGCTTTTCTAAGTTTATAAACATAATTAGGTTTGAGTGAATCAACAAAACCTGAGAGCTGTTCTACATAGACCTCCTCTTTTAAGTCTCCATTTAAGAATGCTGACTTAACATCCATTTGGAACACTTTGAAGCCTTGATATGCTGCATATGCTAGGAATAGTATGATTGATTCCAACCTTGCCACTGGAGCAAAAGTCTGATCAAAGTCTATGCCCTCTTCCTGCCTGTATCCTTTGGCAACTAGTCTTGTCTTATTCTTCACTATGATCCCACTCTCATCCAGCTTATTTTTATAAATCCACTTTGTCCCTATGATATTGTGGCCCTTTGGTTTTGGAACCAACTCCTAGAACTTGCACCTTCTGAATTGATTTAACTACTCCTGCATAACATCAATCCATTGTGGGTCTTGAATAGCTTCATCAAATCTCTTGGGTTCCAGTTGAGATAAGAAGCTTGAGCAAAGAACTGGATTTAAGTTCCTGCTCCTTGTTTGTACTCCATGTCTTGGATCACCAATGATCTGGTGTGCAGGATGATCCTTTAAATGTCTAACTGCTGGTGGTAATCTATCAACAGTTTGACCTTCTTCAATCTCTTCATTATGCTGCACCTTATGGTCTTCATTTTCCTCTTGAGTGTCTTGTACTCCCCCTGGACAGCAACTACCATTTTCCTCATCCTGCTTTGCAGTTGGATCTTCTCTGATAGTAAGCTAGTCCATCTTCTGTTATATACCTGTGGAGCTACAAGAACTACTAGGCAACTCACTATTAATAAGTCTAGATTCATCAAATATGACATGAACGGACTTTTCTACAACTTGAGTAGCCAAATTGTAGACCCTATAAGCCTTACTATTGTTGCTGTACCCAACAAATATCGCATCTTAGGATTTGACAGCAAACTTAGTTAGGTGAGACTTGTCATTGTTAAGCACATAGCACTTGCAACCAAAGATCCTAAAATAGGATAAGTTTGGTTTTCTGCCTTTCATAACCTCATAGGGTGTCTTTTTGTAGATTTTGGTGATGGAAGCCCTATAGAGCACATGGATGCAGTGTTTACTGCCACAGTCCAGAAATATTCTAGGAGAGAAGTATCACTCAATAGTGTTCTTCCAGCCTCAATCAATGTCCTATTCTTTCTTTCGGCAATGCCATTTTGCTGAGGTGTTCTAGGTAAGGAGAATTCCCGATGAATCCCAAATTCTTCACACAACCTTGTGATACTTTCAGATTGGAATTCAGTTCCATGGTCACTTCTGATTTTGACCACTGAACTATCTAATTCATTCTAAATTTGTTTGACAAAATTGCAGAAGACATTTGGGGTTTCAGATTTCTGACTTAGAAAGAATACCCATGAAAATCTAGTATAGTCATCTACTACCACAAAAGTGTAGACCTTCCTACCTAGACTATGAACTGGCATATGACCAAATAAATCCATATGCAAGAGGTATAAGCACCTCACTGAGTCTTTGGTTTCTAGGCTATGAAAGGAGGATCTGGTCTGCTTGCCTTTTTGACAAGCTGAGCATATCTCATCCTTAAAGCACTTAACTTCAGGACCATTCCTCACTAACACTTTACTAAAGAGTTGGCCAATAGTCTTGTAGTTAAGATGAGCTAGCCTCTTGTGCCATTTGACACAATGAGAGGCTTTCTCATCAGCCACAAGACAGATAGGAGAATTTTTATTCTCACACTCAAAGTTAGGCAATAGACATTTCTATTTCTATAGCCAGTCAATATGACTTTTTGATCACTTGACCTTTTGATATGACACCCATTCTTGACAAATGAAATGTCATATCCAAGATCACTCAGCTGTCTTATGCTTATTAGGTTGTGTTTCAAACCCTTCACATAATCCACTTGAGTGATAATGATTGAGTTGTTAGAGATGTTACCAAACCCTTTGATGACTTCTTTTTCAGAACCACCAAAAATTACTTTAGACCCATTCAGTATTGGTGAGTAGTCCTTCAACAATCCTCTTGTTCCAGTCATGTGCCTGGAATATCCACTGTCCAAGTACCATATAGGCCCATGGCAACTTGTACTCACCTGCAATAAAGATTACTTAACATTAGAACCCAAATAACTTTTGGGTCCTTGGTTCAAGTTAGCCCGAAATTTGACAAATCTGCCTGCAGCTCTTCTAACAGGTAGACTGCTATTCTCCCTGACACTGGTATTGTGCCAACAGTCTAAGGCATAATGGCCTATCTTGCCACAGCACCAGCACTCATACTTATTATACCACTTTTTAGGTACAATCTTAGCTGTATTGTTTGCAGCAGATCTTTTGTTTTATGCTGGGGCTTTTCCTTTATTATTGGACTGTGCAGCCCATACAGTTCCCTTAAAGCCTAATCCGACCTTACCCTTTTGAGACATAAAGTCATCAATTAGGGGTAGGATAGATTTTGGCTTAGAGAAACTAGCCACTATCTCCTTCTCTTTCTGAAGTCTGTCTTCCAGACTTTTGATCTGATCATTTTTGAATGTGATTGTACCCATCTGAATAACAGTTATGTTTTTCATCCTGACAATCTCATTCATCTTCTGATCCAGCAGCTTATCTAAATCAGATGCAGCCAACTTAAGAGCTGCAATTTCCTTAGCCAGATTTTTGGCCATATTTTTGCTTCTCTTGAGTGCCTGCAACAAATCCCCATATTCATCTATCAGCTGATGAATATCTCCTTCAGATTCAGATCCATCCACATCTATTAATGCAGATGCATCTGATTCTGACCCAGTGAAGTAATCAGAATCTACATATGAACTTTTTACCTTACTGTGGGCAGGTTAATCCTGGCACTGGTCTTCTTCAGACATAGCCATCAGTCCTTTGCACTGATGGTCTTCTTGCTCATCGATAGAGTCCAGTAATCTCAAGAACTCATCCTCTTCTTCTGTTGCAAACAAACCAATATAGGCCTCAGCCTCAGATTCAGACTATGAAGTTGATTGATTTGTCCAACTTTTCTCTTTCTTATCTACCAAGGATTTCTCCTTCTTACTCTTGTGCTGAGACTTCTTTTTATCAGTAGACTCCTTCCTTTTGTCTGGACAGTCAGCCACAATATATCCAGGTCTGTTGCAACAATAACAAATAATCTTTGATGTAGATGACTTGCTAGGCAATGTCCCACTTCTGTCCTTTCTGGATGATTTCCTCTTCTGATAATAGTCATCCTTGGTCTGAGATGAGGATGACTTAGATTTCCACTGCTTCTTCTTTAAGAATCTCTGAAACTGCCTTGTGAAAGCAGCAAAGTCTTCATCTGAATTACTGTTGTCTGAACTGTGATTATCAGAATTTTCTGAGATCACTTCTGCAGATTTCTTAGGAGAAGATGGAGACATCCTCCTATTCTTCCTTATGGCTTCTACCTTGAAGGCCACTGACTTATTTCTAGAGTCAACCTTTGTATTTTTCTCTTCCTCCTTTTTGGCCAACAGCTGCATCTCATAAGACAACAATTTGCCAAACTGTGTTGGAGGTGAAATTTCTGCCAGTCTGGCCACTTCCCTTATGGCACAGATCTTTGTATCCCAATCCTTAGTCAAAGACCTAAGGAATTTGTCATTCAACTCATATGTACTGAATATTCTTCCATAGGACATTAGTTCATTTACAATTCTGTAGAATTTCTTATAACACTCTGTTATACTATCAGACTTGGCTTGTCTGAAACTCTCATATTCTTGATTAAGCATAGACTTTCTATCTTGCCTAACCTCTTCAGAACCCTCTATATAGACAACCAATGTGTCCCACATTTCCTTGGAGGTTTTGTAGTTAATCAGATTCTGGAATGTTGAGTCATCTATGGCACTCACTATAATATTTTGTGCTCTTTTATCCATTGTAGACAAGAAGTTCTCATCCTTTGTCATTTCTGAAAAATCCTTAGGAGTCCTTTGATTAGCATCAAGAACAGAAACCTTCATTGAAACATATGGTCCTTCCTGAACTGTTATATAAATTCTAGGATCAGATGCCTCCATAAATAGTCTGACCTTTTCCTTCCATATTCCAAAGATTTCCTTCCCACAGATAGGCAACTTCATTGAACCAAGTTCTTTATGGTTTTCTCCTGAACCCATCTTCTTTAACTTAATTCTGCCTTACAGATCTTATTCAGACTGTTAAGTCTTTCTTTGAGGAACCTCGTTTTGATACTACTTGAAAGAATTGGTTCCAAAACACCTAGAGGGGGTGGTGAATAGGTGCAATTCCTTTTTCTTCTAAGACAGAATATTAATTCAGATAATCAAATTAAATCAAACAGTTCTACATCTATCACAGCATAGAAATAATAATACCACACACAATCACAGATTGCACACTATTTTATAGTGGTTCCCCAAGGTCTGGGTACATCCGCTTTCCCCCTTCGCCTATCTAGCAGTGTGCTAGATTCAGCCTAATTTCTTTCCTTTTCCTCAGATCCACAGATCTTACAGCTCAGAACTCAAACAAGGCTCCTACAACTCAGAGTAAGTCCACACTCCTACAGCTCAAGAAATCTGCCCTACCTCAGCCTTCAATAAGGCCTACAACTCAGAGATGAAAATCTCCTACAACTCAGGCTCACAGCCCTACCTCAGCCTTCAACAAGGCCTACCACTCAGAGAACTTTATCTCCTACAACTCAGCCCTTATAAATCAGGCTTACAACTCAGATCTTAAAAAGATCATACAGAAAATAGATGTTAATTATAAATCTACCACCACCCTGGTTGAGAGAGAAAGGATGGACGATTTCTTGATCAGTTCTTGAACGAATCTGATGTAGAGATCAACCTATCTTAGCTTTCTTCAAAGCTTCTTAAATCTGAATACAGTAGGGTTGATCTCCTTTGAAGTCGATCTTCAATCAGCTTTTTTCTTGAAATTCAAAAATCAATCTGAATTCTTCTTGGCAGACTGGTTCAGAATCTGCACTTAAGAGACTTGTTGATGTAAGTCCCTTTCTTCACTTGATTAGATGGAGCTCTCTCTCTCCAAATTCTTCAGAAGATTTTTCTGAATTATTCTTTTAATTCTCTTGACAAACTCTGAGTAGATCACCACTAGAGAATGTCTTCTTAGATCTTCTGTTGAAAATCTTCTTCTATATGTTATTGTGTATCTCTATGTGTGTAACTATGTTATCTGTTGATAGAGAATGTCTTTATATAGACTTTCTCCATGGTAACCGGCTGATCAAGTTTCTAACAAACTTCTGACAGCTCTGACAGTTTCAGTAGACGGGTTGGTTATGGCAGCTGTCAAGTCTTCCAGTCACTTCTTGAAACTCTGTATCTATCTGCAAAGTGTCGAGACTGAACTTCATCATGTGTCGACACAAGTAGACTAAGTGTCGACACAAGTCTTGGTGGTGTCGACATAACTCCCTTGGTGTTGACACTGCTTCTCGACACAGCTTCTATAGAATGTGTCGACACTAGTTCTATTGTGTCGACACAGTCACTTCTTCTCTTTACAAAAATCAACTTTGTTAAAACTCTGCTATGTGTCGACACAAGTCCTGTGTGTCGATATAGTTGAGGTCGACAAAGTCTTCTGTATATCGACACTGCCTCTGTGTGTCGACACAGTTGATGTCGACTAAGCTTTCTATGTGTGTCGACACAGTTTCTTCTAGTGTCGACACAGCCTTTCCAAGTGTCGACACAATTGACTCCAAGTGTCGACCCAGATTTTCTCTAGTGTCGACACAAGCCTTCATAAGTGTCGACACAGCTTCTTCTGGTGTCGACTCATCGACTTAGAAACTTTTCCTACATTCTTGCATTTTCTTAACCTGCACATATAAACTCAAAACAACATCAAATACACCTTGATGCATATCATTGAGTAAGGTGAGGCTTCTTCAAATCTGGTACACATTTTCCAATGTACCCAACAGCAAGTCTGAAAGCTTCAGACAAGATTTGCTGTTGAAGAAATAAAGAACTGAAATCTCATTTTGTCTTCAACAACAAGATCAAAAACACAAGTTTTGAGATTCTTCCCAGCACAAGCTGAACAATCCCGAAGATCTACTTCCCTAGTGATGTGAAGAAGTTAGGGTATAACTCTCTCAGTTTAATGAGAAGGCTCAAAGAATCACTTCTCTGGAGTCTATTATCATCAATAATAATCTCTTCATGTAGGATCAATCTTGATCTTAGCTGGAAGCCTGAAATATAAAGGCTGAGTTGTAGTATACTTTGGTGGATCTGAGTGTAGGGCTATCCTCCTAGCCTGAATGTAGGACTGTGCTTAAGTTCATGCATGTAGGTTGTCCTTGATTGAATAGGTAAACAAAAAGAGTAAGCTAGAAGTTCAGAGTTCGTCGAGCTGAGTTCACCATTCGTCGAGCTAAATTAAGAGTTTGGGATTCAGAGTCCGTCAAGCTGAGGTCCCCATTCGTCGAGCTAAGCTCACCATTCATCAAGCTAAATTCAAAGTTTGGGTTTCTAAGTTCGTCAAGCTGAGCTCACCGATCGTCGAACTCAGTTCAGCATTCGTTGAACTAAGTTAAATATTTTGACTAAAGCAAAATTATTGAGACCACTGAGATAGGTGAGACAGCTGAGAAGAATGTCTCAACATAACTGCTGAGATAGCTGAGAAGCTCAATGCAAAGCGTTGAAAGAAGTGTTAATCTCTGTAATAAAGAAGAAATCATTCAGACAGTTGAGAAGAAACCACTAAGATAGGAGTTAGTCTCAGGAGTGAAGAAGAAAGCATTGAGACAGTTGATAAGAAACCACTGAGAAAGGAGATAGTCTCAGCTATGAAGAAGAAACCACTGAGATAGTTGAGAAGAAACTGCTGAGACAGGAGATATTCTCGGCTGTGAAGAAGAAAACCGCTAAGATAGTTGAGATGGAACCGCTGCGACAAAGCCAACAGAATTTCTCTAAGTCCAGAAGTATTGAGCGTTGCAGGTTCACTCAACACTTCTATTGGAGAGCCAAGTCAGCTGGCATTGAGTGAATTAACATCACCAATGCTTAATGAGTTCTGGAATTTTTCTAAGTCTACAAGGTGATGACCACTGCTAATGTTACCAGAAGTCAACCAGTCAAAGTAGTTCGTGCTGTTGCGGGAAGCTACAGCAGTACCAGATGATCACTACTAATGTCATCAGAAGTCAACAAAGTCAAAATAGTTCATGCCATTGTGGGAAAGCCGCAGTAGCATCGGAAGCTACTATTTATCCTTTTCTGAGGGAGGTAGCACTCACCATCCTTGGTTGGGCCCACACTCAAATTGTGTGGTTGATTCAAATCAACAGATATAAAAAGAAGAAAGAAATGGGGATTAGGGTAACGAAGAACACATGAAAGAAAATACAAAAAATATAAGCGTCTAGACTTCATCATCTCTAATGAGCATGAAAGCCAAGTCTAGCAGTGCAAATCAGAATGGCAGAGAAAGATAGCTAAAGCTTTTTCCAGTTCAACAAGTTTGTTCTTTGCAGAACAAGGCAGCTGATTCATCTAATTAGCAAGGAGATTGTTGTGTGAAGGGCCATCAGCATTCAACAGCAGATAGTTGTTCTTCAGTGAAACAGAGAAGCAGTTTGCTGAAAAGATATTCATCCGATTATATTCATCCGACGAACACGGTGTGGCCAGAATACACCTCATAACCATCATAAAAGAATCATCTTCAATATCACTCAGCTCAGTGTCAGATTCACCACCGGCTTCATAGACGATCTCGGCAGCCTAAGACGTGGAGTCTAATAGTGCTAGTGGTTTACACTTAGTGGGGCACTCACTAGAGTAGTGCCCTTGGATTCCGCAAGTAAAACATGTGGCATTATTCTTACACTCCGTCCTATGGAAACTCTCTCACCGGTCGGATTTCTGAGGTTCCTAGCTGTAATAACTACAAAATTCGAATCAGTCGATCAAAACTTTCCCTTGTCCCGCATGGTGGGCAAAGGTGGGGGTCCAAAAATGGACTTTCCCTTCTAGAATGCTCATCCCTTAGACTTGTAGGCATGGTACTTCTCTATGTCCAAGGTCGCATTGAATGTCGTGTTAAGGTCCGTATGACCATAACGCAGGAGCTTGCCCGAGATGTCCGGGTTGAGTCCCTTATGAAATCGGGCGAGTGTAACTTCAGGCATTTCTCGGACGTCACAACGCACCATCATATCCTTAAGGAGTCCCATGTACTCTGCTACCGATTTGCCCCCCTGACGAAGGGTGGCTAACTCGTCGAACATTTGGGTTCGGTGATACGTAGGGACATATTGGTCAGTTAGGAGTGCTTTCATGGCAGACCACCCAATTGGGGGTACTCCATTCACTGTACCTAGACGCCTCTCTTCATTCACCCAGAACATTTTGGCCCTACCCAGAAGTTTCATCCGTTCAACCCACACCTTCTCACCGTCCGTCAGGTTGAGCCACTCAAAATAGTACTCGATCTCCATGATCCAGTCCAAAAATACTTGGGGTTCACCCATACCATCGTATGAGGGTGGATCAATCTTAACAGCCCTAGTTACATCGAACTCATAAGGGTCTCGAGGTGCTTGATCATCGTCCTGATCACGAGGTTGGTTTTGTCTTTCCTCTTGTTGGTTAGCGACCTGGGGTTGGGGACCCAGTCAATTTATTCCAACGCCATGATTACGAGGCGCCGCTTGATTTAACGTCAGCCCTTGTATTAATTGGGTTTGTGCATCAAACCTAGCGTTAACCTCTTCCCGAAGCTCCGCAATTGTGGCCGGAGCATGCTCATCATCATGGTCGTCTGCCATATTGGAAGTGGATGGGGAATACTCTGTGCCACGCCTAGTGCGCTTGAACAACATGAGAGGGTGGTTTTGACCAGAATAAATATATAAAGTCGGATTTTTTTGATACTTATCGACTGGTCGAACGAATATACTTTTTCAGGCTTTTGTTCTTAAAAAAATAATGAGAGTTCTCAGGAAGTGTTTTGTAATTTTCTGCAGAATGTTTTTTTGTTTTTACTATTCGCAGACCAGATATTGAAATTTTAGGTTTATGTTGTATATTACTGACCGTGCACAACCAAGTGAGAGTCTAAAACCCTACGACAGAAAAATTTAAGGATGGTGTCAATTGAGAAATCAACACAATCTCGCTTTGATACCAAAATTGATGTAGGCCCGTCCTAAATGACACTAAACGGACGGAGTATCAATGACTCTCGCTGCGCTCAACGCTCTCTTGTCCTCACACTAACGAAACGTAGCAACTATAATTTTTGTTATTTATCTCTCGCGCTATCGTACGGGTAGCCGAACCGCAAGTGGATCGGAGATTGTCTATAGGCCAAAATCCTCTCCGGCTAAAAGGAACAATATTGGTTCCGACGAGCTTGGAGTTGTACCAAAATAGATCCACCAAGAAAATCACGATTTTGAAAGTTGTAGGATCTATCCCAACTAAAGAAAACAACGAGGATCGCGAATCCTCTCGGGAGTATCGGAAAACCAAACGGAAAATCACAAATCTATTAAGAGTAATACCGCAAAAATTAAAGCTTCGAAAATTCATGCAAAAATCGTCCACCACAAGAACAATCTAAGAGGGAAAAATCTCTTGAGTAGGAATTTCGTTACCCCTCTTGGAATAGTAGATCCGAGATTTCGGATCCACAAAAATGATCGCCCTTCCCTCAAAATCCATGGGAAACGCACCACGGATGAAGACCTCATCCTTCTTCCACGCTTCACGCCGTAGAAGTTCACCCAAGCCATTCTTCCTTGCACTTGCTTCTCCTCCTCCAAAAGTTGGCCGACCACCTTTGAGAGAATGGGATGGACACGTAGATGAGAGGATGTAGTAAGAAGAGGGATGAGGGAGGAAATGAGAAGAAGAAGAGAGAGAGAAGGTGGGAGTGGGGGGGGCAAGAAGAAGAAGGAGGGGAACACCCCTGGGGCGGCGGCTAGGAGAGAGGGAGGGGAGATAGAAAATTAGGGTTGGAGGAATTCTTAATTTGATTTCAATATTAGTCTAAATGACAAAAGAGTCTTTGGCCTTACATATAAGGCGTACATCCAAGGGCCGGGGCTATTAGCAGCCCAAAATTAGCGGCTAAACGCACACCATAAGTTCAACATGACAGAAATAAATTAGTTTATTACAAACCACATAACTAGATAAGTGCAGACCAAAAACTAACAAGATAACTTAAATTGAATTATTGTTGCGTGGGCAAAGATTGTAGTCGTATCCGCTACGGCGCCGCAAGTCTTTGGCCGGTGGATCATCATTATCAGCTTCCGCCACTACCCCATGGTCACCAAAGGCGCCATGGACGTCATCTTAGTCACCAAGTTGGTTGTCGTGGTGGCCGTTGCCATCACAAGGTTAGCTCCACAATGGCGGTAGATGATTTCCTTGGTGGACAAGGTTAGCTCCGCATTGGTGGTAGATGGTTTCCTTGGAGAGCAGGGACCTTGCAGTATAAATGAGGATTAGGGTGGGAATGTTATTGGATTGGGATGTGCTAAGGCGCGGCAGTGTCTCCGTGGTCGGCTAGCTATCCCGTGACATGCAAGTCATGTGTGTAGAGTATCCCGGCGAGACTAGTCCCATTCTATGAGACTGACGAGAACGCCAAGCATGGGGCAAGCCCGAGCAATGAGTCCATGAGCGGGTGGTGTTCAGCAAGGGTTCTTATAAACGGTCAGTGTGTTAGATGGAATCCTGACATGAGAAGTCAGTGCTTGCAGGCAAGCCCGGGTCTAAGACCATGAGCGGGTGGGGCCTTGACAAGAGTTCCGTGTGGAGGCTTGTATGCCGTTAGGGGAATTGCAGTGCCCCTTTTGTTTGTGGCTTAATGCGAATGGGGAAAGTGAAAGTACCCAGATGATTGATGATGTGCTAGATGTATACGCGATAGGGTGCCTTGGGTGAAGCCCGGGTTTTGCATACATGCTGCATAGTAGGCCCCTTTTTATTATATGCTCAACATAGAAAACATGCATGTTGTTTGAGACATCCAAGCCTATTCTTTTAGTACTTTACTTGTTTATGTATATGGTATACGAAGTGCTGACTTGCAGGTTGGAGGGGTACCTCAGGATTCGTTAGGGGCGGCCAAGAGGAGATGTGTTTGTTACACAGTTTGAGGTCAGCCTTTGCTGACCCACGTTACAACCAATTTTTACAGGCTAAGGATCGCAAGCGGGAGCTAGCTCGCCGGCCAATAAGGCCTAAGCCTCATTAAGTGTTTCCAGTTTTGCACTAGCTATATTTTTGGTGGCTCTGTATGCTTGATGCTTTTATTTTCTGGCTTGCATGCCGAGGTAATCTCGGAGTGTTTGCGCATATTGTTATTGATGTTAACTTTTTGGAGTTTGGACTCTCTTTTGTTGTAAGGACATAAGGCCATTTCGATACTCTTGTGTATGTGGATAACTTCTAGTCTTGTTTGCTGTTTCTGCTGTTGTATGATGTGGAGTTTTGAGATTGGGTAGTTATCTCATCTTTTAATGCTAAAGCTATGGCCTCTGTATATTGTGGGGCCTAGTCCAAACCCATATTATACGGTCATTACAGGGGAGGTGTTACAGTTTGGTATCAGAGCCAGGTTAGATTCAAGGTTAGTGCGTATAGAAGTTATCCAAATAGGAGTGATGCAGGATCATGTGTGTCCTTATGTTTGAGTCTTGCGATTAAGAGACTGATTCCTTGTTTCCTTGCTTTTCTTAAGAGTGCAAGCAACGAGGCAGGTACGTCAAGACCAAGAGAAGAGCTTTCGGCGAGCAGCGCCATCGCTCATGGTCCTTTGGGCATGGGTGTAAACCTGGCCGACTTCTGTCGCATGCTTGCAGAAGCAATGGTGGCAGCTCAAGCTGCAGCGACAGCTCAGGTAGCAACCCCTGCTAAACCGGATACGACGATGGCCGTGCTGGGAGGAGAAGCCAGGCGAGTAGAGCCGTTGGCCAAAGAGTGGTGGTCGGACATGGAGACCAGCAGATGAAGTATTTTCTGAGCTTCCATCCTCCCACATTCAAGGGAGTTGGTACGCTGACTGATGCGAAGGATTGGTGGGCACGTATGCAAGAATGTTTGAGGGCGACAGAGATGCTAGAGGAGAAGAAGTCTGAGTTTGCGGCTTTCATATTGTAGGGTGATGCAAAGTTGTGGTGGGTGAGCCATAGTGGCCGCCAGTTTCCAGGACACACCCTGTTCGTGGAAGAGTTTGGGAATGCTTTCTTGAAGAAGTAGATTCCCGTTTCGACGAGGTTGTCCCTTGAAAGACAGTTTCTTCACTTGGTGTAGAGGGATAAGACGGTGGACGAGTATGTTCAGGAGTTCTCTCAGTTGGGTCGTTATGCATGAATGACAATGGCAGGAGATGAGGAGAGGGATAACCTCTTCTACTAGGGGCTGAGGGAGAATCTAAGGTAACCCCTCATCGCCATGAAGAGAGCTGGTTTCAATGAGTTGGTTGAGGCAGGCAGAACGTTGGAGAGTGATCTGGGGCGAAGCCAACACCGTAAGCAGGTTTCGCCCAAGCAAGGGGAATGGAAGCCTTCTCCATCCCAAGGAAGGTCTGAAGGGAATAGGTGGAGGAAAAAGCCTCAATCATTCAAGTCCGGTGAGAAAAGCAAGTGGATGTCCGGAGAGTCTCACTCTAAGGGACCACTGACGTGCTTCAATTGTGGTAAGGTGGGGCACATTGCTCGTTTTTGTAATCAAGGATGTGCGGAGCAGGAACCAAGGCAGGAGCAGACTGTGCTCTCCGGCCCCAGTACCGTAGAGAAAGGGAAGATGACGGAGTCTAACGCTTCTCGATTCCAACCGGTGCAACCAAGGCCCTCAACCTTGGATAGCAGGAAGCGATCCGCCAACCCGATGTTATGACAGGTATGAGGAAGTTTAAGTTTAACCTTGTACTTCATGCTTTTAGGCTGTTATATGTGATGTCTATGTTTTAGGCTTTGTGTTAGTTTCTGGATACCCCGCTAGGGTATTGTTGGAGACGGGAGCATCGTACTCTTTCCTTGCGGAAAGCTTCAACCGGAGAATTGGAGTTGAGTCATTCTCGGCGGGTGTAGAGTTGAAGGTGCGCATGCCCAATGGTTCATCCATGACCACCGGGGAGAAAGGGCGTATTTGTTGGGAGCTAGGCGGAGTTGACTTTGTGTTGATAGCAACGGTCCTATAGTTGGTTGAGTTTGATGTGATATTGGGAATGTACTGGCTAGCAGAGCAGCATGCCAGTATTGATTGCATGTCCAAGGTGGTGACCCTAAGAAGCGAAGGGCAGACAGAAGTCAAGTTTGAGGGCCTTAATGGAGTGTCCTGTTCCCTGATTTCGGCCATGCAGTTGGTGCGGGCTGTTAACCATGGTGGAGTAGCTCTTGTACCATTATTGGAGGTTCTCCTTTCCAAGTTATAGCTTTGGGAAGTGCCCGTAGTGGCAAAATTCAAGGATGTGTTTCCGGATGAACTTCCTGGAGCGCCTCCTTAGCAGGAGATTGATTTTTCGATTGAGTTAGTGCCCAAGGCTAGGCCGGTGTCACATCCTCCATTCAGGATGGCACCAAAGGAGTTGGCCGAACTCAAGGTACAGTTGCAGGAACTGTTGGAGCAGGGGTATATCAGACCCAGTTATTCACCGTGGAGCGCGCCTGTAATGTTCGTGAAGAAGAAATATGGTAGTATGCGGTCAGTTGAATAAATTGACGGTCAAGAATAAGTATCTGATTCTTCTGATAGACGACCTGTTTGACCAGCTAGTGGGGTCGACGGAGAATTCGAAATTGGACTTGAAGTCATGGTATTATCAGTTGCGAATTTGAGACGAGGACATACCCAAGACAGTGTTTGGTACGAGATATGGTCATTTTGAATTCTCGGTGATGCCGTTCAGGCTGACGAACGCACCATCCATATTCATGGATTTAATGAATTGAGTATTTCAGAAATACTTGGACTCTTTTGTAGTTGTCTTTATTGATGAAATTCTAGTGTACTCCAAATTGGAGGTGGAGCATGAGACTCACATGAGAGTAGTCCTGCAAGTGTTGAGAGAGAACCAGCTTTATGCAAAGTTCTCAAAGTGCGAGTTCTGGCTAGAGAGGGTGGAATTTTTGGGCTACGTGATTAGTGGGGATGGGGTGGCGGTAGATCCAACAAAAGTGGAAGCCATCAGAGATTGGCCGATTATGAGAACCATGGCGGAAGTCCGAAGTTTTCATAGACTAGCCGGGTACTATAGAAGATTCGTGGAAAACTTTTCGCGGATAGCTCTACCCCTCACATCACTAACTCGGAAGGATCAAAAGTTTGTGTGGACTCAAAAATGCAATCAGGCATTTGAGACACTGAAGGAAAGGCTGATGACAGCTCCAATCCTAAGTCTATCGAAGGGGACCGAAGGATTTCAAATTTTCAGTGATGCATCGGGATGCGGTTTGGGTTGTGTTTTGGTGCAACATGGCAGTGTGATAGCCTATGGGTCTAGGCAGCTAAAGCCACATGAGAGGAATTACCCCGTCCATGACTTGGAGTTGGCGGCGGTAATTTTCGCGTTGAAAATGTGGTGGCACTATGTCTATGGTACGAAGGTGGAGATCTTCACGGATCATGAAAGCTTGAAGTATCTCCTAGATCAAAGGGACTTGAATATGCGGCAGCATAGGTGGGTCGAGTTCCTTGGAGACTACGAGGTGGTGATTCAGTATACGCCAGGCAAAGCCAATGTGGTGGCAGATGCCTTGAGTAGGAAATACACGGGGCAAGGGAATTGTATTGATGCTCATGATGAGCGGTTGGTGAGGGACTGGGAGACCCTTGGCATGGTATGTGTAGCAAGAGGCGAGTCTAGCATGGCTCGGTTGAACTGGATTGAAATGCAGAATGATTTGTCCGTTCGTATTCGGGAAGCGACTCGTTTGGACGTGGAGTTTTAGCCTTACGTGGTGGAAGCTCAAACGGGCGAGAGCGGAGCATGGGAGTTGATTGATGGGATTCTGAGGAAGGACAGAAGGATTTGTGTACCGCAGATCGGCAAGCTCCGTGAGGATTTGATGTTTGAGGCTCACTTCACAAAGTACTCTATTCACCTGGGCAGTACAATGATGTACCTGGATATGAAGAAATCCTTTTGGTGGCCTGGACTGAAGCGGGACGTATCTTTGTACGTGAATTGATGCCAAACTTGTGCCTTGGTGAAGGCCGAGTGTCAGAAGCCAGGAGGGTTCCTGAAGCCTCTTCCAATCCCTGAGTGGAAATTCGATGACATCTCCATGGACTTTGTGCATGGGTTACCTAGGTCGCAGCAGGGTAACGATGCGATTTGGGTGATTGTGGATCGCTTAACCAAATTGGCTCACTTCATCCCAAATCGGAAGGAGGACAGTGTGGAGAAGCTGGTAGAGTTGTATGTGCGCAACATTGTGCGACTACATGGGATCCCTAAGAGTATAGTTAGTGATTGCGACAGACGTTTCACATCCAAGGACTGGAGCTTGGTTCAGAAAAGTCTGGGCACAAAGCTAAAGTTCAGCACGGCTTTCCATCCTCAAACTGACGGGCAAACTGAAAGAACGAACTGTATTATGGAGGATATGTTGAGGATGTGTATTCTGGAATTCAGCAAGAAGTGGGAGGATCACCTCTTCATGGTCGAGTTCGCCTATAACAATAGTTACCAAGCAAGTATAAAGATGGCACCATACGAAGCTTTGTATGGGAGGCGGTGTCGAACACCGATGTCTTGGACAGAGGCAGGAGACACCAAAATTTTGGGAAAGGAAGTGGTATCCGATGCATGTGAGTTGGTGTGAACCATTCAAGGGCGCATGAAGGTGGCTGAAGACCGGCAAACAATGTATTTCAATGCTCGCCACAGGTAGCTGGAGTTCGCGGTAGGCGATTGGGTATATTTAAAGATCAAGTTGTTCAAAGGCGTTTCACGGATTAGCCGACTCAAGAAGTTGATTTCGAGGTTTTTGGGACCTTTCGAGGTTGTAGAACGGGTGGGAGAAGCAGCGTACCGGTTAGCGTTGTCCACAGAGCTGAGTGGATTGCACGACGTCTTCCATGTCTCCGTCTTGAGGAAATCCTTAGTACAGTTTAGTGTGGTGATCGAATCGACATCGGTGCCGATAGAAGAGGACTTGAGGACGCGAGTTCGTCCAGTTGCTATAGAGGATTCAGAAATTCGGCAGGTGCGGAATAAAGAGGTCAAACTCTTAAAAGTCCGATGGGACAACTGCGGTCGTGAGGAGCTCTCTTGGGAGCGAGAACAGACCATGTGGGAGGAGTATCCATAGTTATTACTTTGAGGTATAATTTAAGTTTGGTGTACCCTTTTTGCTTTTTATAATTTCGGGACGAAATTCTTTTAAGGGGGAGAGAGTTGTAACTCCCCAAAATTCGAAAGAGGGACAAACAACGTTCAGAGCCAAGTTTGGGTCTTTGTTAGGGTCACATGGCCTAGGACACGGGTGTGTCCCTGGCCGTGTCCTGCTCGCCTTCGACGAAGAACTCGTGTGGTCGACATTTTTGTTTCGACGAAGTGTTGAGACATTGAACACGACCTAGGACACGGGCGTGTCCATGACCGTGTCATGCTCGTGTTTGTCGAGAGCCCGGGAAGTCGTCTAACTGCGCTCGACGAATTGCTGAGATAGTGAACACGTCATGGGACACGGGTGTGTCCAAGGCCGTGTCGTGCGTGTGTTCGACGAATTTTTCCGCGAAGTCGACAAGAAGGCAGTCGACGATCGTCGAGACTTCGAAAACGGCCAGAGACACATGCGTGTTCCAGGCCGTGTCTTGCCCGGGTTGTTGGCCGGGCCTTGTGAGGGGATAGACACGGCCTGGAGCCCAGGTGTGTTCGTGTTGGACACAGGTGTGTCACATGTGACACGGGTGTGTCGAGTACCCGTGTTCTCCTCGGGTTGTGTTTGGTCCTATGTCGATGGAGGAACACGCCCAGGCACACGGGCGTGTAATGCGTGACACGGGCGTGTCAGCTTTGACACGGGCATGTTCAGAGCCCGTGTCCTTTTCTGGGTGCGATGGTTTTGGCGTCGTTTGAGGCACACAGCCGTGGACACGGGCGTGTCACAAGCCGTGTTCGGCCCAGGTGTCTTGGTTTTAAGTTCGGAACGTGGCCGTTCGCATCCTTCTAATAAGATCTGATAGTCCAGGGCTTTCCTTGCTTAGTTATTTCCTGGAATAGGATTGGAAACCCTAATTCTTCATCAAGTACTCTCTTTCTAAGTTCTAGAGAGAAGGGAGAGCAAGGAAGAAGGTGAAGGAGAGATCCGGCTGCCGGAGAAGTTCTAGAGCCCCAAATCACGAGCCGAGTCCAGATCCGCGGAGGCAAGACCGTTGCGGTGGTTTTCATCCAGCTAAGTTTCCATGGCTAGGAAGAGGGGTCGTAAGGTAACGACACTTCTCCTCTTGGTTTTAGGATGCGTGTTTAGCATCTTTTCCTTCAAGCTTTTGGGCACCAAATCTCTCAAATGAGAGGGGTTTGGGTCGCCAAGGTTCAAGAGGAACCTCCGGGTCAATTGAGTCCGTCCCCGGCATGCTTTTGCATTAGAGATCCGCTCCGCTAGTGGATTAGGCATTGTAGTTGAAGCCGTGGTCTCGACCGTTAGTCCGACTCGGTGATGTTGCATACGAGCTTTAAGGATGTTGTAGAAATTCGTTGCGGTAAGATGTCGTTTGTGATGTTTGTGTTTTCTCCCTTTTCTCGAGTGAGTACGTGTTGCCGGAACCGGACAAGGTTAGCTGCGCAATGGCGGTAGATGGTTTCCTTGGTGGACAAGGTTAGCTCCGCATTGGATGTAGATGGTTTCCCTAGAGCGCGGGGACGTTGCAGTACAAATGAGGGATTAGGGTGGGAATGTTATTGGATTGTGATGTGCTAAGGCGCGGCTATGTCTCCGTGGTCGGCTGACTATCCCGTGACGTGCAAGTCATGTGTGGAGAGTGTCCCGACGAGACTAGTCCCCTTCTATGAGACTGACGAGAATGCTGATGACTTGTTTTAGTCATCGTTTTTGGGGTAGTTTAGTATGCAAAATTCCCAGTTTAATTATATGTTTTAAGTATTTTTATGCACGTTTTGTTTTATTTCTTCTTAAAGTCTTTTTGTGTTAGGATATTATAATTCCTAGTTTTATTATAGTTTTATTTGCTTGTTATGTTGCAATTTTATTTTGTTATGTTTTGATATAAAAATCTATAGCTTTAGTATATGTTTTTTTGTTTTATGTTTACTTGTGTTTTGTTATGAATATAATTAATTAATAGTATGATATGTTATGTTTGTAATGTTTAGTTTTATTTGTATTAACTAATGTTTTGTTTTGTTTTATTTGTAGGTTCAAAGCCCAAGCATGTGCAGCCCTCTAGTTCAAATTCAAATCTATTGCAGCCCTTTCACTTGATCAAGTCCTTCAACATTCAACTGAGCCCTTTGGAGCAGCCCGACCACTTTAAGAGCAGCCCCTACATGCAATCCTAGCCCTACCCGAGCCCATAAAGCCCACACTAGCAGCCCATTTTGCCTTTGCATGGCCGCCCCCTTCATTTATTACATACACGCACTTCCTTTGCATGGCCGGCCACCCACATCATGTCCCTCTCTCTCCTTTTTATTATTTTCTCTCTTCTCTCCCTCATTTAATGTCATGCATGCATCTCCCCATACACATGGCCGGCCACCCTCCTCTTTCATCTCCCTTGTTTATTTTATTTTCTCTTTTCATTTCCATTAAATTCCATGCAATGATTCTCATCCTCTCCCTCTCCCTTCATTAAATGAAATGCATGAACCCTTTCCAAATGGAATGGCCGACAACCCTATTATTCCCTTCATATTTCCTATTTTATAGAACCTTCTCCCTCTCCTATAAAAGGAACCCCTTGCCTCTTGATTTAAGGGAAGTAGTTTTGGTAGAGAAAGTTCTGCAAGTAGTTTTAGTTCAAAGTAGTCTATGTTAGCTAGTTCAGGAGAATCTCTTTACTTGTTGTAGTTTTTATTGTAATTTCCTTTTTGTAGTAGAATAACATTGCCCTATTTTAATTTTTGTGTATTTCCTTTTCTTAAGCAATGCAAATGACTTCTCTTTCTTCTATTTTGTTTTCTTCCTCTATTATGCTTAGCTAATTATATTTTGTGCCCAATCGCGATGAGCATTGCGATAAAATAACGCATCTTTAATTTTATGTTTGCATTTGTATTTTTCCTATTTTTGATCCTTCTTTGATTTTTATCGTGTCGACTCCATATTCCGGTATACGGTAGTAGGCAATTGATCTCATTTCATAGAAGTCGAGAGACTCATTGATTTGAAAGATCACTCAAAGAAGGAAGGAGTTGAACGCAATCCTAGAGATATGATGACATAAATCCTCCAGATTGAAGTCAAATCCAATAGTGCGGGTCACTTCGGTAATGCGACTTTAGGTCATTTTGACTTGTAAAGAGATTTCGGTCAAAACGTCTATAAGTTAGGGGATTTAATGCTCTAGCGAGATTACTTCCTAATATCGGATCCGTCACGGTCTTAATAGTTTTGCAAATGCTAAACTAATTTATTTCGTTATTTTATTTCAAAGTGAATCGTCGATCGAGCACTCTTTCGCAATATTTTATTTCTCTTTTGATTAAGCTTAGTTCATTTTAATTTTCAAACCCATCAATCGTTCGGTAGGATAATAGAATCGTTGTGAGTAATAGTATTTGTCTGCCCCGAGTTTTTATACGACCTTGATATATTTTTATCACTATACTATAAAACGATAGGTACACTTGCCTATTCGGATTGTAGTCCGTGAGATGATTTTTACACATCAAATGCCAAGCATGGGGCAAGCCTGAGCAATGAGGCCATGAGCGGGTGGGGTCCAGCAAGGGTTCTTAGAATCGGTCAGTGTGTTAGACGGAATCCTGACATGAGAAGTCAGAGCTTGCAGGGAAGCCAGGGTCTAAGACCATGAGCGGGTGGGGCCTTGACAAGAGTTCTGTGTGGCGGCTTGTATATCGTTAGGGGAATTACAATGCCCCTTTTGTTTGTGGCTTAATGCCAATGGGGAAAGTGAAAGTACCCAGATGATTGATGATGTGCTCGATGAATACGTGATAGGGTGCCTTGGTTGAAGCCCTGGTTTTGCATACATGCTGCATAGTAGGCCCCTTTTTATTATATGTTCAACATAGAAAACATGCATGTTGTTTGAGACATCCAAGCCTATTCTTTTAGTACTTTACTTGTTTCTGTATATGGTATACGAAGTGCTGACTTGCAGGTTGGAGGGGTACCCCGGGGTCCGTTAGGGGCGGCCGAGACGAGATGTGTTTGTTACACAGTTTGAGGTCAGCATTTGCTGACCCACGTTACAACCAATTTTTACAGGGCAAGGATCGCAAGCGGGAGCTAGCTCGCCGGCCAATAAGGCCTAAGCCTCATGAAGTGTTTCTAGTTTTGCACTAGCTATATTTTTGGTGGCTCTGTATACTTGATGCTTTTATTTACAGGCTTGCATGCCGAGGTAGTCTAGGAGTGTTTGTTCATATTGTTATTGATGTTAACTTTTTGGAGTTTGGACTCTCTTTTGTTGTAAGGCTATAAGGCCGTTTCGATACTCTTGTGTATGTGGATAACTTCTAGTCTTGTTTGCTGTTTCCGCTATTGTATGATGTGGAGTTTTGAGATTGGGTAGTTGTATCATCTTTTAATGCTAAAGCTGTGGCGTCCGTATGTTGTGGGGCCCCGATCGGACCCATATTATACAGTCATTACAGGGGAGGTGTTACAAACCATATTTCCATGAATAATATGGGGGTTACTGGGGTGCTTTTAGGCTGAAATAATCATCAAAATTCGGCCATGGTGACTAGGAGAGAGAAAGCTTCATTTTTCCCTTTAATGGAGGAGAGAGAAAGTGAGAAAGGAGGCCATTGATGGCCAAGGGAGACCATGGGCCTCTCCAATTGATTCTAAAGGCTGGATGCATTCTCCCTCATCAGTTTTGAGGAGTTTAATAGCCATAGCCATCCATCAAAGTGGCTGAAATCAATTTATCCAATATGGAAGAGAAAGAAGGAGGAAAGAGAAGGCCATTAAAGGCCATGGGAGATCAAGAGTTCCTCTCCTCACCTCCAAAGGCTAGATACATTCCCCCTCATCAGTTTAGATGAGTTTAACATCCATGGCTGACCCCCTAGTTGGCTGGATGCAGGGAATTTCATTTGGCTGAAATCCTCCTCTAATGGCCATTAATGGCATTGATGCCATGGCCACTCCCCTCGCCCATTTGGCTTTTTAAAAAGCTTCACCAGGCTCACAGGAGAAGTTTCCACCCTTACCCTGAAGAAACTGAGCCCTTTGGCTATGTAGTTGCAGAGCACTGAAAGCTCCACCGCCGAAAATGGTGGCACGACGATCGGCCCGACAACAACCCTCCACTAAGGTCCTACTCTACTCCTTTCTTCATGGGCTAGAATCTTAGATCATTTAGGAGAGAAATCGGGCCCAACTGAGCCCGATTGTGAGAGAAAAATTCAGATTTTCCATGGTTTTTTCTACCACTCGGGTTCGCTGGAAATAGCCGCTCTGGCGGTCGTGCCGCCGCCCGACGATTGCCCCCACCTCAACGGAGGTGGTGGTTGTGGTGGCTGGACAGGGAGGTGTCCGGGTGGCTGCTCCAAGTCGGGCTAATCGCAGCCTTTGGCTGGAGGAAGAAGATGACTTTCTGGCTGTCTGAAGTTATTAGTTGTTTTACCTAAATCACCTAGAGTGGGGTGAATAGGTTAGTTTTGCATCTTTTGCGGAATAAAAAATTTAGCGATCTATGCACAGAAAATAACAACCAAGCAATCATAGAGGACACAGAGATTTATAGTGTTTCCCCAACCTTGGGTACATCCACTTTCCACTCACCGATCTAGCAAAGCACTAGACTCGGCAACTCCACTATTCTCGGATTGAAACCAATCCTACACCTCGGAACAACATTCCTACAACTCAATCCACAAAATGGATCTACACTCGGAAGATGAAAACTTCCTACAACTCGGAGAACAATGCTCCTACACTCAGAGAATAATCTCCTTCAAAAATAGATTGAAATAAGAAATACAAACAGTTTCTTTTCTCAGATCTGGAAATTTCTGCCTAGATCTTCCCTCTTGAACTTTGCGGTACAATTAGAGAATTTTGAAGAAGAAACGGCTAGATCCTTGATCTAAGATTTCTGGACTTACAAGATCGAAGAAAGGATCTGTAGATGGAAGAATATCGTGATCTGCAAGTCAACTTGTCTGAATCGTTCTGGATCGACAGCCCTTGGCAATGAGGAAGATGAGCGGCAGGGGCGTCCGATTAAGGAAAGAGAAAATAGTCGATTCAGAATTCTTAGAATGCTTCTTTAATGCACTTAAGGTTAGTCGGAATGACAATTTCTTATATAATATCTCCCTAACGGTCATAATTAACATAAATGACGGCCACGTGGCCCAATCATGTCAAGTTATTTGAAAAAATGAGTCAGTTAGGACTTAGCGAAAATTTCTAAAAAGATGACTGGACTACTCGAGTGAAAGAAGAACTACTCGAGTACTAAAATGGGTTCTCGAGAAGATAGTATCATACTACTCGAGAAGAAGCCCTTCAGGAAATTTCAGAACAGAATCATATTCACTCGAGTGGAATGAGGGTTACTCGAGTGCTAGAAATGTTACTCGAGTGGTGGAAGTGAGCTTCTCAAGAAGAAGACTTAGAGAAAATTCTAGGAATTAAAATTGATTACACGAGTACTAGTTTTAGACTTCTCGAGAAGTAGACAGACTTCACAAGTATGGGAACTACACTACTCGAGTGGGGTTGAAACTTCTCGAGTTCTTTCCTTCTGACACTCGAGTCAAAGAGCTCATCTACTCGAGTGGTGAACTTGACTACTTGAGTATAGTACTTAGAAAATTTCTGAGAGGAAAAATCTGTCAACTCGAGAAAGAGAAGAAGTCTACTCGAGTAATGGACTTGGCCTCTCGAGAACTAGATTCAAATTTCTCGAGAACAATTTCCTTTACTCGAAATCCAGACAAGACTTACTCGAGTACATCCAAAGGTTCTACTCGAGTACTATAATTCTACTCGAGTGAAACACTTAGAAAAATATTTGGTTTATGAAGATTTTCCTTTCTTCAATGGAATCAGCAACAAGTATTTCTCCAACAAACCCAGTGATTGAAAAATGAAGTGTATCCCAATAGAGAGGCTACACATGAGTCAACACCATGGATCACACAATGAGGGAATACAATTTATGGTCTTGTGTTTGGTGACCCATTGTAGACTGACATTGGTGTACACTTGGCAATTAAGTCCTGCAAACACATAACTCAAACAATACATCAAATACAACTTAATTCATCTTTGTTCAAGGGTGACTTCATATAAATCTAGGTTATTGTGGATACAAAACCCAACAATCTCCCCCTATTTTTAGAAGTTAGAACCCTCTACACTAAGGTGAATTATATAGACAAATAAAGAACTAGATATAAAAGAGAGAAAACAGAGTAACATGTACAAATATTGAAAACAAAGAGTAGATTATCAAAATTAAGGATTAATATAAATAGAATTGTCCAAAATTTATTTTTACACAATTCTAATCCACATTCTTAGAACTGTCTTCATTCTTTAGATTGATGTTGCTATTGTTGTTGCTATTTGTCCTTATTTTCTTATTGCCTTCTTTGATAGTTGTATGGCTTTGGGTAGTATTTAGGAGGTTTTGGAGGTACATCAGGATTATTCCTTCCATGTTCTCGATCATAGATTCTTCTTTTGGTCATAGACTTCTCATACAAGTCCCACTCATGGGAGCTGTAATGATCATGTGTATTCTCATTAAAATCCAAAACTAACTTGAGAGTATCAAGTATTAGTGAATTTGAGATAGGACTCCAAATCTCTGCAAATTCATGAGCTTTTCTTTTCTCTGCCTCTGGAATTGGAATGGATTTGCTGACAGAATCTCCATCATCATACTTTCTTTTCTTTGGAATATGAATCTCAGTAGGAGCTTGAAGAAGTATTTCAGCTGGATCAGATTCCCAAACCTAAGAATAAGTTTCTAGAGGAGGAGCTTCAGAGCCTTCAGGTCTTGGAGAAAATATAGGCTGAGGAATTGGAACTGGAACATGCTGAGCTAGAGGATTTAGATAAAAGGGAATTATATTTCGATCTTCTATAAAGTCAGGTAAGATCTGGTTGTGCATCCACACAACTGTATCATAAGTGTGAAATTTTACACCATCAATCTGATTTTGCACATCAATATGAATTTCCTTTAGCTTTTCTTCCCAGAGAGTTTGCTTGTGAGCTTCTGAGGTTTCTAAATATTCTTTGACTAATTTCTCCCACATTCTGACTTCTACAGTTAGTTCCTTTATGGCAGATTCTTTGAAAGTACCCACTTCTTCACAGATTTTGAAAGTGTGCTCTTGGGCCAGCTTGTCTAACTATATCAGATTATTAGTAAGAGTAATAGATTGTTTTATCAAATGGCCAACACTGGTAATTGTGTGGTCCAATGCTTTTCCTCCTATTCTGAATAACTGTCTTAGCTCATCAGTGTTGTGCTGAATTTCAGCAAAGCCTCTACTTATTTCTTTTTCAAGAGCAGTAACTTTCTCTTGAACAACCTTCAAGAAGTCATCAAAATATTTTCTTTGATCCATCAGCATCTATTCTATCTGACCTAGAAGATCATTGGCAGTGGGAGTTGGAGTTGTAGTATGAGGAACTGGAGGAGTAGGAGCAGTCCATGGAGTAATCTCTTCAATGATCACTGAGCTCTGGTAGTGTGAAGCAAAACATCTCCTTCCTCACCAATGATGGTGGGAAGAGTAAAGTCCAAGCTATTCAGAGGATCTTCAGCTGGTTCTGGAGTCTGCTCTTTCTTATCAGAAATCAATATGGTCCCATCTCTCTCTTTATCAGCAGCAGGAGATTGGGGAATAAGGGATCCTGGAAATGGAGTAGGAGAGGGTGATGGTACTGGAGTTGGTTCCTTGGAAAGTTTTGCAGGGTGGTCTTTCTGGAGGGGAGGAAGAGGCTCTTCATAGCTTAGTTCTTCTATCATATGGTTAATGTCTTCTGCAGTAGAGAGTATGGTTTATTGAACTTGAGTATCTGATGGAATTTCGTTTGGAGTGGTTGGAGGAAGAGAAGCAGCAGCAGGTGGTGTTGGTATTCTTTCTTCTTGAATAGAAGGAGCAGGCACCCCCTCAGTAGCTGCACCAGATGTTCTAGCAATATGAGGTTAAGAGGGTGATGGATTCCTGTCCTCTACAGCTGGATGTTCATGAGCTATAGCATCCTGGGCAAGATTCAACAATTTCAGTTCCCATCTTTGAATAGAACATAATGATACTTTCTTCATATGGTGGAGAGCTGTTCCTTTGGAGAAATAAAAAACATCTGGATTTATCTCATGCAAAATCAGAGAGATGATCCTGGAATAATTAGGAGCCTTGATGCTCTCCCATATCTTATCAAGAATCATCATGCCAAATTGGAATCTTTTTCAGCAGATTATGCCAGTCATAATATCAAATAGATCATATGAGATGTCCCTTATAGAACTTGTCTTAAATAGGATAATCTTGCCAATGATGTCCACAAGAAATTTGCTTTCAGGGTTGAGGTCTGATCAATGAATGGAAATTGTCTCAGTTGAAATTCCACAGAACCTGCAAGCCCTGTCAGCATCTTCATGAGTTAGAGCATCTTGTTCATCAACTACGGGTAGCCGAAGAAGTGTGGAGACAGAGGCCTTTGTAAGCTTGATCTTAATTCCCTTGACCTTTGACTTAAGGACCTTGCCATTTCTTCTCACTTTGATATTTTTAAAGAACTCTTCAACATCAGGGAAAAGAATCTTACAGGGCTGCTAGAGAACGAAGGTCAAGCCGGCGCTGTCGAGAAGAATAAGAAGATTTCTGAAATCATCTGAGAGTTTGATAATACCTGCGACAACGAGTTCACTACCAATCCCAACTTTGGAAGGCGGTGCCATTGTACAGAGAGATGAGAGAAATTGATAGTGGGGAAGAAAGCGGTGGCATGCTCTACGACTGCTGTGGAAGATGAAAGGGCTTTCTTGCTTTCTCGAGAGAGAGGGTTTTTGAAATTGTGTAGAAAATGAAATTCGGTTATTCTATCTATATAACCCAAACTATCGATGATTTAGGAAGTAATTAATCGAACATACCTTAGATGTTGGTTGTGTAAGCTTTAGGTTTCGAATAATGAGATTTGAACAAAATTTGAGAAATTTTCTTACTGTTGCTTGAGTGGACCGGAAGTACTCAAGTGAGAGAATGATGGTATGTTAGGTACATTGGTTAAATGTACCTGATTTGAAGAAGCCTCACCCAACTCAATGATATACATCATAATGTATTTGATGTATGTTGAGTTTACTTGTGCAGGTTAAGTAATTACTGGACTGAAGCAAAAAGTTTCTAAGTCCATGTGTCGACACCCAGAGGGAAAGTGTCGACACTTAAGAAGACTTGTGTCGACACCCAGACAAGCAGTGTCGACACTTGGAGTCATTGTGTCGACACCTGGGATGCAGAGTCGACACCAGACAGAACGTGTCGACACAAGGAGCTGTGTCGACACTAAGTGAAGAAAAGTGCAGACAGAAAGTGTCGACACAAGGAGCTGTGTCGACACCCAGTGAAGCTGTGTCTACATCAGAAAGTGTCGACACTTGGAGCTGTGTCGACACTCAGCAAAAGTCAGCAGAAACTAAGTTAAAGTGTCGACACCAAGAACAATGTGTCGACACACAACAAGAAGAGTCAGCACTTGAAGAAAGTGTCGACACCAAGAACAAAGTGTCGACACTCAACAGAAGAATCAGCACATGAAGTAAGTGTCGACACCTAGAATAATGTGTCGACACTCAGCTGAAGACTCTACACTTGAAGAAAGTGTCGCCACATGGAGCAGTGTCGACACTTAGCAAAGAACAGCAAGATTGTCAAATTATTCTAAGTACAAGTGTCGACACTAAGGGAATGTGTCGAAACTCAGCTGAAGTCTCAGCAGAAGAATCAAGTGTCGACACAAGGAGCTGTGTCGACACTCAGCAAGTATCAACATAGAAGATTATGTGTCGACACCAAGGAGCAGTGTCGACACTTAACAGATTCAACACAAGAAGTTGTGTCGACACAAAAGAGATGTGTCGACACTTAGAAGAATTCAGCAAGTTACAGAAGATCAAGTACTTGTGTCGACACTCAATTTCAGTGTCGACACATGCAGAAGAAACTGTGTCGAAACATACAAGAAGTTGTGTCGACAACCTTGTAGACTTGTGTCGACACTTACACAACTTGTGTCGACACTTGGCCTATAAGTGTCGACACTTAAAGACAGAAAGTCTCGACACATTCAGACAGTTAGAGATTTTCAAGAACTGACTGGATGACTTGACAGCTGCCGTTCCAGCCGGTTCACAGCACCTGTCAGAGATGTCAAAAGACAGTTATGAACCGGACCAGCCGGTTACCATGAAGAAGGCCTATAAATAGGCTCATACAGTTTACAGAAACTGTTGTTCAGATTATTGTTCAAATAGTTATTGAAGTGGTACACAGAGTATCAACACAAGAAGATCTAGCCGTCCAAGTGCAGATCTAAGAAGTTGGAGAGAGAGGGCTCCATCTAAGAAATCAGCCTTTGGAACTAGGCTGAGAAGAAGGGTTCAGAGATTTTCTGGATCTTAAGAAGCAGAGATCAATGATCAAATGCAGGAGGATTCATTCTTATTCAGTTCTACTCAAGAAGCTTTGAAGAAAGCTAAGTCAGATTGAATCCAGCTGAGTTCTTCCAAGAACTCATCAAGAAACTCTCAACTCCCCTCTCTTGTTTCTGAGTTGTAGAGTTATTATTTGTAAAATCATTTTAACTTGTAGGATCCTTTGAATCTGAGTGAATTGTAAGCCTGTATTTATAAAGGCTGAGGGTAGGGCTTGAAAGCCTGAGTGTAGGAGATTGAAATCTCTGAGTGTAGGCCTTGTTGGCTGAGTGTAGGCCTAGATTGGCTGAGTGTAGGCCTTTGTGGCTGAGTGTAGGCTTTGGGAAAAGCTGAGTTGTAGGGCCTTGGGCCTGAGGTATAGGAACAAATTTGGGTTCTGAGATAGTGGAGGAGTTTGGCCGAATCTAGTACACTGCTAGATAGGCGAAGGGGGAAAGTGGATGTACCCAAATCTTGGGGAACCACTATAAAACTCTGTGTCTGCTGTGTTGTGATTGTTGCTGTGTATGCTATGTGTTTGCTGTGATAAAATAGTTAGAAATCTGTGATATTAACTGTTTGCTGTCATTAAAGTTCAAAAAGGATTAGGTCACCTATTCACCCCCCCCCTCTAGGTGTTTAGGTACCATATCTTTCAAGTGGTATCAGAGGGAGGTTCCTCAAAAAGGACTAACAGTCTGAGGAGATCCTGTTTTGCAGATTCAGTCTAAGGAAAAGTACAGATTCAAGAAAATCAAGAAACATGGGTTCCTCTGAAAATCACAAGGAATTGGGTTCCATGAAATTGCCCATATGCAGAAAAGAGATCTTTGGGATCTGGAAGGAAAGGGTAAGGCTGTTTATGGAGGCCTCAGACCCTAGGATCTACATCACAGTAAAAGAGGGGCCATATGTGCCCATGAAGATATCTGTTCTAGATGCAAATCAGAGAACTCCAAAGGATTTCTCAGAGATGACTAAGGATGAGATTGTCCTAGCCACCATGGACAAAAGGGCACAAAACATTATAGTGAGTGTCATAGATGATGCAACATTTCAGAATCTTATACACTGTAAGATAGCCAAAGAGATGTGGGACACTCTTATAGTGTATATGGAGGGATCTGAAGAAGTTAGACAAGATAGAAAATCCTTGCTAAATCAGGAGTATGAAAGTTTTAGACAAGGAAAAGGTGATAGCATAACTGAGTGCTATAAGAAGTTCTACAGAATAGTGAATGAACTAATGTCTTATGGAAGAGAGTTCAGTAACTATGAACTAAATGACAAGTTCCTAAGGTCCCTAACCAAAGATTGGGACACCAAGATCTGTGCCATAAGAGAAATGGCTAAGTTGGGAGAAATTCCTCCTCCTACACTGTTTGGCAAGTTATTGTCTTATGAAATGCAGTTGACAGTGAGGAAAGAGGAGGAGAAATCAACAAGAACTGAACACAAGTAAAGAACAGTAGCCTTCAAGACAGAAGCCTCCAGGAAGTGCAGGAATAAGTCATCAACTCCACCTCCAGAGGTAGTTGAATCAGAGTCAGATGAGTCAGTTAGTACAAAGTCTAAGAGCAGTGAAAGTGATGAAGACTTTGCTGCCTTCACTAGACACTTTCAGAAATTCTTAAAGAAGAAACAATGGAGGTCAAGACCCTCTACTTCAAAGGGAAAAGAAGTCTTTCCTCAGGATAAAAAGCCTTCAAAGAAGGACAGGAAGAGGACAAAATCTAGCAAGGCAGCTAGTTCTAAGATAGTGTGTTATTGCTGCAATAGACAGGGCCATGTTATTGCAGACTGTCCTAAAAAGAGGAAAGAGTCTAGTGATAGGAAAAAGACTTATTTCAAAGGCAAGAAAGAAAAGTCTTTTGTTGCCAAGAAGGAGAAGACTCTATCAGATATCTCTTCTTCAGAAACTAAATCTGAGGCTGAGGCCTACATAGGGCTGTTTGCTGAAGAAGAAGAAAAAGAATTCATGCAGATCATGGAGTCTATTTATGAACAAGAAGACTGTCAGTGCCAAGGACTGATGGCATTGACTGAGAGTAACAAAATCCTGGAGCAGCCAGGACCCAGTAAGGTACAAAGTTCAACTTTAAATTCAGTTTCTTGTACCAGTACAGAATCAGATTCATCTTCATCAAGTGATGAAAGTGTATCTGAGTCTGAGGATGATATTTATCAGCTTATAGATGAATATAAAGTGCTGTTGCAAGCTTATAAGAAAAGCAAGTCCCTAGTCAAAAGTCAGGCAAAGGAAATTGCTGATCTTAAAGCTGCTGTAACAGATTCTGAGATGCAGTTTGATCAAAAGCTTAATGAGATAGCCAGGCTGAAACACATAACAGTGATTCAGATGGGGACTATCACCTTTAAGAATGATCAAATCAAGAGTCTGGAGATAAATCTTCAGAAAGAGAGAGAGCTTGTTGCTAGGTTTTCTAAACCTAAGTCAGTGCTACCTTTAATTGATGAATTTGTTCATCATAAAGGCAAGGCTGGACTGAGCTTTATTAGACCTGCAAGGACTGAGCAGTCCAGGTCTAAGTCCAAGGGCAAAGCCCCAACATTCAACAAGTCTGTTATAGACAAGACAACCAAGACAGTACCAAAGCAAAGGTACAATAAGTTTGAATGTTGGTGTTGTGGCAAAGTTGGCCATTTTGCAGTGGACTGTTGGCACAATGCTAGTGCCAAAGTGAGTACCAAACTACCTGTTGGAAAGCCAGTAGGTAGCTTTGTCAGATTGCAAACTAACAAGTACCAAGGACCCAAGAATTCTTTGGGTTCTAAGGTTCATTAATCTGTTTTGCAGGTAAGTCCAAGTGGCCATACCCCAACATGGTACTTGGACAGTGGATGTTCCAGACATATGACTGGAACTAGAAGATTACTAAAGGACTACATTCCAATAAAATATGGTCCAAAAGTCACCTTTGGTGGTTCTGAAAAAGGAATCATCAAAGGATTTGGTAACATTTCTAGCACCTTGGTTACCATTACTCAAGTGGCTTATGTTAAAGGGTTGAAACACAACCTAATAAGTATAAGTCAATTAAGTGATGTAGGGTATGACATCTCATTTGTTAAAAATGGTTGTCATATCAAGAGGTCAAGTGATCAAGAGATCATTTTGACAGATTGTAGGAAGAGGAATGTCTACTGCCTAGACATTATGATTGAGAACAATGGTTCTCCAGTTTGTCTTGTAGCTGATGAGACAGTCTCTCATTGTGTCAAATGGCACAAGAGGCTAGCCCATCTTAACTACAAGACTATTAGCAAACTCTTTAGCAAAGAGTTAGTGAGGAATGGTCCTCAAGTTAAGTGTGTTAAAGATGGTATTTGCTCAGCTTGTCAAAAGGGCAAGCAGACTAAATCCACCTTTAGAAGCATAGAAAACAAAGATGCTGTGAGGTGTTTATACCTCTTGCATTTGGATCTCTTTGGTCCAATGCCAGTTCACAGCTTAGGTAGGAAGGTCTATACCCTTGTAGTTGTAGATGACTACTCAAGGTTTTCCTGGGTGTTCTTCTTAAGACAGAAATCTGAAACACCTAGTGTCTTCCATAACTTTGTCAAGCAAATTAAGAATGAACTAAACAGTACAGTGGTCAAGATTAGAAGTGACCATGGTACTGAATTTCAGTCTGATAGCATGACAAAAATATGTGAAGACTTTGGGATATTTCAAGAATTCTCTTCACCAAGAACACCTCAGCAAAATGACATTGCTGAGAGGAAGAATGGGACCTTGATAGAGGCTGGTAGGACCCTACTAAGTGATACATCACTGCCAGAGTATTTCTGGGCTGAAGTAGTTAACACTGCATGCCATGTTATAAATAGGGCTACCATCACTAAAGGGCTCAACAAGACACCCTATGAAGTTGTGAAAGGCAGGAAACCAAACCTATCCTACTTTAGGATCTTTGGTTGCAAATGCTTCATACTTAACAATGGGAAGTCTTACTTAACTAAGTTTGCTGCCAAGTCCCAAGAGGGAATTTTTGTTGGGTACAGCAATAATAGTAAGGCTTATATAGTCTACAACTTGACTACACAAGTTGTAGAAGAATCTGTGCATGTAGTTTTTGATGAGACTAAACTTATTAACAATGAGTTGTCTAGTACTGTATGCAGCCCCACAGGTTTAACAAAGAAAATGGACAAGCTTACTATAGAAGAAGTACCTGTTGCAAGACAGCAAGTAGATGACAGTAGCTGTTGTCCAGGGGAGAACTACATATGCTAATGGCTGAAGAAATACAAGGAGTATAGCATGATGGAGATGCTGAAGAGGTTCAACCAGAAGTTAGGATGCCTCCAGCCAACAGGCATCTAAGAGATCATCCAGTAGAGCAGATTATTGGAGATCCAAGACAAGGAGTACAAACCAGGAGCAGAAACCTAAATGCAGCAATCTACTCCAGCTTTCTGTCTCAAGTTGAACCTAAGAAATTTGAAGAAGCAATACAAGATCCACAATAGACTGAAACAATGCAAGAAGAGCTTAATCAGTTCAAGAGGTGCAAGGTTTGGGAACTTGTTCCTAAACCTAAAGACCAGAATATAATAGGAACTAAGTGGATCTACAGGAATAAGATGGATGAACAAGGGGTCATCATTAAGAATAAAGCTAGACTGGTTGCTAAAGGATATAGGCAAGAAGAAGGTATTGATTTTGATCAAACCTTTGCTCCAGTAGCCAGACTGGAAGCCATAAGGATGTTCTTGGCCTATGCAACCTATCAAGGATTCAAGGTTTACCAAATGGATGTCAAGTCAGCATTCCTGAATGGTAATCTTAAGGAAGAAGTCTATGTGGAACAGCCTTCAGGTTTTGTTGATCCAACTCTACCTCATCATGTCTATAGACTTAGGAAAGCTTTATATGGGTTAAAGCAAGCCCCTAGGGCTTGGTATGAAACCCTATCTAGTTTCCTCATTGAGAACAAGTTCTCAAGGGGGAAAATAGATAAGACTCTATTCCTTAGGGAATCTAGAGGCAAAGTCATACTAGTCCAAATATATGTAGATGACATTATATTTGGGTCTACTGAAAGCAGCCTTTGCAAAAAGTTTGCAAAACTTATGCAAGGTCAGTTTGAGATGAGTAGTATGAGAGAGCTGAAGTTTTTCTTGGGTCTCCAAGTTAAACAGACTGAGAGTGGTTTATCCATATGTCAGTCCAAGTTCACCCTAGAACTCATAAGGAAGTATGGTATGGATTCATCCAGCACCATGAAGACTCCTATGGGGTCAAGTATGTCTCTCAGCAAGGATGATGCAGGGAAACCTGTAGATGAAACCTTGTATAGAGGGATAGTTGGCTCCCTATTATACTTGACTGCTAGTAGACCTGACATCATGTATGCTACATGTGTTTGTGCAAGGTATCAAGCCTGCCCTAAAGAGTCTCATTTGACAGCAGTCAAAAGAATATTGAGATATCTTAAGGGCACTCCCTATCTAGGCCTCTGGTACCCTAGGAATGGAGATTTTGATCTAACAGGTTATTCAGATGCAGACTTTGCAGGATGCAAAGAAGATAGAAAGAGCACTACTGGAACCTATCAATTCCTAGGTGAGAGACTAATTTCATGGAGTAGCAAGAAGCAAACCAGTGTGGCTATCTCCACAGCAGAGTCAGAGTATGTGGCTGTAGGAAGTTGCTGTGCTCAACTTCTGTGGATACAACATCAGCTAGAGGACTATGAATTTCAGGTAAGTAGAACTCCACTTTTCTGTGATTCTACTAGTGCTATTTCAATAGCTAATAACCCTGTATCTCATAGTAGGACAAAACATATTGAAATTAAATATCATTTTCTTAGGGAGCATGTAGAAAGAGAAGATATTTCATTAGAATATGTTAAAACTAATAATCAAGTAGCTGATATGTATACTAAGCCACTAGAAGAAGCTAAGTTCAATAGATTCAGAATTGAACTAGGAATGATAAACTTAGAGTAAGTTTACAGAATTGAAAATGCCTAAGTAAAAAGGTGTCGACACATAGACAAGTCTATGTCGACACAGAATAGTGGTGTCGACACTTCAGGAAAAAGGTGTCGACACATCTAGGAAGTTGGTGTCGACACTTCAGAATATTAGTGTCGACACATGTCCAGTAGGTGTCGACACATCCAATGTGGTGTCGACACTTAGTATTTACTCAGAATTTTCTAAGTAAAGTCTCGACAATATGTCGAGTTATGTTGTGTCGACACATATCCAAGTGTCGACACATAAAATCTGTGACTAAACTTGTGTCGACACATATGTGTCGAGACATTATAAGTCAGTGTCGACACTTATTGCCAGTGTCGACACATTTTAAGTTATCTGTCCCGCCTGTTCATCTTCAAAATCAGAAAGGTATAAATAGGGTTCTGTCTTTGTTTGTCGACACACTTTCAAAGTTTCGAGACTCAAACTTCTGTGTCGACACCTCTCTTCTCTCAAGACAAATTCTACAAACCCTAATGGCACCTAAGCTTGAGGAGAACGTTAACGAAGGATATGAGCTAGTGCGCGGTGCTTTCGACGATGCAGATCAAGAAATCAAGTCGGTCGTAACCCTAGTCGCCGATTCTGGACTAGAATACTTAGTTTCAGAACCTACTAAGATATAGAAGAAGGAGGTTCTTGAATTCCTCAATGGAGCCAAGGTGGATGAATCTGGATACAAAATCAAATCCAGAGTTCATGGTGCAAGGGTTAAGGTATCTCCTAAAAGTCTGAGGAAGATTCTCCAGCTATCAAAAACTCAAGAAGAAGATGAGGTTATAGCTTCAAAGACCAGGGAAGCTCTAACCTAGTGTGGACTTGATTCCAAGATGAAGATAGGTTCTGTTTTCACCAGGAAGGGAATGAACAATCAAGGAAAGTTTCTTTCTGAGATAGTTGGAAAAGTGTTACTCAGCAAGCCAGGAGGGCATGACAGAATGTCTGCCTATATGTTTGGAATAATGACCAGGATTATCTTCACTTTAAAAACTGATTGGTCAGTTATAGTATTTGAGAAAATCAAGGAAAGTCTGAAGAAGCCCAACCTGGGCAGAATCATTAGTCTATACCTAGCTGGTGTGATACCAGAGGTAATGAGTACTGCTGCTGGAAGCAAGATAAACCATATGAGAAAGATGGATATGAGGTTGTTTTCAAGATGGGACATGGTGTTGACTAAAGAGATGCCAACCCCTGAGAAGGTAGTTGCTGAGAAAGACACTCCTCCTAAGAAGAAAAGGAAGACTGCTCCAGTGGCACAAGAGTACACTAGCAGTTCTGACAGTGAAGAGCAAGTTGTCTTCACTCCAGATAACAATGAGGAAGAGCCTGCTGAAAAGACTCCTGCTCCTCAAGTTGGTGCTGAGATCTAGGGGGAGCTATCACAAGCTAGCCCCATCCACAAGGATCTAAGCCAGGGGGATCCTCCAGTTGTAGAAGAACCCTCTACACTGGATAGTGAACAAGCCACCACCATCATACTATAGGTACTCACTGACCTAAATACTTTAGAATTTCTTATAGAAGATGCTGATTTGTCTGATGTTCATCAGCAAACTCAGCTGGATACTCAAGAACCAGATGCTGTTAGAGAAGACACATCTGCTGTACAAGAAGTAATTCCCGTTCCAGTGGTTGAAGAACAAAGAATTTCTCCTGCACTGTCTCCACAAGAATACACAATGGAAGACTTGTTCCTAAATCTGGATCAAGCAGATTTTGACAAGGAAATAGATGCTACTGAGAATAAGAATGCTGCTGCTGAGGGGGAGCAAGTGCAAGTTCTGGAAGAGGTTATAAGGCAAGAAACTGAGAAGACACTTGATGTGCAACCTGAGAAGCCTCCAAGCCCTAAGGAGAGGGTTGACATAGCCAGCACTTCTGCCTCTGAAGATGAGGAGAGTGATAGGGCAAAGAAGAAGAAACTGTATGTCTTCAAGAGAAGAAGTCAAAGTTATAAGAAAGCTCTGCAATCTATTGCCCCACAGCCTATAGTTCAGCAAGCTCCAACTGTTGATTATAGTGCTTTGATGATTGCCATGCAGATTAAATTGGATGAACAAAGAAAAGCCATAGAAGCTTATGTGGATGAAGGGCAGAAATCCTTACAATTTGATCTAGCCCAGGACATCAAGTCTATAAGGTTTGAAATGAACCTTAACAAGAAGGAAATGACTGAATGTTTTCACAAAGGTGGCAATACAGTGGTGTATTTGACAACACACCAGGAAAAGATAAAAGCACAGGTAGATGACATAGCATTGAAGCAAGGGTATGTACTTGAAAATCAGATAAGGATGAATGACAATCTAACTGCTTCACATAATGCTATTGTCACTGAGTTAAAGAACAAGGCTGTTGAACCCTCTACTTATACTGCTGCTATTAAAGCTGATTTTGACAAAGCCTTTCAAGAAGAACTCTCTGCTGTCAAGACTGCTATCCAAGCCTCCCAGAAGGCCATATATGAACAACTGCAAAAGCTCAAACCTTACTTTAAAGATGGAATCAGATACTTGGATAGTCAAATCAGATTTCAGAAGGATGATGTCAGAGATCATATGGCTAGAGAAGTCATAAAGGGGGAGAGAGTGTTAGTCAAGGCAAGCTCTGACCATGCAAAGTGGATATCAAATTCCATCAGAGCTACACTGGGCTATCCTCCACTTTGTGATGATGACAATGTGGCAGAATCTGGAATTCAACCTGCATATCTTGGAGGTGAGCAACCAGAGGTAGCTCAAGCGATCTATCCTCCACCAGATTTTGAAATGGTGCAAGCTGACATTCATCATATGTATAGCCCAACTGAAGGGAAGTCTAATGTCATTCTAGAGAAAGTGATTCAACCTATTTCAGAAGTCATGCAAGAGGCATTGCAGAAAGAGGAAGAGACAAGGTTGTCTAAGAAGAGGTTTAGGGAACAAGCAGAACAAAGGCCAGACTTTGAACAATGGAGCCCTACCTCTAGAAACATAATATTAACTGTCTGGAAAGCTGCCAAGGATAACACTCATGACAGGAACAAGTGGTTCTCTGAAGCTGAATGGAGAAAGCATGAATGTAGACAAGAGGCCATTGTTCAATACAGAAGGAAGGCAAAGATGGGAAAGCTACCTCCTACAGCTCAGGAGCCTAGCAAGTACTTTCCAAAGCCATATCACTATTTTGAGAGGCAGAAGATCAAAGCCGAAGAGCTTAAAAAGAAAGATTTGAAAGGCAAGAAGTCTGCTGATGCTGAAACTGTTGATGCCCCTGTCAAAGCTCAAGTTCAATCTGGCAAGGGAATAGTTATCAAGGAACCTGAACAGAAATAGTTTAAGAATTTACTTGAAGATTATTTTGTAATCTTTTGAATGTAAAACATTTTTGTGAACTACTGAAAATATATAAGACAAATGTTAGAACAATATGTGATCAATATATTTCATGTTTGTTCTGTGAATATGTCTATTTCTTATTTGTTCTGTGATTGATGTTTGTATATACATGTGAAATTGATACATGTTATGTTTACCCTGCTTACATAATCTTGCTTTACATCATTTTGTAATTTTTATTATGAATGGTGTATATCATTGACTAAGGGTTATGACTTCTCCAAATAGGGGGAGATTGTTGGGTACATTGGTTAAATGTACCTGATTTGAAGAAGTCTCACCCAACTCAATGATATACATCATAATGTATTTAATGTATGTTGAGTTTACTTGTGCAGGTTAAGTAATTACTGGACTGAAGCAAAAGGTTTCTAAGTCCATGTGTCGACACACAGAGGGAAAGTGTCGACACTTAAGAAGACTTGTGTCGACACCCAGACAAGCAGTGTCGACACTTGGAGTCATTGTGTCGACACCTGGGATGCAGAGTCGACACCAGACAGAAAGTGTCGACACAAGGAGCTGTGTCGACACTCAGTGAAGAAAAGTGCAGACAGAAAGTGTCGACACAAGGAGCTGTGTCGACACCCAGTGAAGCTGTGTCTACATCAGAAAGTGTCGACACTTGGAGCTGTATCGACACTCAGCAAAAGTCAGCAGAAACTAAGTTAAAGTGTTGACACCAAGAACAATGTGTCGACACACAACAAGAAGAGTCAGCACTTGAAGAAAGTGTCGACACCAAGAACAAAGTGTCGACACTCAACAGAAGAATCAGCACATGAAGTAAGTGTCGACACCTAGAACAATGTGTTGACACTCAGCTGAAGACTCTACACTTGAAGAAAGTGTCGACACATGGAGCAGTGTTGACACTTAGCAAAGAACAGCAAGATTGTCAAATTATTCTAAGTACAAGTGTCGACACTAAGGGAATGTGTCGACACTCAGCTGAAGTCTTAGCAGAAGAATCAAGTGTCGACACAAGGAGCTGTGTCGACACTCAGCAAGTATCAACATAGAAGACTATGTGTCGACACCAAGGAGCAGTGTCGACACTTAACAGATTCAACACAAGAAGTTGTGTGGACACAAAAGAGATGTGTCGACACTTAGAAGAATTCAGCAAGTTACAGAAGATCAAGTACTTGTGTCGACACTCAATTTCAGTGTCGACACATGCAGAAGAAACTGTGTCGAAACATACAAGAAGTTGTGTCGACACCTTGTAGACTTGTGTCGACACTTACATAACTTGTGTCGACACTTGGCCTATAAGTGTCGACACTTAAAGACAGAAAGTCTCGACACATTCAGACAGTTAGAGATTTTCAAGAACTGACTGGATGACTTGACAGCTGCCGTTCCAGCCGGTTCACAGCACCTGTCAGAGATGTCAGAAGACAGTTATGAACCAGACCAGCCGGTTACCATGAAGAAGGCCTATAAATAGGCTCATACAGTTTACAGAAACTGTTGTTCAGATTATTGTTCAAATAGTTATTGAAGTGGTACACAGAGTATCAACACAAGAAGATCTAGCCGTCCAAGTGCAGATCTAAGAAGTTGGAGAGAGAGGGCTCCATCCAAGAAATCAGCCTTTGGAACTAGGCTGAGAAGAAGGGTTCAGAGATTTTCTGGATCTTAAGAAGCAGAGATCAAGGATCAACTGCAGGAGGATTCATTCTTATTCAGTTCTACTCAAGAAGCTTTGAAGAAAGCTAAGTCAGATTGAATTCAGCTGAGTTCTTCCAAGAACTCATCAAGAAACTCTCAACTCCCCTCTCTTGTTTCTGAGTTGTAGAGTTATTATTTGTAAAATCATTTTAACTTGTAGGATTCTTTGGATCTGAGTGAATTGTAAGCCTGTATTTATAAAGGCTGAGGGTAGGGCTTGAAAGCCTGAGTGTAGGAGATTGAAATCTCTGAGTGTAGGCCTTGTTGGCTGAGTGTAGGCCTAGATTGGCTGAGTGTAGGCCTTTGTGGCTGAGTGTAGGCTTTGGGAAAAGCTGAGTTGTAGGGCCTTGGGCCTGAGGTGTAGGAACCAATTTGGGTTCTGAGACAGTGGAGGAGTTTGGCCGAATCTAGTACACTGCTAGATAGGCGAAGGGGGAAAGTGGATGTACCCAAATCTTGAGGAACCACTATAAAACTCTGTGTCTGCTGTGCTGTGATTGTTGCTGTGTATGCTGTGTGTTGGCTGTGATAAAATAGTTAGAAATCTGTGATATTAACTGTTTGCTGCCATTAAAGTTCAAAAAGGATTAGGTCACCTATTCACCCCCCCCCCCCCTCTAGGTGTTTAGGTACCATATCTTTCATGGTACTCGAGTGATATCATCATACTTCTCGAGAATAAACTCATTACTCGAGTGATGTTACTCCAGTGACTTGCTGAGTTCTCGAGTAGTCTAAAGAAGTACTCGAGTAGTCATTTTCTAACTCGAGAAATTAAGTCTGAACTTGAGAAATTTTCGACTTTTGAAGTTATTCCTTGATCTCTGAGCTATGTTGTGACTCCTTCTTTATTCTTCTGTATTGAGCATTCTAAGTTCTGTTTTGAAGAACAAGAACTTGGTCTCATCCAGCGGCTTTGTGAATATATCTGCAATCTATCTGTCAGTTGGGACATATTGTATATCTATGTCCCCATGCTGCACATGCTCCCGGATGAAGTGGAATCGCAGCTCTATGTGCTTTGTCCGGCTGTGAGAGACTGGTTTGTTGGCTATTGCAATCACACTGGAGGAGTCGCAAAATAGAGGAATGTTTTGAAACTTCACGTTGTAGTCTTCAAACTGGTTCTTTATCTATAGCAAATGTGCACAACAACTGCCTGCAGAGATATACTCTGACTCGGCTGTTGAGATTGCAACACAATTCTGCTTCTTACTACTCTAGGAAATGAGCCTTCTTCCTAGGAATTGGCAAGTCCCGGAAGTGCTCTTCCTGTCATCATTGCTACCTGCAAAATATGCATCTGAAAAACAAATTAGTTCGCTATTCTTGTTGGGTGCCATAAGCCAAGATTTGGTGTACCTTTAAGGTATCTCAAAATCCGCTTTGCAGCAGCGTAGTGAGATTCCTTAGAATTCACTTGAAATCTAGCACATACACATGTTGAGAACATTATTTCTGGTCTACTAGCAGTAAGGTGGAGCAAGGATCCAATTATGCTTCCATACTTGGTTTCATCAAAAGGTTTCCCCTTCTCATCCTTGTCTAGAGACACAACTGAACCCATTGGAGTCCTCATAGAGGTTGTGTTCTCCATTCCGAATTTCTTAATTAGCTCTATAGTGAACTTTGTTTGTGAGATGAAATTTCAATCTTCAGATTGTTTCACCTGAAGCCCTGAAAGTTATTCAGTTGTCTACCTAAATCACCTAGAGGGGGATGAATAAGTGAGTTGTCCGTCTTTTTGCGGAATAAAAATTTAGAGATCTATGCACACAAAAATCTACCAAGTAATCACAGAGGACACATAAATTTATAGTGGTTCCCCAACCTTGGCTACATCAACTTTACACTCACCGATCTAGCAAAGCACTAGACTCGGCTACTCCACTATCTCGGATTGAAAACCAATCCTATGCCTCGGAACAAAGTTCCAACAATCTCGATCCACAACATGGATTTACACTCGGAAGATAAAAAACTTCCTACAACTCGGAGACAAAAGCTCATACACTCGGAGAAAAATCTCCTACAAAAATAAATGGAGAAAATGAAATACAAATAGTAATTTTCTCAGATCTAGAAAATCTCGGCCAAGGACTTCTTCTTTGATCTTTGCGGCTTTATCAGAAAATGTTGAAGAAGAGGCTCGGCAAGATCTGGATCTAGAATTTCTTTGACTCACATGATCCGAGAGATGATGAGGAGTTGAAGAACAATCTCGATCTGTAAGTCATTCTTGATTCGAATCTTCTTGGATGAAAACCCTAGTAGATTTGCACGATGAAGAGGGCGGCAGCTTCCGTTTTTAGAAAGAGAAAATTACGATTCAGAGACTTAGAATATTTCTTTGACAGCTTGTTAGAGTTAGTCGAATTTGACAAGACCTTATATAAGATCTCCCTAACGGTCATAATTAGCATTAATGACGTACACGTGGACCAATCACGTCACAACATTTAAAAATCCCGTCGGTTATGAACTTTGCAAAATTCTGGAAAAGATTTCTGATTTACTCAAGTAAAAGATGAGCTACTCGAGTACAAATATGATTACTTGAGAGGATAGAAACAGACTACTCGAGAAGAAGTCTTTGAGGAAATTCTGAACAAAATTTGTAATCACTCGAGAGAGATAAGAAACACTCGAGTGCTAGAAGTATTACACGAGACGTGGAGATGAACTACTCAAGTACTAAAAGGATTACTCGAGAGAAAGACTTAGTGAATTTTCTGGGAGATGAATTATGGTAACTCGAGTACTGAAACTGGACTACTCGAGAAGTAGATTAACTACTCGAGAAAAGGAATTTTGCTAGTCCAGTATAGGACTTAGAAAAATTCTGAGAGTTAAAAGTTGGTCACTCAAGTATTGGAGCTGAACTACTCGAGAAGTAGAAAGATTACACGAGTACATGAAAAACTACTCGAGTGGGGTAAGAACAACACGAGAATTGTCCTTCTGTCACTCGAGTCAAAGTATTCAGCTACTCGAGTGGTTAACTTGACTACTCGAGTAAAGTACTTAGAATAAATTTTAAGAGGAAAAATTGATAACTCGAGAATAAGAGAAAGTCTATTGGAGTAATTGACTTGGCCACTCGAGAGCTATGTTCAGACTACTCGAGACACATTTCCCTTACTCGAGTACAGACAGACTTACTCGAGTAATTACTAAGTGTTCAACGCGAGTACTTAAACTTCTACTTATGTGAAAGACATAGAAAAATTTTCCTTCAAGAGAATTTTTCTTTCTTCAATAAAATCAGCAACACTTCTTTCTCTAATCAATCCTAGTGCTTGAGACATGAAGTGTATCCTAATAGAGAGGATACACATAAGTCAACACCATGGATCACACAACGAGGGAATATATTGTATGTTTCTGTGTTTGGTGTCCCATTGTAGACTGTCATTGGTCTACACTTGACAATTTAGTCCTGCAAATACATAACTCAAACAAGACATCAAATACAACTTAATTGATCTTAATTCAAGGGTGACTTCATCAAATCTGGGTTATTGTGGATACGATACCCAACAATCTCTCCCTATTTGTAGAAGTCAGAACCCTCTACACTAAGGTGAATTATATAGACAAATAAAGAACTAGATATGTAGGATAGAAATCAAAGTAACAAGCATATGGATCAAAAGCAAAGAGTGGATTAACAAAATTAAGAATTATATAAATAAAATTGTCCAAAAGCCATTTCTACACAATTCTTATCCACACTCTTGTAACTTCTTCATGCTTAAGCTTGAGGTTGCTGAGGGTGTTGTTGTTTATCTTTCTTCTCTTGTTGTCCCCTCTGATAAATGTAAGGCTTTGGGTAGTACTTTGGAGGCTTTGAAGGAGCAGCATGATTGTTTCTTCCATGTTCTCTATCATATATTCTGTTCTTTGTCATAGACTTCTCATACAAGTCCCAGTCTTGGGAGTTGTAATGATCATGTCTATTTTCATTAAAATCCATGACTAGCTTTAGAGTGTCGAGAATAAGTGACTTTAAAGTGGGAGACCAAATTTCTGCAAATTCTGGTGCTTTCCTTTTCTTTGGATCTGGAACTGGAATAGACCTACTGACAGAGCCTCCATCACCATATCTTCTCTTCTTTGGAATGTGAATTTCAGGAGGGGATTGAATAAATATGTGTACTGGATCAGCCTCCCAAACCTAAGTATAAGATACTGGAGGAGGGCCTTCAAATCCTTCAGGTCTTGGAGAGAAGGAAGGATGAGGAACTGTAGCCGAAGCTAGGGGATTCAAATTCTGAGGAATAACATTTGGATCTGCTGGAAAGTCAGGGAGTATCTGGTTATGCCTCCATACAGATGTATCATAAGTATGGAATTTTACACTTTGGATCTGACCCAGCACATCATCATGAATTTCTATCATCTTTGCTTCCCAGATTGTTTGCTTGTTGGCATCTGATTTCTCTAAGTATTCCTTGACTAAATTCTCCCCCTTTCTGACTTCTACTGTCAGAGTATTTATGGCATCTTCTTTGAAAGTCCCTACCTCTTCACAGATCTTGAAGGTGTGCTCTTGGGCTTTGTTTTATAACTGTATTTGATTATTGGCGAGAGTGATAGATTGTTCCATGACATGACCAACACTAGTGATTTTGTGTTCTAGAGCTTTTCCACCAATCTTGAATAATTGTCTTAATTCATCAGTATTATGCTGAATTTCAGCAAATCCTCTGCTCATCTCTTTCTCAAGAGCAGTAACTTTATCTCGAACAACCTTGAGAGATTCATCAAAATACTTTCTCTGTTCAAGTAGCATCTGTTCAATCTTACCAACAGTATCATTTGCAGTTGCAGGAGGAGGAGAAGTAGTAGAAGGAACTAGAGGAAGAGGAGCAGATCATGGAATGACTTCTTCAATGGTGACTAAGCTCTTAGCTCTGGTAGTATGAATCAGGGCATCCCCTTCTTCAGTGATGAATGTGGGGATAGTGAAGTCCAAGCCCTTCAAAGGAGCTTCCACTGGTTCTTGGGATGGCTCTTTGTCATCAAAAATCAAAATAGTCTCAACCTGCTCTTGTTCAGCAGTAGGAGAGTGGTGAACAGGGGATTCAGGAGATGGAACAGGAGATCTGGGAGAAGGAGCATGAGTGGGAGAAGGTACTTGTGTTTGTTGTTTGGATGGTTCAGCAGGTTGTTCTGAATGAAGGGGAGGAAGAGGTTCATCAGTAGTTAACTCTTCATTCATTTGATTGATTGCATCTTCAGTAGAAAGAGTGGTGTCATGAATCTGAGCATCTGATGGTGTTTCTTCAAGAGTAGATGGAGGGAGAGAAGAGGCAGCTGATGGAGTAGGTACTCTATCTTCTAGATCAGAAGGAGCAGGCTCCCCCTCAGCAGTTGCACCAGATGTGCTGGCAACATGAGGTGGAGAGGGAGATGGGGTCCTGTCCTCTACAGTAGGATAATCATGGGCTTTGGCAGATTGGGCAGGGTTCAACAATTTTAAAGCCCATCTCTGAATGGAGGATATTGAGACTCTCTTCATGTGGTGTAGAATTGTACCTTTGGAGAAGTTGAAAACCTCAGGATTGATCTCATGCAACATCAAGGAGATAATCCTGGCATAGTTTGGAGCCTTGATGCTCTCCCTGATTTTGTCAAGAATCAACATACCAAACTGATATTTCTTCCTGCAGATAATTTCTATCATGATGTCAAACAAAATTGTAACATCCACATCCGTCACATGGCATATAACAGAAGGTCCAGCTAGAACCCGACGCCATATACCACAGACAGTCGGAAGGGTTACATAAGAATATTCAAACTATCCAATTAAGACTACTCATCCTACACAGAGCATTCTAGCGGAAGCTTTTAAAGTTGAAAGAAACCAAAACATAAATCCAATAAACATGAATGTCCACAACCACACTACTGGAATGAAACCCAAAATACACTGAAAGGGTATATGACCTTATGGCCTTACAATAGTTCACTTAATAAATAGTGTTTTCCATATATCGGCTCGCAGGCCGGCCACACTTGACAAAAGTAAAGTACAACTATTCTTTACGGCCTTCTAGGGCTAGCACAGCAACAAGGGCTCCAGCCCGCTATTTGGTACTCGGCTCCGCAGCACCTGCAAGCACATTACACCGCACGGTGGAAAACAAAGCAAGGATCAGCCAAAAGCCGACCAAATTATAACGACCCCACCCCTAGGTCGGGACGACGGTGCTCCTTCCCTGCAATTCATTAGCCCAGCTAAACAATAAAGTGCAACTATATATTTCGCCACAGGTGTAGGCTCGCACGGCCAAACACCCCATGCACTCATGGCACATTAACGGTGAATCCTGACACTTCAGCATCTTCACCACCACCCCCAGGATGGCAACAATATGAGCATTTTAGCCTTTCTGACCCTGACTAGTCTAAGGCTCCCGACTATGCCAACGACCAGTCCCCTTTTCTGGTCTCTCGCACTGAACCACATAGCACAGGTCCAATTCCACTTGCCCGTTGCGCAACCGCATAGTTCACATTAAGACGTACGCACGATCCAAGCTTCTCTCGGATCCCAACATTTTCCAAACAATCACATAACCAAGTTATATTCAAGGACGGTTCCCAGACCGCCAAGTTAGCAGAACAACGATTCCGCTCAGTTTTCCGGGTGCGCCTTGGAGTTAATCCCCAAGGATCCATGCTGCAATCTACCGCGTAGAAACTCGAAAAACCCAAAGCATGGAGTCTTCTCCGGCAATCATACAAATGCAACATCTCTGATCCAGACAATACACGTCCGGGTAGGCTTCACACACAATGCTTATGTCCGTACCTACGATTCCGGACTCTATATACAACACAAGGGGGACTATTCACATCAACCCCAAGGAACACCACGCACTCACCGCACACTCACGGGAGCGGGATTCCCTATGCAGAAAGGAAGAGCTTCACATGCTCAAGTAGAGAATTGTTACCCTTTTAGTCCGCTTTGGCACCATGGAAAAACTACACGGATGGAAATCTTCGCAACAAACTTTCCTCCACGGATCCGCTCTCAGATCTCAAAACGGCGCTCCGATGCTCTGCCGGCGGTCGGAAAACCCTTCCTTCTTCCTCCTCTTTCCAACTCCTTGAGAGAGAGAATGGTTGGAGAGAAATGAAGGATTAACTCCCCTATTCCCGGCCTTAACAGAGAAGGAAACCATCTGGGCCGTTGGATCTTATTTAAAGAAAACGAACGGCTCAGATCCGCTCAAAAATCTCCAAACCTGGGCCGAACACGGCTTGGAACACGGCCGTGTCCCAGGCCGTGTGCCCCGATCCAGGCACGATCATCGAACACAGAGACTCACACGGGCTCAGACACGCCCGTGTCCAACCTGAAACGCCCGTGTCGGGTCTCTCAAAACGCCCGTGACCGGGGGCGTGTCACGCATAACTTCCATGCCAACCGACACGATCCAACTGAATACGGGTACTGACACGGGTAGGCACACGCCCGTGTCAAATGACACGCCCGTGTCAAATGACACGCCCGTGTCATGCAGCCGTGTTCCTGGCCGTGTCCTTCTCGGGATGAAATCGGCCAAAACACCAGCCAGACACGGCCTTGGACACGCCCGTGTCCTTGGCCGTGTACCCCTATACAGGCACCAAAAATCCCTTTTTACGTGACCGACTCAAATACAATTTTCGGGGCGTTATAAATCTCCCCCACTTAAGGAATTTCGTCCCGAAATTAAGTAAACGTACAAAAATCTAAATAATACCTGAGTGGAATAACTCGGGGTATTCCTCCAACATAGCTTGCTCTCGCTCCCATGAAAGCTCCTCACGTCCGCAATTATCCCAACGGACTTTAACCATTCAGAACTCCTTGTTGCAGAGTCGTTTGACTGCAACATCTTCAATACGTACTGGCTTGACCCTTGTTGTCAACTCATAATCAACCGGTACTTGATTGTCCGCAATGATCTGCGAAGGCTCTTGCACCGCCTTATGCAACACCGACATGTGGAACACATCATGTAGCCCACTCAACTCCACCGACAGCTTCAATCTATACGCCGCCTCGCCAACACGCTCCAGGATTTCAAATGGTCCAAGGTATCTCGGACTCAGCTTCTTCATGCATCGAACCCGTGATACACCCTTGAACGGCTTGATTTTTAGATACACCATATCGCCAACACTGAACTCCACGTTCCTATGCTTGGCGTTATAGTACTTTGACTATTTATCCTGAGCAATCTTCAACCTTTCCTGAATTCTACGCACCATTGAAGTGGCGTCTTCCACCGCTTGACATTTATACAACTTCGATTCGCCTGCCTCCAACCAAGACAACGACATACGACACTTCCTCCCGTACAAGTCTTCAAAAGGCGTCATACCAATGCTCGCCTGAAAGCTGTTGTTATACGCAAACTCCACCATATACAGGTGATCCTCCCAATGCTTTCTGAAATCTAGGACGCACATGCGAAGCATGTCCTCCATAGTCCTGTTGACCCTCTCGGTTTGACCATCCGTCTGTGGATGAAAGGCTATGCTGAAACTCAGCTTAGTACCCAACAGACTATGCACCGACCTCCAGTCATTCCACGTGAAGCGTCCATATCGATCACTAACAATACTGTGGGGCACACCATGCAATCATATAACATTCTCCACTTAGAGTTTGGCTAACTTTTCCACCGGATCTTCCTTCCTGACCGGAATAAAGTGCGACACCTTTGTCAACCTATCTACGACCACCCAAATGGCTTCGTTTCCCTTCTGTGACTTCGGCAAACCATGCACAAAATCCATAGATATGTCATCGAATTTTCATTCTAGGATAGGTAGGGGCTTCAAGAAACCTCCGGGTTTCTGGCATTCCGCCTTCACCAATGCATAAGTACGACACTTGGCCACATAAAGTGCTACATCCTTCTTCATTCCTGGCCACCAGAATAATTTCTTCATGTCTCTATACATCTTCGTGCTTCCCGGGTGGATTGAGTACTTGGTATGATGAGCCTCATACATCAACTCCTCCCGAAGATTATCCGCACTAGGAACGCATAGGCGATCGTCCTTCCTTAGCAACCCATCCTCAACAGCAAACTGGGAATTTGACCCATCCAATGATTCATCCAAGATCTGCTTCATGCTGTTATCCTGAACCAAAGCCCGCCAAACTCTATCAGCTAGGTCACACTGCACCTCTGTCCAAAATAGTTTCGCCTCAGCACTAGACTGCTTGTCGACACAAGATATCTCCAAAGCCTCCAACTCATGGACCAATCTCTCATCATGAACCGATAACCAGTTGGCCTGTGCGGGAATCTTACGACTCAACGCATCTATCACTGCATTTCCCTTCCCAGGCACATAATGTATCTTGAAGGTGTAGTCCCCTAAGAACTCCATCCACCTCCGCTGCCTCATGTTCAGATCCTTTTGGTCCAACAGGTACTTCAAGCTCTTATGATCGGTGTAAATATCGACCTTCACACCGTACAGGTAGTGCCTCCAAAGATTTAGAGCAAATATCACGACCGCTAACTCTAAGTCGTGGACCGGATAATTTCTCTCGTGAGCCTTCAATTATCGTGAACCATAGGCTATCACTCTCCCATGCTGTAGCAGAACACAGCCCAAACCACTGCCTGAAGCATCACTGTAGATCTCGAACCCATTGGTTCCACTTGGCGAACATAAAATAGGCGATGTGGTCAACCGCCTCTTCAACTCTTCAAAAGCCTGTTCGCACTCCGGAGACCACACAATCTTCTGATCCTTCGTTGTCAACATCGTGAGTGGAAGTTCTATCCTCGAAAATTTCTCTACGAAGCGCCTGTAGTAGCCAGCAAGCCCTAGAAAACTCCGGACCTCTGCCACTGTAGTCAAAGCAGGCCACTCTCGTATCGCCACTCTCTTCGCCGGATCCACAGCTATCCCTTCTCCACTGATAACATGACCAAGGAACACTATCGAGGATAACCAAAATTGACACTTGGAGAACTTAGCATACAACTAATTCCTTCTCAACGTCTCCAACACCATGTGTAGATGATTGTAGTGATCCTCCTCTCATTACGAGTACACCAGGATATCATCGATAAATACTATCACGAAACGATCCAGGTACTCTCTGAACATCCTGTTCATCAGATCCATAAACACGGATGGCGCATTCGTCAACCCAAACGGCATGACCGTGAACTCGTAATGCCCAAACCGCATACTGAATGCTGTCTTTGGGATGTCGCTCTCCCTTATCCTCAACTGGTAGTACCCGGACTTCAGATCTAACTTCGAATACACCGTTGAGCCAACCAACTGATCAAACAGATCGTCAATCCTCGGAATCGGATACTTATTCTTTTCCGTAAGCTTGTTCAATTCCCGGTAGTCGATACAAAGCCGCAAGATCCCATCTTTCTTCTTAACAAAGATAACTAGTACACTCCAAGGCGATGAACTTGGACGCACATAACCTTGCTCTAGCAACTCTTACAGTTGCACCTTCAACTCTGCCATCTCTCGCGGCGCTATCCGATATGGAGAGCGTGGCACTGGTTTGGCACCCGGTACCAGCTCAATGGTAAAATCAATCTCCCGCTAAGGAGGGGCTCCTAGGAGATCATCTGGGAACACATCGAGATACTCAGACATAACTGGGATATTGCCAAGACTTGGCTTAGGCGTCGAAGTCTGCACTAATGTGACAAACAGCTCTGCCCCAGACCGAACTGCCTTAAACACCTGAAGAGCCGACATCAAAATCTTACCTGACCCCTTCATGCCCGCAAAAGTAGTTTCTCGATCAGTGTTCAGACCCAACCTAACTTCCTTACGGTTGCAATCAATGCATGCACCTTGCTCCGAGAGCCAATTCATACCGAAGATTACGTCGAACTCTACTAACTGTAGAATCAACGCTCGTAAATCAAACTCCTAGTCTCCAATCCGAATCTTCACCACGCAGATCCTATCCGCGCGCATTGAGCACCCATTGGGCAACAACACATCCAACCTGTCTTTTGTCATCGAAGACGGAACCCCAATGCGCGATATGAATTTTTCGGACAAGAAGGAATGCGATGCTCCCGAATCAAACAGGGCTCTCGCCAGAACCCCGATGCGCGATATGAATTTTAGATCTAACTTCGAATATACCGTTGACCCAACCAACTGATCAAATAGGTCGTCAATCCTCGGAATCAGATACTTATTCTTCTCTGTAAGCTTATTCAATTCCCGATAATCGATACAAAGCCGCAAGCTCCCATCTTTCTTCTTAACAAAGAGAACGGGTGCGCTCCAAGGCGACGAACTTAGATGCACATAACCTTGCTCTAGCAACTCTTGCAGTTGCAACTTCAACTCTGCCATCTCTCTTGGCGCTATCTGATAGGGGGAGCGTGACACCAGTTTGGCACCCGGTACCAGCTCTATAGTAAAGTCTATCTCCTGCTGAGGAGAGGCTCCTGGAAGATCATCTGGGAACACATCGGGATACTCAGATATGACTGGAATATTGTCAAAACTTGGCTTAGGCGTCGAAGTCTGCACTAGAGTGACAAACAGCTCTGCCCTAGACCGGACTGCCTTGAACACCTGAAGGGCCGACATCAATACTTTCCCTGACCCCTTCATGCCCGCAAAAGTAGTCTCTCGATCAGTGTTCAGACCCAACTTAACTTCCTTACGGTTGCAATCAATGCATGCACCCTGCTCCGAGAGCCAATCCATACCGAAGATTACGTCGAACTCCACTAACGATAGAATCAACACTCGCAAATCAAACTCCTGGTCTCCAAACCGAATCGTCACTATGCAGATCCTATCCGCATGCATTGAGCACCCATTGGGCAACAACACATCCAACATGTCTTTTGCCATCGAGGATGGAACTCTGATGCGCGATATGAATTCTTCGGACAAGAAGGAATGCGATGCTCCCGTATCAAACAGGGCTCTCGCCAGAAACCCAAAGATCAACACAAAGCCAAGAACCAACAAAAGTAAGCTAACAAATACGAACGTAATAACTATAAAAGTTAAACCACTGAAATTTAACTCATACCTGTCACCACGTCCGCTTGCTTTATGGCCTCTTGCAGACCAAGGTTGTAGACTCTAGGCTGGGCTGGAGCATGATGGGACGTGGTTGACTCCACCGCCTTCCCTTTCTCCTCATAAGTCGCTCTAGACTTCCTCTCGGACTTTGAACGTCCGCTCCAACACTCACGAGAAAAATTCCCTGTCTTCCCGCAGTTGTAGCATGCTCCTGGGACTCGACTTGTAGTTGCCCCTGACGCATCAGCCGAAGGGGCTGAGTTCGAATTCCTCCGCTTCTTGTTCCATCTGCAGAATCCTGACTTGGTATTTGGCACCTTGAACTCGGACTTCTTTTCTCCTGGGTCCTTCTTCTCTTGAACTTTCTTCACAACTTTTTCCAAAGACCGGGCCGAGTTGACCAAGGCTAGGAAGCCCTGCGCCTTAGTCCCAACAAGGAGTAACTGTAGGTCGCCACGAAGACCATCATAAAATCGGTTGGTCTTCCTCTCCTCTTCCGTAAACATAGCCCCAGAATACCGACCCAATCGAGTAAACGCGTGGAGGTACTCGTCCACGCTTCTGGCTCCCTGAGTCAGCCCAAGATACTGATTCTCCATCTCCAACTTCTTAGCAGAGGGTAGGTATCTAGCCAAGAATAGTCTAGAGAATTCCTCCACCGGCACATCAGCAAGTTTCCTTCCCACTAGAAGATGAAACTCCAACTCATCCCACCACAGCCTCGCTTCCCCCGCCAAAAGAAAGGTCACTATGGTGGTCTTCTGCCACTCCTCAGTTAATGTGGCTATCAAAACCGTCTTTATCATAGAGAGCCAGTCCTCAGCTTGAGCTGGCGTTACAGTCTCGTAAAACCTTGGAGGATTAAAGCCCATTACATGCTTGAGCTGCTTCTTCGCAGCTCTCCTCGGCTCTACCAGATAAACTGCTACGCGCTCCACCACTCCCGGCTCTGCCGCACTAACCGGTTCTTGCTCATTCCCTGGAGGTGCGCGATGCATTTGCCCTGCAGGTTGGGCATTTATCATTGTAAATACGGCTTCAGCCACCATCCTGATGGTTTCTGCTGAAGGAGGTGTTGTAGGCACGTCCCTTGGTGCACTACTTTCCGCTGATTGCGGACCCTCTAACTGACCAGCACCGCTCCTAGCTGCCTATAGTAGCAAAGACACACGATTAGATGACAATCAAATTGCTAAAAGCAATCATTGGAACACTCAGATTCCACAAAACAAGTGTATTTTCCATTCCTAAGTGGACATTCATGGGTTCTTTTGATGTTATAACGATGACGCACACATGTGCTCACCACCTCTTAAAAGAATTCTCCCACGAATTCATTTAAGCATGACCGTAACTAGAAGTCTGATACCAAATTGTAACACCCCCATCCGTCATATGGCATATAACAGAAGGTCCAGTTGGAACCCGACGCCATATAGCACAGACAGTCGGAAGGGTTACATAAGAATATTCAAACTATCCAATTAAGACTACTCATCCTACACAGAGCATTCTAGCAGAAGCTTTTAAAGTTGAAAGAACCCAAAACTTAAATCCAATAAACATGAATGTCCACAACCACACTACTGGAATGAAACCCAAAATACACTGAAAGGGTACATGGCTTTATGGCCTTACAATAGTTCACTTAATAAATAGTGTTTTTCATACATCGGCTCGCAGGCCGGCCACACATGACAAAAGTAAAGTACAACTATTCCTTACGGCCTTTTAGGGCTAGCACAGCAACATGGGCTGCAGCCCGCTATTTGGTACTCAGCTCCGCATCACCTACAAGCACATTGCACCACACAGTGGCAAACAAAGCAGCGGTCAGCCAAAAGCCGACCAAATTATAACGACCCGCCCCTAGGTCGGGACGGCGGTGCTCCTTCCCTGCAATTCATTAGTCCAGCTAAACAATAAAGTGCAACTATATATTTCGCCATAGGTGTAGGCTCGCACGGCCAAACACCCCGTGCACTCAGGGCACATTAACGGTGAATCCTGACACTTCAGCGTCTTCACCACCACCCCCAGGATGGCAACAACATGAGCATTATAGCCTTTCTGACCCTAACTAGTCTAAGGCTCCCGACTATGCCAACGGTTAGTCCCCTTATCGGGTCTCTCGCACCGAACCATATAGCCCAGGTCCAATTCCACTTGCCCGTTGTTCAACCGTATGGTTCACATTAAGACGTACGCATGAGCCAAGCTTCTCTCGGATCCCAACATTTTCCAAACAATCACATAACCCATTTATGTACAAGGCCGGTTCCCAGACCGCCAAGTTAGTAGAACAACGATTCTGCTCAGTTTTCTGGGTGTGCCTTGGAGTTAATCCCCAAGGCTCCCTGCTGCAATCTACCGCGTAGAAACCCGAAAATCCCAAAGCACGGAGTCTTCTCCGGCAATCATACAAATGCAACATGACCGATCCAGACAATACACGTCCGGGTAGGCTTCACACACAATGCCTATGTCCGTACTTACAATTCCGGACTCTATATGCAACACAAGGGGGACTATTCACATCAACCCCAAGGAACACCACACACTCACCGCACACTCGCGGGAGCGGGATTCCCTATGCAAAAAGGAAGAGCTTCACATGCTCAAGTAGAGAATCGTTACCCTTTTAGTACGCTTTGGCACCATGGAAAAACTACACGGATGGAAATCTTCGCAACGAACTTTCCTCCACGGATCCGCTCTCAGATCTCAAAACGGCGCTCCGATGCTCTGCCAGCAGTCGGAAAACCCTTCCTTCTTCCTCCTCTTTCCAACTACTTGAGAGAGAGAATGGTTGGAGAGAAATGAAGGATTAACTCCCCTATTACCGGCCTTAACAGAGAAGGAAACCATCTGGGCCGTTGGATCTTATTTAAATAAAACGAACGGCTCAGATACGCTCAAAAATCTCCAAACCTAGGCCGAACACGGCTTGGCACACCGCCGTGTCCCAGGCCATGTGCCTCGATCCAGGCACGATCGTCGAACACAGAGACTCACACGGGCTCAGACACGCCCGTGTCCAACCTGACACACCCGTGTCGGGTCTCTCAACACGCCCGTGACCGGGGGCGTGTCACGCATAACTGCCACGCCAACCGACACGACCCAACTGAACACGGGTACTAACACGGGAAGGCACACGCCCGTGTCAAATGACACGCCCGTGTCATGCAGTCGTGTTTCTGGCCGTGTCCTTCTCGGGATGAAATCGGCCAAAACACCAGCCAGACACGGCCTTGGACTCGCCCGTGCCCTTGGCCATGTACCCCTATACATGCACCAAAAATCCCTTTTTACGCGACCGACTCAAATACAATTTTCGGATCGTTACAAAACATGTTAAGAGAAATATATCTGATTGAACTGGTCTTGCACAGGAGTATTTTTCCAGTAACATCCACTAGAAATTTGCTCTCTTGATTGAGTTCTGATCGTCGAATGGTGAGTACTTCAGGTGATAATACACAGAACATGCATGCTTTGTCAGAATCTTCAGGACCAAGATGCTCTTCTTCATCAATGACTGGTAGCCGAAGAAGTTTGGAAACAGGGGTCTTATTGAGTTTTATCTTGATACACTTCACGGTGGTCTTTAGAACTGTCCCATTTAATCTTACCTTAATATTCTTGAAAAATTCTTCAACCTCCGGAAAGAGAATCTTGCACGGTTGCTGTAGAACAAACATCAAGCCGGCTGTGTCGAGGAGGATGAGGAGATTGCGGAAATCGTCGGACAATTCGGCAATCCCTGCGGTGATAAGCTCAGAGAAGATTGCAATCTTGGAAGAAGGATCCATGATCTAGAGATTTGTGTGAAATCTACCGCGGGGAAGAAAATGGCGTAAGCTCCGCGACAGTCAGCGGATGGCGAAGTGTTTTTCGGCTTACTCGAGTGAAAGGGTTTTGAGTCGTCTAGAAAAAGAGATCCGGACTTTTCTATTTATATAGCCCTAATTTATCGATAATTAAGAAGTAAATTAAGCTAACATACCTTGGAAAGAGGAGGTATAAGCCTCGGGTTGTGAATAACGAAATTTGAATTGATGTTGAGAAATAGACTTCGTGATACTCGAGTGGTCCGGCGGTACTCGAGTGAAAAGATGATAGTACGTGAGTGAGAAAAACTAGAAGTACACGAGTGATGTCTTTATATGTCTCGAGTGGAAACTTAGTACTCGAGTAGGTTGAAGAAGTACTCGAGTGGCTGGCATAGTACTCGAGTAGTTCAAGGAGGTACTTGAGTGACTTACTTCTTACTCGAGTGGTCTTTGTCCTACTCGAGTCATAAAGTCTGAATTTGAAAAATTTCAACTTTTGATAGATTTCTTGATCTTTGAGCTTTGTTGTAAGTCCACCTTCTCTAATCTTCTTTGTTGAGTATTCCAAGTTCTATTTTGACGAACGAGAACTACGCCTCATCAAGCGGCTTCATGAAAATGTCTGCAATCTACTTGTCTGTTGGCACATACTGTAGATCAATGTCCCATACTCCACATGCTCCCGGATGAAGTGGTACCACAACGCTATGGGCTTTGTCCGGCTGTGAGAGACTGGGTTATTGGCTATTTCAATTGCGCTGGAAGAGTCGCAAAACAATGGAATGTTCTGAAACTTCATGTTATAGTCTTCAAACTGGTTCTTTATCCATAGCAAATATACACAGCAACTGCCTACAAAGATATACTCTGATTCAACAGTTGAGATTGCAACACAGTTTTGCTTCTTACTCCTTCAGGATATGAGCCTTCTTCCAAGGAATTGGCAAGTATCGAAAGTGCTCTTCCTGTCATCTTTGCTACCTGCAAAATTTTTATCTGAAAAACCAATTAGCTCGCTATTATTACTTCTTGGGTACCATAAGACAAGATTTGGTATACCTTTAAGATATCTCGAAATCCGCTTTGCAGCAGCGTAGTGAGATTCCTTAGAGTTCACTTGAAATCTAGTACATACACATGTTGAGTACATTATGTCTGGTCTACTAACAGTGAGGTAGAGCAAGGATCCAATTATGCTTCTGTACTTGATTTCATCAAAAGGTTTCCTTTTCTTATCCTTATCTAGAGACACAGTTGAACCCATTGTAGTCCTCATGTAGGTTGCGTTCTCCATTCCAAATTTCTTAATTAGCTCTTTGGTGAACTTAGTCTGCGAGATGAAAATTCCATCTTCAGATTGTTTCACCTGAAGCCCTAAGAAATACTTTAGCTCGCCCATACTGCTCTTTTCAAACTTCCCTTTCATGAATTTTGAAAACTTCTTGCAGAGGTTGTCGTTAGTAGAGCCAAAAATAACGTCGTCGACATAGATTTGCACTAGCAAAATCTTTCCTTTTATTTCCCTAAGAAATAATGTCTTATCTATCTTTCCCCTTGTGAACGTGTTCTCAAGGATAAAGCTAGACAGCGTCTCACACCAAGCTCGAGGAGCTTGTTTCAAACCATATAATGCTTTCTGTAATAAATAAACATAATAGGGAAAGTTTGAATCAACAAAACCTGGAGGTTGTTCCACATACACCTATTCTTTTATGTCACCATTAAGGAAGTCAGACTTCACGTCTATCTGATAGACAATGAAGCCCTTAAGAGTGACATATGCTAGGAATAACCTGATTATCTCCAGCCTTATCACTAGAGCGTACGTCTGGTCAAAGTCAACTCCTTATTCTTGACGATATCCTTTGGCAACGATTCTGGCTTGAACTGATTTAGTTCTTCTTCCATCGCCATTATCCACGATGCGTGTGAGTTTGCTTCCTCAAACTTATTTCATTCAACTTGTGAGAGAAAACTCAAGTTTATATTCTTGTTAGATGTACCTCTACGAGTTCTGACACCATCTCGGGGATCTCCTATGATTTGGTCCATTGGATGATCATTCAGATGTCTGAGCTCTAGAGTCCTTGCATCTGGAACTTCTTCTTCTATCACCGGAGTGACTTCATCAACTTGGACGATTTCTTCATCTTGATCATCAACCTCTTCAATGGGGGTTGGAGTGGTGATCTTGATGAACTTTTCACCTTTTTCTTCAGTCGATTCATCCAAGTTAAGTTCATTCAACTTTGTACCTCCATCTTCAATGAACACACTAGAAGAGTTGCCTTGCAGCAAGCTCGACTCATCAAATACAACATGTATGGATTTTTCTACGACCAGAGTTTTTCTATTAAATATCCTATATGCCTTTGTATGGCTACTATATCCTACAAAAATACCTTCAAAACTCTTTTCGCTAAATTTGGTAGAATGATACTTGTCATTGTTAAGCACGAAGCACTTACAACAAAAAATTCTAAAATATATGACAGTCGGTTTCCTGACTTTTAGAAGTTCGTAAGGTGTCCTATTATGGTTCTTATTTATGAGTGCTCGATTTTTCACGTGGCATGCAGAGTTGACGGCTTCAGCCCAGAAGTATTCCGGAAGTGAGGCATCACTCAACATGGTCCTGCGGGCCTCTATGAGTATTCTATTCCTTCTCTCAGCCACTCCATTCTGTTGAGGAGTACGAGGAGAGAAAAACTCATGAAAGATACCCAAGCTTTCACAGAATTCTGTCATGGCCGCAGATTTGAACTATGTTCCATTGTCACTTCTGAATTTGACTACGGAATAGTTGTATTCATTCTGGACCTGCCTGGAAAAATTTGTAAAGATGTCAAAGGTATCTGACTTGTGTTTTAGAAAGAACACCCGCACAAAGCGCGAGTAATCATCAACAATAACCAACGTATAAGCTTTACCTCCAAAACTTCTAACTTGTAGTGGACTGAACATGTTCATATGAAGCAGATGTAAACATCTGTTAGAATCTTTGCCAATAACGCTTTTAAAGGTAGCCCTTGTTTACTTGCCTTTTACACATGCGTGACAAGGTCTATCTTTGATGTACTTGACATTTGGGGCATCACGTACTAAATTCAGTGAAAATAATTTATTAATAGTTTTGAAATTAGTATGTGCTAATCTCTTGTGTCATTGGTCTCCAAGAGATGCACTATCTTTAGCCATAAAACACACTGGTGTAGAAGAGTCTATACAAATGAAATTTAAACAAAATATATTTCTTCTTCGAGTGCCTGATAGAATCGTTTCCATATTGTCAACCTATTTTATCAAGCACTTATCAACATGAAATTCAACAATATATCCTTTATCGCAAATTGGCTTATGCTTATGAGATTGTGTTCCAATCCTTCAACATAAGCAATGTCTGAGAAGGATACTCTACCGTTAGAGATCATACCATAGACTTTAGTAATTCCTCAGTTTGAACCTCCAAAGATGACCATTGGCTCGTACAAGACTGGAGAATTGTTCTGAAGAAGGCTTCTTGTCCCGGTCATGTGCCGAGAGCATCTGATGAATTGTAAATATACGTATTTTTGTGTACATTAATTTAGTCATTTTCATCGTTTTTACTTATTTTTGTTCAATAAAATGCTCCTATTTTTGTAAATTTACTACTAACTTATTTTATTTTATTTTTCAGGAAAGAAAATTAAAATCTGCCAAAACAGTGCTGACATGCCCGTGTTCCATGGGTCACGCCCGTGACCATGGCGTGAGTCCTCTTCCCGCTCGACGATTTTTCAACTCGACACTTTCTGCTCGACGTTTGTCGAGTGTCGACACCAACCGACACGCCCAACGTCACGCCGTGACCTGGGGCGTGACCACTCCACCTGGCTCGACAAGACCCGCGCGGCGACTTTTGACGTGACCCCCGCCAAGATCCACCTCCCCGACACTCCTAATGTCACTCCCGTGACACAGGACATGACCGCCACGTCTTCAGCCCGAAGTCAACTTTGTCGTCAAGATCGCCGGCCGCTTTCACAAACAGTAGTGACACGCCCGTGTCGGAGGGCGTGTACTTAGATTTTTTTTCTATAAATACCCCACTTCTGTAATGACCAAGGGTTCATATTTTTGAGCCACTTTAGTGTGTTTTGTGGGCTGCATCGGTGGATTCCTTTGCTATGTAAGGAGATTTCTCCCCCCTTCCTTTCATGTTTGTTTTTGCTTTAGCTTTAGCTTTGTAATAGCTTTGTAATAGTCTATTTTAATCAATAAAAATGTTAGTTTTTCTCTTTTTAAATGCTTTGGAATGAACTTATATGTCCACTTTTCTTCTCATTTTATCCATAGTTTCTCCTGTGTTTTTCTCTTTATGAAAAGTGTGTGTGTGTGTGTGTGTGTGTGTATGAGTGTAACATGTTTATTATTCATGTTTTTAACTTGTCTTCATGTTAGGTTTTGTAGTAGATTTCAATTCCAAATCAAATGTGGTATGATAAGTTTTTCTCTGTTTCATCATGTCCTTTTCTTAAGAGCCTTATGCTTTCATTCTTATGTATTTTTAAAAGAGTTTTGAAAGTGATTTTGATTTTTTTATTTAGCTTTTTTTGTAGGATTGTAAAACTTTTTTTGTTATTTTCATTTTCTTTTCACTTTTTAATAGCTTTATGAAAACATAAGAATGAAAAACTTGTTATTTTAATTTTTAAAGAACTTTGGTTTTTGATTTGTTTTGAAAAACTTTTCTTCACTTAAAATTCTAATTTGTTCTTTTTATTTGTTTTTGGTAAAATGTGAGTATAAAAAAGTAGTAGTTTTAATTTTTATGTAACTTTTATTTTGTTTTCAAAATTGTGTGTGTGAGTGTAGGAGTTAGGATTTCATTTTTCTCTTTAAGATTTCATGTTGTGTGTGAGTGTATGAGAATAATCTTTATGCTTTCTTTAATTTATGAAGAGTGTGTGAGTGTAGGTGTTAAATTTTCATGCTTTATTTTCATGCTTTATTTTATCGTTTTCTTCAATTATATAGAGTGCGTGTGTGTAGGAGATAAATTTTCAAGCTTTATTTTCTTGCTTTCAATTTATGTAGAGTGCGTGCGTGTGCACATTTATTTCCTCCCACTCGTTAAGAGTTAAATGGTGTGTTTTTATTTCCCGCCTACTCGTTTGAGTAGGACTTGTAATTTTCTTTATTTCCGCCTACTCATTTGAGTTAAATGGCAAGTCTTTATTTCTCTGTATTTTTTTGAGCAGTACTTGTAATTGTATTTATTTCCGCCTACTCGTTAAGAGTTAAATGTCTTGCCCTTTATTTCCCGCCTACTCGTTTGAGTAGGACTTGTAATTTTCCTTTTTTGTAACTTAGTTTCTGTTTATTTATAATTTGAAGTGTGCGCGAGTTGTTTTTAGCTAACTTTTTAGGTTTCTAAATGTTTGTTATTTTTTATTTCCTCTTCTTATAATCCTTTAGTGTTTAGTCTCGAACTCGCGTCTCATCAAATTATAAAGCTGTCCCCATACCGATGTGTGGCTAATCGCTATTAGGCTCGGCATCGAAGAGCATTGGGACATTTAAAATAATTCGTAATAATTAACTCTCTTTATTTTCACTTTAATTTAAGCACTTAAGGTTTGCCCCGGGTTAACGACGCGTAGGACCACAAATCGATGTGTGGGCCCTATTTCCGTTATCCATACGCTAGCTAGCCGAGAGGCCGTGCGTATGGACAGATCACCCCTAGTTAAATAGAGTTGCATGCATACCCTCGAGAGAGGACAAGCGTAATTCTACCGGATTGGGTTCCCCTCCCAATAGCGGGGTTCTTAGCATAAAGCGGGCGTTAAGAGGAATCCTTCGTCGAACTAACGTTCGGTCGAATAGTAATAGCGTTCAGGTGAGCGATATCCCTATAGCTAGGTGAGCTCACATTTGTGGAACCTCCACGGCCAAGTTTCTTTTATTAATTTGAAAACTAAGTCCTATAATTATTAAAAGTTATTTTTATCTTAATCCGATTCGATGCCGAGCGTTAACCCTTCATTGAATTTTTCTAAATCATTTTTTCGCTCTTTTAATTTTTTCGTCTTTACTTAATTAAAATCTCCACCTTACTTTCAGTAAAATAATAGTCCTCCTGGAGGAGTAAGAATAGTCAACCCGACCCCGAGAACAATACGACCTCGGTATTCCCCCGAATATCGAGTACTACTTGCGATAGGTGCACTTGCCTCATCTAGCACGCCCGCGGCGATCGACTCACCGAACCAACCACAGTAAGAGTCTGTTCGCGGGCCCATCAACATCCACTGTCCAAATAACAGATAAGCATTTTGGTGGCCTTTGGACATACCTGCAATTATAAATCAATTTGCCTTAGGAACCCAAACACGTTTGGGTCCTTGGTCTCTTTTTAGAACACTCCCCCTATGAGTATTAGCATTATAAGTGGTCTTTCTCATATTGCTAACATGAGGAGATGCAAAATTCCAGCGATTAAACTAGCAGTCAATGGCAAAGTGACCAATTTTGCCACAGCACCAACAGTCAAACCTGTTGTATCTTTGCCTTTGATTCTCCTGCTTGACCTTTTGAGATGGTGGTCTAGCAGGGGTAGCATTCTTGGAGGAGGAACCTTCATGATGATGGCTGTAAGACCCCCCTCCCGGAACACAGAGCACGGAACGAAGGGGGTCTTATGCCCAGAATAGTTGCCTTGCGGTAGAATTAGCACAGGGTTAACCTGTAACACAAGACGCCTATTCTGCTGGCTAAAACCAATATCAAACAATGCCAACCCAACCGGAATATAATATAGAAGCCAATCCACACATAAGCAATATAAGTCCAAAGTACATCAATAAAAGAAGCTACAACAAGCTTCTAAAGTATCAAAGTACAACAAATCATGCCCAAAGGGGCTACATCAAAACCACTCAAAAATCACATAGGTGCCTTACGGTAACGACGGAACCGTCCCTTCAGGCCCTATCATCCTGGCTTGGCTGTCCTGCTGCGTAGTCTGTGGCAGCTCTACCTGCGGGGTTTCCTCGTAAAAAGGAAGACGTAGAAACCGTTAGTCTAAAAGACTAAGTGGCTTTCACATCCGCTCCCACAGCGGCTCCTCGGCACCGAGCGGAGAAAGTAATCAGGGTACAATATATAATAAGTAATATAAGCAGGTACAAGCAGGAAGAATAAGTACAAATGTCGTGAGCAGTGATAGAATAAATGTATATCATGATTAATAGTAGTATACTCTAGCAATTCTACACAAGCTAAAACAATCCATCTAGTATAAAGTTCTACAACAGAAAAGTAACTTAACTTATAAGGATGCCCATACAAGATTATAAGTTAAGGATCAGTTATAACATAAAGTAACTCATCGTATAGGAGTTCCCATAAAAACTTATACGATGATGATCTTGATATGCAATGTATTATAATGGTATGTATGCAATGCAATGACTAACCCATGAATACGCACATGCAATTGCTATGTCGACATAAACTTGTTGTTCCCACTTTTCGAGCAGGTAGCTAACCTCTCAGGCGTCAACCGTCATGGCCAGATGGTTACAGTAGATCGGGCTTCTCTACTACTAAGAGGGTATCCACACTACTTCGCTTAGGCCTCCGTGCGCCTCAACGCTAAGAACACAATAGCGGAGCCCCAATGCGTACTACGGCCCAGCGGGAGTCTCGGGTTGATGTGCACCGAGAACCAAGCCCCAAACTGGCCTTGTGTGACCCGAAAGGAGCCTCGAAAAAAGCACGAGGACCAAGGCCAACCATCCACTTGGCGCGGAAGGAGCCCCGGGAAATGAGCACCGAGGACCAAGTCCAACCGCCCAAAGTCTAACTGTCAACTCCCGTCAGTGTGACGACTGGCGAGCCCATAGACCTGCCACTCTATCCTTAATACAGGATTACGACACCGCATGTCGACTCACACCGCATGCAATTCGACATCGACGTAGCACGAAAGGAGCCTTAAGAATGAACACCGAGGACCAAGCCCAATCGTCCATTCACGACCCTTCTCAACACTATCCAAAGTAGTGCGGTCAAACACCCGCGTCTACATCTTTTCACAATGCTACCCGTAGGGAGACGCCACTCTAAGCATTTGGCTACTAAATACATTCCGTTAAACAATTATTCGCATGGCCATAGATTAGCATCCTACATTTCATTTCCAAATGATTTCAACACATTATTAACATGATGCACATTTCTATTGGTTCACCAATTTCTACAAAATAATTTCGTTTAAGTACACTTCACTTCACAAATCATTTATGTGGGATCCATTCATCAAAATTCATCTTCATAGAACTATGATGGTTAACATAAAATATTTCACCCAACCTCAATGTCAATTTGCTACATTGTCTCTACCGATTCCAAACTCGATTCAATACCAAGCTCAGAATTTTAGGTGCAGGACACCTTCAGGATAGCGAATTCGACCGGAGATTCCTGAAGCTACAAGAATCTGGTGAAGGCGTGTAACCCCTCGTTGGAAAGGTCTTTCCATGGGTTATAACTTTCATGTTCAGACCTTAACCCAAATCCGAAAGTAACACATTTGAAATCGGCTTTAACGTCCACTGCATACAGAACAAAATTTATGCACGTTTGGTTTGTCAACAGTCAATTTCGTTCAGAGTTCCCTGTGGCTATAGACTTCGCCTGAAGTTGTGCAACTGCTCGTTGGTAAGGTATTTTCAAGGACTTTGAATTTTGTGTTTAGTCGAAAGCCCAATTCTGGACGTATCACACTTGAAAATGGCCAAGAAGATCACTGCATGCAGAACACAGATTCTGCACGCATCTTAAGGCCGAATGAACGACATCGGTTCATCTTCCTCCTCAATTCGATTTTCCCCAAATCACATCCAGACTTTCTCCTCCCTTATTCACCCTCAAAAGGCCACTTTATTTTCACGAAACCACCCTCCACCATCACATAGAAGGAGGGAGAGGTTGAAGACATCTAAACCCTAGGACACAAGTCCTAGCATGGCCATTCCTAGAAAACCCCTTCTCTCAAATCAAGACTCTCTTGAGTCGATATCTCACCTAAGAAATAACTAGAGATCTAGCACCAAGGGAGAGTGGAGGAAGCTCACCTCATTTCCGGCATTTCCACCATTTCTGGCCATGGATCTTGTCACTCTTCTCTGCGGCATCTTCTTCTCCTCGGCGGTGGCGGTCCTTCACGGGATGAAGACTTGCTCCAGCACCTTCTTCCTCCTCTCCAGCAGTTTTACTCCCTCAGAAATGGTTGGAAGAGTAATGAAAAATGGCTAGGGTTTCACTTCCCCTTTTTATGTGAAAATGACACGGGTAGGGACACGCCCGTATCCTTATCCGTGTCCTGCTCGGGCGAAGCATCGTCGACGGTTCGACTGCCATTTTGATACACAAACATGGGTAGGGACACGACTGTGTCTCTACCCTTGTCCAAGTGAAACGGCCTTGTGGCTGGCCGTGTCCTACTCGAGTCTTGTTTCGTCGAGTTCCAATTGACGCACACGGGTAGGGCCACGCCCGTGTTCTCACACACACGGGTAGGGACACGCTCGTGTCCTTACCCATGTCCTTCTCTAGAACTGCTCGAGTACTCGACTCGAGTGCTAGCTGGAGACACACGGGTAGGGACACGCCCGTGTCTCTACCCGTGTCCTTCTCAGGACACTCTCCGTCGACCTCTACTCGATGCACATGGGTAGGGACACGTCGTGTCCCTACCGTGTCCTCATACACATGGGTAGTGACACACCCGTAACACTACCCGTGTCCTTCTCTGGAATAACTTGAGTCGTCGACTCGAGTACTAGGTGGACACACACGGTATGGACATGCCCGTGTCTCTACCCGTGTCCTTCTCTCTGCTGACTTCACCTCCCCTACACAAGTGTAAGCCTAGCTACCAGCACTTCCCTAAGCCCAAATCACCTCATCTGACTCAAAAGCGTGCACGATGGGCCTAGCACGAATCAGGACGTTACAATGGCAATCACATGATTTCTTCTCCTTTAGTGGACTTTCCACAATGGGCATTACGTTTCGTGCTTTCTTGATGTATGACCATGATTATAAGGGCCATAGCTCTGAAGAATAACTTCCTCATAAGGTGCCTTAAAGACACTCTCACCAAAGATTCTGGGGTGAGTCTATCCTTGGTAACGAGACTTGGGTTCTACATAATTAAGCCTAGTCAAGTGACTGTAGGATGAGTCAAGATCGAACTCATTTGATGGAAATATAACTTTCTTGAAAGAGATCTGATCTTGAGGGGCTTTTCCATTCTCCTTGGCCAAAGCATTGTTGACCGCCTTATTCTTTCTCTGAGCCTTATTCCTCTTAGAAGATTTACTAGGAGCTTCAACATGGCCTAGCCCAGCACACTTGTACTTAGCTGAGAATTTAGCAACGATAGGGAGAACACTCTTGGGCTTCAAGAAACTTTCAACAAGTTTCTTTTCGGCTGCAAGTTGTGATTCCAGTTCTTTGATGATTTTCTCTGTTAAGTCTAGGTGCTCGAGAGCCTTGTCATATTCTTCAATGGCAGCATTGAAGTTTTCTCTAAGTGAGTCGGTCTTAGCAACTTCCTCGCTCAAAGTGCTCTCTTCAGTCTTTAGAGACTTTATCTCTTTAGATTGAGTTTTCACGACTCATCGACATTTGTCGTAAGCCTTGATCAACTCCTTGTACTGGGCCATAAGTTTAGACTCATCGTCAGAAGAGCTGTCCTCATGATCATGTTCAGAGACATCAGATTCAGAAAGAGTAGTGTGAGAGTTTACCTTCCCAGTGAACTGGGGCTCTTGTTCCTCATCAGTCTGAGCCATAAGCCCGAAGTAGGCTTCTTCTTCTTAACTCGACTCAGATGACTCAGAGTCGCTTAGAGTCTTGCCCTTCTTGGCTATTAGGATCTTTTTCGTTTTCTTCTTATTGTAAGAAGATTTCTTTTCTTCTCTTCTTCCACCCTCCTTCTTCCTGTGGGGGCAGTCAGCAATGACATGACCTGGCTTATTACAGCAATAACAAATGATATTAGTGTAAATATGTTTGTTCGGTTTAGTAGTATACATGTCATGCCTGCTTAAGCCTTTTCTGTGCTGATCACAATCATGTCGTGATCTTCTGTAGGAGGCATCCTTGCCTTTCCATTGCTTTTTTTTGTTCAAGAATTTCTTGAACTGCAGTGAGAGTAGAGAGAACTCTCCTTCAGATAGCTTTGAGCCTGAGGTACTTGGCTCCGAGGTTTCTTCTTCACTTACTTCTTGTGCTGGGGCAGGAGAGGAAGCCTTGGAATTCCTTGAGGTGTCTGCCTTGAGAGCAACAAACTTCTCCTTAGATGAGGACCTGCACTTCTCTTCTTCAGCTTTTCTTGTATTGAGTTGCAGTTCATATGACATAAGCTTCCCGAAGAGATTCTGCGGGTCTGACTTAGCTAGCTTTCCAAATTCCCGGATAGCACAAACCTTGTTATCCCATTCCTTATTTAGGGATCCCAAGAACTTATCATTTAGTTTTCCATTTGTGAAGACTCAATTGTAGACTCTTAGGCCGTTGATTATCTTGAAGAAGTTTTCAAATATATCTGCAATGGTATCCTTGGGTCCTTCTCAGAAGGCTTCATATTTCTGATTCAGAAGGGATCTTTTATCCTCCCTAACCTCTTCTGTGCCTTCCATCAAGGTGATGAGAGACTGCCATATCTCCTTAGCAAACTGGCAGTGGATCAGGTTCTGCAACATGGAGTCACCAATTGCACTTGCTATAATATTCTTGGCCTTCTTGTCTAAAGACACAAGTGCAATCTCATCTTTGTTGAGATCCATCAATTTCTTAGGAACCTTCTTTGTTGGATCTATAGTGGAGACGGTCATCGAAACGTAAGGACCTTATTCAATGATCATGAAGATCCTTGGATCCACAGCTTCCATGAAGAGTCTAATTCTCTCTTTTCACATGAGAAAGTTATTATTTGTGCACAAGGGAAGCTTGGCAAAATCTTTAACCTTGTCCATGCTTGGATAATCTCAAAAGACAACTTAAGTCAGATTTGATCTAGGTGTTAACCTTTTAGTGATCAACCCTGCTCTGATACCAATTGAAAGTTATTCAGTTGTCTACCTAAATCACCTAGAGGAGGGTGAATAGGTGAGTTGTGCGTCTTTTTGCGGAATAAAAATTTAGAGATCTATGCACAACAAAATCTACCAAGCAATCACAGAGGACACATAAATTTATAGTGGATCACCAACCTTGGGTGTAACATCTCCATCCGTATATATAGCATATAATAAAAGGTTCGTCCGGGGCCCCACATCATATGCCACAAAACAGGCGGTGAAATCACGGGTTGATATCAGAGTTGTGCATCCTAACTAATAGCATTCTAGCGGAAGCTTTTAACAGAAAAACTGAACTCCAACCATGAATGTCCACTGATATAAATACCCACATTTATAGAGGAATGTACATCAAATACAATATCATTTGTCCTTATGACCTTACAGTTGCTCTTTAGTGGCTTACAAACATTGGAGCGCAGGCCGACCACACATGAACAAAACACATCATTTTTCAGCATAGCCTTCAAGGGCTAGCAGCAACAGCGGCAGCATCAGCAGGGACTTCAGCCTTTATATGTACCGCTCGGCTCTCCAGAACCTGCACAAAGATAGCCCACCCAACGGTGGTAAACAAAGCAACGGTCAACATTCAGTTGACTAATTTATAATGACCCTACCCCTTTCCCGGGGTAGTGGTATTCCCTACTTGCATAGCAATTCATACGCAAATATATATATATCACACATTGTGCTCTCACAGACAAACAAGTTATCACAACCGTCAGCCACGCGGCCCGACGATCCGTACACTCAGGGCACATTCTTGGAGTACCGGTGAACCAGGGTCCCACCACCATTATAGGTCCTAAACCCAACGGTAAAATTGAGCATTTAGCCTTTCTGGCATAGAGGCCTAAGACTCTCATTATGCGCTACAACTGACCGCACTTTCAGGTCTTCGAGTCTGACGGACATAATGCAGGTACGGATCAACCACCCCCCATTGCTCAAGTCACCTTGACATCACCGAATACCAACGTACTCGCGACTAAATATAAGGCACGGGTAGGTTTCACCTTTCCTGTTCGGCACGAGGCCTTTTCAAGAGCTCATCAAGCTCACAATAGCCACACTGTCCACCAAGGACTGGCTTCACACTAGCCACAATATCCACCACGGACTGGCTTCATAATAGTCATAATGTCCACCACGGACTGGCTCACAAGCAACAAGGGGAGTTCATGCTAGCATCCTTCATGATCGCTTAGCGGGTTTCGCATAACTCACTTTCTGCACCCAACTCTGCCCAAACCCTGTAGCATCCTGCAGTGCCAGAAACACTGGTCTTTTAAAACTTACAACACACACACTTGCGGGCATTTTCCTGGGCTTCCACACCAGTACTTCCTGCTACTATCCTTCACAGGCACAACCCATCAAACATCATAAGGGTCTTTTCCTGGACTACCACTCCAGTACTTCCTGCTACTGCCCTTCACAGGTCCAACCCACCGACTCCATAAACTACATGTTTCATCGGGGAGTCTTCTTTGGTGTGTAAATGCAACATCACCAATCCAGACCAACCTGTCAAGATGGGCTTCACACAACATGTCAATTCCATACTCTATTTCCGGATCTATATGCCAAACTATTTGGGATTCCAAGAATCAACCCAAGGAAATCCCTTAGCAAGCCACCCTCTGGTGGGGGACTCCATGCACATGCCAAAAGGAAAGACTTCACATGTCAAATGAAGAAAGATCGTTACCCTTGATGACCTCTTTGGCGCCATGGAATTCTAGCCATCTGGAATGCATCGCAGCGGCCTTGCCTCCACAACGCTGGCCTCAGATCTCAAATAGCAACTCAGTAGCTCTACCGATGGCCGGCTCCTCTCTCCTCCTCCTCCTTGCTCTCTCTTCTCTCTAGCTTCCTTAGAAAGAGAATGGACAAGATCAAAATGAGAATTCCCTTCTCATTCTCGGCCTTAAAGCAGCAGGGAGGAGCCTGAGCCATCAGATCCTAGCTAAAGAAAATGGACAGCCACAATTTTGCCATAAAGGCCTAATTTTTGTCTGACACGGCCTGTGACATGCCCGTATCACCGGCCGTGTACCTTAAGAGGCACACAACCGACTCATCCAGAAGAGTACACGGCCATGTGACACGCCCGTGTCACGGGCCGTGTAACCTGACACACCTTTATACACGCCCGTGTCTGCGGCCGTGTATCTCAAGTGGTATACAACCATCTCAATCCGAGGAAGACACTGCCATGTGACACACCTGTGTCACTGGCCGTGTGCCCAAAGACACACCTTTGTCCTGCCCGTGTTCACCAGGCCTCACTACCCTAGCCAAATCCAGAAAAGGACACGGCCATGTGGCACGCCCGTGTCATAGGCCGTGTTCCCTTACACTACTGCAGACACGCCTCTATCGTGCGCTTCGTCGAGCGAAGTTCGTTTACAAGAGGGGGACACGCCCTCTGACACGCCCGTGTCGCAGGTCGTGTTCCCTCTCGAGAACTTGTAGAGTGTAGTTCGTCGAGCACTCGACAGGCTGCTCAGCCATACAGAGCAGGACACGCCCGAGAACACGCCCGTGTCCCAAGCCGTGTCACCCAACTTGAACCCAATCTTGGGATTTGGGGTGTTACAACCCTCCCCTCCTTACAATAAATTTCATCCCGAAATTTGCACATAGTAAGGAAATCAACGGGCAAAATGTTATAACTTTCAACATGTCTGTTACAACAAGAGATGCACTGCATAACAGTTTATATAAACAACTCGGGAAATTCAGTTCACATGGTCTGCTCTCTCTCCCATGTTTGCTGCTCACGGCCATAATTGTCCCACCGGACTTTGACCATCCCGATTGCTTTGTTCCGCAACTATTTATCGGCTCGATCCTCGATCCGAATGGGCCTAACCTTCGTCGTTAGCCCATACTCAACCGACACACAATCATTCTCGATCACTTGAGCATGATCTTTGACAGCTTTCCGAAGCACCGAGATGTGAAACACATCATGTAATCCACCAAAGTATACCGAAAGAGCTAGCCAATATGCAGCTTCCCCAATTCGCTCCACAACTTTAAGCGGACCAAGATATCTCAGACTCAACTTTTTCAAACGCTGAATCCTGGACACACCTTTGAAGGTTTTGATCATCAAATATAACCGATCGCCCACCGCAAACTCCATGTTCCGGTGCTTGGCATTGTAGTACTTTGCCTGTCGATCCTGGGCTATCAGTAGTCTCTCCCGAATAGCGCGTATCGTCGAGTTAGCTTCATCGACTTCTTTACGCTTATACAATTAGGCTTCGCCTGTTTCTGCCCAAGCTAATGGTGTACGACACTTGTGACCATACAGAGCTTCAAACGGTGCCATACTGATGCTCCCTTGGTAGCTATTGTTATAGGAAACTCCACCATATAGATATGATCTTCCCATCTCTTACCAAAGTCCAGGGCGCACATTCGGAGCATATCCTCCATTGTTCTGTTGGTCCTCTCAGTTTGGCCATCTGTTTGGGGATGAAAGGTCGTACTGAATGTCAACTTCGTGCCTAATAGCTGATGGACTAGCCTCCAATCATTCGATGTAAATCGCCCATCACGATCACATACGATTCTACGAGGAACACCGTGTAGCTGTACGATCTGCTCCACATAGAGCTTTGCCAAACTTTCCACTGAATCGTCCCGCTTGTTCAGAAGGAAGTGAGCCACTTTCATCAATCGATCTACAATCACCCAGATTGAATCATTCCCGCATTGAGATCACGGTAACCCGTGCCTGAAATCCATTGAAATATCATCGAACTTCGATTCCGAAATCGACAACGACTTTAAGAAACCGCCATGCTTCTGGCATTCCGCTTTCGCCAAAGCACAAGTTTGGCATTTCTCCACATAATGAACTATGTCCTTCTTTAGTCCCGGCCACCAGAACAACTTCTTCATGTCCCTGAACATCTTTGTGCTCCCAGGGTGAATTGAGTACTTCGTAAAGTGCACTTCATACATAAATTCTTCTCTCAACTTAACCATGCTCGGGACGCACAACCGGCCCTCTTTCCGTAAAAGGCCGTAATCCCAGGAGAATTTGCCATCCAAGCCATCTTTTGCATAGCGTTGGAGACTGTCATCCAGCTCCGTTGCTCGTCGAATCCTGTCCGCAAGGTCATATTGTTCCTCCGTCCAGTTCAAACATGCATCAGCTGTGGAATTCTTGTCAACACAAGAAATCTCTAATGCTTCCAACTCCTGGAGCAGACGCTCATCGTCCATCTGTACCCATCAGCGACCACATTTCCATTTCCGGGAGTATAATGAATCTCAAAGGTATAGTCCCCAAGGAACTCCAGCCACCGTCTTTGTCGCATATTCAGATCCTTCTGCTCCAACAAGTACTTTAGGCTCTTATGGTCCGTAAAGATATCCACTTTTACGCCATAAAGATAATGCCACCATAACTTAAGTGCAAAGATCACCGCCGTCAACTCTAGGTCATGGATGGGATAATGTCTTTCATGCACTTTCATCTGGCGTGAGCCATAAGCAATCACCTTTCCAAACTGTAGAAGAACACAACCTAAGCCGCTCCCTAAAGCATCACTATAAATCTCATATCCGTCGATACCACATGACGATGTCAACACAGGAACTGTGGTCAACCGATTCTTTAGCTCTTCAAAATCTCGTGTGCACTCCGGCGTCCAAACGAACTTCTGATCCTTTCGCGTCAATTTGGTCAGAGGCAAAGCAATCCATGAGAAATTTTCAACAAAATGCCTGTAGTAGCCTGCTAGTCCAAGGAAACCACTTACTTCGGCCACCGAAGACAACACCGGCCACTCCTGTATGGCTCTTATCTTTGATGGATCCACTGTTATGCCCTCTCCACTTACCACATGTCCAAGAAAAGCCACCGACGACAGCCAAAACGCGCACTTCGAGAACTTGGCATAGAGCTTATTCCTTCGCAAGGTGTGCAACACCAACCGCAAGTGGTTTCTGTGATCAGCTTCAGATTGAGAGTGCACCAAAATATCATCAATGAACCCAATCACAAACAAGTCCAAGTACTCTCGGAATGTTCGGTGCATCAGGTCCATAAACACCAATGGCTCATTGCATAGCCCAAATTACATTACCGTGAACTTATAATGACCGTAACGTGTTCCAAATGCGGTCTTGGGAATGTCACCTTCCTGAATCCTCAACTGGTAATATCCAGATTTCAAATCCAATTTGGAATAGATGGTTGATCCCACTAGCTGATCGAACAATTCGTCTATCCGTGGAATCAGATACTTGTTCTTCTCTGTCAGCTTATTCAATTCACGGTAGTCAATACATAACCGCAAACCACCGTCCTTATTTTTCACAAACAGAACGGGTGCGCTCCAAGGTGACATACTTGGGCATATATATCCCTACTCCAGTAACTCGTGCAATTGGACTTTCAATTCAGATATGGCCTTCCCAAAAAACACGATATGGCGAGCGGGCCACGGGTTTCGCACCTGGCACCAACTAGATTGTGAAGTCGATCTCCCGCTGGGGTAGTAGCCTAGGAAGATCCTTAGGGAACACATCCGCAAACTCCGATACAAACGGAACATCACACACATTGGTCGTTGGCTCAACAGCCTGAATCAGCGTGAAGTATAACTCCGCGCTTTTCCAAACAGCATTGTCGACTTGGAGTGCAAACATCAAGGTCCCGCCCACTCCTCGCAGACCAGTGAACTTACTCTCATTCTCGGTATTATGGACCAGTGTGACCTATTTGGCATTACAATCAATAAAGTCATGCTGCTCCGCGAGCCAGTCCATACCAAAGATCACATCAAACTCCGATATCGGCAGCACAAATGCGTTCAAACAGAAATCCCGACTTCCAATTTGAACCGCCACATTGCAAGCCCTATCCGCAAGCATCAAACAACCATTCGGTAGTAACACTCTTATGCTATTTGCCTTCACATGACTCGGTACTCCAATTCGACATACGAAGTCCTTAGACAGAAATGAATTCGAAGCACCCGTATCAAGCAGTACTCTCGCCAGCATATTCCGAATCATAACAAATCCTGTGGCAACCATATCATACACAAGCCACATACAAAATAGGAAATAAGCAAAGCAATTCAATAACTTAAATCGTACCTGTGACGACGTCACTTTGCTTTATGGCCTCCTGCAGGCCAAGGTTGTAGACTCGAGGTTGCGCCTGGGATGCAGAGGACTCCACCACTTCCTTTCCCTTCTCAGCATAAGACGCTCCCGCTTTCTTTTCTCCCTTTGGCGGACCAACCCGACTGTCACGGGCTATGTGCCCCACTCTACCGCAAGTAAAGCAAGTGCGAGTCTCCGGCCTCGAAGTGGCCCCCGACGTTGCACCAGATACAATCGTAGAAGGAGCTTGTCCAGATGACTTGGACCTCTTACCCCATTTCTTTTTATAATACGATTTCCCAGGTCGGGGCGCTTTGAACTTTGGCTTTATCACATCCAAGGCCCACTTTCCTTGCACACTCTTCATGTCTTTCTCCAGTGCGCACGCAATATTAACCAACACCTAGAACCATTGGTTCACTGAACTCGAAAGCAGGAATTGCAACTCATCCGACAATCCTTCATATAACCTATTGGTTTTCCGCTGCTCATCGGCGAAGTTGGAACCTGCATACCATCCCAACCGTGTGAACTCATGCAGGTATGTCTCCACACTACCTTCTCCTTGCGTTAGCCATTGGAACTCATTTTCCATGGAAATGTGTTGTGCCGCTGGTAGTTGCTTTGCCAGGAAGAGTCACGAGAACTCCTCAATCGACACTTGTGTTAACTACCTGCCCGCTAAGTGGTATAAATTGACCTCGTCCCACCATAACCGAGCATCTCCTTCCAATAAGAAGGTGGCCAAGGTGACCTTCTGATCTTCCTCCGTCCTAATCCCTGTCAATATACGCTTGACGCACGACAACCAATCCTCCGCCTGCATAAGGGCTCCCATACCCGTAAACGTCGGCGGATTGAAGCTCATGAACTGCTTAAACTTCCTTTCAACTGCTCGAGGATCAACAGCTGCAACATGTTCTAGCCTCGCTGTAACCTGTTCTACCAACACTACCGGCTGCGCTTGCCTACCCGGCTGTGCTTGAAACATCACAAACAATGCCTCAGCAACTAAGTAGATAGTTTTCGCATAAGGGGGAGGTGTATGCACCTCAGCTGGTGTCGTACTCTCATCAGAATGCTGGGGCTCTAACTTCTCAGCACCACTCCGCGTCACCTATAGGTGAACAAGACAAACACATTAGCGACCCCACGCAAGCAATAACAATAAGATATGGACACGCAAGTTCCTTAAACAAGTGTATTTGCATTCCTAAGTGGACATTCAAGAGTTCATTAGTGTTAATGCGGCTCGAAAATACACATGCTCGACACCCCACAAAAGAATTCGACCACGAATTCGAAAGGGAAAGACCGAGACAGCTGATACCAAAAATGTAACATCTTCATCTGTTCATATAGCATATAATAGAAGGTTCGGTCGGGGCCCCATATTATATGCCACAAAACAGGGGGCAAAGTCACGGATTGATATCAGAGTTGCGCATCCTAACTCATAGCATTCTAGCGGAAGCTTTTAACAGAAAAACTGAACTTTAACCATGAATGTCCACAGATATAAATACACATATTTATAGAGGAATGTACATCAAATACAAAATCGTTTGGCCTTATGGCCTTACAGTTGCTCTTTAGTGGCTTCCAAACAACGGCGCGCAGGTCGGCCACACATGAACAAAACACATCATTTTTCAGCATAGACTTCAAGGGCTAGCAGCAGCAGCGATGACAGCAGTAGGGACTTCAGCCTTTATATGTCCCGCTTGGCTCTTCAGCACCTGCATAAGAACAACCCACCCAACGGTGGTAAACAAGGCAACGGTCAGCATTCAGCTGACCAATTTATAACGATCCTACCCCTTTCCCGGGGCAGTGGTATTCCCTGCTGGCATAGCAATTCATAAGAATATATATATATATATATATATATATATATATATATATATATATATATATATATATATATATATATATATATATATATCACACATTATGCTCTCACCAACAAACAAGTTATCACAACCGTGAGCCACATGGCCCGACGATCCGTGCACTCAGGGTACATTCTTGGTGTACCGGCAAACCAGGGTACCACCACGATTCTAGGTCTGAAACCCAACGGTAAAATTGAGCATTTAGTCTTTCCGACGTGCAGGCCTAAAACTCTCATTATGCGCTCCAACCACCCCCCGTTGCTCAAGTCGCCTTGCCATCACCGAATACCAACGTACCCGCGGATAAATAAAAGGTGCGGGTTGGTTTCAACTTTCCTATTCGGCACGAGGCCTTTTCAAGAGCTCATCAAGCTCACAATAGCCACACTGTCCACCAAGGACTAGCTTCACACTAGCCACAATGTCCACCACGGACTGGCTTCACAATAGCCACAATGTCCACCACGGACTGACTTCACAAGCAACAAGGGGAGTTCATGCTAACATTCTTCATGATCGCTTAGCGGGTTCCGCAGAACTCACTTTCTGCACCCAACTCATGCCCAAACCCTGCAGCATCCTGCAGTGCCAGAAACACTGGTCTTTTAAAACTTACAACACACACACTTGCTGGCATTTTCCTGGGCTTCCACACCAGTACTTCCTGCTACTATCCTTCACAGGCACAACCCATCAAGCATCACAAGCATCACAAGGGTCTTTTCCTGGACTACCACTCCAGTACTTCCTGCTACTGCCCTTCACAGGTCCAACCCATCGACTCCATAAATTACACGTTTCATCACAGAGTCTTCTCCGGTGTGTAAATGAAACATCATCAATCCAGACCAACCTGTACAGATGGGATTCACACAGCATACCTATTTCGTACTCCATTTTCGAATCTATATGCCAAACTATTAGGGATTCCAAGAATCAACCCAAGGAAATCCCTTAGCAATCCACCCTCTGGTGGGGGACTCCATGCACATGCCAAAGGGAAGGACTTCACATGTCCGAGGAAGAAAGATCGATACCCTTGACAACCTCTTTGGTGCCATGGACTTCTAGTTGGCTGGAACGCACTGCAGCGGCCTTGCCTCCACAACGCTGGCCTCAGATCTCAAATCGGAACTCAGTAGCTCCACCGGTGGCCGGCTCCTCTCTCCTCCTCCTCCTGTCTCTTCTCTTTAGCTTCCTTAGAAAGAGAATGACCAAGATAAAAATGAGAATTCCCTTCTCATTTTCGGCCTTAAAGTAGCAGGGAGGAGCCTGAGGCATCAGATCCTAGCTAAAGAAAATGGACGGCCATAATTTTGCCACAAAGGCCTAATGTTTGGCTAACACGGCCTATGACACGCCCGTGTCACCGGTCGTGTACCTTAAGCGGAACACAACCAACTCATCTAGAAGAGTACATGGCCATGTGACACGGCCGTGTCACGAGCCGTGTAACCTAACACGCCTTCAGACACGCCCGTTTCTGCGGCCATATATCTCAAGTGGTACACAACCATCTCCACCCGAGGAAGACACGGCCATGTGACATGCCCGTGGCACTGGCCATGTGCCCAGAGACATACCTGTGTCCTGCTCTTGTTCACCAGGCCTCACTACCCCGGCCAAATCCAGAAAAGGATACGGCTATGTGATACGCCTGTGTCACAGGCCATGTGTCCTTACACGGCTGCAGACACGCCTCCAACGTGCGCTTCGTCGAGAAATGTTCGTCGACCAGTGGGGGCCACGCCCTCTAACAAGCCCATGTCGCAGGGCGTGTTCCCTCTCGAGAATTTGTAGAGTGCAGTTCGTCGAGCACTCGACGGGCAGCTCAGCCATATAGAGTAGGACACTCCCTGGGACACGCCCGTGTCCCAGGCCGTGTCACCCAACTTGAACCCAATCTTGGGATTTGTGGTGTTACATTGGGCACATCAACTTTCCACTCACCGATCTAGCAAAGCACTAGACTCGGCTACTCCACTATCTCGGATTGAAAACTAATCCTATACCTCAGAACAAAGTTCCTACAATCTCGATCCATAACACGGATCTACAATCGGAAGATAAAAACTTCCTACAACTCGGAGACAAAAGCTCCTACACTCGGAGAAGAATCTCCTACATAATTAAATGGATAAAATGAAATACAAACAGTAATTTTGTCAGATCTGGAAAATCTCGGGCAAGGTCATCTTCTTTGATCGTTGCGGCTTTATTAGAAAATTTTCAAGAAGAGGCTCGACAAGATCTGGATCTGGAATTTCTTTGACTCACACGATCTGAGAGATGATGAGGAGTTGAAGAACAATCTCGATTTGTAAGTCAACCTTGATCTGAATCTTCTTGGACGAAAACCCTAGTCGATTTGCACGATGAAGATGACGGCAGCTTCCGTTTTTAGAAAGAGAAAATTGTGATTCAAAGAATTAGAATATTTCTTTAACACCTTGTTAGGGTTTGTCGAATTTGACAAGACCTTATATAAGATCTCCCTAACGATCATAATTAGCATTAATGATGTATACGTGGACCAATCACCTCACAGCATTTGAAAATCCCATCGGTTATGAACTTAGCAAAATTCTGGAAAAGATTTCTGATTTACTCGAGTAAAAGATGAGCTACTCGAGTACAAATATGATTACTCGAGAGGATAAAAACATACTACTCGAGAAGAAGTCTTTGAGGAAATTATGAACAAAATTCGTAATCACTCGAGTGAGATAAGAAACACTCGAGTGCTAGAAGTATTGCACGAGACGTGGAGATGAACTACTCGAGTACTAGAAGGATTACTCGAAAGAAAGACTTAGCGAATTTTATAGGAGATGAATTCTGGTAACTCGAGTACTGAAACTGGACTACTCGAGAAGTATATTAACAACTCGAGTAAAGGAATTTTGCTACTCGAGAATTGGACTTAGAAAAATTCTTAGAGTTAAAAGTTGGTCACTCAAGTATTGGAGATGAACTACTCAATAAGTAGAAAGACTACTCGAGTACATGATCAACTACTCGAGTGGGGTAAGAACAATACGAGAACTATCCTTCTGTCACTCGAGACAAAGTATTAAGCTACTCGAGTGGTTAACTTGACAACTCGAGTAAAGTACTTAGAATAAATTTTAAGAGGAAAAATTGATAACTCGAGAATAAGAGAAAGTCTACTGGAGTAATGGACTTGGCCACTTGAGAGCTATGTTCAGACTACTCGAGACCCATTTCCCTTACTTGAGTACAAACAAACTTACTGGAGTAATTACTAAGTGTTCAACTCGAGTACTTAAACTTCTACTCGAGTGAAAGACTTAGAAAAATTTTCCTTGAAGAGAATTTTCCTTTCTTCAATAAAATCACCAACACTTCTTTCTCCAATCAATCCTAGTGCTTGAGACATGAAGTGTATCCCAATAGAGAGGCTACACATGAGTCAACACTATGCATAACACAATGAGGGATTATATTGTATGGTCATGTGTATGGTGACCCATTATAGACTAACATTGTTCTACACTTGGCAATTTAGTCCTGCAAACACATAACTCAAACAAGACATCAAATACAACTTAATTCATATTAGTTCAAGGGAGACTTCATCAAATCTGGGTTATTGTGGATACAATACCCAACAAGACCTAAGAAATACTTCAGCTCTCCCATACTACTCATTTCAAACATCCCTCGCTTATGTTTTAAAAACTTCTTGCAGAGATTGTAGTCACTAGAGCCAAAGATAATGTTTTCGAAATAGATTTGCACTAGCAAAATCTTGCCTTTTATTTCCCTAAGAAATAATGTCTTGTCTATCTTTCCCCTTGTGAACTTGTTCTCAAGAAGAAAGCTAGACAGAGTCTCATACTAAGCTCGAGGAGCTTGTTTCAAACCATATAATGCTTTAGATAACAGATAAACATAATCAGGAAAGTTAGAGTAAACCAAACCTATAGGTTATTCCACATACACCTCTTCCTTTATGTCACTATTAAGGAAGTCAGACTTCATATCCATCTGATAGACAGTGAAGCCCTTAAGAGCGGTATATGCTAGGAACAACATGATTGCCTCCAGCCTTGCCACTGGAGCATACGTATGGTCAAAGTCGATTCCATCTTCTTGGCGATATCCTTTGGCAACGAGTCTGGCCTTGTTCTTTATGATTGTTCCATCCTCGTCCATCTTGTTCCTGTAGACCCACTTTGTCCCGATGACATTCTTACCTTTGGGTCTTGGAACAAGTTTCCATACTTGACAATGCTTGAACTGATTTAGTTCTTCTTCCATTGTCATTATCCATGAGGCATCTGAGTTTGCTTCCTCAAACTTCTTCGGTTCAACCTGTGAGAGAAAACTCAAATAGATATTCTCATTAGTTGTACCTCTACGAGTTCTGACACTATCCCGGGGATCTCCTATGATTTGGTCCATTGGTTGATCCTTCAAATGTCTGAGCTCTAGAGTCCTTGATTCTGGAGTGTCTTCAGTCACCAGAGAGATTTCATCAACTTTGATGATTTCTTCATCTTGATCATCAACCTCTCCAATTGGGGTTGGAGTGGTGATCTTGATGAACTTTTCACCTTTTTCTTCAGTCGGCTCACCCAAGTTTAGTTCTTTCATCTTTGAACCTGCATCTTCAATGAACACACTAGAAGAGTTGCTTTGTAGTAAGCTCGTTTCATCAAATACAACATGAATGAATTCTTTTACAACCAGAGTTTTTCTATTAAATATCCTATTTGCCTTACTATGGATATTATACCCTACAGAAATACCCTCAAAACTCTTTTCACTAATTTTGGTAGTGTGATACTTGCCATTGTTAAGGACGAAGCACTTACAGCCAAAGTTTCTAAAATATGAAACAGTCGGTTTCCTTCCCTTTAGAAGTTCGTAAGGTGTCTTATTGTGGTTCTGGTTTATGAGTGCTCGATTTGGCACGTGACATGCAGTGTTGACGGCTTCAGCCCAGAAGTATTCGGGTAGTAAGGCATCACTCAACATGGTCCTGCAGGCCTCTATGAGTGTTCTATTCCTTCTCGCAGCTACCCCGTTCTATTGAGGAGTACAAGGAGAGGAAAACTCATGAAAGATACCTATGCTTTCATGACATTCTGTCATGGCCCCAGACTTGAACTCTATTCCATTGTCACTTCTAATTTTGACTACGGAACAGTTGTATTCATTCTGAACTTGCCTGACAAAATTAGTAAAGGTGTCAAAGGTATCTGACTTATCTTTCAGAAACAACACCCACACAAAGCGTGAGTAATCATCAATAATAACCAATGTATAATCCTTACCTCCCAAACATCTAACTTGCAGTGAGACGAACAAGTCCATATGAAGTAGATGTAAACATCTGTTAGAATCTTTGCCAATAACGCTTTTAAAGGTAGCCCTTGTTTGCATGCCTTTTACACATCCGTGACAAGATCTATCTTTAGTGTACTTGACATTGGGTTTATCACGCACTAAATTTAGAGAAAATAATTTATTAATAGTTTTGAAATTAGTATGTGCTAGTATCTTGTGTCATTGGTCACCAAGAGACGCACTATATTTAGCCAAAAATCACACTGGTGTAGAAGAGTCTATACAAATAAAATTCAAACAAAATATATTTCTTCTTTGAGTGCCTTATAGAATTGTTTTCATATTGTCAACCGATTTTATCAAGCACTTATCTGCATGAAATTCAACAACGTATCCTTTATCGTAGAGCTAGCTTATGCTTATAATATTGTGTTCCAATCCTTCAACATAAGCCACATTTGAGAAGGATACACTATCGTTAGTGATCATACTATAGCCTTTAGTAATTCCTCGGTCTGAACCTCCAAAGATGACCTTTGGCCCATTCAAGACTGGAGAATAGTTCCGAAGAAGGCTTCGTGTCCCGGTCATATGTCGATAGCATCCACTGTCCAAGTACCAGATAGGAGTTTTGGTGGCTTTTGGACATTCCTGCAATCACAAATCAATTTGCCTTAGGAACCCAAATACGTTTGGGTCCTTGGTCTCTAGTTAGAGCACTCCCCCTACGAGTATTAGCATTATGAGTGGTCTTTCTCACATTGCTAACTTGAGGAGTTACAAAATTTCATGAATTAAACCAACAGTTAATGGCAAAGTGACCAATTTTGCCACAGCACCAACAGTCAAACATGTTGTATCTTTGCCTCAAAATCTCCTTCTTGACCTTTTGAGATGGTGGTCTAGTATGGGAAGCTTTCTTGGAGGAAGAGGCTTCATGGTGATGGCAATCACATGTCTTCTTATCCTTGAGAGGCTTTTCTACAATAGGCTTTGCCTTTGGTTCCTTCTTAATGTTATGACCATGAATATAAGGGGCATAACTCTGAAGAGTAATTTCTTCATAGGGTAACTTAAAGACACTTTGACAAAAGTTACGGGGACGAGTAAATTCCTCATAATGATACTTAGGCTCTAAATAAGTAGGCCTAACAAAGTGACCATAGGATGAGTCAAGATCAAACTTGTTTGATGGAAATATGACCTTCTTAAAAGAAGTCTGATCTTGAGTAGCTTTCCCCTTCTCTTTGGCCAAAGCCTTCTTGGCCGTCTTATTCTTTCTCTAAGCATTATTCCTACTCGAAGATCTACTAGGAGCTTCAACATGTCCTAGCCCAGCACCCTTGGCGTTAACTGAGAATTCAGCAACGAAAGGAAGGACAGTCTTGGGCTTTGAGAAACTTTTAACAAGTTTCTGTTATGCTTCAAGTTGTGCTTCTAGTTCTTTTATGATCTTCTCCTTTAGGTCTAGGTGCTCGAGAGCCTTATTGTATTCTTCAATTGCAGCATTGAAGTTCTCTTTGAGTGAGTCCGTCTTGGTGACTTCCTCCCTCAAAGTGCTCTCTTCAGCCTTGAGAGACTTTATCTCTTTGGCTTGAGTTTTCGCGACTCTTCGACATTTTTCGTAAGCCTTGATCAACTCCTTATATTGGTCCATGAGTTCAGAATAATCGTCATAAGAGCTGTCCTCATGATCATGTGCAGAAACATCACATTCAGAAAGAGGATTTTGAGAATTTACCTTCCCAGTGAACTGGGGTTCTTGTTCATCATCAGTTTGAACCATTAGCCCAAAGTAGGCTTCCTCTTCTTCACTTGACTCAGATGAGCCAGAATCGCAAAGAGTCTTGCCCTTCTTGGCTACAAGGCTTCTCTCTATTTTATTCTTATTGTAAGAATATTTCTTCTCCTCTCTTTTTCTACCCTCCTTCTTCTTGTGGGGGCAGTCAGGAATAACGTGACCTGGCTTATTGTATCAATAACAAACGATGTCGGCAGAAATATGTTTGTTCTGTTTAGAGTTATACCTGTCTTGGCAGCCAGAGCCTTTCTTGTGTCGATCACCATCATGACTTAATCTTCTGTATGAGGCATCCTTGCCTCTCCATTGCTTCTTCTTGTTCAAGAATTTCTTGAAATGTCTTGAGAGTAGAGAGAACTCTCCTTCAGATAGTTTTGAGCCTGAGGTACTTGGCTCCGAGATTTCTTCTTCACTTTCTTCTTGTGATGGGGAAGGAGAGGTAGCTTTGGAATTCCTTGAGGTGTCTGCGTCGAGAGCTACAGAATTCTCCTTGGATGAAGACCTTTTCTTCTCTTCTTCAGCTTTTCTTGAATTAAGTTGCAGCTCATATGACATAAGATTTCCGAAGAGATTTTGCAGTTAGTCTCAGCTAGGTTTCCAAATTCCCGAATAGCACAGACCTTGTTATCCCATTCCTTAGTCATGGATCTCAAGAACTTATCATTCAGTTCTCCGTTGGTGAAGACTCGGCCATAGACTTTTAGGTCGTTAACTATCTTGAAGAAGTTTTCAAAAGTGTCTGCAATTGTATCCTTGGGTCCTTGTGAGAAGGCTTCATGTTTTTGATTAAGAAGGGATCTTCTGTCATCCCTAACTTCTTCTGTTCCTTCCATCAAGGGGACGAGGGACTGCCACATTTCCTTAGCGGATTGGTAGTGAATCAGGTTCTGCAGGATAGAGTCATCAACTGCACTTGCGATAATATTTTTGGCCTTCTTGTCTAAACAGACAAGTGAAATCTCATCTTTGTTAAGATCCATCAACTTCTTAGGAAATTTCTTTATATGATCTATAGTTTAGACGGTCATAGGAACATAAGAACCTTCTTTAACAATAATGAAGATCCTTAGATCTACAGCTTCCATGAAAAATTTAATCCTCTCTTTTCACATGGCAAAGTTGTTTCTTTGTAAACAAATGAAGATTAGCAAAATCCTTGGCATTGTCCATGCTTGGATAACTCAAAAAATAACTTGGCTCTGATCAGATCAAGCTGTTAACCTTTTAATGATCAACCTCCCTCTGATACCAATTGAAGTTATTAGTTGTCTTACCTAAATCACCTAGAGGGGGGTTAATATGTTAGTTTTGCATCTTTTGCGGAATAACAAATTTAGTGATCTATGCACAGAAAATAACAACCAAGTAATCACAGAGGACACAAAGATTTATAGTGGTTCCCCAACATTAGGTACATCCACTTTCCACTCACCGATCTAGCAGAGCACTAGACTCGGCTACTCCACTATTCTCGGATTGAAACTAATTCTACACCTCAGAACAACGTTCCTACAACTCGATCCACAAATGGATCTACACTCGGAAGATGAAATCTTCCTTCAACTCGGAGAACAACGCTCCTACACTCGGAGAATATTCTTCTACAAAAATAGATTGAAATAAGAAATACAAACAGTTTCTTTTCTCAGATCTGGATATTTCTGCCTAGATCTTCCTTCTTGAACTTTGTGGCACAGTCAGAGAATTTTGAAGAAGAAACGGCAAGATCCTTGATCTGAGATTTCTGGACTTACAAGATCGAAGAAAACATCTATAGGTGGAAGAATATCTTGATCTGCAAGTCAATTTGTGTGAATCGTTCTGGATCGACAACCCTTGGCAATGAGGAAGATGAGCGGCGAGGGCATCCGATTTAAGAAAGAGAAAATAGCTAATTTATAATTCTTAGAATGCTTCTTTAACGCGCTTAGGGTTAGTCGTAATGACAATACCTTATATAAGATCTCCCTAACGGTCATAATTAACTTTAATGACGGCCACGTGGCCGAATCATGTCAAGTTATTTGAAAAATCGCATTGGTTAGGACTTAGCGAAAATTTTTGAATACATGTCTTCATTACTCGAGTGAAAGAAGAACTACCCGAGTACTAAAATGGGTTCTCGAGAAGACAGTATCAGACTACTCGAGAAGAAGCCCTTCAGGAAATTTAAGAATAGAATCATAATCACTCGAGTGGAATGAGGGTTACTAGAGTGCTAGAAATGTTACTTGAGAGGTGGAAGTGAGCTTCTCGAGAAGAAGACTTAGAGAAAATTCTGGGAATTAAAACTGATTACTCAAGTACTAGTTCTAGACTTCTCGAGAAGTAGACAGACTTCTCGAGTATAGGAACTACACTACTCGAGTGGGGTTGAAACTTATTGAGTTCTTTCCTTCTGACACTCGAGTTAAAGAGCTCTTCTACTTGAGTGGTGAACTTGACTACTCGAGTATAATACTTAGAAAAATTCTGACAGGAAAAATCTGTCAACTCGAGAAAGAGAAGAAGTCTACTCGAGTAATGGACTTGGACTCTCGAGAACTAGATTCAAATTTCTCGAGAACCATTTCCTTTACTCGAAATACAGACTAGACTTACTTGAGTACATACAAAGGTTCTACTCGAGTACTATAATTCTACTCGAGTGAAACCCTTAGAAAAATATTTAGTTTATGAAGATTTTCCTTTCTTCAATGGAATGAACAACAAGCCTTTCTCCAACAAACCTAGTGCTTGAAAAATGAAGTGTTTCCCAATAGAGAGGCTACACATGAGTCAACACCATGGATCACACAATGAAGGATTATATTGTATGGTCCTGTGTTTGGTGACCCATTATATACTGGCATTGGTCTACACTTGGCAATTAAGTCCTGCAAAGACATAACTCAAACAATACATCAAATACAACTTAATTAATCTTAGTTCAAGGGTGACTTCATACAAATCTAGGTTATTGTGGATAAAATACCCAACATTGTCCGATTAGATCTGTACAAAGTTAATATAATTATTAATTATGGATTATTTAACCCTTTATTGTACCCTTTTTAAAACAGAAAAATAAGGCCCTTATGGGATGAACTATGAAAGTGGTAAACATGAAAATTGTAGCCCTGGGACTTGGGGTTTAGTCCATGTAATCCTAGGATGGTAAATAGTCCTAGGAAGGAATTTGGTGACATTTAGACTTAGGCACACAACATAAACCAATTAGGGATAGTTTAGGCCTATAGCTTTTATGAAAATATTGAAGAGTCATATGACCTTGGATCCTTATGAAATTTTGGTAGAAGAGTTTTTATAATAATATGAATCTCTGGAAATTATTGTAAGATGTTTGGAAGAAATTAGCTCATACTTGTAGTTATAACCTTTATATTGCCCCTGAGGATGATTTTGATCAAATCAAGGTTAAACTAACTTAGAATGTTATGAAACTTAGTTAGGGATGATTTATGATCATATTAAAGTTCTAGTAATGTTTGTGTCATTTTGGGTTAATATTTTGAGTTACTTCTCTCTTTAATTCTATTTATTGTATTTATCTTGAATTAATTATTTAAGGGCTGATACTTTTATGAAAATCTGCGCAATTTGGTATTCACTAATAGTTTGCTATCATATAGTGTTCAAAAATTTTGGATGGCCATAACTTAAGGAAATTTAGTACGTCATGTTCAAAATTACCCATGCTGAACATTTGGGAAAATTTAATAAATGCCAAAGTTAATTTGGAAAATTACAAGTTTTTGGATTTAGGCTAATTGTGTCAGGATAGACCCCTATAATTATCTAAGGGCCTTTGGAAGAAAATTTGGAGTACCTCCTGTCATGTACATCATAGAGCCTATATTGGTCTGCATATAGTAAACCTGCGAAAATGTGATAACATGAATAATAGACATATAGTGTTAGGGTCAAAAATTACTGATTTGTGGTGAAGTGAAAATGAGTTCATCATTAGGAGACATGATGGGGAAGTTTTGGGTTGGCTGGTGTTAAGTGGTGCATGGGATCAACGAAACATCGTCCTTCCTGTGGAGAGTGAGAGAGAGTCAAATACATTAGTGTTAGATTAAGTAGAACTATAAATGAGGTTTATTATGGGTCGATACCAGTAATAATAAGAACCTTGTGAAAGGGAGCTTTGTGCTTCAGCCCATCATAGTTCTTAGTGCCCTCGAGAGCCCTTCACAGGGAATGCCTTCCAAGGTTAATGTAATCCGTAGACTAAATGAAATACAAGAGTAATTTGAAATACTCTAGGATTACACTTACACTCACACTCCCCGATGTTGTGGGAGTTAGGTTGGTTTTCACGAGTGGTAGGCTCGGTTGTTTGGTGATGGGCAGGTTTGCCCAGCCAGCCGATGGCTTGGTAGATATTTGTGTCGGACGGGTTAGTCTGGGGAGCTTTGGCCCGATAGATATTTGTGACGGACGGGATAGTCCGGGGAGATTTGGCACAGTGGGAAAATACATTAATGTTGCTTGAGCATAAAATATAAGGTGGCGGGTCTTCGGTATTGGAGGGTCGTCGCACCGACAGCAATACGTTGACTCTGCAAGTGTGGTTTAGCACTTAGACAAATAAAGTACGGTGCGCCACCCAGCAAGAGTACATAGGAGCTCCGCTTAGTTCACCAACGTTGAGGCGTATGATAGGTCTGACTAGTTGTGCTGATATAGATTTAGAGGTGGGTGAGGCCCAACACACCGCTTCTATTTGCCACTACAGAGGTATCCTGGGAGGTTAGGCTCTAGAATGGGGAACTAAAGGTCTGTGTGAACAGAGTAGGGTGTGTGTGTTGCACTTGCATGTTCTTATCATAGCATACTTGCATGTTATAGCATGTTCATTGCATATAACCCTTGACACCTATTGTATAAATTGGTATGGGACTCTTTATACAATAGGCCTTGAAAAACGACCCATTGGTCTATAGGTTTGTATAGTAATTCCTATAGGTCTTGGTTACTTATTTCTTAGTTTACTCTTTATACACTTACTACTCTACTCTAATTTTTTGCATTATTGCTTACCTACTATTTGCTTACTTATACTTGTTGTGATTTTGTGCTCATGATTAGACTAGTTCTGCCGTCACTTTCTTACTTTTGTTACTCTCCACCTTAAATACCTTCCCTTTCCTTCTCCCCACCCAGTGCCTAGGAGCCACGAGGGAGCGGTGGGGGATGATAGGACTTAGCCTTTTAGACTAACGGTCGTTGACCAAATAATTTTAGGGGATCTTGGAGCCGAACCTGGAGATGCATCCCCAGAGGTCGGTGTTCTTGGAGACGGGACAGTCTAGCACGGGAGTTCACACATCAGGGACAGTGAGTCCCAATCATTTGTAGTTATTATAGATTTTCTTCCGCGATGAGTGACTTGTAGTGAGGATCATGATGTATCGGGCAGGAGCCCTTTTTATTAGTACTTGATTTATTATTACTGTGGACTCTCCCTTCGTGGATATTTGCTTATATTCATGTGATTTCTAGTGGACCAGCATTGAGTTTCATTTTACTCTTGTACTTATACTTTTACTCTTCTCTTCTGTGATCGGTATGGCCTGCAGGATCAGTTTTTTATAGTGATGACCTTCCCAGGTGTGTTGTTGTTACCTCAAAGCGACGGTTTTGGGCATAAAACCCTGTTGGTTTTGCAAAAAAAAGAGGGTCTTACAAATTGGTATTAGAGGGAAACCTCGATCGGAAGAGTAGAAGTCCACTAACCCTAAGTAAACCCAACTCGAGTTTAGTTTGGGGACAAACTAAGTAGCAGAAGCTTTGGTGCACCCATATGGGGGGATCACAAGTAATTGTTCACTTTTAACTAGGTTTGGGAAAAATTTCTTTCAATTGGCCTTTGTTATGCACCCCCCGACACATCTTACACTGCAGGGTGGAGCTCAACAAACTCCGAATGTTGCAACACCTCGTCGGGCTCCCACTCTGTTTCTACAGTCGGAGATGGGGAAGACTCTGACGGCCATCCTAGAGGCTTTCAGGGCTCAGCAGGTTCCGTCTCTGCAGCCGAACCAGGGGGCCAATTGGTTGAGAATCTTCCGAGGACTCTCCCCTCAATATTACATTGATACAGAGTCAGCCATATGGATGGACGTGTGGCTTGATATCATGTTTGAGATGTTGACTGGGATACGGTGCCCGTGGGAGGAGATGGTGCCTCTGGTGCTCTCCTTCTTGGAGTCTCAGGCCAAGAAGTGGTGGAAGACGCTTCTGGATATGATGTTTGAAGATCAATAGGTTGTTGACATCACTTGGTATGAGTTCAGGGTCGCGTTATTAGAGCACTTTGTCCCACAGTCGACAAGTGACAAGCTTGAAAACAGGTTCCTGCAGCTGAGGTAGGGCAACAGGACGATGCTGGACTACCACCGGGATTTCACTCACTTAGCCCGGTTTGCGGACTCCTATCAGCTGGATGATGCGGGGTATACCAAGAGGTTCTATAAGGGCCTTCATGAGGATCTGAGACAGGCTCTTCTGTTTGTATCTGACGGGCCAATACCTCGGATTATGGAGATGACAAAGTGGATGGAGGCTGATTAGGACACGACTCGAGGTAGGATGAGGCCAACTGACGATCAGGCTCTGGGAGGCAGGAATGATCAGTGGAGGAACCGCTCTGTTGATGAGAGAAGGGTAGAGGAATAACCCCGCAAAGAGCTGAGACAGGAGCCGAGGGAGCCGGTGGTATTGGCCCCTCAACCTATTCAGATGTGGGAGATACAGAGGCCCGGAGGTGTGGCACTTCCCCTGCCAGAGTGCTACAACTTTCATCAGGTAAGGCGCATCCCAAGGAACTGCCCCATAAGAGGAGCACCTCTATCGGCACCACAGGCTACCCCTCTCGCCCAGCAGATTGTAGGTCAGGGTCGTGGAAGAGGAAGTAGTTTCCAGGGTAGACATCAGAGGCAATAGACGGAGCAAGTATATGCTCTGGACTTGGCTCCACCTCGGGACCCGAGTAGGGTGATTGCAGGTATGCTAGTTAATTTTTTGTTGTTATTTATTTTGGGACTTTTGAAACAACAAACAAAAGTAGAATACTAGAAAAAGAAAACCATAGGCCAGGTTACTTAACCACATTTAAATAAATAGGAATAGTTATGGTGTACAACAAACCTGTCCATACCTTGGTGGATATGGCGGCATCGCACAACTTTGTCTCCGAGGAGTTCGTAAATGTACTAGAAGGAGTCAGGAACTATTCGAGAATTGCAAGGAGGGTGCGTCTCCCCAACGGGACGGAGGACTTAGCTAGTGATAAGTGCCTACTGATGGTGACTATTAATGGTCTGACACTCGAGGCCCCGGATATGGTCTTGAGGATGCCAGAATTCGACCGTGTTCTGGGCATTACATGGCTTACTTGGAACCATGCCTAGATATATTGCCCGAAAAGGAATGTTGTACTGAGTTATGACGGCACCTTCGCGACCTTTGATGGTATTACTCCCATCTCCAGTAGGATGTTATCTTCTACACAGGCTGTCAATGCCCACATGCAGGGAGATGAGGTCTATCAGGTGTTCTTCGAGATGGTCGAGGTAATGATGATGGTTTTCGATATACCACTATTGCGGGACTTTGCGGATGTGTTTCTGAAGACGCTAACAGGATTGTCGCTGCACTAGGAGAAGGATTTTCAGATCCAGTTGGTGCCCGGAGCTAAGCCGGTGTCTAGGGCTCCCTATCGGATTGTAACGCCCCCTATCCTTCACATAGCATATAGTAGTAGGTCCGGCCAGGGCCCGACGCCGTATGCCACAGACAGACTGGGTGGTTACTCAATGGAAATCATCCAACTAATCAAAACGTCCTACACAGAGCATTCTAGCGGAAGCAGTTTATATAAGTTGCAATAAAGAACCCAGCACTAAAGCATGAATGTCCACTAAAAATAGCCAACCTGGAATGAAGTACATACACCAGTACTGGCCTTAAGGCCTTACAAAATGGTTTACTTAATGTTACATGATTTACAAACCACGGCACGCAGACCGGTCATACATGAATAAAGTAGTAAACACTCCAAATAGGCCTTCAAGGGCCGGCTTTGCAATTTGGGCTTTAGCCCGCTATCGACCGCTTGGTCCAGCAGCACCTGCAAGAACCATAACCACCGTACAGTGGCAAACAAAATGGCAACGGTCAGCAATGCTGACCAAATTATAACGATCCCGCCCCCAACTCGGGGCGGCGATGCTCCTTCCCTGCAATTTTATTAGCACAAGCGAGCAATATAATAATATTCATTTCATCACAGGCGTAGGCTCACACGGCCACACACCCCATGCACTCAGGGCACATTCTCGGTGAACCGGTCGATGTCACCTCAATTAAAGCCATAGACATTCCGGACCCACCACTGCCACTTTGACGGCCAAACATATGAGCAATTTGTCTTCCCGGCATGGGTCACGTCAATTTAAGCCATAGACCGCCGAAGACTCTCATCTATGCCAACGACAAGTGTCACGTAACTTTAGGTCTCTTTAACCCGAACGACATAGAAGTGGGTACGGTTCCATCTAACCCGTGCTCATGTCGCAACGACAATTTTTATGCGCAGGTCAAACTTCTCCCGAGTCCCATTTTCATCACACAATTTCACATAACTCGGTTTTGTTCAAGTTGGCTCTCAGGCCTCCATGTTGGCAAGATCACGCATCCGCCCAGTTTTCCGGGTGCACCTTAGGGTTAGTCCCCAAGGCTCCCTGTTGCAATCTACCGTGTAGAAAACCCGAAAAAAAAACAATCACACGGAGTCTTCTCCGGCATTTATGCAATGCAACATCACCGATCCAGACCAACATGTCCGGGTAGGCTTCACACAACATGCCTATGTCTGTTCTCGCTTACGGACTCTAACAACGGGGACTATTCGTGTCTACCCGAAGGAACGCCTCCAACTCACCGCAAACTCGCGAGAGCGGGCTTCCCTTTTGCAAAAGAAGTAGAGCTTAACATGCTCAAGAAGAGGATCATTACACTAGCATTCTTCTTTGGTACCATGGAAAAGTAAGCGGATGAAAAGCACCGCACTAGCTTTGCCTCCGTGAATCCGGAGTCGGCTCGCGATTTGGAGCTTCGAAGCTCCTCTAATGGCCGGACCTAGCTTCTTCTTCCTTCCTTGGCTCTCCTCTCTCTCTAAACTTTAGAAAGATAACAACTCATGAAAAGTGAGGGTTTCTAAGGCCCAATCCCGGGTATATCCCTTCAGGAACAACCCCCAGCCATTGGATCATCAATTAAAGAAACGAACGGCTTTGATTCGGGACTGAAATGCCCAAACTGGACCACACACGGCCTGGCACACGCCCGTGTCCAGGGCCGTGTTCCTCATTCGCCGTCAAAATCGACTCGCCTGGAACAACACACGGGCATCGAACATGCCCGTGTTCGACCTGACACGCACGTGTTCCACCTGACACGGCCGTGTGGCCGACCGTGTACCCCCATCGATTTCTCCCGAAAACAACCCGAGCACTGCACGGGTTATAGGACACGCCTGTTTCCTTACCCGTGTCTACCTCAACACGCCTGGGCTCCAGGCCATGTACACGGTCTCCACACTCGACACTGCGTCGAGCGAAGATCATCGACCTGACGACATGGCCTCGGACACGCCCGTGTCCTAGGCCGCGTGCCTTGTCTCGACACATCGTCAAGCAAAGTTCGTCGACTCCCCGGGACGAGTGTCGACATGGGTCGACACGCCCTGCGACACGCCCGTGTCGCAGGCCGTGTGCCATGTATCGACACTTCATCGAGCGCAGAGTGTCGACTCCGCGGGCTGAGTGTCGACACGGGTCGACACGCCCTGCGACACGCCCGTGTCGCAGGCCGTGTGCCCAGTCTCGACACAATGTCGAGAGCAAAATGTTGACTTCGCCGGCTGAGTGTCGACACAAGCTTGACACGCCCTGGGACACGCCCGTGTCCCAGGCCATGTGCCTCCTGCCAGAACCCAAAACTGGCCCAAAACATCCCCCGTCGCTCCTTTGAGTTTCAGGACGTTACAACTCTCCCCCTCTTAAAAGAATTTCGTCCACGAAATTATATAAAGGAAAGACATGTACAAAACCAAAATTTGTACCTGAGCGGAACAACTCCGGATACTCGTCAAGCATAGTCTGCTCTCACTCCCAAGAGAGCTCATCGCGACCGCAATTGTCCCACCGGACCTTGACCATCCTGATCTCTTTACTGCGTAGCCGCTTGACCTCCGAGTCCTCAATCCGCACGGGCTTTACTTTCGTCGTCAACCCACTATCAACCAGCGCTTGATCGACCGCGATCCCTCGCGTAGGCTCTTGCACCGCCTTCTGTAGCACCGAAATATGGAATACATCATGTAGACCACTAAGCTCCACTGAAAGCTTCAATTGATAGGCTGCTTCACCAACCCGCTCCAGAACCTCAAACGGCCCAAGATACCTCGGGCTTAGCTTTTTCAATCGCCGCACCCGCGAGACACCCTCGAACGGCTTGATCTTTAAGTACACATAGTCGCCCACAACAAACTCCACGTTCCTGTGCTTGACATTATAGTACTTCGCTTGCCGGTCGTGAGCGATAAGCAACCTCTCCCGAATGGTTCTCACCAAAGGAGTAGCATCCTCCACTTCTAATCGCTTATACAACTTTGACTCACCCGTTTCTAGCCAAGACAATGGCGTGCGACATCTTCTACCATATAAAGATGGTCTTTCCATTGCTATCCAAAGTCCAAGACACACATGCGGAGCATGCTTTCCATAGTTCTATTGACCCTCTCGGTCTGCCCATCCATTTGCGGATGGAAGGCTGTGCTAAATTTCAACTTTGTCCCAAACATTTGTTGCACTAGCCTCCAATCACTGGACGTGAACCGCCCATCTCGGTCACTCACGATGTTGCGGGGCACACCGTGAAGCCGTACTATGTTATCCACATACAGTTTTGCCAACTTATCCACCGGACCATCCTTCCTATGCGGAATAAAATGCGACACCTTCGTTAGCCGATCAACAACCACCCAAATGGCGTCGTTCCCCTTTTGCGACCTTGGCAAACCGTGCACAAAGTCCATAGAGATGTCATCGAATTTCCACTCCGGATTAGGCAAGGACTTAAGAAATCCTCCCGGCTTTTGGCACTCCGCCTTCACCAAGGCGCAATTTTGGCACTTCGCTACGTAGAGCGCCACATCCTTCTTCAAACCCGGCCACCAAAACAGTTTCTTGACATCACGGTACATCTTCGTGCTCCCCGGGTGAATTGAGTACTTGGTATGGTGTGCCTCGTACAATAATTCCACCCGCAAATTACCCACACTTGGGACGCACAGACGACCGTCTTTCCAAAGTAATCCGTCCTCCACGACGAATTGGGAATTTGACCCATCTAGAGCCTCTACCATGAACTGTTTCATATGGACATCCATATGCAAAGCCTGTCGAATCCGATCAGCCAGGTCATATTGGACTTCAGTCCAATTCAGAACTGCTTCAGCACTTGATTGCCTATCCACACAAACAATCTCCAACGCCTCCAACTCCCGAACCAACCGCTCATCATGAACCGATAGCCAATTGGCTTGAGCTGGGGCTCGGCGACTCAACGCGTCTGCAACCACATTCCCTTTACCAGGCACATAGTGGATCTTGAATGTATAGTCTCCCAAGAACTCTATCCATCTATGCTATCACATATTCAGATCCTTCTGATCAATCAGATACTTCACGCTCTTGTGACCGGCGTAGATATCCATCTTCACACCGTACAAATAGTGTCTCCACAGCTTTAAGGCAAAAATCACAGCCTCTAACTCCAAGTCATGGACCAGATAGTTCCTCTCGTGCACTTTTGGCTGTCTCGCGCCATAAGCTATCACACTTCCGTGTTGCAGTAGCTCGCAACCCAAACCGCTGCCCGAAGCATCGTTATAAATCTTATAGCCTTCGGTACCACATGGCGAACTCAGCACAGGCGCCGTGGTCAACCGACACTTCAACTCCTCAAAAGCTCGCGCACATTCCGGCGTCCAAATGAACTTATGCTCCTTCCTCATCAAAGTAGTGAGAGGTAAAGCTATCCGCGAGAAGTTCTCTACGAAGCGCCTATAATAGCCGGCAAGCCCCAAAAAACTCCAGACTTCCGCTACCGTAGCAAGCTCAGGCCACTCCCGTATCGCGACAATCTTCGCCGGATCCACAGCAATACCCTCTCCACTCACTATATGACCAAGGAATACCACTGAGGATAACCAAAACTCGCACTTTGAGAACCTGGCATACAACTGATTCCTCCTTAGCGTCTCCAAAACCAAATGAAGATGCTTGAAGTGATCTTCCTCACTTTGCGAGTACACCAAAATATCGTCGATGAAGATGATCACAAAATGGTCCAAGTACTCCCTGAAAGTCCTGTTCATCAAATCCATGAATACTGACGGCGCATTAGTCAGACCAAACGGCATGACCGTAAACTCATAATGCATGTATCTCGTACTAAACGCCATCTTCGGGATATCACTCTCCCTTATTCGCAGCTGATAGTACCTAGCCTTGAGATCCAACGTCGAGTACACCGTCGACCCTACCAACTGATCAAAAAGATCATCAACTCGGGGGATCAGGTACTTGTTCCTTTCCGTCAACTTGTTGAGCTCCCGATAATCAATACCTAGCCTCAATCTTTCGTCCCTCTTTTGAATAAAGAGGACCGGTGCGCTCCAAGGCAAAGAACTTGGACGCACCTACCCTTGCTCCAACAACTTTTGTAGTTGAACTTTCAGTTCCGCCATTTCCTTAGGCGCTAGCCGATATGGAGAGCGTGACACAGGCTTTGCACCTGGTACTAGCTTAATCATGAAATCTATCTCCCGTTGAGGCGGGGCTCCAGGAAGATCTCTAGGGAATACATCAGGGTATTCTGATACCACTGAAATACTGTCCAATGCGGGCTTCGGCTTTGCAACCGCCACTAGTGTACAAAACAGCTCTGCACCAGCACGAACCGCCTTCACCACCTGAAGAGCAGACACCAACTTCTTGCTCGACCTCTTCGAGCCCGTAAAGGTCGTCACACGACTTGCTCCCAGCTTGACTTCCTTGCTACCGCAATCTATATAGGCTTGCTACTCCGCGAGCCAGTCCATGCCCAATATAACGTCGAACTCCAACAATGGAAGTAACGACGCTTGCAGATCGAACTCCTGATTCCCAATCCAAAACTAAGCGCAACAAATTCTACCCGCGCACAATGAGCACCATTGGACTATAACGCATCCAATTTGTCTCTTACCATCGAAGGAGGTACTCCGACGCACAATTAAATTCCTAATAAAGGAATGCAAAGCTCCCTAAACGAACGGTGCTCTTGTAGATAAAGTAAAGTCATAACAAAGCTTAGCACCAGTAGTTCTAAGCTAACATGCACAAGGGCGACAAGTATTTAAGGCAAAACTATATTTAAACCATACCTGCCCTTACGACGGCGTGCTTCTTCCAGGGCTTTAGGCACTCACGGGCATAATGCCCCGGCTCCCCATAGTTGAAACATGTGCCCGGGGTCCGACCCATAGTCGCCCCAGATGCACCAGAAGGAGCTGGACCCGAAGTCCTATGCTTCTTATACCATTTTCGATATACAGACTTTGAGGTGTTCGGCACTTTGAATACCGTCTCCTTTGCACTAAAGTCCTTGACTGCTCCTGACATAGCTTTCTTGGCCTTCTGAGCACCTTTCCAACAATCTCGGACAAAGTGTCCTTTCTTACCACAAGTAAAACATGTGTAAGTAGCTTTGCTAGTCGATGTCATAGCCCCTTTCTCCAGCATTCCAACGGACGCAACCCTTATAGGGCTTGCATAGTTCGATACCATGGTCGCTTGCATCGGAAGGGTCTTCCTCAAACCTGCCTCCAAAGATCTAGCTCATTCCACCAAGGCTCGAAATCCCAATAACTTTGGTCCTATCAGTAGAACTCGTAACTCGGCGCGCATGCCATTATAAAATCTATCGACTGTAGCTTGCTCAATATCCAACTAAAAGCATGGGTAGAGGCTTATCATAAGAAATGCTTGCAAATATTCCTCAACTGTGTGCACTCCCTGCACTAAATGCATATTCAGCTGCTGCCCCGATGGTCTACCAAAGGTCATCTGCTGCATCACGCCCACCGGCGTTGAAGCCACAACAGGGGCGCAGGGTTGTACATTTCCTCCAAGCTGTGCACCTGTCACAACAAACACCGCTTCTACGATCCTTCTAACGGTTTCATACGAAGGAGGAGTCTCAAACACCTCACCGGGTGCACTAAGCTCCTCAGAAACCGGATATTCTGGCGGTCCAGCACCGCTTCCGTTCACCTATAGTGGTACAAAACACCGTTAAGCGACCAAATAAAATTGCAAACAGCAATTATAGGAACGCGCAGGTTCCTCAAACACGTGTATTTTCATTCCTAAGTGGACATTCATGGGTTCTTTTGTTGTGATAACGATGACGCACACACATGTGCTCACCACCGCTTAAAGAGAATTCGTCCACGAATTCATTTTAAGCCCTACCGAAACCAGTAGTCTGATACCAAATTGTAACGCAAAACTATATTTAAGAAGCATAAGACTTCGGGTCCAGCTCCAAATGGTATAAGAAGCATAAGACTTCGGGTCCAGCTCCTTCTGGTGCTTCTGGGACGACTATGGGTCGGACCCCGGGCACATGTTTCAACTGTGGGGAGCCGGGGCATTATGCCCGTGAGTGCCTAAAGCCCTGGAAGAAGCATGCCGTCGTAAGGGCAGGTATGGTTTAAATATAGTTTTGCGTGGTGGGCCCATAACCCATAGGTCCCAGGATCGAAACCTGGACGAATTCTTAGACGAATTAAATATAGTTTTGCTTAAGGTATGGTTTAAATATAGTTTTGCGCAGCGGAAGCGTGGTGGGCCCATAACCCATAGGTCCCAGGATCGAAACCTGGCTCTGATACCAAATTGTAACGCCCCCTATCCGTCACATAACATATAACAGTAGGTCCGGCCGGGGCCCGACGCTGTATGCCACAGACAGACCGGGTGGTTACGCAATGGAAACCATCCAACTAATCAAAACATCCTACACAGAGCATTCTAGCGGAAGCAGTTTATATAAGTTGCAATAAATAACCCAACACTAAAGCATGAATGTCCACTAAAAATAGCCATCCAGGAATGAAGTACATACACCAGTACTGGCCTTAAGGCCTTACAAAATGGTTTACTTAATGTTACATGATTTACAAACCACGGCACCCAGGCCGGTCATACATGAATAAAGCAGTAAACACTCCAAATAGGCCTTCAAGGGCCGGCTTCGCAATTTGGGCTTTAGCCAGCTATCGACCGCTTGGTCCAGCCGCACCTGCAAGCAACATAACCACCGCACGGTGACAAACAAAATGGCAACGGTCAGCAATGCTGACCAAATTATAACGATTCCGCCCCCAACTCGGGGCGGCGATGCTCCTTCCCTGCAATTTTATTAGCACAAGCGAGCAATATAATAATATTCATTTCATCACAGGCGTAGGCTCACACAGACACACACCCCGTGCACTCAGGGCACATTCTCGGTGAACCAGTCAATGTCACATCAGTTAAATCCATAGACATTCCGGACCCACCACCGCCACTTTGATGGCCAAACATATGAGCAATTTGTCTTCCCGACATGGGTCACGTCAATTTAAGCCATAGACCGCCGAAGACTCTCATCTATGCCAATGGCAAGTGCCACGTAACTTTAGGTCTCTTTAACCCGAACGACATAGAAGTGGGTACGGTTCCATCTAACCTGTGCTCACGTCGCAACGACAATTTAAGCCATATGCGTAGGTCAAACTTCTCCCGAGTCCCATTTTCATCACACAATTTCACATAACTCGGTTATGTTCAAGTTGGCTCTCAGGCCTCCATGTTGGCGAGATCACGCATCCACCCAGTTTTCCGGGTGCACCTTAGGGTTAGTCCCCAAGGCTCCCTGTTGCAATCTACCGTGTAGAAAACCTGAAAAACAACCAATCGCACGGAGTCTTCTCCGGCATTTATGCAATGCAACATCACCGATCCAGACCAACATGTCCGGGTAGACTTCACACAACATGTCTATGTCTGTTCTCGCTTACGGACTCTAACAACGGGGACTATTCATGTCTACCCAAAGGAACGCCTCCAACTCTCCGCAAACTCGTGAGAGCGGGCTTCCCTTTTGCAAAAGAAGTAGAGCTTAACATGCTCAAGAAGAGGATCGTTACACTAGCGTTCTTCTTTGGTGCCATGGAAAAGTAAGCGAATGAAAAGCACCGCACTAGCTTTGCCTCCGTGGATCCAGAGTCGGCTCGCGATTTGGAGCTTCAAAGCTCCTCCAATGGCCGGATCTAGCTTCTTCTTCCTTCCTTGGCTCTCCTCTCTCTCTAAACTTTAGAAAGATAACAACTCATGAAAAGTGAGGGTTTCTAAGGCCCAATCCCGGGTATATCCCTTCAGGAACAACCCCCAGCCGTTGGATCATCAATTAAAGAAACTAACGGCTTTGATTCGGGACTGAAATGCCCAAACTAGACCGCACACGGCCTGGCACACGCCCGTGTCCAGGGCCGTGTACCTCATTCGCCGTCAAAATCGACTCGCCTGGAATAACACACGGGCAACGAACACGCCCGTGTTCGACCTGACACGCCCGTGTTCCACCTGACACGGCCGTGTGGCCGGCCGTGTACCCCCATCGATTTCTCCCGAAAACAACCCGAGCACTGCACGGGTTTTAGGACACACCCGTGTCCTTGCCCGTATCTACCTCAACACGCCTGGGCTCCAGGCTGTATACACGGTCTCGACACTCGACACTGCGTCGAGCGAAGATCGTCGACCTGACGACACGGCCTCGGACACGCCCGTGTCCTAGGCCGTGTGCCTTGTCTCAACACATCGTCGAACAAAGTTCGTCGACTCCCCAGGACGAGTGTCGACACGGGTCGACATGCCATGCGACACGCCCGTGTCGCAAGCCGTGTGCCATGTCTCGACACTTCGTCGAGCGCAAAGTGTCGACTCCGCGGGCTGAGTGTCGACACGGGTCGACACGCCCTGCAACACGCCCGTGTCGCAGGCTGTGTGCCCAGTCTCGACACAATGTCGAGAGCAAAATGTCGACTTCGCCGGCTGAGTGTCGACACAAGCTTGACATGCCCTGGGACAAGCCCGTGTCCCAGGCCGTGTGCCTCCTGCCAGAACCCAAAACTGGCCCAAAACGTCCCCCGTCGGTCCTTTGAGTTTCGGGGAGTTACACGGATGGCTCCAAAGGAGCTTGTGGAGTTCATGAGTCAACTGCAGGAGCTGGTGGAGTCTAGATTCGTTAGTCCAAGCTCCTCGCATTGGGGGAGCTCCAGTCTTGTTGGTGAAGAAGAAGGATGGCGCCTTGAGGTTGTGCATTGATTATCGTGCACTAATCCGGTTGACAGTCTGAAACACATACCAACTGCGGATTTTGGAAGAAGACATCCCGAAGACGGCGTTTAGCAGCAGATATGGCTTGTATGAGTTTATCATGATGCACTTTGGGCTCAAGAATGCTCCATCGGCCTTCATGAGCATGATGAACCGGTTGTTCGAGTCATACCTCGACAGGTCTGTCATTGTATTCATAGATAACATCCTCATTTATTCGAGGATGAAGGAGGAGCATGCACAGCATCTGGCCTTGACCCTGGAGATGCTCGGGGAACATCAGTTGTATGCCAAGTTCAGCAAGTTCCAGTTTTGGCAGACAGAGGTAGCCTTTTTTGGCCACATTATCAGTGGAGCGTAATTGGTGGTGGCTCCAGCGAAGATTCAGGCAGTACAAGACTAGCCTCAGTTGAAGACGGCCACGGATGTCCGAAGTTTTTTGGTATTGCTCGGTTACTACCAGAAGTTTGTCCAGGGATTCTCTCAGATTGCCCTTCCACATACTTCTTTGATGAAGAATGACACTCCGTTCATTTGGATGCCGCAATATGAGGCGGCCATCTAGGAGTTGAAGGGTCGGCTTACGTCGGCGCCTATCCTCACTCTTCCGTCTCGGAAGGGGCGCTTCTAAGTGTACACTGATGCGTCGTTTTAGGGGATGGGCATTGTACTGATGCAACATGGACATGTGATTGCATACGCCTCCCTCCAGCTGAAGAAGCACGAGCAGAACTACCCGGTGCATGACTTGGAGATGGGAGCAGTGGTTTTCGCTATGAATATTTGGTGGCATTATCTTTATGGTGTGCACTGAGACATATTTTCGGATCATAAGAATCTGAAATATGTTGATACACAGGTGTTGAATATTCGCCAGAGACGATGGGTGGAGTTTCTATTTGATTATGAGTACAAGATACACTATCATCCGGGGAAGGTGAATATGGTGGTAGATGCACTGAGTCGGAGGGCTACCACATCAGGAGCAGAGCTCTAGTTGTTGGCTATGGAGCTGGTATAGATGATAGAGGATATGCAGATTACTTTGGTGTCTTCGGACAACTCCGAGCTTTATGAGGAGTATCTGGCCGCGATGAGCACTACCGATGATATTTGAGATCGCATTAGGGCTGAGCAGAGGAAGGATGACAAGCTAGAGCCAGTATTCACGACCTTGAAGGAGGGCACGACCGGGGAGTATATAGTGAAGGATGGGTTGTTATGCTTTAGTCGATGGGTGTACATAACAACTAGGGGCGGAATTCGTGAGGACATTATGACCGAGGCTCACAATAGCAAGTACTCGATGCACCCGGGCATCACTAAGATGACGGCCGACCTGAAGAGGATGATGTACTTTCCAGGCATGAAGAGGGATATCAGATACTTCATGGCCCATTGCGAGACTTGTCAGCTAGTGAAGGCAGAGTGTAAGAGTCTGGCCGGATTGTTGCAGCCACTTCCGGTGCAAGAGTGGAAGTTCGATGATATCGTCATGGATTTCATACATGGTCTTCCTCGATCACATGCGCGGAACGACTCGATATGGGTGATCGTTGATCGATTGACGAAGGTGGCCAGATTTCTACCGATCTGGAAGGACGCTCTAGTGGGTGACTTGGTGCGGAGGTTTGTGGAGCAGTTCGTCCGATACCATGGAGTGTCGAGGACGATAGTGTCCGATCGTGATAGACGATTTATATCTAAGGAGTGGAGGTCGGTCCAGGCTTATTTTGGGACCCAGTTGACATAGTATTGCCTTCCATTCTCAGACAGATGGGCAGACAGAGCGCACCAATCAAACACTGGAGAATTTGTTGCGCCTTTGCATACTGGACCCCAAAGATCCATGGGAGAGGTTGCTATCTTTGATCGAATTCTCGTATAATAACAACCACTAGTCCAGCATCAGTATGGCCCCATATGAGGCTTTATACGAGCGGAGAAGCAGGACTCCTTTGTCCTGGATCTAGGATGAGGATCCGAAGACACTTTGATCAGAGTTCGTCGAGGATACGGATGCTCAGGTGTGGTTGAGTCGAGAAAGGATGTTGGAGGCCCAGAGTAGACAGGCCAAGTATTACGATGCCCGACATCATCAGGTAGAGTTCCAGGTAGGACATCGTGTGTTTCAGAAGATATGACTGATGCATGTAGTATCGCGAGTGCTTGGTCGGAAGAAGCTCAGTCCCAGATACATGGGGCCTTACAGTATCCTGGAATGGATCGGTCCTTTGGCTTACAGACTGGAGCTGCCACAAGAGCTAGCGGGTTTGCACGACGTCTTCCTCGTATCCTCCCTCAAGAGAGCTCTACTTCTGCTGGAGCAGCAGAATATGACTACAGATGGGCTTATAGCTTCTGATCGATCGGTGCACTTGCAGCCGATCCGGATAGACGATTGATGAACTGTAAATATACGTATTTTTGTGCACATTAATTTAGTCATTTTCATTTATTTTCGTCGTTTTTACTTATTTTTGTTCAATAAAATGCTCCTATTCTTGTAAATTTTCTTCTAACTTGTTTTATTTTATTTTGCAGAAAAATTTCAAAATCTGCCAAAATTTGGGAGGTACACGCCCGTGACAATTTGGTCACGCCCGTGACCGGGCCGTGACTGTGCATTTCCCGTGAAAACGGACGATTTCTGAAGTAAAAGCTTGACACGCCTGGGGTCACGCCCGTGTCACCCGACACGGGGCGTGACCCAAGCCCGTGTCCTCTCCTCTCGACGAATTCCGCTCGACGATCGTCGAGTGTCGACACCAACAGTCACGCCAAGCGTCACGCCCGTGACCTGGGGCGTGACTCAATTTCCGCTCGACGATTTCGACTCGACACTTTCCACTCGACATTCGTCGAGTGTCGACACCAACTGACACGCCCAGCTTCACGCCCGTGACCTGGGGCGTGAACTTTCCAGCTAGCCCGAAAAGATGCTGCCGAAGACTTTCGGCGCAACCCGCGCCCGGTTCTACCTCCCCGACACGCCCAGAGTCACGCCCGTGACCTGGGGCGTGACTGCCGCGAACTCAGCCCGAAGTCAACTTTCCTGTCCAATCGCCGGCCGCCTTCATGAATAGTACTGTCACGACCCCCCTACGCGCCCGTGACCGAGGGCGTGTACTTAGATTTTTTTGCTTATAAATTGCCCAGTTCTGTAAGGTCCAAGGGTTCAGATTTTTGGGCCAATGTAGTGTCTTTTTGTGGGCTTAATCCGTGGATACTAGTGCTATGTAAGGAGATTTCTCCCTTCTTATTTCATGTTTTGTTTTGCTTTATCTTCTAGCTTTGTAATAGTTTGATAATTTTAATAAAAATGTTAGATTTTCTCTCTCTATATAGCATGAAAATTCATTTGGATGGCTCACTTCTTCTCCTTTTTTATCCTTGGTTTCATCCTTGTTCTTCATTTATGAAATGTGTGTGTGTGTGTGTATGAGTGTAATTTATTTACTTTACATGTCTTTAACTTGTCTTCATGCTTAGGCATGATAGTTTTCTTTTTTTTTCTCACCATGTCTTTTTCCTTTAACTTGTCTTCATGCTTAGAATTTTGATTTCATTCTCATGAATTTATAAAAGAGATTCAAAAAGTGATTTTGTTCCTTTTTTTACTTAGTTTTCTTTTAGGATTGTAAAACCTCTTTTTGTTCTTTTCATCTTCTTTTTCACTTTTTTTATCACTTTCATAAAGTCATAAGAATGAAAATGTTGGCACTTTTATTTTCCAAAAACTTTGGTTCTTAATATGTTTTGAAAAACTTTTGTCTTCTAAATTTGTAATTTCTTATTTTTATTTGTTTTTGACAAAACCTAAGCATGAAAAAGTATAAGTTTTAATTTTTAGCTAACTTTGATTTTTCTTTGTTATTAGTGTGTGTGAGTGTATGAGAATAAACTTTGTTTTGTTCTTCTTAAATTTTCATATTGTGTGTGTGAGTGTATGAGTATAATTTTTTATGCTTTGGTCAAATTATGAAGAGTGTGTGAGTGTAGGTGTATAACTTTTATGCTTTGTTCAAATTATGAAGAGTGTGTGAGTGTAGGTGTTAGCTTTATTGCTTACTTGAAATTCATATGGAGTGTGTGTGTATGTGTGTATTTATTTCCGCCTACTCGTTAAGAGTTAAATGGCGCACCGTTTTCATTTCCAGTCCTACTCGTTCGAGTAGGACTTGTAATTTTCTTTCTTTATTTTTCCGCCTACTCACTTGAGTTAAATGGCCGGACTTTATAGCCCTGTAATCGCATTTATTTTCTCCTACTCATTTGAGTAGGACTCGCTTTCATTTCAGTCCTACTCGTTTGAGTAGGACTTGCAATTTTCAGCTTTTATTTACCGCCCCCACTCGTTTGAGTGGGACTCGCAAATTTGAAATATGCAAATTTCTTTTATGTGTAACTTAGTTTTTATTTAATTTATAATTTGGAGTGTGCGTGAGTTCTCGTTTTAGTTAACTTTTTAGCTTTCTAAATGATTGTTTTGTTTTTATGTCCCCTTCTTATAATCGTTTAGTGTAACTTGCGCCTCACTAAATTATAAGTCGTCCCCATACCGATGTGTGGCTAATCGCTATTAGCCTCGGCATCAAAGAGCATTGGGACATTTAAAATGATTTCTAATAATTGAAGCTCTTTAATTTCATTTTAATTTAAGCACTTAAGGTTTACCCCGGGTTTACGACGCGTAGGACCACATATCGATGTGTGGGCCCTATTTCCGTAGTCCATATGCTAGCTAGCCGAGAGGCCGTGCATATGGACCGATCACCCCTGGGTAAATAGAGTTGCGTGCATACCCTCGAGAGAGGACAAGCGTAATTCTACCGGATTGGGTTCCCCACCCAATAGCGGGGTTCTTAGCGTAAAGCGTGCGTTAAGAGGAATCCTTCGTCGGACTAACGTTCGGTCGAATAGTCTTAACGTTTAGGTGAGCGATATCCCTATAGCTAGGTGAGCTCACATTTGTGGAACCTCCACGGCCAAGTTGCCTTATTATTAATTTGAAAACTAAGTCTTTTTATTATTAAAAAATGTTTTAGTCTTAATCCGATTCGATGCCGAGCGTTAACCCTTCATCGAATATTTTCTAAATCGTTTTTTCGCTCCTTTGCTTTTCCGTCTTTTATTAAGTAAAAAAATCCACCTTACTTTCAGTAAAATAATAGTCCTCCCGGAGGAGTAAGAATAGTCAACACGACCCCGAGAATAATACGACCTCGGTATTCCCCCGAATATCGAGTACTACTTGCGATAGGTGCACTTGCCTACCCGAGCGAGCCCGCGGCGATCGACTCACCGAACCAACCACAGTAAGAGTCTATTCACGGGATCATCAACGATACTAGGATGCGGGTATTACGGCGCAAGAAGGTTCCGCTGGTCAAGGTATTGTGGAGGAATCATGGAAAAGAGAAGCACACGTAGGAGCCGAAGGACTTGATGCAGCAAAAGTACCCAGAACTTTTCACGTCAAGTATCCCCTTTAACCTCTCAGGATGTTACATTTTACTATTCGCACCTGAAACCCCGTAAGCCTAACCTGAATTCCGAGGACGAAATTTTTATTTTTATGTATTAGTATTTGAAACATCCCTCAAATAACTAGACACCTATGAGTGGTTTTGTCATGACTATGTCATGACAAAACCCTAGGAAGCCCAAGAAGACCAAGTAAACCTAGGAATGAAGGTGAGATCACTATGGTCTACAAATAACACCTTACAATTATCTAACCTATGGTTTGATTTTAGGGCCTCACCTTGACTCTTTGACCCCACCACAACATCCCTAAACCTTTAGAAGTTTCATTGGGTCACCAAGGACCCATTGAGGTCAACTAAAAAGGTCAAGTTGACCAAAGTCAACTCTAACCCTAAAGTGATCAATGTGCCCTAAATAAGGGTCAAGTGGCATATAAGGTGCCCAACCAACCCTACCCAAGCCTTCCTAGACCATTGTGGAGGCCAATGGGTCACTAAGAACCCATTGGGATGAACCTAAAAGGTCACCAAAAATACATTGGGGTCAACCCAAAAGGTCAATTTGACCAAGGTCAACTCTATCCTTGAAATAGGTCAAACTAGCTCAAATGGGCTAACTCAAGCTCAAGCCCAATCCCCCTTAGGCTAACCATATTTCCATGAATAATATGTGCGTTAGTGGGGTGCCTTTAGGCTGAAATAAGCATCAAAATTGGGCCATGGTCACTAGGAGAGTGAAAGATCCATTTTTCCCTTTAATAAAGGAGAGAGAAAGTGAGAAGGGAGGCCATTCATGGCCAAGGGAGACAAGGGCCTCTCCAATTGATTCCAAAGGCTGGATACATTCTCCCTCATCATTTTGGAGTAGTTGAATAGCTATAGCCGGCCACCAAAGTGGCTGAAATCAATTTCTCCAATAAGGAAGAGAGAGAAGGAGGAGAGAGAAGGCCATTAATGGCCATGGGAGATCAAGACTTCCTCTCCTCACCTCCAGAGGCTCTATACATTCCCCCTCATCAGTTTAGAGGAGTTTAACAGCCATGGCTGACCCCCTTGGTGGCTGGATGTAGGGAATTTCAGTTGGCCAAAATCATCCTCTAATGGGCATTAATGACATTGATGCCATGGCCACTCCCCTCCACCATTTGACTTTTAAAAAAGCTTCACCAGGCTGAGAGGAGAGGTTTCCACCCTTCCCCTAAAGAAACCAAGCCCTTTGGATATGTAGTTGTAGAGCACTAAAAGCTCCACCGCCGGAAATGGTGGCACAGTGATCGGCCCGACAACAACCCTCCACTAAGGACCTCCTCTACTCCTTTCTTCGTGGGCTAGAATCTTAGACCATTTAGGGGCAAAATCGTGCTCAGTTGAGCATGATTGGGAGAGAAAAATATCAGATTTTCATGGTTTTTCTACCTCTAGGGTTCGTTGGAAACTTGCCCTCTGGCGGCCGTGCCGCCGCCCGGCGATAGCCCCCACCTCACCGGAGGTGGTGGTGGTGGCCGGCTAGGGAGGTGGCCAGGTGGCCGACAAATGGACTTGGAAGTTCTCCAGGTCGGGCTGATCGTAGAATTTGGCTGGTGGAAGAAGATGACTTCCCGGCCGTCGGATTAGATCTGTACAAAGTTAACATAATTATTAATTATGGTTTATTTAACCCTTTATTATACCATATTTGAAACAGAATAATAAGGCCCTTAGGTGCTGAACCATGAAAAGTGTCCAACATGAAGATTGTACCCTTGAAGTCTACTTTAATTTAAAATTTACTTCAACCCATTTAGTTAAGTGGTTAGACCACAACACTCATTTTGGTGAGGTCTATGCCTAGGCTTGATCAGAGATTGTTTTGAGTGCCCCCATCAATCCATCCATCCAAATAACTTGAAATTTTGGCTGGTAGTCACTCTTACCTATACCTATAACATATACAAAAATGAGAATTTTTGGAAAATATTTCCTATAGTTTTTGTAGAAATTTAATAAACCATGTATGAATTATTTAAGGGGTCTAATTACCTCGAAACCAAACAAAATTTTGGTGTCTATCTCATAGGTTCGTGGTATGACTATGATAAAAATCGCAGCCCAATGGGGTCTGTTTTGAATAGGTTTTGGTGAGACCAAAGTGTGGCCATTTAAGGGTTAATTAGGGCAAGAGTGAGCTTGGGGCATGGAGGGGCCAATTCTCACCCAAAGGGGTTCGGACCTTAGCTAGAGCCCCAAGGTTAGTTTAAACACCCTGTCATGGAGTTTAGGATGGATTTGGGTGGATTTGCCCTAGGACTCTAGTTCAAACCCTAATGTTGAACTTTGGGCGTATGTGAAGGACTTGGTCTGATATGTCCTTGTATGGACTTGGGGTTTAGTCCATGTAATCCTAGGATGGTAAATAGTCCTAGGAAGGAATTTGGTGACATTTAGACTTAGGCACACAACTTAAACCAATCAGGGATAGTATAGGCCAATACCTTTTATGAAAATAATGAAGGGACATATGACCTTGGATCCATATGAAATTTTGGTATAAGAGTTTTTATAAAAATATGAGTCTCTGGAAATTAGTGTAGGATGTTTGGAAGATATTAGCTCATACTTGTAATTATAACATTTGTATTGCCACTAAGGATGTGTTTGATAAAATCATTGTTAAACTAACTTATAATGTTATGAAACATAGTAGGTAATGATTTATGATCATATTAAATCCCTAGTAATTTTTGTGTAATTTGTGGATAAAATTTTGAGGTACTTCTCTCTTTAACTCTATTTATTGTATTTATCTTGAATTAATTATTTATGAGCTGATACATTTATGAATATCTGTAAGATTTAGTATTCACTAATATTTTGCTATCATATTGTGTTAATAATTTTTAGATGACCATAACTTAAGGAAATCTAGTATATCATGTTCAAAATTACACATGGCCTAATTTTTGGGAAAATTTAATAAATGCCAAATTAATTTAGAAAATTACAAATTTTTGGATTTAGGCTAACTGTGTCAGGATAGGCCCCCAATAATTATCTTTGGGCCTTTTTATGAAAATTTGGAGTAGCTCCTGTCATGTACATCATAGAGCTTAGATTGGTCTACATATAGTGAAACTGCGAAAATGTGATAACATGAAGAATGGAGACAGAGTGTTACGGTCAATAATTACTGATTTGTCGTGAAGTGAAAATGATTTCATCATTAGGAGACATGATGTGGAAGTTCTGGGTTGGCTGGTGTTAAGTTGTACACGGGATCGACGAAACATCGTCCTTCTTGTGGAGAGAGAGAGAGAGAGTCAAATACACTAGGGTTAGATTTAGTATAACTTTAAATGAGGTTTACTATTGGTAGATACCAACAATAATAAGTACCTTGCGAAAGGAAGCTTTGGGCTTCAGCCTATCGTAGTTCCTAATGCCCTCAAGATCCCTTCATAGGGAATTTCTTGGGCAGTCCAAGGTTAACGTAAGCCGTAAGACTAAATGAAATACAAGAGTAATTATAAATACTCTAGGATTACACTTACACTCACACTGCCCAATATTGTGTGAGCTAGGTTTGGTTTCACGAGCGGTAGGCTCAGTAGTTTTGTGATGGGCAAGTTAGCCCGGCAAGCTGATGGCTCGGTGGATATTTGTGTCGGACGGGTTAGTCCGGGGAGATTTCGCTCGGTAGATATTTGTGAAAAATGGGATAGTTCGGGGAGCTTTGGCACGGTGGGAAAATACATTAATGTTGCTTGTGCATAAAATATAAGGTGGTGGGTATTCTTTATTGGTGGGTCATCGCACCGACAGCAATATGTTGACTCGACAAGTGTGGTTTAGCACTTAGCCAAATAAAGTACGGTGCACCAGCCGGCAAGAGTACGCAAGAGCACCGCTTAGTGCACCAGTGTTGAGCCGTACGATATGTCTGACTAGTTGTGCCAATACAGATTTAAAGGTGGGTGATGTAACACCCCCTATATGTCGCATAGCATATAGCAGTAGGTCCGGACGGGGCCCGATGTCATATACCACAGATAGACCGGAAGGTTACGCAATGTAAACCATCTTTCCAATAACCAATGTCCTACACAGAGTACATTCTAGCGGAAGCAATTTAAAAGTTGCTAATAAAGCACCCAGCCTACAACATGAATGTCCACTGTAAAAACCCAACAGTAATGAATGTACAAATACACAAGTATTTGGCCTTATGGCCTTACAAGAGTTTACTCAAATATAACTCTCTTCCAAATCTTGGCACGTAGGCTGGTCATACATGAGAATAAAAGTAAACACTCATAATTAGGCCTTCGAGGGCTGGTTCAGCAAGAAGGGCTTTTGCCCGCTATTTGCAACTCGACTACGCAGCACTTGCAAGCAACAATCCACCGAAGCGGTGGCAAACAAAAGCAACGGTCAGCTAAGCTGACCAAATTATAACGATCCCGCCCGTAAACTCGGGGCAGCGATGCTCCTTCCCTGCACTTTATTAGCATTGGCAAATAATAGAGAAATTACACATCATTATAGGTGTAGGATCGCACGGCCACACACCCCGTGCTCTCAGGGCACATTCTCGGTGAACCCGGTCAAAATCCTCAGTCTCACCACCGCCCCTTGGACGACAAATCCTCGTGAGCATTATGGTCTTTCTGGCCTTTGCCTAAGACCCTCCATCTATGCCAACGGCAAGTGCCCTGTACCTTAGGTATCTTTAACCGAAATACATAGAGCGGGTACGGTTCCACCTAACCCGTTGCTCACACCGCAACGTCAATTTAAGCCCTCTGCGTGGGTCAAGCTTCCCGAGTCCCAATCTGATCACACACTTTACATAACCCAGTTATGTGCAAGTTGGCTCCCAGGCCACCATGTTGTCAGAATCACGCATCTGTCCAATTTTCCAGGTGCACCTCAGAGTTAGTGCCCAAAGTTACCTGTTGCAATCTACCGCGTAGAATGCCCGAAAAAAACATATGCGCGGAGTTTTCTCCGGCCATTTGTGCATTGAAACATCACCGATCCAGACCAACTTGTCCGGGTAGGCTTCAAACATCATGCATATGTCCGTTTCTCGATTATGGACTTTACATGCAAAACAACAAGGACTATTCATGTCTACCCGAAGGAACATCTCAAACTCACCGCAAACTCGCAGAGCGGGCATCCTATGCAAGGGGAAAGAGGACTTCACATGTCCAAGATGATAATCGTTACCCTAGCATTCCTCTTTGGCGCCATGAAGATTTATATGGATGAAAAACACCGCAACGCCTTCGCCACTGTTGATCCGAACTTGGCTTGTGATTTGGGGCTCCGAAGCTCCTCCGGCAGCCGTATCTCCCCTCCTTCTTCTTCTGTTGGGTACATTGGTCAAATGTACCTGATTTGAAGAAGCCTCACCCAACTCAATGATATACATCATAATGTATTTGATGTATGTTGAGTTTACTTGTGCAGATTAAGAAATCACTGGACTGAAGCAAAAAGTTTCTAAGTCCATGTGTCGACACCCAGAGGGAAAGTGTCGACACTTAAGTAGACTTGTGTCGACACCCAGTCAAGCAGTGTCGACACTTGGAGTCATTGTGTCGACACCTGGGATGCAGAGTCGACACCAGACAGAAAGTGTCGACACTTGGAGCTGTGTCGACACTCAGTGAAGAAAAGTGCAGACAGAAAGTGTCGACACAAGGAGCTGTGTCGACACCCAGTAAAGCTGTGTCTACACCAGAAAGTGTCGACACACTTGGAGTTGTGTCGACACTCATCAAAAGTCTGCAGAGACTAAGTTAAAGTGTCGACACTTAGAATAATGTGTCGACACTCAACAGAAGAGTCAGCACTTGAAGTATGTGTCGACACCCAGCACAATGTGTCGACACTTAGCTAAAGACTCTACACTTGAAGAAAGTGTCGACACAAGGAGCTGTGTCGACACTTAGCAAAGATCAGAAAGATCAACAAAATTATTCTAAGTACAAGTGTCGACACTAAGGGAATGTGTCGACACTCAGCTGAAGTCTCAACAAAAGAAGGTGTGTCGACACAAGGAGCTGTGTCGACACTCAGCAAGTATCAACATAGAAGACTATGTGTCGACACCAAGAAGTAGTGTCGACACTTGACAGATTCAACACAAGAAGTTGTGTCGACACAAAGGTGATGTGTCGACACTTAGAAGAATTCAGCTAAAGATAGAAGATCAAGTACTTGTGTCGACATTCAATTTCAGTGTTGACACCTGAAGAAGAATCTGTGTCGAGACATACAAGGAGTTGTGTCGACACCTTGTAGACTTGTGTTGACACTTACACAGCATGTGTCGACACTTGGACTATAAGTGTCGACACTTAAATATAGAAAGTCTCGACACTATCAGACAGTTAGAGATTTTCAAGAAATGACTGGATGACATGACAGCTGCCGTTCCAGCAGGTCTACAGCACCTGTCAGAGATATCAGAAGACAGTTATGAACTGGATCAGCCGGTTACCATGAAGAAGGCCTATAAATAGGCACATACAGTCTACAGAAACTGTTGTTGATGATTAACAAGTGAATCACATTGTTGAAGAACAAGTCATCAAAGTGGTACACAGAGTATCAAATCAAGAAGATCTTGCAGTCCAAGTGCAGATCTAAGAAGTTGGAGAGAGAGGGCTCCATCCAAGAAATCAGCCTCTGGAACTAGGCTGAGAAGAAGGATTCAGATACATTCTGGATCTTAAGTGGCAGAGGTCAAGGAACTACTGCAGGAGGATTCAGTCTTATTCAGTTCTACTCAAGAAGCTTTGAAGAAAGCTAAGTCAGATTGAATCCAGCTGAGTTCTTCCAAGAACTCATCAAGAAACTCTCAACTCCCCTCTTTTATTTCTGAGTTGTTGGGTTAATATTTGTAATACATTTTTAACTTGTAGGATCCTTTGGATCTGAGTGAATTGTAAGCCTGTATTTATAAAGGCTGAGGGTAGCGCTTGAGGGCCTGAGTGTAGGAGATTGTTATCTCTGAGTGTAGGCCTTGGTTGGCTGAGTGTAGGCCTTGGTTGGCTGAGTGTAGGCCTTGATTGGCTGAGTGTAGGCTTTGGGATAAAGCTGAGTTGTAAGGCTTTGGGCCTGAGGTGTAGGAACCAATTTGGGTTCTGAGACAGTGGAGGAGTTTGGCCGAATCTAGTACACTGCTAGATAGGCGAAGGGGGAAAGTGGATGTACCCAAAGATTGGGGAACCACTATAAAACCTTGTGTATGCTGTGCTGTGATTGTGCTGTGACTGTGTATGCTGTGTTATTGCTGTGCAAAAGTAAAGTAGATTTTGTGATAGAACTGTTTGCGGCCATTAAAGTGCAAAAAGGATTAGGTCACATATTCACCCCCCCCCCCCTCTAGGTGTTTAGGTACCATATCTTTCAAGTGGTATCAAAGCGAGGTTGCTCAAAAAGGACTAACAGTCTGAGGAGATCCTGTTTGGTAGATTCAGTGTAAGGCAAAACACAGATTCAAGAAATTCAAGAAAATCAAGAAACATGGGTTCCTCTGAGAATCACAAGGAATTGGGTTCCATGAAATTACCCATATGCAGGAAAGAGATCTTTGGGATCTGGAAGGAAAGGGTAAGGCTGTTTATGGAGGCCTCAGACCCTAGAATCTACATCACAGTAAAGGAAGGGCCTTATGTGCCCATGAAGATTTCAGTTTTAGATGCAAATCAGAGAACTCCAAAGGATTTCTCTGAGATGACTAAGGATGAGATTGTCCTAGCCACAATGGACAAGAGGGCACAGAACATAATAGTGAGTGCCATTGATGATGCAACTTTTCAGAATCTTATACACTGTAAGACAGCCAAAGAGATGTGGGACACTCTTACAGTGTATATGGAAGGATCTGAAGAAGTCAGACAAGATAGAAAATCCTTGCTAAATCAGGAGTATGAGAGTTTTAGACAAGGTAAAGGTGATAGCATAACTGAGTGCTACAAGAAGTTCTACAGAATAGTTAATGAACTCATGTCTTATGGAAGAGAGTTCAGTAACTATGAACTAAATGATAAGTTCTTAAGGTCCCTAACCAAAAATTGGGACACAAAGATCTGTGCCATTAGATAAATGGCTAAGTTGGGAGAAATTCCTCCTCCTACACTGTTTGGCAAGTTGTTGTCATATGAAATGCAATTGACAGTGAGGAAAGAGGAGGAGAAGTCCACAAGAATTGAACACAAGGAAAGATCAGTTGCTTTCAAGACAGAAGTTCCCAGAAAGTGCAGGAATAAGTCATCAACTCCACCTCCAGAGGTAGTTGAATCAGAATCAGATGAGTCAGACAGCACAAAGACTGAGAGCAGTGAAAGTGATGAAGACTTTGCTGCCTTCACTAGACACTTTCAGAAATTCTTGAAGAAGAAACAGTGGAGGTCAAGACCTTCTACTTCAAAGGGAAAGGAAGTCTTTTATCAGGAGAAAAAGCCTTCAAAGAAAGACAGGAAGAGGACAAAGTCAAGCAAGGCAACTGGATCTAAGATAGTGTGATATTGCTGCAATAGACAGGGCCATGTTATTGCAGATTGTCCAGAGAAGAGAAAGGAATCTGGTGACAGGAAAAAGGCTCACTTCAAAGGCAAGAAAGAGAAGTCTTTTGTTGCCAAGAAAGAGAAGACTCTATCAGATATCTCTTCTTCAGAAACTGAGTCTGAGGCTGAAGCCTACATATGGCTGTTTGCTGAAGAAGAAGAGGAAGAATTCATGCAGTTAATGGAGTCTATTTATGAACAAGAAGACAATCAAGGCCAAGGGCTAATGGCTTTGACAGAGAGTGCAAAAATCCTGGAGCAGCCAGGACCCAGTCAGGTACAAAGTTCAAGTTTAAATTCAGTTTCTTGTTCTAGTTCAGATTCAGATTCTTCTTCATCAAGTGATGAAAGTGTATCTGAGTCTGAGGGTGATATTCATCAGCTTATAGATGAATATAAGGTGCTGTTGCAGGCTTACAAGAAAAGCAAGACCCTAGCCAAAAGTCAGGCAAAGGAAATTGCTATTCTTAAAGCTGCAGCAACAGATTTTGAGAAGTCTTTTGATCAAAAACTGAATGAGATAGCCAGGTTGAAGCACATAACAGTGATTCAAATGGGTACTATATCATTTAAAAATGATCAAATCAAGAGTCTGGAGATCAATCTTCAGAAAGAGAGAGAGCTTGTTGCTAGGTTTTCTAAACCTAAGTCAGTGTTACCTTTAATTGATGAATTTGTTCATCATAAAGGCAAGGCTGGACTGGGCTTTATTAGACCTGCAGGGACTGAGCAGTCTAAGTCTAAGTCCAAGGGCAAAGCCCCAACATTCAACAAGCCTGCTGTAGATAAGACAGCCAAGGTTGTACCTAAGCAAAGGTACAATAAGTTTGAATGTTGGTGTTGTGGCAAAGTTGGCCATTTTGCAGTGGACTGTTGGCACAATGCTAGTGCCAAAGTGAGTACCAAACTACCTGTTGGAAAGCCAGTGGGTAGCTTTGTCAGATTGCAGACTAACAAGTACCAAGGACCCAAGAATTCTTTGGGTTCTAAGGTTCATTAATCTTTTTTGCAGGTGAGTCCAAGTGGTCATACCCCAACATGGTACTTGGACAGTGGATGTTCCAGACATATGACTGGAACTAGAAGATTACTAAAGGACTACATTCCAGTAAAAGATGGTCCAAAAGTAACCTTTGGTGGTTCTGAAAAAGGAATCATCAAAGGATTTGGTAACATTTCTACAAACTTAGTTACCATTACTCAAGTGTCTTATGTTAAAGGGTTGAAACACAACCTAATAAGTATAAGTCAATTAAGTGATGTAGGGTATGACATCTCATTTGTTAAAAATGGTTGTCATATCAAGAGGTCAAGTGATCAAGAGATCATTTTGACAGGTTATAGGAAGAGGAATGTCTACTGCCTAGACATTATGGTTGAGAACAATGGTTCTCCAGTTTGTCTTGTAGCTGATGAGACAGTCTCTCATTGTGTCAAATGGCACAAGAGGCTTGCCCATCTTAACTACAAGACTATTAGCAAACTCTTTAGCAAAGAGTTAGTGAGGAATGGTCCTCAAGTTAAGTGTGTTAAAGATGGTATTTGCTCAGCTTGTCAAAAGGGCAAGCAGACTAAATCCACCTTTAGAAGCATAGAAAACAAAGATGCTGTGAGGTGTTTATACCTCTTGCATATGGATCTCTTTGGTCCAATGCCAGTTCACAGCTTAGGTAGGAAGGTCTATACCTTTGTAGTTGTAGATGACTACTCAAGGTTTTCCTGGGTGTTCTTCTTAAGACAGAAATCTAAAACACCTAGTGTCTTCTATAGCTTTGTCAAGCAAATTCAGAACGAACTAAATAGTACAGTGGTCAAAATTAGAAGTGACCATGGTACTGAATTTCAGTCTGATACCATGACAAAACTATGTGAAGACTTTGGGATATTTCAAGAATTCTCTTCACCTAGAACACCTCAGCAAAATGGCATTGCTGAGAGGAAGAATAGAACCTTGATAGAGGCTGGTAGGACCCTACTAAGTGATACATCACTGCCAGAATATTTCTGGGCTGAAGCAGTTAATACTGCATGTCATGTTATAAATAGGGCTACCATCACTAAAAGGCTAAACAAGACCCCCTATGAAGTTGTGAAAGGCAGGAAACCAAACCTATCCTATTTTAGGATCTTTGGTTGTAAATGCTTCATACTTAATAATAGGAAGTCTTACTTAACTAAGTTTGCTGCCAAGTCCCAAGAGGGAATTTTTGTTGGGTACAGCAATAATAGTAAGGCTTATAGAGTCTACAACTTGACTACACAAGTTGTAGAAGAATCAGTGCATGTAGTTTTTGATGAGATTAAACTTATTAACAATGAGTTGTCTAGTAGTGTATGCAGCCCCACAGGTTTAACAAAGAAAATGGACAAGTTAACTATAGAAGAAGTGCCTGCTGCAAGACAGCAAGTAGAAGAAAGTAGCTGTTGTCCAGGGGGAGAACTACATGTGCCAATTGCTGAAGAAATACAAGGAATACAGCATGATGCAGATGCTGAAGTGGTTCAACCAGAAGTTAGGATGCCTCCAGCCCACAGGCATCTTAGAGATCATCCAGTAGAGCTGATTATTGGAGATCCAAGACAAGGAGTTCAAACCAGGAGTAGAAACATGAATGCAGCAATCTACTCCAGCTTTCTGTCACAAGTTGAACCTAAGAAGTTTGAAGAAGCAATACAAGATCCACAATGGACTGAAGCAATGCAAGAAGAGCTTAATCAGTTCAAGAGGTGCAAGGTCTGGGAATTAGTTCCTAAACCTAAAGACCACAATGTAATAGGAACTAAGTGGATCTACAGGAATAAGATGGATGAACAAGGGGTCATCATTAAGAATAAGGCTAGACTGGTTGCTAAAGGATATAGGCAAGAATAAGGTATTGATTTTGATCAAACCTTTACTCCAGTAGCCAGACTAGAAGCCATAAGGATGTTCTTGGCCTATGCAACCTATCAAGGATTCAAGGTGTACCAAATGGATGTCAAGTCAGCATTCCTAAATGGTAATCTTAAGGAAGAAGTCTATGTGGAGCAGCCTTCAGGTTTTGTTGATTCAACTCTACCTCATCATGTCTATAGACTTAGGAAAGCTTTATATGGGTTAAAGCAAGCCCCTAGGGCTTGGTATGAAACCCTATCTAGTTTCCTCATTGAGAACAAGTTCTCAAGGGGGAAAATAGATAAGACTCTATTCCTTAAGGAATCTAGAGGCAAAGTTATACTAGTCCAAATATATGTAGATGACATTATATTTGGGTCTACTGAAAGCAGCCTTTGCAAAAAGTTTGCAAAACTTATGCAAGGTCAGTTTGAGATGAGTAGTATGGGAGAGCTGAAGTTTTTCTTGGGTCTCCAAGTTAAACAGACTGAGAGTGGTTTTTCCATTTGTCAGTCAAAGTTCACCCTAGAACTCATAAGGAAATATGGTATGGATTCATCCAACACCATGAAGACTCCTATGGGGTCAAGTATGTCTCTTAGCAAGGATGATGTAGGGAAACCTGTAGATGAAACCTTGTATAGAGGGATAGTTGGCTCCCTTTTATACTTGACTGCTAGTAGACCTGACATCATGTATGCTACATGTGTTTGTGCCAGGTATCAAGCCTGCCCTAAAGAGTCTCATTTGACAGCAGTCAAAAGAATATTGAGATATCTAAAGGGCACTCCCTATCTAGGCCTCTGGTACCCTAGGAATGGAGATTTTGATCTAACAGGTTATTCTGATGCAGACTTTGCAGGATGCAAAGAGGATAGAAAGAGCACTACTGGAACCTGTCAATTCCTAGGTGGGAGACTAATTTCATGGAGTAGCAAAAAGCAAACCTGTGTGGCTATCTCCACAGCTGAGTCAGAGTATGTGGCTGCAGGAAGTTGCTGTGCTCAACTTCTGTGGATTCAACATCAGCTGGAGGACTATGGATTTCAGGTAAGTAGAACTCCACTTTTCTGTGATTCTACAAGTGCTATTTCAATAGCTAATAACCCTGTATCATATAGTAGAACTAAACATATTGAAATTAAATATCATTTTCTTAGGGAGCATGTAGAAAGAAAAGATATTTTACTTGAATATGTTAAAACTGATAATCAAATAGCTGATATGTTTACTAAGCCCCTAGAAGAAGCTAAGTTCAATAGATTCAAAATTGAACTAGGAATGTTAAACTTAGAGTAAGTTTATAGAATTAAAATTGGCTAAGTAAAAATGTGTCGACACATAGACAAGTCTATGTCGACACAGAATAGTGGTGTCGACACTTCAGGAAAAAGGTGTCGACACATTCAGGATGTTAGTGTCGACACTTCAGAATGTTAGTGTCGACACATGACAAGTAGGTGTCGACACATCCAATATGGTGTCGACACTTATGTTTTACTCAGAATTTTCTAAGTAAAGTCTCGACAATGTGTCGAGTTATGTTGTGTCGACACATAACCAAGTGTCGACACATAATATCTGTTGACTAAACTTGTGTCGACACATATGTGTCGAGACATTATAAGTCTGTGTCGACACTTATTGCCAGTGTCGACACATTTTAAGTTAGTTGTCCCGCCTGTTCATCTTCAAAATTAGAAAGGTTTAAATAGGGTTCTGTCTTTGTTTGTCAACACACTTTCAAAGTTTCGAGACCAAAACTACTGTGTCGACACCTCTCTTTTCTAAAGACAAATTCTACAAACCCTAATGGCTCCTAAGCTTGAGGAGAACGTTAACGAAGGATATGAGCTAGTGCGCGGCGCCTTCGACGATGCTGATCCAGAAATCAAGGCAGTAGTAACCCTAGTCGCCGACTCTGGGTTAGAGTACTTAGTTTCAGAACCAACTAAGATATGGAAGAAGGAGGTGCTTGAATTCCTTAATGGAGCTGCAGTAGATGAATCTGGATACAAAATCAAATCCAGAGTTCATGGAGAAAAGGTTAAGGTAACCCCAAAAAGTCTGAGGAAGATTCTTCAATTGCCAAGAACTCAAGATGAAGAAGAGGTGACTGCTTCAAAGACCAGGGAAGCTCTTACCTGGTGTGGACTTGATCCCAAGATGAAGATAGGTTCTGTTTTCAACAGGAAAGGGATGAATAATCAGGGAAAGTTCATGTCTGAGATTGTGGGAAAGGTCTTACTCAGCAAACCTGGAGGGCATGACAGAGTGTCTGCCTATATGTTTGGAATCATGACAAGGATCATATTCACTCTGAAAACAGACTGGTCAATAGTGGTTTATGATAAGATTAAAGAGAGCTTGAAGAAGTCCAATCTGGGTAGAATCATTAGTCTATACCTAGCTGGTGTGATACCAGAGGTAATGAGTACTGCTGCTGGCAGCAAGATAAATCACATGAGGAAAATGGATCTAAGGATCTTTTCAAGATGGGACAGGGTGTTGTCCAAAGAAATGCCAACCCCAGAGAAGACAGTTACTGAGAAGGAGATTCCTCCCAAGAAAAAGAGAAAAACAGCTCCAATGGCACAAGAGTCCTCCAGCAGTTTAGGGAGTGAAGAACATGTTGTTTTCACTCCTGATGATCAAGAGGAAGAGGCTGTAGTGAAATCTCCTGCTGCTCAAGAGGCTGCTGAGATCCAGGGGGAGCTGCCTGAAGCTAGCCCCATCCACAAGGATCACAGTCAGGGGGAGCCTCCAGTTGTAGAAGAACCCTCTACACTGGACAGTGGGCAAGCCACCACCATCATACAAGAGGTACTCACTGAACTCCACACCTTAGATTTTATTATAGAAGATGCTGATCTGTCTGATGTTAATCATCAAACTCAGCTGCCTAGTCAAGCTCGAGATGTTGTTATAACAGACACATCTGTTGCTCCAGTTATTCCTGATCCTGTGGTTGAAGAACCAAGAATTTCTCCAGCTTCTTCACCCCCTGAATACACCATGGAAGATTTATTTCTAAATCTAGATCAAGCAGATTTTGACATGGACAAGGATACTGATACAAGAGATAATGCTGCTGCTGAGGGGGAGAAGGTACAAGATCTGGAAGAGCCTTTTAGGCAGGAAACTGAGAAAGCACCTGAAGTGCAGAAAGAGAAGCCACAAAGCCCTAAGGATAGGGTTGACATAGCCAGCACTTCTGCCTCTGAAGATGAGGAGAGTGCTAGGGCAAAGAAGAAGAAATTGTATGTCTTTAAAAGGAGAAGTCAGAGTTATAAGAAAGCTCTGCAATCTATAGCTCCACAGCCTATAGTTCAACAAGCTCCAACTGTTGATTATAGTGCATTAATGATTGCAATGCAGATTAAAATGGATGAACAAAGAAAATCCATTGAGGCTTATGTTGATGCAGGGCACAGATCATTACAGTTTGATCTTGCCCAAGATATAAAGTCTATAAGGTTTGAAATGAACCTTAACAAAAAGGAAATGACGGATTGTTTCCACAAAGGTGGAAATGCAGTGGTGTATTTGGCAACACACCAAGAGAAGATCAAGGCACAGGTGGATGATATAGCATTGAAACAAGGATATGTTCTTGAGAATCAATTAAGAATGAATGACAATTTGACTGCCTCCCATAATGCTATAGTCACTGAGTTGAAGAACAAGGCTGCTGAACCTTCTACATCTACTAGTGCTGCTAAAGCTGATTTTGATAAAGTATTCCAGGAAGAAATTTCTGCTGTAAAGACTGTTATCCAAGCCTCCCAGAAGGTCATATCTGAACAACTTCAAAAGCTAAAACCTTACTTTAAAGATGGAAACAGATACTTGGATAGTCAGATCAGATTTCAAAAGGATGATGTCAGAGATCACATGGCTAGAGAAGTCATAAAGGGGGAGAGAGTGTTAGTCAAGGCAAGTTCTGATCATGCAAAATGGATATCAAATTAAATCAAGGCTACACTTGGATACCCTCCTCTGTGTGATGACCAAGATGTTGCTGAATCAGGCATTAACCCTGCCTATCTTGGAGGTGAGCAAGCAGAAGTAGCTCAGGTCATTTATCCACCTGCAGACTTTGAAATGATTCATGCTGAGGTACAGACCATGTACAACCCATCTGGGGGCAAGGACAATGTCCATATTGAAAAGGTTGTTCAACCTATATCTGAAGCCATGCAAGAGGCTCTACAGAAAGAGGAAGAGACAAGGTTGTCCAAAAAGAGGTTTAGGGAACAAGCAGAACAAAGGCCAGACTTTGAACAGTGGAGCCCTACCTCTAGGAATATAATTTTAACTGCCTGGAAAGCTGCCAAGGACAATACTCATGACAGGAACAAGTGGTTCTCTGAAGCAGAATGGAGAAAACATGAGATCAGGCAGGAAGCAATAGTTCAGTATAGAAGAAAGGCAAAGATGGGAAAGCTACCTCCTACTTCAGTGGAGCCTAGCAAGTACTTTCCTAAGCCATATCACTATTTTGAGAGGCAGAAGATCAAAGCTGAAGAGCTTAAGAAGAAGGACTTGAAAGGAAAGAAGCATGCTGATGCTGAAACTGCTGATGCCCCTGTCAAAGCTCAAGTTCAAGCTGGCAAGGGAATAGTTATCAAGGAACCTGACCAGAACTAGATTAAGATTTTACTTGAAGATTATTTTGTAATCTTTTAAATGTAAAACATTTTTGTAAACCACTGAAGATGTATAAGAAAAATGTTAGAACAATTTGTGATAAATATATTTCATGATTGTTCTGTGAATGTGTCTATTTCTTGTTTGCACTGAAATGATGAATGTATATACATGAGTGAATTAATACATGTTTATGTTTACCCTGCTGAATATAACCTGCTTTACATCATTTTGTAATTTTTAATTATGGATGGTGTATATCATTGACTAAGGGTTATGACTTCTCCAAATATGGGGAGATTGTTGGGTACATTGGTCAAATGTACCTGATTTGAAGAAGCATCACCCAACTCAATGATATACATCATAATGTATTTGATGTATGTTGAGTTTACTTGTGCAGGTTAAGAAATCACTGAACTGAAGCAAAAAGTTTCTAAGTCCATGTGTCGACACCCAGAGGGAAAGTGTCGACACCTAAGTAGACTTGTGTCGACACCCAGTCAAGCAGTGTCGACACTTGGAGTCATTGTGTCGACACCTGGGATGCAGAGTCGACACCAGACAGAAAATGTCGACACTTGGAGCTGTGTCGACACTCAGTGAAGAAAAGTGCAGACAGAAAGTGTCGACACAAGGAGCTGTGTCGACACCCAGTAAAGCTGTGTCTACACCAGAAAGTGTCGACACTTGGAGCTGTGTCGACACTCAGCAAAAGTCTGCAGAGACTAAGTTAAAGTGTCGACACTCAGAACAATGTGTCGACACTCAACAGAAGAGTCAGCACTTGAAGTATGTGTCGACACCCAGCACAATGTGTCGACACTTAGCTAAAGACTCTACACTTGAAGAAAGTGTCGACACAAGGAGCTGTGTCGACACTTAGCAAAGATCAGAAAGATCAACAAAATTATTCTAAGTACAAGTGTCGACACTAAGGGAATGTGTCGACACTCAGCTGAAGTCTCAACAAAATAAGGTGTGTCGACACAAGGAGCTGTGTCGACACTCAGCAAGTATCAACATAGAAGACTATGTGTCGACACCAAGAAGTAGTGTCGACACTTGACAGATTCAACACAAGAAGTTGTGTCGACACAAAGGTGATGTGTCGACACTTAGAAGAATTCAGCTAAAGATAGAAGATCAAGTACTTGTGTCGACATTCAATTTCAGTGTCGACACCTGAAGAAGAATCTGTGTCAAGACATACAAGGAGTTGTGTCGACACCTTGTAGACTTGTGTTGACACTTACACAGCATGTGTCGACACTTGGACTATAAGTGTCGACACTTAAAGACAGAAAGTCTCGACACTATCAGACAGTTAGAGATTTTCAAGAAATGACTGGATGACATGACAGCTGCCGTTCCAGCCGGTCTACAGCACCTGTCAGAGATGTCAGAAGACAGTTATGAACCGGATCAGCCAGTTACCATGAAGAAGGCCTATAAATAGGCACATACAGTCTACAGAAACTGTTGTTGATGATTAACAAGTGAATCACATTGTTGAAGAACAAGTCATCAAAGTGGTACACAGAGTATCAAATCAAGAAGATCTTGCAGTCCAAGTGCAGATCTAAGAAGTTGGAGAGAGAGGGCTCCATCCAAGAAATCAGCCTCTGGAACTAGGCTGAGAAGAAGGATTCAGATACATTCTGGATCTTAAGTGGCAGAGGTCAAGGAACTACTGCAGGAGGATTCAGTCTTATTCAGTTCTACTCAAGAAGCTTTGAAGAAAGCTAAGTCAGATTGAATCCAGCTGAGTTCTTCCAAGAACTCATCAAGAAACTCTCAACTCCCCTCTTTTATTTCTGAGTTGTTGGGTTAATATTTGTAATACATTTTTAACTTGTAGGATCCTTTGGATCTGAGTGAATTGTAAGCCTGTATTTATAAAGGCTGAGGGTAGGGCTTGAGGGCCTGAGTGTAGGAGATTGTTATCTCTGAGTGTAGGCCTTGGTTGGCTGAGTGTAGGCCTTGGTTGGCTAAGTGTAGGCCTTGATTGGCTGAGTGTAGGCTTTGGGATAAAGCTGAGTTGTAAGGCTTTGGGCCTGAGGTGTAGGAACCAATTTGGGTTCTGAGACAGTGGAGGAGTTTGGCCGAATCTAGTACACTGCTAGATAGGCGAAGGGGGAAAGTGGATGTACCCAAAGATTGGGGAACCACTATAAAACCTTGTGTATGCTGTGCTGTGATTGTGCTGTGACTGTGTATGCTGTGTTATTGCTGTGCAAAAGTAAAGTAGATTTTGTGATAGAACTGTTTGCGGCCATTAAAGTGCAAAAAGGATTAGGTCACCTATTCACCCCCCCCCCTCTAGGTGTTTAGGTACCATATCTTTCATCTTCCTTGCTCTCCCCTCTCTCTAAGAGCTTAGAAAGAGAAAGATTGGAGGAAATGAGAGTTTCTAAACCTTATCCTCGGATTAAACCCTGCCAGGATCGACCAGGCCCCTTAGATCCCAAAGGAAGGAAACAGACGGCGACGATTCGCACTTAAAATCCAAAACTTGGGCCGAACACAGCTTGTTACACGGAAGTGTCCAAGACTGTGTGCCTTATTCGACGCAGAAACCGTCGCATACCAAAAAGAACACGAGATCTAGACACGCACATGTCAGGCTTGACATGCCCGTATCATCCAGTATACGCCCGTGTTTCTGGGCATGTCCCTCCATCGACACAGGACCAACACCAACCCGAGGAGAACACGGGTATTCGACACGCCTGTGTCACATTTGACACACCTGTTTCAAACCTGAACATGCCTGGGATCAAGCCCGTGTTTCTCCCCCGACACAACTCGGCTAACTACCCGAGTAGGACACGACCTGGGACACGCCCGTGTATCAGGCCGTGTTCGCTGTTCGATGATCGTCGACTGCACTTGCATTGACCACATGACCATCGTAGAACACGAGCACGACACGGCCCTTGGACACGGCCGTGTCCCAGGCCGTGTGACCTCTACCAAGTCCCAAACTTTGCTTAAAATGCTACTCGTCGCTCTTTTGAGTTTCGTGGCATTACATCTCTCTCTATCTAAAAAGAATTTCGTCCCGAAATTACATAAAGGAAAAGATATAAACAAAACTTAAACTGTACCTGAGTGGAATAACTCTGGGTACTCCTCAAGCATGGTCTGCTCTCGCTCCCATGAGATCTCCTCCCGACCGCAGTTGTCCCAACGGACCTTGACCCTCCTGATTTCCTTGTTACGCAATCGCTTGACTTCCAAGTCCTCAATACGAACGGGCTTGACCTTCATCGTCAACCCATTATCAACCGGTACTTGATTGACCGCAATCACTTGTGATGGCTCTTGCACTGCCTTCTGTAGCACCGATATATGGAATACGTCGTGCAGATCACCCAGTTCCGTTGATAGCTTTAATCGATATGTCACTTCACCAATTCGCTCCAAAACCTCAAACGGTCCAAGGTACCTCGGGCTTAGCTTCTTCAAGTGTCGTACCCGTGAGACACCCTGAAACGCCTTAATCTTCAAGTACACCCAATCACCAATAGCGAACTCCACGTTCCTATGCTTGGCGTTATAGTACTTAGCTTGTCGGTCCTGAGTGATTAGCAATCTCTCTCGAATAGTTCGTACCAACGAGGTTGCATCTTACACGTCTTACCGCTTGTATAGCTTCGACTCACCCGTTTCCAACCACGATAACGGTGTGCGGCATCTTATACCATAAAAGGCCTCGAAGGGCACCTTCTGAATGCTCGTATGATAGCTATTGTTGTAAGCGAATTCCAACAAGTACAGGTGATCTTCCCACTGCTTCCCGAAATCCAGGACACACATGCGAAACATGTCTTCCATCGTCCTGTTAACTCTCTCTGTCTGACCATTCGTCTGCGGATGAAAGACCGTGCTGAAATTCAGCTTGGTCCGCAACATCTGCTGCACCAATATCCAGTCATTGGATGTGAACCACCCATCTCAGTCACTCACGATGCTGCGGGGCACACCGTGAAGCTGCACAATATTATCCACATACAATTTTGCCAATTTCTCCACAGAATCATCCTTACTATGTAGAATGAAGTGCGACACTTTCGTCAAACGATCTACGATCACCCAGATGGCGTTGTTTCCCTTCTACGACCTTGGCAAACCATGCACAAAGTCCATAGTAATATCGTCGAACTTCCCTTCCGGGATATGCAAGGACTTCAAGAATCCTCCAGGCTTCTGGCACTCTGCCTTCACCAAGGCGCACGTTTGACATTTCACCACGTAAAGTGCCACATCCTTCTTAAGTCCTGCACACTAAAACAATTTCTTCATATCGCGGTACATCTTCATGCTCCCTGAGTGAATCGAGTACTTGGTATGATGTGCCTTGTACATCAATTCCACCCACAATTTGAGCACATTTGAGATGCAAAGCCGACCGTCCTTCCATAACAATCCATCCACGGCATCAAATTGGGAATTTCACATCCAAATACTCAACCATGATTTGCTTCATGTGGCCATCCAAATCCAGAGCCTGTCGAATCCGATCAGCCAGGTCACACTGAACTTCAGTCCAGTTCAATAGCGTTTCGGAACTAGTCTGCTTGTCTACACAAGAGATCTCCAATGCATCCAACTCTCGAACCAAACACTCATCATGAACCGACAGCCAATTGGCTTGAGATGGGGCCCTACGACTCAACGCATCCGCAATGGCATTGCCTTTCACAGTCACATAATGAATCTTGAATGTATAGTCCCCTAGGAACTACATCGATCTCCGCTGCCGCATGTTCAGATCCATCTGATCCAACAAGTATTTCAGCCTCCTATGGTCGGTATAGATATCGACCTTCACCCCGTACAAGTAATGCCTCCATAGCTTTAGGGCAAATATCACGGCCGCTAACTCCAAGTCATGGACCAGATAATTCCTCCTATGCACCTTCAGTTGATGCGAGCCACAGGCTATCACACTTCCATGCTGCAGTAGGACATAACCTAGTCCACTGCCCGAAGCATCGATGTAGATCTCAAAGCCTTCGGTCCCACTCGGCGAACTTAGAACTGGCGTCGTGGTCAACTGACTCTTCAACTCTTCGAAAGCTTGTGCGTACTCTGGCATCCAAACAAACTTCTGCTCTTTCCTCATCAGAGTCGTGAGGGGTAACGCTATCCGCGAGAAGTTCTCCACGAAGCGCCTGTAATTGCTGGCAAGCCGCAGAAAAATCCGGACCTCCGCTACCATGGACAGCACAGGCCACTCTCGTATAGCAACAATCTTCTCCAGATCCACCGCAATTCCCTCTTCACTGACTATGCGACCAAGGAATGCTACTGAGGACAACCAAAACTCGCATTTGGAGAACTTGGCATACAGTTGATTCCTCCTCAGTGTCTCCAACACCAAATGCAGATGCTTAAAGTGATCCTCCTCACTCTGCGAGTACACTAATATATCATCGATGAAGATGATGACAAAGTGGTCTAGGTACTTCCTGAAAGTCCTGTTCATCAGGCAAATGAACACTTACGGCGCATTAGTCAGCCCAAACGGCATGACCGTAAACTCATAATGCCCGTATCTCGTACTAAAAGCTTTCTTGGGGATATCACTTTCTCTTATCCTCAGCTGATAATACCCTGACTTAAGGTCCAATTTCGAGTACACCGATGACCCGACTAACAGATCGAACAGATCATCAATCCTTGGGATCGGGTACTTATTCTTCTCCGTTAACTTGTTTAGCTCTCGATAATCAATACAGAGCCGCAAACTTCCGTCCTACTTCTTCACAGACTGGTGCGCTCCAAGGCGACGAACTTGGACGCACATATCCCTGTTCCAAAAGCTCTTGAAGTTGCACCTTCAGCTCCGCCATCTCATTAGGCGCTAGCTAATACATAGAGTGTGACACAGGTTTGGCACCTGACACTAGCTCAATAGTGAAATCTATCTCCCGCTAAGGTGGAGCTCAAGGGAGATCTCCAGGGAACACTTCATGGTATTCAGATACCACTGGGATGCTGTCCAAAGTAGGCTTAGGCTTCAAAGTCTCCACTATCATGAAGAACAGCTCTGGACCAGCACGAACCACCTTAACCACCTGAAGAGCAGACATCAAAGTCTTGCTCAACACTTTCAAGCCCGCAATCATCGTCTCACGACTAGTTCCCAACTTGACCTCCTTGTGATTGCAATCTATATATGCATGTTGCTCTGACAGCCAGTCCATACTAAATATCACGTAGAACTCCATCTGCTGCAGTAATGACGGTTGCAAATCGAACTCCTGACTCCCAATACGGATCTTTACGCCACAGACTCTATCCACGTGCATCGAACACCCATTTGGCAACAACACATCTAATTTGTCCTTTGCCATCGAATAAGGTACTCCGATGCGTGATATGAATCCTTCGAACAAAAAGGACTGCGAAGCTCCCGTATCAAAGAGTGCTCTCGCCGGATTATCGCAAATCAAAACAAAGCCTATACAAGCAGTGGTAAGGTAACACGCGCAAGTTAACAATTATTTAAAACTAACTTGCTAAAAATTTAAACTGTACCTGTCACCACATCTGCTTGCTTTATGGCCTCCTGCTGGCCAAGATTATAGGCTCTAGGTTAAGCCGGAGCATAATGGGATGCAGTAGACTCCACCGCCTTGCCCTTCTCCTCATAGGTTGCTCCCGGCTTCCTCTCAGACTTTGGACGTCCGCTCTAGCAGGCTCGGGCAAAGTGTCCCGGCTTCCCCAAATTATAGCATGCGCCCGGGGTTCGGCTTGTAGTTGCCCCCAGAGAACCCGAAGAAGGGGCTGGACCCGAAGTACTAACCTTCTTATTAAACTTATGATAACCAAACTTTGAATTAGTCGGCACCTTGAACTCTGCCTTCTTAGCTCCAGAGTCTCTCTTTGCTTGCACATTCCTCAGATTCTTTTCTAAAGACCGGGACGTATTGACCAGGGTGAAGAAGCCCTGCGTCATAGGCCCAGAGAGCAGTAGCCTTAGGTCATCCCTCAGACATTCATAGAATTGGTTTGTCTTACGCTCCTCATCAGCGAAAGTAGAGCTAGCGTACCAACCCAACCGTGTAAATTCGTGGAGATACTCGTCCACGCTACTCTCTCCTTGCGTCAACTTCTGGAATTCATTTTCCATTGCAATCCTCTGAGCCGAGGGAAGGTACCTTGACAAGAAGAGTCTCAAAAATTCTTCCGTCGAGACATCCGTAAGTTGCCTTCCCCTCAAGTGATATAACTCCAAACCTTCCCACCATAGTCTTGCATCTCTATCCAACATGAACGTAGCTATGGTGGTCATCTGCCTCTCTTCCATTTCGGTAGCTTTCAATAGTCTCTTTACTCGGGAGAGCCATTCCTTAGCTTGGGATGGCATTCCCATCCCGACAACACCGGAGGATTGAAGCCAATAACATGTTTGAGCTGCCTTTCAGTTGCTCTACGAGGCACCAAAGTCTCTAACATGACTTGCTCCACCATTCTCGGTTCCGCTGCTTGAAGCGATACCTACTCCACCGCAGGAGCAGGCTGATGCATTTGCCTTGCAGGTTGTGCATTGATCATAGCAAACACCACTTCAGCCACCAATTGTATGGTTTTTGCCGAGGGAGGTGTTGCAGGCACATCATTCAGTGCACTACTTGCCTAAGAAACTGGACGTTCTGATGGCCCTACACAACTCCTGGTCACCTATAGTTGTACAAACACTGTTAAGCGACCAAACAAAATTGCAAAAAGCAACTATAGGAACACGCGGGTTCCTCAAACATGTGTATGTTCATTCGTAAACGGACATTCATTGGTTCTTTTTTTATGTTATAACGATGACGCACACACATGTGCTCACCACCTCTTAAAAGAATTTGTCCACAAATTCATTTAAGTTGACCGAAACCAGTAGTCTGATACCAAATTGAAACACACCCTATTCGTCGCATAGCATATAGCAGTATGTCCGGCCGAGGCCCGACGCCATATACCACAGACAAACCAGAAGGTTACACAATGGAAACCATCATTCCAATAACCAACGTCCTACACAGAGTACATTCTAGCGGAAGCAATTTAAAAGTTTCAAATTAAGAAGCCAGCCTCCAGCATGAATGTCCACTACAAAAACCCAATAGGAATGAACGTACAAATACACATGTATTTGGCCTTATGGCCTTACAAGAGTTTAGTCAAATATAAGTGTCTTCCAAACCTCGGCACTCAGGCCGGTCATACATGAGAATAAAAGTAAACACTCATAATTAGGCCTTCGAGGGCCGCCTTAGCAACAAGGGCTTTTGCACGATATTTGTCACTTGGCTCCGCAGCACCTGCAAGCAACAATCCACCGAAGCGGTGGCAAACAAAAGCAACAGTCAGCTAAGCTGACCAAATTATAACGATCCCTCCCCTAAACTCAGAGCGGCGATGCTCCTACCCTGCACTTTATTAGCATTGCCAAATAATAGAGAAATTACACATCATCACAGGCGTAGGCTCACACAGCCACACACCCCGTGCTCTCACGACACATTCTCGATGAACTCGGTCAAAGTCCGTGGTCTCACCACCGCCCAATGGACGGCAAATCCTCGTGAGCATTATGGTCTTTCTGGCCTTTGCCTAAGACCCTCCATCTATGCCAACGACAAGTGCCATGTACCTTAGGTCTCTTTAATCGAACCACATATAGCTGGTACGGTTCCACCTAACCCGTTGCTCACACCGCAACGTCAATTTAAGCCGTCTTCACGGGTCAAGTTTCCCCGAGTCCCAATACGATCACACACTTTACATAACCCAGTTATGTATAAGTTGGCTCCCAGGCCACCATGTTGGCAGAATCACGCATCTGCCCAGTTTCCGAGTGCACCTCGGAGTTAGTGCCCAAGGTTCCCTATTGCAATCTACTGCGTAGAAAACCCGAAAAACAAACCTATGCGCGGAGTCTTCTCTGGCCATTCTTGCAATGCAACATCACTGATCCAGACCAACTTGTCCAGGTAGGCTTCACACATCATGCCTATGTTCGTTTCTCGATTACGAACTCTACATGCAAAACAACGGGGACTATTCATGTCTACTCTAAGGAACACCTCACACTCACCGCAAACTCGTGAGATCGTGTAAGACCCCCCCTCCCCCTTACCAAGGAGGGCTACCGGATCTTATGCCCAGAACCGCCTTCTTACGGTGGCACTAACTCACGGGTTAGTCGACACCGCAATACGCCGATTCTGCCGGCTAGTACGTCATTAATCTGTAGGCCAATATGAGAAGAAAGAAGTAAACTGTATATGTAAAACTATCAGTCCACAAGTCACATAGTACAATCATGTAAAAGAAATGAATAGTACATCACAATAGTCCACAATAGAGTACAAATGAAAGAGTAAAAAGGACTTATGCCCAGTACATTAAATCTCTCTCTCACAAAATCATAAATGCGGAAGCTATGCTAGAACATCAGATCTCATCCCACCTGAGGACGCACAGTAGTGGTAGTAGCCTGCTGAAGCGGTATCTGCTCCTCATGTCCTGCCTCCTCGACGTGCTGGTGCTCCATCTCCACGGGCTCCTAAAAATAGTTGGTCACCGACCATTAGTCAAAAAGACTAAGTCGTTTCCTCCGCACCTCGCCCCGCAGCTCCTAGGCACCGAGCGGGAGGACGAAGCGGAGGACAACAAGGGGTAGTAAAGTGGAAGCATGTGACAATATCTAACTAGAGTTGTAATAAGTAATGTAATTCTACTCTAGCAGTTCTAAGTATGGTACAAGTAATAAGTAAGAGCGGTACAGTAAAGGAAAGTAAAGAATAGTAATATGAACAAGTAAATAAACTAAACTACCACTATGCTATCATCACAAACGTACCCTAACTTATATAAATGCCCATACAAATATATAAGTTAGGATTTCCAGGAAATTTAACTTATCATATAAAAGAGCCCATACTAATTTATATGATAAGGATCTATGAAGCGTATGACCTAATATGAATGAATGATATGATGCAATTTTATGCGCAGGCAAGTGCAACTCACACACAACGACTCTGTGATCACAGACCTTTAGTTCCCACTTTTTGAGAGCTAGCATCACTCTCGGGTACCACCGCTGTGGCTACGGCAGCAGCGGAGCGGGCGTCTCCGCTTCTAGACCGGTATGCACACTACCAAGCCTTAGACCCCTCTCATACGCCTTTGTACACGTCCAAGGTGCACTCTAGAGTCTCGCGTACGTACTTTGCTGACAAACCCGTCAGTCTTGTTGGGTCGGATGTGCGTGATCGGGGATCGTCCTCCAGACCGCAGTGTAAACAACGCACTGGCCCCTCTAACTCTCACAACCGCCTGGTGCACCGTACTGCCATCGGTGTGACGAACGGCCAGTACCGCATGCCCCGCCACGATATTTATGCACATGCAAGTTGTTGGGTATTGTATCCACAATGTACCTGATTTGAAGAAGCCCCTGGACAAGCTAAGGTCAATAGACTATGTATTTGATAAACTCTTTCTAGTTGTGCTTGCAGTTTTTCCACGCTAAGTGCACACCAATGTCAGGGTGCAGTAGGTCAATATACACGGGTCTGCACTACGTAATCCCTCGTTGAGCAGATCAGTGTGTTGGCCTACGTGTACTCTCTCTATTGGAGTGCACTTACTTTCAAGCACAGGGCTGTAAATATGCAGGAGCAGACAAGGAGCAAGGATGGGTCAAGGAGCACCTCATAGGTGGAAAGACGAAAATTCGTCTAAGTTTAAATCGACGAGAATCACCAAGTGATTCTCGCCGATTCGGCGAGAATCACTTGGGATTCTCGCCGATTCGTCGAGAATCAGTAGTTGCTTCTCGCCGCACTCGACCTAGCCACTTCTAAGCGAGCACCTCTGCTTCTAAGTAAGAATCGACGAGAATCACCAAGTGATTCTCGCCGATTCGGCGAGAATCACTAGTGATTCTCGTCGAATCGTCGAGAATCACTGGTTGATTCTCGCCGTCTCGACCTGGCCTAAAGCAGTGCGTGCAACCAAGGCAAATTCGACGAGAATCAATCTTGATTCTCGCAGAATCGTCGAGAATCACCTTTGATTCTCGACGAATCGGCGAGCATCACTTTCGATTCTCACCGATTTTGACTTGGGCATTTTTCTGGATCTTCCTGAACCGGATTCTGCCGCTGTCAATGTTCTGGACCGGTTTTCGGGATTTTTCTTGTGGGTCCCACAACGGTCAAATTAGTAGTATCTACAGTATATATACGTGTATTTTGAACTGTAGAAAAACAGAAAAAAGAAGCCGAGCAGAGCAAACCCTAAAATCGCGAAACTGCTCCGCTCCGCCGCCGCCGCTCGCGTCAAGTGGTCGCCGCTGTTGGTCGTGTTTCTTCCCGATCTCCGGCAACAGAAGCTTAGCAAAGCTTGAGTCTCACGCGTCTATCCAGAGATCCCTTGTCTCTCGATTTGTTGATCGGGAAAAACTTCCCATCTGAATCGATCGAGACGACCGATCCTCGTATGACCGTTGGTAGACCTAGCTTGCTTCGCTACGAAGATTGGATCTCTATTTTCAGCAGCCGCTCATCATCATAGCCGCCGATCCCGAAGCTAGCCGCTGCTCGTGTTGCCGCCGCCGGTTCCGGGGAGATCCTCTCCAAGAGAGACCAAGGTTGTAGACTCTTCGTTGACTTCACGAACACGTCGTCGAACGAAGAGGAACACCGTAGTCTCCAAACGAAGTTTGTATCTTGTGTACATTCTATATTTACTTTTGTTGTAAAGGAACTTTTGTTCCGTGTTGTAAGGGTTGGGTGCAACCCGTTTTGTGGGAGTGTAGACTCTCACGTGTGGAAGGGTTCCTTCCGATAGTGCAGGGATTGGATTTCAATCCTGTTGGAGAAGAGACCGAGTTGTCCCTTGTTGGGAGATAGGTCGAAGAGGGAAAGTGGATGTACCCAAGTCGGGGAACCACTATAAATTGTCTGTGTATTCTGTGTGCTGTGCTTTTTATTTTTATTGTGCAGGTACATTCGTAAATTCCGCAAAAGCGCTACACGTCACCTATTCCCCCCCCCCCCATAGGTGCACATAGTTGACACTAGGTGGACTTTCAAGTGGTATCAGAGCGAGGTTGCTCATCAAAAAGGTTAACACCTTGAGTTGAATCCTGCCCCTAGTGTCAAGAAGAAGACAAACATCTACTATGGACGGGCTCAAGTTCTCCGGCAAGATCCCAGTGTGCACCAGGCTCAACTTTCCAATCTGCAAGGAAAGGATCAGGTTCTACATGGAAGCAGTCGATCCTCGACTCTTCATGATTGTGGAGGAGGGACCTTATGTCCCCACTAAGGCCTCCACCATTGATCCCACCAAGAAGGTGCCGAAGACACTGTCTGAAATGGACAAAGACGAGATTGTGCTAGTGGGACTGGACAAGAAGGCACGAAACATTCTGGTGAGCGCAGTTGATGATTCTATGATGCAAAACTTCGGCAACTGCAGGACAGCACAGGAGATCTGGCAGTGCCTGATCATCCTAATGGAGGGCACGGCTGAAGTGAGGGATGATCGGAGATCCCTCCTGAACCAAAAATATGAGGCCTTCACGCAAGGGCCTAAGGAAGAGATCGGAGTCACCTACGAGAACTTCCTAAAGATTGTCAACGCCCTCAAGGGCTACGGAAGAGTGTTCACTAATGGTGAACTCAATGACAAATTCCTTAGGTCCCTTACTAAGGAATGGGACACAAAGATCTGCGCCATCAGAGAATTTGGCAGACTAGCAGAAACTGATCCACAAATCCTGTTTGGGAAGCTGATGTCCTATGAGCTTCAGCTGAACACCAGGAAAGCAGAGGAAGAAGCAGAGAAGGCTGCTGCAAAAGAAAAAACTGTGGCCCTAAAATCCAGTTACTCCAGAAAAGGCAAGGGTGCGATGTCATACTGTGCGAGGAATAAGGAAGAGGAGGAGGACTCTGAACCATGCTCCTCCGGCTCAGAGCTGTCGGAGGAGGATTTCTCCCTCATCACCCGAGAGTTCAAGAAGTTCCTCAAGATGAGGAATCAAAGAAAGAAAGACAGCTCCTCCTCCAGGAATCATAAGAAAAATTATTCTTCTGACAGGTATGCATCTAAACCTAACAAACAACGCTCTTCTGACATTATTTGCTTTGGATGCAATAAGCCAGGACACGTCGTGGCCGACTGCTATCAAAGCAAAAGAGAAAAAGTGAAAGGAGAGGAGCTCAAATCCTCTAGAGACAAGAAGAAGGAGCGGAGCTACATCGCCAAACGGCCAAAGACACTGAGTGAGTCTGACTCCTCAGACTCTAGTGATGATGAGGAAGCCTACTTCGGGCTGGTGGGTCGCTCGGACTCAGAAGGAGAATGCCCCCCATTTACTGGGAAGGTAAAAGCTCACATCCCTCTCTCCGACTCCGACTCTGATCCTGAGTCTCAGGATGATGAACCTGAGGATGGTCCTTCGGCCCGTGAAGCTGAGCTCCTCGAGAAGTATGAGCTTCTGCTCAACACTTTCGATGAGTGCCGTAAGAGACTGAAGGCTGAGAAGAAGGAAGTAAAATTCCTAAAGGGTGAGTGTGTATCCCTAAGGGAAGAGGTCACTAGCTTGATTTCTCTCCGACAGGAGCACCTTGACCTGACTTCAAAGCATTCAGAGTCTTTGAAGCTCCTTGATCTTAAGCAGGAGGAAGTCGACAAGTTGGAAGAACTACTTGCGGCAGAAAGGAAGATCGTCAAGAGCTTCTCTATGCCAAAAACAGTTCTTCCAGTCGTTGATACCTTCTCTGCTCAGGCCAAAGGAGCTGGCTTGGGGCATATAGGGGTATCTGGTTCTTCATCTAGGAGAAACAAGAACCAGAGGAAGAATAAGGCCGCCAAGAAGGCCTCTACTGATGAAAAGGGTAAGGCTCCTCTTAGTCCTGTTGCGTTCAGAAAGCCTGGCTTTCCTTGCAGCCAACATGACTTTGAGTCAACATTTGGGCATCATTTCCGGCCCTCGGTTGCAAAGCCAAAGAGCCGGTATGACGGTTGGAACTTTCCCCGGAACTTCGATGAGAGTGCCTTCAAGGCACCTTATGAGGAAATCCACATGGGAAATTATGGTCCGTTCTCTAGCGGCCATAATGGAAAGCAGGCACCAAAAGCCAAGCCTGTTATACAGAAGGTGACAAAGTCATGTGACTGTTGTCACCATGAGGCCTCCACCTCCAGATCCAAGGCCCCAGCAGTACCCACCATTCCCAGGGTAAGGCAGGAGCCTAGGAAGAGGTACAACAGATTCAACTGTTGGTGCTGTGGCAAAGTCGGTCACTTTGCCGTGGATTGTTGGTTTAATCCAAGGAATTACGAGACTCCCTATGTTAGCAATGCGAGACCGACCACTCGTAGGGTTAACCAACCGAGGGGGAGTGTGCTAACCAGGAATCTAGGACCCAAGTTCGATTGGGTTCCTAAGGCAAATTAATTTTGTTTTGCAGGAATGTCCAAAGGCCACCAAAACGCCGATCTGGTATTTGGACAGTGGATGCTCCCGGCATATGACCGGGACAAGAAGCCTGCTGCGTGATTACACTCCAGTCGAGAATGGACCCAAAGTCATCTTTGGAGGGTCAGATCGAGGAGTCACCAGAGGTTACGGTATGATTTCCAACGGTATAATCTCTATCACCGACGTGGCTTATGTTGAAGGGTTAAACCATAACCTGGTCAGTGTAAGTCAGTTATGTGATAAAGGTTATGACGTTAAGTTCTGCAAGGATAAATGTCTGATAATTTCACGTAACTCTTCTGAAACGGTATTATCAGGCATTAGGAGCAGAAATATCTTCTGTTTAGATTTTCTCAGTTTAGATTCATCTACCCCCGTATGCCTTGTGGCAACAGGCAGTGCATCTCTTTGTGAACAATGGCACAAGAGATTGGCACATATTAATTTCAAGACAATTAGTATGCTATTTTCTAAGAACTTGGTAAGGGATGCTCCCAGTATCAAGTGCATCAAAGATAGCCCCTGTCCTGCATGCCAGATGGGCAAACAGACTCGGGCTACCTTTAAGAGCATCGCAGACAAAGACTCTTCCCGATGTCTTTACCTTTTACATATGGACTTGTTTGGTCCAATGCAAGTCATAGCTTGGGAGGCAAGTCCTATACGCTAGTGATAGTTGATGATCATTCTCGGTTTACATGGGTGTTCTTTTTGAAACGAAAGTCAGATACGTTTGACATCTTCACTAATTTTGTCAAGCAGGTTCAGAACGAATTTAACTGCTCCGTGGTCAAAATCAGAAGTGACCATGGAACAGAATTCGAATCTGGTGCTATGACAGAATTTTGTGAAGAACAAGGTATCTTTCATGAGTTTTCCTCCCCGCGCACTCCTCAGCAAAATGGAGTTGTGGAGAGGAGAAATAGAACTCTCATTGAAGCCTGCACGACAATGTTGAAAGACGCTTCTCTCCCGGAATACTTCTAGGCAGAGGCTGTCAATACAGCTTGTCATGTACAAAACCGAGCATTGATCAACAAGCATCATCGTAAGACGCCCTACGAGCTACTGAAAAGCAGGAAACCAACCATGTCCTACTTGAGGATTTTTGGTTGCAGATGCTATGTACTGAATAATGGGAAGTACCCGCGTACTAAATTCGGTGAAAAATGCTTCGAAGGCATATTCATGAGCTATAGTTCCCATAGTCGGGCATATAGGGTCTTCAATAAGAAAACCCTAGTGGTAGAAGAATCAATAAATGTTGTATTTGATGAAGGAAGTTTGCTTAACAACAATTCTTCCAGTAGTATTCTTGAAGATGCAGGTGCTCGACTTGAACAGCTAAGTCTGGATGAGACCGCTAAAGATGACGCTCCTAAGTACGTCAAAGTTTCCACCTCCACGTCATCTGAAAATGTTGAAGATCAAAATGTAACAAATATCTTAGAAGAAGGAGAAGCCCAAGAAGTAGTCGAAGCTCCAGACGCCAGACTTCTTGAGCTCCGGCACGTGAGGGATCATCCTAGAGATCAGATCATCGGAGATCCTCGTGTCGGTGTCAGAACTCGAAGAGGTACTATTAACGAAGTATTGCATCTTAGCTTCCTGTCACAGGTTGAGCCAAAGAAGTTCGACGAGGCGAACAAGGATGCGGCATGGATTCTGGCCATGCTAGAGGAACTACATCAATTCGAACGTTGCAATGTTTGGACGCTGGTTCCCAGACCATACAAGCAGAATGTGATTGGCACGAAGTGGATCTTCAGAAACAAGCTGGATGAACATGGTGTCATCGTAAAGAACAAGGCTAGGCTGGTGGCTCAAGGTTACAGATAGGAGGAAGGGATTGACTTCGACCAGACCTTCGCACCAGTAGCACGGCTCGAGGCAATCAGGTTGTTCCTGGCGTATGCTTCACACAAAGGATTCACAGTCTATCAAATGGATGTGAAATCGGCATTCCTGAACGGAGACCTGAAAGAGGAAGTATACGTCGCTCAACCCCCAGGTTTTGTCGATCCTACTTATCCCAATCATGTTTATTTTCTTAATAAGGCCTTATATGGGTTGAAACAAGCTCCACGAGCTTGGTATGAGACTTTATGTAGTTTTCTTCTTGAGAACAAGTTCTCTAGAGGTAAAATAGATAAAACATTGTTTCTCAGGGAAGTCAAAGGGAAGATTTTGCTGGTGCAAATCTATGTCGATGACATAATATTCGGCTCAACGGACAACAATCTTTACAAAAAGTTTTCTAAACTTATGCAAGGAAAGTTTGAAATGAGCAGTATGGGAGAGCTCAAGTATTTCTTAGGACTTCAAGTGAAACAGTCTGCGGATGGAATCTTCATCTTTCAGACGAAGTTCACAAATGAACTCCTTAAGAAATTCGATATGGAGAGTGCAACATCTATGAGGACTCCAATGGGATCCACTATGTCTCTGGATAAGGATGAGAACGGTAAACCTTTCGATGAAACCAAATACAGAAGCATCATTGGATCCCTGCTCTACCTTACTGCCAGTAGACCGGATATTATGTTCTCCACATGTGTCTGTGCCCGATATCAGGTGAACACTAAGGAATCTCACTATGTCGCTGCAAAGCGAATTCTAAGATACCTTAAAGGTACTCCTAATCTTGGCTTGTGGTACCCGAGAAACAATGATGTCGAGCTAATAGGCTTTTCAGATGCTGATTTTGCAGGGAGTAGGGATGACAGGAAAAGCACTTCCGGGACGTGTCAATTCCTCGGAAGAAGGCTTATCTCATGGAACAGCAAGAAGCAGAACTGTGTGGCTACCTCCACAGCAGAATCTGAGTACATCTCAGCAGGCAGCTATTGCGCACAACTCCTATGGATCAGAAACCAGTTAGCCGACTACGACCTTCAGTTCAAGGAAGTTCCAATGTACCGCGACTCCTCCAGTGCAATTGCCATTGCCAACAATCCTGTCTCGCACAGCAGAACGAAGCATATTGAAGTGCGCTACCACTTCATTCGGGAGCACGTGGAAAACAAGGACATCTCTCTCTGTTATGTCCCCACGGACAAGCAGATTGCTGATATATTCACAAAGCCCTTAGACGAGGCCAAGTTCAATCTTTTCAAGACTGAATTAGGGATGCTCAATTATGAGGAATGAAGACTCCAGAAGCTCCAGGCTCGTGCACGATCTGAGGGGGAGCAAGGAAATCAAGTGTGAGCACAGACGCAAGAACTGAGGGGGAGCAAGGGGTCAAATGCTACCGCCCCGATTTGCAGAAGCCGAAAAGGGGGAGATTACCCTCTCGGCCAAGGCTAAGGTGGCTCCAAGCTTGCTCCCAAGAAATTGGTATTGGTAAGGGATAACTCACTCAACTCAATGTTAAGTTTATGGTTTTCATTCCCATTTGCTCTATTCACCTTAGCTTGTAGGGTTTAGGCTTCTTCAAATAGGGGGATATTGTTGGGTATTGTATCCACAACGTACCTGATTTGAAGAAGCCCCTGGACAAGCTAAGGTCAATAGACTATGTATTTGATAAACTCTTTCTAGTTGTGCTTGCAGTTTTTCCACGCTAAGTGCACACCAATGTCAGGGTGCAGTAGGTCAATATACACGGGTCTGCACGACGTAATCCCTCGTTGAGCAGATCAGTGTGTTGGCCTACGTGTACTCTCTCTATTGGAGTGCCCTTACTTTCAAGCACAGGGCTGTAAATATGCAGGAGCAGACAAGGAGCAAGGATGGGTCAAGGAGCACCTCATAGGTGGAAAGACGAAAATTCGTCTAAGTTTAAATCGACGAGAATCACCAAGTGATTCTCGCCGATTCAGCGAGAATCACTTGGGATTCTCGCCGATTCGTCGAGAATCAGTAGTTGCTTCTCGCCGCACTCGACCTAGCCACTTCTAAGCGAGCACCTCTGCTTCTAAGTAAGAATCGACGAGAATCACCAAGTGATTCTCGCCGATTCGGCGAGAATCACTAGTGATTCTCGTCGAATCGTCGAGAATCACTGGTTGATTCTCGCCGTCTCGACCTGGCCTAAAGCAGTGCGTGCAACCAAGGCAAATTCGACGAGAATCAATCTTGATTCTCGCCTAATCGTCGAGAATCACCTTTGATTCTCGACGAATCGGCGAGCATCACTTTCGATTCTCACCGATTTTGACTTGGGCATTTTTCTGGATCTTCCTGAACCGGATTCTGCCGCTGTCAATGTTCTGGACCGGTTTTCGGGATTTTTCTTGTGGGTCCCACAACGGTCAAATTAGTAGTATCTACAGTATATATACGGGTATTTTGAACTGTAGAAAAACAGAAAAAAGAAGCCGAGCAGAGCAAACCCTAAAATCGCGAAACCGCTCCGCTCCGCCGCCGCCGCTCGCGTCAAGTGGTCGCCGCTGTTGGTCGTGTTTCTTCCCGATCTCCGGCAACAGAAGCTTAGCAAAGCTTGAGTCTCACGCGTCTATCCAGAGATCCCTTGTCTCTCGATTTGTTGATCGGGAAAAACTTCCCATCTGAATCGATCGAGACGACCGATCCTCGTGTGACCGTTGGTAGACCTAGCTTGCTTCACTACGAAGATTGGATCTCTATTTTCAGCAGCCGCTCATCATCATAGCCGCCGATCCCGAAGCTAGCCGCCGCTCGTGTTGCCGCCGCCGGTTCCGGGGAGATCCTCTCCAAGAGAGACCAAGGTTGTAGACTCTTCGTTGACTTCACGAACACGTCGTCTAACGAAGAGGAACACCGTAGTCTCCAAATGAAGTTTGTATCTCGTGTACATTCTATATTTACTTTTGTTGTAAAGGAACTTTTGTTCCGTGTTGTAAGGGTTGGGTGCAAACCGTTTTGTGGGAGTGTAGACTCTCACGTGTGGAAGGGTTCCTTCCGATAGTGCAGGGATTGGATTTAAATCCTGTTGGAGAAGAGACCGAGTCGTCCCTTGTTGGGAGATAGGTCGAAGAGGGAAAGTGGATGTACCCAAGTCGGGGAACCACTATAAATTGCCTGTGTATTCTGTGTGATGTGCTTTTTATTTTTATTGTGCAGGTACATTCGTAAATTCCGCAAAAGCGCTACACGTCACCTATTCCCCCCCCCCCCATAGGTGCACATAGTTGACACTAGGTGGACTTTCACAAGTAATTCATACCGAGCCTCCCGCTCGCAGGACCAAAACTCGTCCTGAATCCCTCAAACCCAAACCCGGGTGAGAACGCACATTAGTGCCTTTATGCCAACTCCCTCAAACCCCAAACGGGTGAGATCGCACATATCATGAATATCTCCAACCCCCACACGGGCGAGAAGGTACAACAATGTCCTAACCTATTAAACTACTCTTTTCTACGGTTTATTATACTTAGAGATTTAAGGTTAATCACAGGACTGCCCCCGGTATTCCCTGTGAAGGGCTCTCAAGGGGCACTAGGAACTGTGTTGGGATTACGCCCAGCGTTCCCTTTCGCAAGGATATTTATTTTAGTTGATGGCTACCCATGTATCTCCCCAGCTCTCCTTATTGCTTTAGTACAACCCTAGTGACTTAAGGTGTTACCGGGAAGCCGACGGTCTTCCGCCGACCCCCACTCCAGTTGCTAACTAAGACTTGCACTTTTGATCCCTCACTAAGACAACTCTACCCACCAGGGTTACTCATGTTGAACTCTCTTACTTCTGCCGATAATCAATCCCCTGGTAACCCCTAAGGCAAGACCTATTTGTGTTATATGCAGACCATGTCCTTTGGTTACCCTAAAAATGTGATCTTCCAATCCTTAAGGCATCTTGCCTCTAAATATTTATCGTAGGGTGGTATAGAATAGGGGAACTACCCTATAAATTCTCATAATTTTTCTCGGCCAATTAGTCCTCTAATTAAATCTTTTAATTTAAACACTAGGTCATTTACACATGAAGTAGTATGATTAAGTATCCACTGACCTAGGAAATTTTTCCTGAGATGTATATTGATAAAATATTGCTGCCTACAGAGTTTCATAATTTTCCTTAAATTATTTATTCTCATTTCCAATTTAATAGCAATTCCACACAAATTCCATTTTCCAAATGAAGTATAGGTATTATGTACTCAAAAATTCCAGGAAAATTACAGAACTTTTAGGACACTAATTTATGACTATTGGCAGAGTATCATCAACATTTACTGTGAAATGGCCTATAAATTTCCATTATAACATATTTACCAGAATGCCATTGTATTAATTTAACAAACAACAATGCATCCATTAATTCTGAGAAATTCATGCAAAACTAATAATACCATTTTATAGTAGTAGAATAAATTCCAAAGTTTTCAGAGGTAAATATCCATTATTTCAAGAATTGATAAAATAAGGGTAAAATGGGCAATTTAAGATATCTACTCCAAACGTTCTTCAAAACAGAGGAATCATATTTTTACTAAGTCAAATGTGACATCATCTATGCCTTGGCAAACGTTTAGGATTTGTACTTGAGGAAAACCTATTTTCCAATTTTATTTCCCAAAGTAGCTATATTTAAAATAAATTCCAATAAATGGAATTTTGAGTCCAAAATTCCATAATTAATTTGAGGGATGAAGTTTACCCTAATGAACCACTGAAAATAATTCCAAGACCTTTGCATGTCACCATTGGGCTAAATACACCATATTTGCATTTTTGCTAATTGCACACCAAGGCATAACATAAGCTAACACATGCAAGTGGATTCTCCAACATGCAGTGAACCCAAGGTGCTGAAAATTTTATCATGCACCAAGGATGTCCCCACTGACCTACCACCAAAATTTGGGACCATGGGGAGGTGTAGAACTCCTTATATTTCATTTATTTGTATTTTGATATTTTGACAAAATTATAGGAAAATGTTCTCTAAAAATTTCTAATTTTGGCAGGGGCTAAGTATGCCCTAATCATGCATGTGCCCAAACTTTGGGGCCATGGTGACTAATAGTTTGACCTAGGCATCCAATTTAATTTCTGCCCTACTCTAGGACCAGTCCTAGGAGAAATGTCCTACAGGACTGTACACTACACCAAATAACATGTTTAGGGTGGCAAATTAAAGGTACGACCCTCAGATACCATTTTCATTAAGAGACTAAGTTCTGGAAATGCCTCTAAGAGGGCTACATTTAACATGCAAGGTGGCTGAAAAGTGTGATAGATATTTCACTATTCATTAAAACCATAACAAAATAATTTGATTTTGTTTTTTTTAAATAATCAGCCGCACGAATCTTAAAGCACATTTTAACGGCATCCGTTTATCTCCTACCTCCAGCCAACGGCAGGGATTGAATCTGGCTGGAGCATCTTTGCTGGCTGTTTCCGGCCAGCTGAGGCGGCGCCACCCCCGGCCAACGGCGCCATCACCCTCACGGTGGTGGTGGCTATCGTTTCCCGGTGATGGGGCGGCGGGAGACGGCGGCGACAGCGATCCCGAGTGGTTTAGAAAGCTTGGAAAATTCTCTGATTTCTCCCATGGCATCGGGCTCAATGGAGCCCGATATCTCCCCTAGTTGATCTAGGATTCTAGTACGGGTAGAGGTGAAGTGAAACGGACCTGAGTGGCGGCGCGGCGGTGAGTTTGACGGCGGGTGGCCATTCCCAACCTTGCTCCGGCGAGATTTCTTGGATTCATGGTTCCTGCACCCTTTCCTTCGATCCAGTAGTCGATTTCTACTCGCCTGAGCTCATTGAAGCTAATGGAGGGGGTGAATTGGGCTGAGGTGGGCTATATGTGGAGTTAACTCCAAAGTTAGCTCGGTTTTGAGCTTTGGAGGCTTCACCTAGCTGCCAAGTGGCTCACATCCCTGGTTTTCTGCTGGAAATGAAGAGGGGAGGTCGACCACCTGGTTTTGGGCAGCCAAAACCAACTGATGGGGTGGCCATGTGGCCACCATTTCCTTCATTTCCCTTTCTCTCTCCTCTTCTCCTAAAAATCCCAATTTTACCCCCTTGCATGTATTCTCTCTCCTGATTTAGAGGGGTAGGACTGGTCTTGTTCACTTGGGCTGACTATGGGCCAATATTGGTAGGCTTGGTCCAAGGGGAAATGGCTTGGCCTTCATTTCACTCCTTTAGGTCAATTTGTTGACTTGTTGACTTGGGGAGTTGACTTGGTCAACCATTGTGGGTGGACTGACCCTACTTGGTGGAAATGGGTCTAGTGGCACCACCCAACTTGGTTTGGGTCAAGGGGGTGCCCCACTTAGGTTAATTAGGCCTATGAGTGTGGGTTTGACCAAATTAATCCCAAGGTTGACTTTGGTCAATTGGGGTCAAAATGTTGACCCAGTGACATACCCTAGGGTCCACTTAGATTGTCTTTAGGGTTAGGGCAATGTGGTGGGGTCATGGTGTGGCTAGGGTCCCCACTCAGGCTAGTTTGACCTAGTTTGACTATGGTCTTATAGTGGGCCCCACATGGCTACCACCCACTACCTAGGGCCAAACATAGTTGGTCTTCCTTAAATCTCACCCATGCCTAACCCAATCTAAGTTGAGGGGTCCAAGAGTAACATGGGATGTTACAAATTCCAATAAACAAGAAAATAATTTCGTCCCCGAAATTTAAGTTCGGGTCTACGGGGTTCCATTTGCAAGAATCATCATGAAATTTTAAAGACATAACTTAAGAGTACCTGATGCGAATAGCTCCGGGTGTTGCTCCAGCATCAGATCCCTCGGCTCCCAAGTGTGCTCTTCCCGTCCATGGTTGGACCACAGCACCTTCACAAGAGGGACCTTCTTCTTCCGCAACACTCGGATGGCTGTATCGTCAATCCGGATCGGCTCCAATCTCACTGATCTGTCAGGCTCTACTGGTCCGGCTGTAGTAGTAATGTGCTGCTCCGGCCGAAGGAGAGCTCTTCGCAAGGAAGAGACATGGAAGACGTCATGTAATGCACCCAACTCCGGTGGCAGCTGCAGTCGGTAAGCCAAGGGGCCGATCCGCTCCAGGATCAGGTATGGCCCCATGTATCGTGGATTGAGCTTCTTGTGTCTCCGCACCCGAGAGACACCGTGTACTGGACGTATCTTCAAGAATACCCTGTCTCCAACCTGGAACTCCACCTTCCGGTGCCGAGCATCATAATACTTTGCCTGCCTGCTCTGGGCCTCCAGTAGCCGATCCCTGATCAATCGAATCTGAGCCTCAGTATCCTCTATATAATCAGATCCAAGAGCCCTGGTATCCACATCCTGAACCCATGATAGCGGTGTCCGGCATCTCCTCCCATAAAGCGCCTCGTATGGAGCCATCCTGATGCTAGCCTGGTGGCTGTTATTATACGAGAAATCGATCAATGGCAGCAACCTCTCCCAAGGCTTCCCCGTATCCAATATGCATAGTCTGAGCAGGTCCTCCATGGTCCGGATGGTCCGCTCGGTCTGTCCGTCGGTCTGCGGATGGAAGGCGGTACTAAAAGTAAGCCGAGATCCCAAGTAAGCATGCACGGCCCTCCACTCGCTCGAAGTGAACCGACCATCACGGTCCGAAACAATCGTCCTGGGGACGCCATGATATCTGATGTACTGCTCCACAAATAATCTCACCAGAACTGCAACTGGGGCATCCTTCCGAACTGGAATAAACCGCGCTACCTTGGTCAATCTATCCACCATAACCCATATAGAATCATGCCCAGAGTGGGAGCGAGGCAATCCGTGTACAAAGTCCATAGCAATGTCCTCGAACTTCCACTCTGGAACTGGCAGTGGCTGTAGTAAACCTCCCGGGCTCTTGCATTCTGCCTTCACACGCTGGCAGGTCTCGCAATGGGTCACAAAATCCGTGATCTCCCTCTTCATCCCGGGCCAATACATAGACCTCCGCAAATCTGCCCACATCTTGGTGATGTCGGGGTGCACTGAATATCTCGAGCAATGTGCCTCTCGGAGTATGTTATCCCGGATACTGCCCCCTGCTGGTATGTAGATGCGCCCCCGGAACCGAAGAAGATCATCATGTAGCATGTAGTCCTCGACTTTGCCCCTCTCTAAGGCACTGAAAATCGGCTGTAACGCAGCATCTAGCCTCTGATGTGCTCGGATGCGCTCCTATATATCATCGCCGCTGATCACTGAGCTCAAATACTCTCTATATACAACTGGCTCGGTCTCGGACACCATGGTAATGTGCATGTCCTCCATCATCTGTAGCAGCTCTATAGACATCAATCGGGGCTCCGGTCCAGAAGTGCCGGCCCTCCTGCTCAAGGCATCCGCAACCGTGTTCGCTTTTCCCGGGTGATAGTGTATCTTGTAATCATAATCACAGAGGAACTCCAGCCACCTCCTCTGTCTCAGGTTTAGGTCCTTCTGCGTATCGATATACTTGAGATTCTTGTGATCTGAAAAGATGTCACAATGAATCCCATATAAGTAATGCCTCCATATCTTTAGGGCGAAAACCACAGCCCCGAGCTCTAGGTCATGTACTGGATAGTTATGCTCATGCTTCTTCAACTGTCTCGAAGCATAAGCAATAACGTGTCCATGCTGCATCAGGACTGCACCCATCCCCTGATAAGAGGCGTCCGTGTAGATCTGGAATCCTTCGCTCCCGGATGGAAGCGTAAGGATGGGGGATGAGATGAGTCGGTCCTTCAGCTCCTGAAAAGCCGTCTCACACCGCTCTGACCAAACAAAATCTGTGTCCTTCTTCGTCAAGGACGTGAGGGGAGTGCTATCCTCGAGAACCCCTCCACGAACTTGCGGTAATAGCCTGCTAGTCCCAAGAAACTGCGGATGTCAGATGCGGTCTTCGGCCGTGGCCAATCCCTCACTGTCTCTATCTTGGCTGGGTCCACTGCTAACCCAGCCCCACTGATCGTGTGCCCCAGGAAAGCCACCTCCTGCAACCAGAACTGGCACTTTGAAAATTTTGCGTACATCTGGGTCTCCCTCAGCCTCTGCAAGACCTTTGCCAAGTGCTCTGTATGCTCCTCCTGAGTCCGAGAATATATAAGGATGTCGTCGATGAATACAATCACGAAGCGGTCTAAGAAAGGCTCGAAAACACGGTTCATTAGACTCATGAATGCAGCAGGAGCATTCATGAGCCCAAAAGGCATCACCGTGAACTCGTATAATCCATAGCACGAACTGAATGCCGTCTTCGGTATGTCCTCTTCCCTGATACGGAGCTGATAGTAGCCGGATCGCAAATCTAACTTGGAGAACCAGAAGGCTCCCTGTAGCTGGTCAAATAACTCATCTATCCGAGGCAGAGGATAGGTGTTGCGGACCGTCAACCGGTTCAGCTCCCGGTAATCTATACATAATCGCAGTGATCCGTCCTTATTCTTCACAAAGAGAACTAGCGCTCCCCATGGCGATGAACTAGGCCGCACAAATCCTGACTCGACTAGCTCCTGTAGTTGAGTCCTGAACTCTGCTAACTCCCTGGGAGCCATCCTGTAGGGTGCCCGGGACACCGGCCTCGCTCCCGGTACTAGCTGAATCCTGAAATCCAAGTCTCTAGCAGGTGGTAGCCCGGGCAATTTCTCCGGGAATACGTCGGAGAAATCCCAGACCACCGGAATATCTGAGATAGTCGCTCCTGTTCCCACCATCTCGAAGCAGACAAGATAAACTTCTTCACCCTGCTCATGGGCCTTCACAGCCTGTACAGATGATAATAGTAGGTGGCAGATAGGCTGGATACCTTCAACGATAGCATGAGAGTCGCCATGTCTTAGCGTGATCCTCCTGGACGGACAATCTATCTGGGCATGGTTCCGATGCAACCAGGCCATGCCCAAGATCAAGTCAAAGTCCTGCAGCTTCAGAATAGTTGCCGGCGCCTCAAATGCCTTGCCGCCAATCTCGGCCTCCATATCACAATGTGCAGTGGTCCGCAGCTCCGACCCATCGGGTAGACGCACCCTCATCTCTAGTCCAGGGAACCTCTCCACGCCTTCGAGTCCGTCAATGAAGGCCTCTGATACGAACGAGTGCGAAGCACCCGTGTCGAAGAGAGTATGAGCGGGCTTGCCGCTGATCATAACTATGCCTGAGGTTTGTTTTTTGAAAGTTAATTGTTATCCTATAGTTCCATGTACTATATATATAATTGAAAACTCAAGGAAATCAATAATTAACTTCAAGTACCTGTGATAACCTCCTCGGGATTCCTCGGCTTTGTGAGGTCCAAGGCGTATATCTGCTCCTGCTCGCGTCTCCTGCCGTGATATCCCCGACCTCGGCCTCGTCCTCGGCCTCGTCCTCGGCCCTGCTATACTGGGGCCACTGGAGGTGGAGGAGGAGGAGGGGGATGGAATCGGTGCGGGCACTCCGACCTGATGTGCTCGGGCTGGCGGCATCCGTAACAAACCACTTGTCGGTGGCCTCGGTCATCCTGTCTCCTCGGATCATGCATCTGTAGAGGTGGGGGAGCCAATGTTGGAGGAGGCCCCTGCTCCTGCCTAAAGTTGGGACGACGACGTCCCCCACCCTTCCTGTATCCGATGGTCCTGCCTCTCTGAGAGCCCCTACTGCTCTCACCTGATGTCGACCCATCAAATGGTCTCTTCCCTCCGGCTCGCACCATCAGCTGGTCAGCCTCCAGCTTCTTCGCCATCTTGATGATCTGCCTAGATGTGCCATGAGAAATGAATAGCAAGGCCTGCCTCAAATCGTCTCTGAGGCCCCGGTAGAACCTCTTCGCATACCTCCTATCGTCGGTGTCCTGAATCCCCGCGAACCTGGCCAAGTGGGAGAACTCTCTCTGGTACTCTATCACTGATCTAGTCCCCTGCTTGAGGTTCAAAAACCTCTCCTCCAAAGCATCTCTGTCCGTAGCAGAGACGAAGTGCTCCAGAAACACATCGCCAAACTCCTCCCAAGATATCTCTGACAGCTCAAAGTCCGCATAAGTAGACTCCCGGACTGATTTCCACCATCTCTTTGCATGAGCCTCCAGCACAGAGGTGGCTAGAGGTACTGCCTGGCCGACTGGGCAGCTGATGCCCGCTAAGATCTCGTGTATGGCCTCCAGCCATTCTTCCGTCTTCACCGCATCCTCTGTCCCACGGTATGTCGGTGTGGACAGGCTCTTGAATGCACTCAGCCAGCTCGACCCCGGATTTGGCTGTGGAGCTGGGACTTGCTGGGCTCTGAAGGCATCCAGAATCGCCGTCAAGGTCTGCCCCATCTCCGTATGTAGGAATGGAGTGACAGCTGGAGGGGGAGGAGCCACATTTTGCGGCGCGGCGACCTGTGGAGGTTGCATAAAGGTAAGGTTAAAACAAAACTGGCCTAACTCATTGTACTGTGTGGACCATTTATGTGACTTTACACATGGGCACACCACTGCTTCCGCTGTATAGTTTGTCCGCAAACTAATGCTCGGGCGGGGGTGGTCCCATGTTGTGCACTTCTTTCTCATATGATCGTTGTTCAAGTGATACCAGTTTGTAAGACCCCCCCTCCCCCTTACCAAGGAGGGCTACCAGATCTTATGCCCAGAACCGCCGTCTTACGGTGGCACTAACTCACGGGTTAGTCGACACCACAATACGCCGATTCTGCCGGCTAGTACGATCATTAATCTGTAGGCCAATATGAGAAGAAAGAAGTAAACTGTATATGTAAAACTATCAGTCCACAAGTCACATAGTACAATCATGTAAAAGAAATGAATAGTACATCACAATAGTCCACAATAGAGTACAAATGAAAGAGTAAAAAGGGCTTATGCCCAGTACATCAAATCTCTCTCTCACAAAATCATAAATTCGGAAGCTATGCTAGAACATCAGATCTCGTCCCACCTGAGGACGCACAGTAGTGGTAGTAGCCTGCTGAAGCGGTATCTGCTCCTCATGTCCTGCCTCCTCGACGTGCTGGTGCTCCATCTCCACGGCTCCTAAAATAGTTGGCCACCGACCATTAGTCAAAAAGACTAAGTCGTTTCCTCCGCACCTCGCCCCGCAGCTCCTAGGCACGAGCGGGAGGACGAAGCGGAGGACAATAAGGGTAGCAAAGTGGAAGCAGGTGACAATATCTAACTAGAGTTGTAATAAGTAATGTAATTCTACTCTAGCAGTTCTAAGTACGGTACAAGTAATAAGTAAGAGCGGTGCAGTAAAGGAAAGTAAAGAACAGTAATATGAACAAATAAATAAACTAAACTACCACTATGCTATCATCACAAACGTACCCTAACTTATATAAATGCCCATACAAATATATAAGTTAGGATTTCCAGGAAATTTAACTTATCATATAAAAGAGCCCATACTAATTTATATGATAAGGATCTATGAAGCGTATGACCTAATATGAATGAATGATATGATGCAATTTTATGCGCAGACAAGTGCAACTCACACACAACGACTCTGTGATCACAGACCTTTAGTTCCCACTTTTTGAGAGCTAGCATCACTCTCGGGTACCACCGCTGTGGCTACGGCAGCAGCGGAGCGGGCGTCTCCGCTTCTAGACCGGTATGCACACTACCAAGCCTTAGACCCCTCTCATACGCCTCTGTACACGTCCAAGGTGCACTCTAGAGTCTCGTGTACGTACTTTGCTGACAAACCCGTCAGTCTTGTTGGGTCAGATGTGCGTCATCGGGGATCGTCCTCCAGACCGCAGTGTAAAACAACCCACTGGCCCCTCTAACTCTCACAACCGCCTGGTGCACCGTACTGCCATCGGTGTGACGAACGGCCAGTACCGCATGCCCCGCCACGATATTTATGCACATGCAAGTAATTCATACCGAGCCTCCCGCTCCCAGGACCAAAACTCATCCTGAATCCCTCAAACCCAAACCCGGGTGAGAACGCACATTAGTGCCTTTATGCCAACTCCCTCAAACCCCAAACGGGTGAGATCGCACATATCATGAATCTCTCCAACCCCCACACGGGCGAGAAGGTACAACAATGTCCTAACCTATTAAACTACTCTTGTCTACGGTTTATTATACTTAGAGATTTAAGGTTAATCCCAGGACTGCCCCCGGTATTCCCTGTGAAGGGCTCTCAAGGGGCACTAGGAACTGTGTTGGGATTACGCCCAGCGTTCCCTTTCGCAAGGATATTTATTTTAGTTGATGGCTACCCATGTATCTCCCCAGCTCTCCTTATTGCTTTAGTACAACCCTAGTGACTTAAGGTGTTACCGGGAAGCCGACAGTCTTACGCCGACCCCCACTCCAGTTGCTAACTAAGACTTGTACTTTTGATCCCTCCCTAAGACAACTCTACCCACCAGGGTTACTCATGTTGAACTCTCTTACTTCTGCCGATAATCAATCCCCTGGTAACCCCTAAGGCAAGACCTATTTGTGTTATATGCAGACCATGTCCTTTGGTTACCCTAAAAATGTGATCTTCCAATCCTTAAGGCATCTTGCCTCTAAATATTTATCCTAGGGTGGTATAGACTAGGGGAACTACCCTATAAATTCTCATAATTTTTCTCGGCCAATTAGTCCTCTAATTAAATCTTTTAATTTAAACACTAGGTCATTTACACATGAAGTAGTATGATTAAGTATCCACTGACCTAGGAAATTTTTCCTGAGATGTATATTGATAAAATATTGCTGCCTACAGAGTTTCATAATTTTCCTTAAATTATTTATTCTCATTTCCTATTTAATAGCAATTCCACACAAATTCCATTTTCCAAATGAAGTATAGGTATTATGTACTCAAAAATTCCAGGAAAATTACAGAACTTTTAGGACACTAATTTATGACTATTGGCAGAATATCATCAACATTTACTGTGAAATGGACTATAAATTTCCATTATAACATATTTACCAGAATGTCATTGTATTAATTTAACAAACAACAATGCATCCATTAATTCTGAGAAATTCATGCAAAACTAATAATACCATTTTATAGCAGTAGAATAAATTCCAAATATGTCAGAGGTAAATATCCATTATTTCAAGAATTGATAAAATAAGGGTAAAATGGGCAATTTAAGATATCTACTCCAAACGTTCTTCAAAACAGAGGAATCATATTTTTCCTAAGTCAAATGTGACATCATCTATGCCTTGGCAAAATTTTAGGATTTTTACTTGAGGAAAACCTATTTTCCAATTTTATTTCCCAAAGTAGCTATATTTAAAATAAATTCCAATAAATGGAATTTTGAGTCCAAAATTCCATAATTAATTTGAGGGATGAAGTTTACCCTAATGAACCACTGAAAATAATTCCAAGACCTTTGCATGTCACCATTGGGCTAAATACACCATATTTGCATTTTTGCTAATTGCACACCAAGGCATAACATAAGCTAACACATGCAAGTAGATTCTCCAACATGCAGTGAACCCAAGGTGCTGAAAATTTTATCATGCACCAAGGATGTCCCCACTGACCTACCACCAAAATTTGGGACCATGGGGAGGTGTAGAACGCCTTATATTTCATTTATTTGTATTTTGATATTTTGACAAACACTATAGGAAAATGTTCTCTAAAAATTCCTAACTTTTGGCAGGGGCTAAGTATGCCCTAATCATGCATGTGCCCAAAATATGGGGCCATGGTGACTAATAGTTTGACCTAGGCATCCAATTTAATTTCTGCCCTACTCTAGGACCAGTCCTTGGAGAAATGTCCTACAGGACTGTACACTACACCAAATCACATGTTTAGGGTGGCAAATTAAAGGTAAGACCCTCAGCTACCATTTTCATTAAGATACTAAGTTCTAGAAATGCCTCTAAGAGGCCTAACTTTAACATGCAAGGTGGCTGAAAAAGTGTGACAGATATTTCACTATTCATTAAAACCATAACAAAATAATTTGATTTTGTTTTTTTTTAAATAATCAGCCGCACGAATCTTAAAGCACATTTTAACGGCATCCGTTTATCTCCTACCTCCAGCCAATGGCAGGGATTGAATCTGGCTGGAGCATCTTTGCTGGCTGTTTCCGGCCAGCTGAGGCGGCGCCACCCCCGGCCAACGGCGCCATCACCCTCACGGTGGTGGTGGCTATCGTTTCCCGGTGATGGGGCTGCGGGAGACGGCGGTGACAGCGATCCCGATTGGTTTAGAAAGCTTGGAAAATTCTCTCATTTCTCCCATGGCATCGGGCTCAATGGAGCCCGATATCTCCCCTAGTTGATCTAGGATTCTAGTACGGGTAGAGGTGAAGTGAAACGGACCTGAGTGGCGGCGCGGCGGTGAGTTTGACGGCGGGTGGCCATTCCCGACCTTGCTCCGGCGAGATTTCTTGGATTCATGGTTCCTGCACCGTTTCCTTCGATCCAGTAGTCGATTTCTACTCGCCTGAGCTCACTGAAGCTAATGGAGGGGGTGAATTGGGCTGAGGTGGGCTATATGTGGAGTTAACTCCAAAGTTAGCTCGGTTTTGAGCTTTGGAGGCTTCACCCAGCTGCCAAGTGGCTCACATACCTGGTTTTCTGCTGGAAATGAAGAGGGGAGGTCGGCCACCTGGTTTTGGGCAGCCAAAACCAACTGATGGGTGGCCATGTGGCCACCATTTCCTTCATTTCCCTTTCTCTCTCCTCTTCTCCTAAAAATCCCAATTTTACCCCCTTGCATGTATTCTCTCTCCTGATTTAGAGGGGTAGGACTGGTCTTGTTCACTTGGGCTGACTATGGGCCAATTTTGGTGGGCTTGGTCCAAGGGGAAATGGCTTGGCCTTCATTTCACTCCTTTAGGTCAATTTGTTGACTTGTTGACTTGGGGAGTTGACTTGGTCAACCATGGTGGGTGGACTGACCCTACTTGGTGGAAATGGGTCTAGTGGCACCACCCAACATGGTTTGGGTCAAGGGGGTGCCCCACTTAGGTTAATTAGGCCTATGAGTGTGGGTTTGACCAAATTAAGCCCAAGGTTGACTTTGGTCAATTGGGGTCAAAATGTTGACCCAGTGACATACCCTAGGGTCCACTTAGATTGTCTTTAGGGTTAGGGCAATGTGGCGGGGTCATGGTGTGGCTAGGGTCCCCACTCAGGCTAGTTTGACCTAGTTTGACTATGGTCTTATAGTGGGCCCCACATGGCTACCACCCAATACCTAGGGCCAAACATAGTTGGTCTTCCTTAAATCTCACCCATGCCTAACCCAATCTAAGTTGAGGGGTCCAAGAGTAACATGGGATGTTACAGATCGGGCTTCCTATGCAAGGGAAAAGAGGACTTCACATGTCCAAGTTGAGAATCGTTACCCTGACACTTCTCTTTGGCGCCATTAAGATCTATAAGGATGAAAAGCATCGCAACGCCTTCGCCTCCGTTGATCCGAACTCGACTTTTGATTTGGGGCTCCGAAGCTCCACCGTAGGCCGGATCTCCCCTCCTTCTTCTTCCTTGCTCTCCCCTCTCTCTAAGACCTTAGAAAGAGAAAGCTTGGAGGAAATGAGAGTTTCTAAACCCTATCCCCGGATTAAACCCTGCCAAGATCGGCCAGGACATTTGGATCCCAAAGGAAGGAAATGGACGACCACGATTCATACTTATAATCTAAAACCTAGGCTGAACACAGCTTGTGACACGCCCGTGTCCAAGGCCATGCGCCTCATTTGACGCCGAAACAGTGGAATCCCGAAAAGAACACGGGTTCTCGACACGTCCGTGTCAGGCTTGACATGCCCGTGTCATCCAGTACATGCTCGTGTTTCTGGGCGTATCCCTCCATCGATACAGGACCAACACCAACCTGAGGAGAATACGGGTATTCGACATGCCCGTGTCATAATTGACACGCCCGTATCAAACCCGAATACGTCTGGGCTCCAGCCCGTGTTTCTCCCCCGACACAACTCGACTAACTACCCGAGTAGGACACGGCCAGGGACACGCCCGTGTCTCAGGCTATGTTCGTTGTTCGACGATCGTCGACAGCACTTTCGTCGACCACACGACCATCGTCGAACCCGAGCATGACATGGCCCTGGGACACGCGTGTCCCAGGTCGTGTGACCTCTACCAAGTCCCAAACTTGGCACAAAATGCTACAAGTCACTCTTTTGAGTTTCAGGGCGTTACAGGTGAAGCCCAACCCACCGCTTCTATTTGCCACTATAGAGGTATCCTAGGGGGTTAGGCTCTAGAAAGGGGGAACAAAAGGTCTGTGTGCACAGAGTAGGGTGTGTGTGTTGCACTTGCATGTTCTTATCATATCATACTTGCATGTTGTAACACCCCCAGATCTCAATTTGGGTTAAGGTTGTGTGACACGGCCTGGGACACGGGCATGTCCTAGGGCGTGTCGTGCTCGGGTCAACGAACTGCGCTCGACGATCGTCGAGTGGAAAGCCAAGGGAGTACATGGTCTGTGACACGGGCATGTCACAGGGCGTGTCCTTTGCGGGTTTTAGTGAGGAGTGCGTGTGCTGGTGGACACGGGTGTGTCCTAGAGGACACGGCCTGGGACACGGGAATGTCCCATGGCTGTATCCCGCTCGGGTGAAGTGGAGATTGTGTTGTGTGAAGTACATGGCTACTGGACACAGGCGTGTCGTGCATGACATGAGAGTGTAGTGTGTGAGACAGGCGTGTCACACGGCCATGTACTATTTAGATTTGAGTCGGTTGCCTGCCTCTTAAGTGACACGGCCTGTGACTCGGGCGTGCCACAAGGCGTGTCAGGCAGTGTTCAGTCTATTTTGGGAAAATCAGAGCCGCTCGTTTCCCTATTCTGGATCCAAATGTCCAGGCTTCTTCCCTGTGGATAAAAGGCCGAGAATGAGGGCTTAGTCCTTCATTTTCTATTCTTCTTCTTCTTCTTATTCTCAAAGAGAGAGAAAGAGATAGAGGCCAAGGGAAGGAAAGGAGGAAGGAGAAAGCCAGCTGATGGAGGAGCTGCAGAGTGTGGAAGCAAGATCCAAGCTTGGATTCGTGAAGGCAAAGCCGAGGCGGTGATTTCCATCCGGCTAGTTCATGGCTCCAAAGCGATCTTCAAGGGCAATGATCTCCTTCTTGGACATCAAAGTCCTTTCTTTATGCATATGCATGGAATCCTCCACCAAGAGGTGGATATCGTAAGCGATTCCCTTGGTTGAGTCTGCATCTAGAGCCGAAAATGTGGAGTACGACATAGGCATATTGTGTGGAGCCCATCTTGATGGGTAATATGGATTGGTGATGATTATGGGAGAACCGGAGAAGACTCCGTGGATTTGATGATCTGTAATGTTTATGCTTTGTTGGATGGATGTGTGGATGTATGCATGTTGCTTATGGATGTACGGATGCTTTGAGTAAGTTCCTGGTTGTGATGAGAGGTCAATTGGTAGCATGCCTAGGGAGCTGAGTTAAACCCGACTTGCTACACCACTAGGGTGGGTTGATCAGGATAGATGAGGGGTCGATTGGTGGCAATGCCTGGGGAGCTGAGTTAAACCTAGCTTGCTACACCACATGGGTGGGTCGATCAGAAATAGGTGAGGGGTCGATTTGTGGTAATGCCTGGGGAGCATCGATAAACCCGAGTTGCTACACCACTAGGGTGGGTCGATCAGCTCTGGTTATGGTTATGGATGCTGTGAGGTTAGTACCTCTGAGTGGTATGGACGGGATGTCGCCATCCTGCGGGATTGGTGGACTAGGATTGAACCACCCAACCAACAAGTTAAAAACCTCTGATCGGTGGTGGATGACTGGAATATCCGGTACACCAATAAGGTGCCCTGAGTGCACGGAGCGTCTGGTGGATACCGACATTTGTGATATGGTTGTGATTGGTAGATTGATAAACATTATTGTGGCAATGCATACAGGGAAGGAACCACTACCCCGGGTAAGGGGTAGGGTCATTATAATTAGTCAGCTAATACTGACCGTTATTTTGTTTGCCGATCTTGGGTGGATGGCTACTTGTAGGTGCTGATGATTGAACTGATTTGAGCGGATTGACGGATTGCTGCTAAACGCCCTTGAAGGCCGTACGAAGCGTGGTTTGATTGCTGAGTTCATCTAACATAAAATGTCGCGCTAGAATGTTTGAGTTAGGATACGAGTAGATTTTGATTTCCACACTTAATTCCGCCGCTTGTCTGTGAAATATGGCATGGGGCCCCAGCCGGACCCACCGTTATATTCCATGCGATGAGTGGGGGTGTTACACATGTCATAGTTTGCTCAATGCATATTACCCTTGACACATATTGTATAAATTGGTATGGGACTCTTTTTATAATAGGTCTTGCAAAACGACCCCTTGCTCTAAAAGTTTGTATGGGCATTCCTATAGGTAACGGTTACTTATTTCTTAGTTTACTCTTCATACACTTACTGCTCTAGTCTACTTGTTTGCATTACTGCTTACCTACTATTTGCTTACTTATACTTGTTGTGATTTTGTGCTCATTATTAGACTAGTTCCGCCGTCACATGCTTACTTTTGTTACACTCCACCTTAAATACCTTCCCTTTCCTTCTCCCCGCTCGGTGCGTAGGAGCCACGGAGGAGGGGTGTGGGATGATAGGACTTAGTCTTTTAGACTAACGGTCGTTGACCAAATCATTTTAGGGGATCATTGAGCGAACCTGGAGATGCAGCCCCAGAGGTCGGTATGCTTGGCAATCTCAACGGCCGAGTCAGAATACATTTCTGCTGGTAGTTATTATGCACAATTACTCTGCATCAAGAATCAACTTGAAGATTATAACTTGAAGGTCAAGGATATCTATGTTAATACTATGGACAAGAATCCACCAAAAGGTTTAAGACCTTTGTCCTAACCACCTCTACAACTCCCTTACCTTTATCAGAGATAAATTTGATTGGGGTTGTTAATACTATGGGTTGGCTGGATGAAGCACCCAAGCCCAGTGTACTATTGAATCTTGAGTTCACTGTACTTGTGATGTCCATTAGTTTGATGCTTCTCCCATTGATGGATTCTTCAAACTTTTTGGCCTCTGATAGCTCACTTTTCAGTGAAGCTATCTGCTCCCTATACAATTCCAACTCCTCAGAGAGTTTGAGGTTTTCTGATTTTAAAGTGCTGTGTTCAGATAGCTGATTTCTGAGAGAAATGATTTCCTTCTCAGATTTTAATAAATCAAAATACAGTGCGTTAAACTCACACTTGAAGTCCTCAGAATTAAAATCAAAAGAATTTATTACCTGGTCCTCTTTAGATTGAGTCTCTGATTCTGAATCTGACTCTTCTGCATCATGAATTTTGTTGTGAGGCATTGATAGCCATAATGCAAAATTCTTTCTCATCAGCATCATCTTCATCATCACTAGATTTGGATAAAGCTTTAGATTCTTCTTCTGTCTCACTCCAAGTTTCAGCAACAAACCCCTTCCTTGTATTTTTGATCTTGCTGGAGGAGGGTTTGTCATTGTTATTTTTCTTGAAGTCCTTTTCTTTTCTCCTTTCTTTCATATCTTTCTTGTCCTTATTCTGATTTTCTGGACAGTCAGGCACAATGTGGCCTGGTTTCCTGCATCCAAAACAAATAATCTCTTTGTTATTTTATTTGTCATACCTTGGCTTCTCATGCCCTCTGTATGATCTTTTCCTGAAATCCTTCCTGGCCATTTTATAAAACCTTCTGGCCAGTAAGCTTAGCAGCTCTTCATTGTATGTGACCTTGTCTTCAGGCTGATCTTCAATAGCTTTGAATGCTATTGATTTCTCTTTTCTGGCTGCTGGTGAAGCAGCCTTCTGCTCTTCTTCTCTATTCTTGATGAGCAGCTCATAAGACTTGAGCTTGCCCAAGAGAGCTTCAGTTGTGATCTCATTTAGGCTTCTGGCATCCTTTATTGGCCAGATCCTTGAGTCCCAAGTGCTTGGGAAGCACATTAGGATTTTATCATTGAGCTCAGTCAATGAGATCTCTTTGTCCAATGTTTTCAGCTCATTGACTATGAGACTGAGTCTATTATACATATCTGCTACTGACTCAGCTTCTCCTTTCTTGAAGTTCTCATATTGGGTTATGAGATGAGATCTTCTATCTTTTCTCTCATCAGCAGATCCTGAGACTATTCAGATAACTTATCCTAGATGTCCTTTGCTGAGTTGCATTCAACTACTTTTTAAAATATTTCATCAGACATAGTCTGGGCTAAAATATTCATTGCCTTAGCATCTGCCACTTTCCATTTCTTGATTTCTGCATTTGTTCCTGAAGGAGGTGGAACAACACTTGTACTTGTATTTTCTGGTGGTCTTGGACACACTGTCAAAATAGAATTAAAAATATCTTCATCAATAGAGTTCATGTACAATCTTATCCTTGCCTTCCAAAGTGCAAACTTAGATAGATTGCACACTGGAGGTCTGGTGCTAGCATAATCTTTGCTCTGTGCCATGGATTTATATAAGGATAAATATAATACGAATAATAAAAATAAAAACCCTCTATGAAAGATTGATCTTATCAGGGATCTTTTGGTTCAGGTGTTAGCCTGTGCAACCACTAAGGTGTGGTATTTTAATCAACCTCCCTCTGATATCAATTGAAAGTGGAGGATAAGATCTATCTTAACTTTAGAGGGGGGGTGAATAGAGTTTATTAAAAATAATTTTCAAGTTAAAAACTATTTGCAGTGGAAGACTTAATTTAAATAATATGTGTATAGTGCTGTAGAAAATACAAATATAAAAGCAAGAGATAAAACAACACATCACACAGCAAAACACAAAGAAGCAACAAGAGGACACAAGGAGCTATAGTGGTCCCCAATCAATCTAGGTACATCCACTCTTCTACCACCCTAGGTAGGAATCCACTGCAGGATGAGTTGATCAGGTGTCCTGGGCACCAATGAGCTTTTGATAAGGTGCTCAAAAACCAAACTAGATTGAGATCGTTACCCTTGAAGATCGCTTCGGTGCCATGAAGTAGCCGGATGGAAATCACCGCCTCGGTTTAGCCTTCACGAATACGCTCTCGGATCTTCGCTCCGCACTCCGCAGCTCCTCCAGCAGCTGGTTTTCTCTTCCTCCTTCCTTCCCTTGCACTCCCTTCTTCTTGCTCTCTCTTGAAATGAGAAGAAGAAGAAGATAATGAAGAGGAAGGGTTTAAATCCCCTTTTCCCCGGCCTTAACAACACCTGGAGACAGCCTATCCATTGAATCCAGAAAGAGGGAATCAAGCAGCTCAGAATCGTCCAGAAAAACATGAACACGGCCTGACACGCCCTGTGACACGCCCGTGTCACAGGCCGTGTCACCTAAGAGGCAGGAAACCGACTTACAACCAACCAGAACACGGCCGTGGGACACGCTCGTGTCACGGCCGTGTCCCCTGACACGCCCTCAGACACGCCCGTGTCTGAGGCCGTGTTCAGCAGGCTGCACAACCTCAAAATCACCCAAGACTCACACTGCACTGGGACACGCCCGTGTTCCAGGCCGTGTGCACCTGGACACACCCGTGTCCCGTAAACACGCCCTGGCTCAAAACGTCGAGCTGAGTTCGTCGACCAATTGACACGCCTTGTGACACGCCCGTGTCACAGGCCATGTCCTCACTCGACACTCGACACTCGATGATCGACGAGCAAAATTCGTCGACCACACGACTCGACACAACCCAGGCATGACATGCCTTGGGACATGCCCGTGTCCCAGGCCGTGTCACCCATGCCTGAACCCAAATTGGCCCAACTTAATTTTAGGGTGTTATAATCCTCCCCTCCTTCAAATAATTTCGTCCTCCAAATTTGGCTCACGCCAATAGGTCATAACATCACAAAATCTTACACCCACCACGTCCGCGGACGCAAAAAGGCGAGCCGGGTTTGAGCTCAGAGGCCGCAGCAACAAATCTCCCCCACTTAAGGAATTTCGTCCCGAAATTAAGTAAAGGTACACAAATCTAAATAATACCTGAGTGGAATAACTCGAGGTATTCCTCCAACATAGCTTGCTCTCGCTCCCAAGAAAGCTCCTCACGTCCGCAATTATCCCATCGGACTTTGACCATACGGATATCCTTGTTGCAGAGTCGCTTGACTGCAACATCTTCAATACGTACTGGCTTGACTCTTGTGGTTAACTCATAATCAATTGGTACTTGATTATCCGCAATGATCTGCGAAGGCTCTTGCACCGCCTTACGCAACACCGATACATGGAACACGTCATACAGCCCACTCAATTCCGCCGGCAGCTTCAATCTATACGCTGCCTCGCCAACACGCTCCATGATTTCAAATGGTCCAAGGTATCTCGGACTCAGCTTCTTCAAGCATCGAACCCGCGAGGCACCCTTGAACGGCTTGATTTTTAAGTACACCCAGTCGCCAACATTGAACTCCACATTCCTATGTTTGGCGTTATAGTACTTTGACTGCCTATCCTGAGCGATCTTCAACCTTTCCTGAATTGTATGCACCATTGAAGTGGCGTCTTCCACCGCTTGATGTTTATACAACTTCGATTCGCCTGCCTCCAACCAAGACAACGGCGTACGACATTTCCTCCCATACAAGGCCTCGAAAGGCACCATTCCAATACTCGCCTGAAAGCTGTTGTTGTACGCAAACTCCACCATATACAGGTGATCCTCCCAATGATTTCTGAAATCTAGGACGCACATGCGAAGCATGTCCTACATAGTCCTATTGACCCTCTCGGTCTGACCATCCGTCTGTGGATGAAAGGTTGTGCTGAAACTCAGCTTAGTTCCCAACATACTATGCACCAACCTCCAATCCTTTGATGTAAAGCGTCCATCTCGGTCACTAACAATGCTGCGGGGAACACCATGCAATCGTACAATATTCTCCACGTAGAGTTTGGCTAACTTTTCCACTGAATCTTCCTTCCTGTTCGGAATAAAGTGTGACACCTTTGTCAACCTATCTACGACCACCCAAATGGCGTCGTTTCCCTTCTGTGACTTCGTCAAACCATGCACAAAATCCATTGATATGTCATCAAAATTCCATTCTAGGATAGGTAGGGGTTTCACGAAACCTCCGGGCTTCTAGCATTCCGCCTTCACCAATGCACAAGTACGACACTTGGCCACATAAAGTGCTACATCCTTCTTCAATCCTGACCACCAGAATAATTTCTTCATGTCTCTATACATCTTCGTGCTCCCCGAGTGGATTGAGTACTTGGTATGATGAGCCTCATGCATCAACTCCTCCCGAAGATTATCCGCACTAGGAACGCCTAGGCGACCATCCTTCTTTAGCAAACCATCTTCAACAACAAACTGGGAATTTGACCCATCCAAAGATTCATCCAAGATCTGCTTCATGCTGTTATCCTGAGCCAAAGCCCGCCGAACTCTATCCGCTAGGTCACACTGTACCTCTGTCCAAAACAATTTCGCCTCGGCACTAGACTGCTTGTCGACGCAAGATATCTCCAAATCCTCCAACTCATGGACCAATCTCTCATCATGTACCGATAACCAGTTGGCCTGTGTCGGAGTCCTGCGACTCAACGCATCCGCCACTGCATTTACCTTCCCAAGCACATAATGTATCTTGAAGGTATAGTCCCCTAAGAACTCCATCCACCTCCGCTGCCTCATGTTCAGATCCTTTTGGTCCAACAGGTAGTTCAAGCTTTTATGATCGGTGTAAATATCGACCTTCACACCGTACAGGTAGTGCCTCCAAAGCTTTAGAGCAAATATCACGACCGCTAACTATAAGTCGTGGACCGGATAATTTCTCTCGTGAGCCTTCAATTATCGTGAACCATAGGCTATCACTCTCCCATGCTGTAGCAGGACACAGCCCAAACCTCTGCCCGAAGCATCACTATAGATCTCGAACCCTTCGGTTCCACTTGGCGAACATAGAATAGGCGCCGTGCTCAACCGCCTCTTCAACTCTTCAAAATCCCGTTCGCACTCCGGAGACCACACAAACTTCTGATCCTTCCTTGTCAACGTCGTGAGTGGAGTGTTATCCGTGAAAAGTTCTCTACGAAGCGCCTATAGTAGCCAGCAAGCCCCAAAAAGCTCCGGACTTCCGCCACTGTAGTCAAAGTAGGCCACTCCCATATTGCCACTATCTTCGCCGGATCCACATCTATCCTCTCTCCACTAACAACATGAACAAGGAACGCTATCGAGGATAACCAGAATTCACACTTGGAGAACTTAGCATACAATTGATTCCTCCTCAACGTCTCCAACACCATGTGTAGATGATTGTAATGGTCCTCGTCACACTGCGAGTACACCAGGATATCATCGATAAATACTATCACGAAACGATCCAGGTACTCTCTGAACGTCATGTTCATCAGATCCATAAACACGGATGGCGCATTAGTCAAACCAAACGGCATGACCGTGAACTCGTAATGCCCAAACCGCGTACTGAATGTTGTCTTTGGGATGTCGCTCTCCCTTGTCCTCAACTGCTAGTATCCGGACTTCAAATCTAACTTTGAATACATCGTTGACCCAACCAACTGATCAAATAGATCGTCAATCCTCGGGATTGGATATTTGTTCTTTTCCGTAAGCTTGTTCAATTCCCGATAGTCGATACAAAGCCACAAGCTCCCATCTTTCTTCTTAACAAAGAGAACTGGTGCGCTCCAAGAGGATGAACTTGCACGCACATAACCTTGCTCTAGCAACTCTTACAGTTGCACCTTCAACTCTGCCATCTCTCTTGGCACTATCCGATATGGTGAGCGCGACACCATTTTGGCACCTGGTACCAACTCAATGGTAAAATCAATCTCCCGCTGAGGAGGGGCTCCTGGGAGATCATCTGGGAACACATCGGGATACTCGGACACAACTGGTATACTGTCAAGACTTGGCTTAGGCGTCGAAGTCTGCACTAGAGTGACAAACAACTTTGCCCCAGACCGAACCGCCTTGAACACCTGAAGGGCTGACATCAAAATCTTAACCGACTTGTTCATGCCCGCAAAAGTAGTCTCCCGATCGGTGTTCAGACCCAACTTAACTTCCTTACGGTTGCAATCAATGCATGCACCCTGCTCCGAGAGCCAATCCATACCGAATATTACGTCGAACTCCACTAACGGTAGAACCAACGCCCGCAAATCAAACTCCCGGTCTCCAATCCGAATCATCACAACGCAGACCCTATCCGCGCGCATTGAGCACCCATTGGGCAACAACACATCCAACTTTTCTTTTGCCATCAAGGACGAAACCCTGATGCGTGATATGAATTTTTCGGACAAGAAGGAATGCGATGCTCCCGTATCAAAAAGGTCTTTCGCCGAAAACTCAAAGATCAACACAAAGCCTAGCACCAACAAAAGTAAGCTAACAAATACGACGGTAACAACTATAAAAGTTAAATCAATGAAATTTAACTCATACCTATCACCACGTCTGCTTGCTTTATGGCCTCTTGCAGACCAAGGTTGAAGACTGTAGGCTGGGCTGGAGCATGATGGGACGTGGTTGACTCCACTGCCCTCCCTTTCACCTCATAAGTCGCTTCAGACTTCCTCTCGGACTTTGAACGTCCGCTCCAACACTCACGAGCAAAATGCCCCTGTCTTCATGCAGTTGTAGCAAGCTCCTAGGACTCGACTTGTAGTTGCCCCCGACGCATCAGTCGAAGGGGCTGAGTTCGAAGTCCTCCGCTGCTTGTTCCACCTGCGGAAACGTGACTTGTTATTTGGCACCTTGAACTCGGACTTCTTTTCTCCTGGGTCCTTCTTCTCTTGAACTTTCTTCGCAACCTTCTCCAATGATCAGGCCGAATTGACCAAGGCTAGGAAGCCTTGCGCCTTAGGCCCAGCAAGTAATAGCTGTAGATCGCCGCGTAGACCCTCATAAAACCGATTGGTCTTCCGTTCTTCCTCCATAAATATAGCACCAACATAACGACCCAACCGTGTGAACTCATGAAGATACTCGTCCACGATTCTGGCTTCCTGAGTCAACCCAAGATACTGATTCTCCATCTCCAACTTCAGAGCAGAGGGTACAAATCTGGCTAGGAACAACCTCGAAAATTCCTCCATAGGCACATCAGCAAGCTTCCTACCCACTAAGAGATGAAACTCCAACTCATCCCACCACAGCCTCGCTTCACCCACCAAAAGAAAATTCGCTATGGTGGTCTTCTGCCACTCCTCAGTTAACGTGGCTAGCAGGACCCTCTTTATCGAAGAGAGTTAGTCCTCAGCTTGAGCTGGCATTCCAACCCCATCGAACCTCGGAGGATTAAAGCCCATTACATGCTTAAGCTACTTCTCCGTAGCTCTCCTCGGCTCTACCAGATCAACCGCTACACGCTCCACCACTCCCGGCTCTGCCGCCCTAACCGGTTCTTGCTCATTCGCAGGAGGTGCATGATGCATTTGCCCTATAGGTTGGGCATTTATCATTGCAAACACGGCTTCAGCCACCATCCTGATGGTTTCCGCTGAAGGAGGTGTAGTAGGCACGTCCCTTGGTGCACTACTTTCCACTGATTGCGGACGCTCCCCCCCCCCCCCCCCCGTCCGTTTTCCTCGCCATTGATACGGACGGTGTCGTTTATCTCCAATGCCGACAGTGCCGCATATCTCCAACGCCGACGGTGCCACATATCTGTAAACCCTACTATGACTACACAGGTTGAATGAGAAACCTCGCTATAGGTAATACTGCAAGTAGAAGAATAATGATTCCTCGTCGCATAGCTCTACATCCATGAACCCGCAGTATATCATAGGAAAAAAGAAACAGAGGTAAGAGAGAGAGAGGTGTTGTGTTCTGAACCCGCAGCATATCAAGGGAAAAGTAAAGCTAGGAATTCCGCATGCCGCAAAGATCCCTAAAAATTATTTGTGTCGAATCAATGAAGTGAACAGGAATCTCGATTCTTCTGATCTGCCTTCGAACACAAAAATTATTTACACCCCAGAAAATTTCAAATGCTGGTGATTTCTTTTAATTTTGATTACATTGGGGATTTTTTTTCCTTTTATGCCCGAAAATCTTTCTATACCCGAACAAAAAATTTGACATTTATCAATTTTTGGGCCTGAAAACCTTTCTGTAAACGAACAACATAATTGGTTTTGACAGAAAACTAAAACCTTCCAGTTTTTAGTTTTCAAACAAAACCAATTCCTGCCAAACAAAACATGCGAAACGAACAGGGCCTAATAGTTTTTATGAAAGGACCGTTTGGCTTTAGGATATATCGCGGCGCGATAGCTCTATGAAGGATCAAGTTATTTTAGATCCACGATCTCAGACATTAAATCATTTTAGATCTTGATTGAAGGGCCTTTAATCATTCGTCAAAGAGACGTAAGTAGGGATGAAAACCCTTTTCACTCAATTGTTTCTCATTTGCTCTTTTAGTGCTTAGGGATTGTTTGAGAGAGGAGGACGAAGGGATCTCAAGGGACGGTGATTTATTGGGGACCCACGCGCTTGGATCGATGAGCCATTACTGGAGAAATATTGTCAGTGCTATTGTGGTCATTCTCAACCCAAACTCCTCTGAGATCCATAGCTCCGAGACGGGGTCCAAAGGTAACAACCCTTTTCTCCTAATTATAGGATTTGCATATGTTTACTTTTATTTTCTAAGCTTTTTCACCTATTTTGATTTGTGGGTGAAGCCAATCTGCGGTGTGCAACTAAGATCAATGATGTTTTGCGGAATATCTTGTGTAAGAGTTCAGTAGGGGGACTAGAGATGCCCTAGTGCCATTAGGTTGCATAGATAAAGGGTAAAGTGGCCTAAAAAGGACTGGAAATGGTATTCCGGGACATACCACCAATGATAGGTGCAACATCCAGTGATAACTCCCATATTGCCATGTTGGGGACTTTCTAGGCATTGTCAGGTGGTATCAGAGTCAGGTTACTCAAGAATAGACTTAACAGTCTGAGTTGATCTATAAGGCAGTTATTATTTATAATCAAAATGGGTTCAGGTGAAACTCATAAGGAACTTGGATACATGAAACTACCTAAACACCTAAAGGTGGGGGGAGGGAGGGGGGGGGGGTAAAAATGTTCAATTCCTTTTTATTAAGGCAGATAGGATATATTTTTGTTAGGCTACTTATTCAGCAATTATCACAGCACAGTTTAAAAACACACACAGCCAACACAGAATGGACACAGATTTATAGTGGTTCCCCAAGAGATGGGTACATCCACTTTGCCCCTTCGCCTATCTAGCAGTATACTAGATTCAGCCTAACTCCCTTCTTTCTTCTCAGATCCTCAGATCTTACAACTCAGAAGCCTGAAAGGTTCCTACAGCTCACACTTCACCAAGTGCTACAACTCAGATTCTTCCAGAGAACCATACCTCAGAGTGAGTCCATACTCCTACAACTCAGGCAATCCAACCCTACCTCAGCCTCTTTCATAAGGCCTACAACTCAGAGAAATTAATCCCCTACCTCAGGAACTCGGCCCTACCTCAGCCTTTATAGATTTAGGCTTACAACTCAGAGAGATAACTCTCTTACACTCAGCTCTATAAAAGATCCTACAGAGAAAATTGATTATAAAGAGAATAAATCCTTCAACTAGGTAGAGAGAGAAAGGGGTGAAGGCTTCTTGATCAGTTCTTGATAGATCTAATTGCTTTAGATCCAACCCGTCTTAGCTTATTCAAAGCTTCTTGAATCTGAACATAGTAAGGTTGATCTTCTTATGAAGTTGGAGATGATCTTCAATCCAGCTTCCTTCTTCTATTCAAATGTGGCTCTGAATTCTTCTTGCAGACTTGTTCAGGATCTGCCAAACACTTGTTGATTTCTGGATGAAGACTTCTCTTCTTCTTGTTGGATGCATTTGATGATAGAACATGTCTTTCTATAGACCCCATCCGAGGTTACCGGCTGATTCGGTTCATAACAGCCTTCAGACAGCTCTGACAGATGCAACAGCTTTGTTAGTTTTGACAGCCGTCAAGTCTTCAGTCTTGAAACTTGATACCTCAATGTACTCTATCTCAGCAGAAAAGTATCGAGACAAAACTTCAAATGTGTCGACATAAATACACCATGTGTCGACACAATTCTTGATGATGTCGACACAGCTCACACAATGTCGACTCAGCCATTCTTTATCTTCTCAACATAGCTTCTGTGGAATGTGTCGACACAAGTCCTGTGTGTCGACACAATAGCTTCTAGTCTTAACATTATTGATGTTTGACAGAATCCTGGTGTGTGTTGACACAAGTCCTGTGTGTCGACATAGTTGTTGTCGACTGAATATCTGTGTGTCGACACAAGTCCCGTGTACACAAGTCCCGTGTGTCGATATAATCTGCGTCTGGTCTCGACATAGTTGTTGTTGATAGAATTCTTTAGTGTGTTGACAAGTCCTGTGTGTCGACACAGTTGTTGTCGACAGAATTTCTATGTGTCGACACAAGTCCTGTGTGTCGACACAAGTCCTGTGTGTCGACACAATCTGGCTTCTGGTGTCGACACATCTCCTTCTCAAGTGTTGACACTTGTACTTAGAAAATTTTCTGCATTTCCTTAACCTGTACATCAAAACTCAACAACCCATCAAATACACATTGATGAATATCATTGAGTTAGATGAGGCTTCTACAAATCAGGTAAACAGTTTCCGATGTACCCAATAGAAATTCAATATACCAGAAAATCTTTTGGTGTTAATATACATTAATACTTATTTTTCTTGTCAGCAACAAAGGTTGAAAGTGCAATGTATAATTTCTTTGACATCTTGTCAACAAATTCAAAATGAAATCCTCTTGCATTTTCTAATTCCAATAAGTTGTCAGGAAAAAATATCTTTATGCTTTTTCTCTGTTATTGATACTTTAGTGGTTGATGGTTTTACAAATCTTACCATTCCTTGATTTCCTCTCTCATAAGGAATATATGTATCCTGATTATAACATAGTCCAGCTATTCTTTTATGACTATTTCCAGTAGTGTCCACAATCCGAGCATTAGAATATTTCTTGATATATTTACTATATTTGGTAAATCAGACACACTCCTTTTCCCTGAACCTTTAGCTTTTCAATAAAAATCTTTTTTTCTAACAGCTTGTTCATCTTGAGATGCTTTGAACTCAGCTTTATTTCTTTCTCTTATTTCTTAAAAAACGTTTTCTAGCATACTAACTTTTGGCATTTTCTGTCCATGCATATTTTTGATTAAGTCTGATGATGGTCTCTCTTTCTGTGTAGAAGCCATCTGTGTTAGTAGAGCTGATAGATTCTTTTCCTGAATAATAGACTTCTTAACCATCTCTTATTTTGAAGTTAAAACAATATTATCCAATACCCTAATAATTTGAGTTGTACTCATATCTAGTTTTTAAATAACTTATTCATTTTCATAGGCCATTTTTGAAACTTCATGTTCATTGGTCTTTCTGAAATCTCTTTAATTTTGTATTACCAGTTCGAACACAAATTGAGTTTAGAATCCTGCCATCCCTGCCTCAATTTTCCTCCCCCTTCTTTAAATCTTTAAATGCTGATTTAAAGACTTCAGCAAGGATTAAACGTTGATCAACTTGTTGATCAAGAAGTTGCATAGAGATAAATATCTTGTCTATCTGATTTTGGAGTATTAAAAAATTACCATTACATTCATCTATAAAAAGAAATAATTTCATCCTAAATCCAGTAACCAATGGTGTTAGATATTAAATAAGAACCTCCAATACTTCTTTCGCAGTTATCATTGAAAATGTTTAATTATGAGTATTATCCAAATACCTTGAAGGATTATAAGAAAGAACGGAGAAAAATAATAGAAAGAAAATAGAGCGGGGAAGATGAAGGGTTTGGAGATAAGTAGATGATGTGTCGTGACATTAGGGCATAAATAATTTTGTTAGTCGACGTAGCGTTGATTATGTTTTTGACATATACATAAGTATGATAATTGATTCACACGTTGAATGAAAACAATGGTGCGTAAAATGGATCCAATATTCTTCATAAGCACCGTCTCTTTGACGTTATGTCGAATAAAATTTGACGTTCTGTCTATTTCTATTCGAAGTTACGTCGAGTGCAGACTTAAAATTTTAAGTCATTTGTAGGTTTTTCCCAACAATATTTGTTAAAATTACGACATTTTAAGATTATCGAGCTTTATCAAGCATACCCAAAGCATTAATAAAGTAGTTGCGTTTTGTTTCATCAAGAGGCTTAGTGAAAATATCTGCCTTCTAATTTTCAGAAGTCAGATATTCAAGAAAAATTTTCCCTTTTTCAACATTGTCTCTGAGGAATTGACAATTTATCTCTATATGCTTCGTCCAACTGTGCAAGATAGGATTTAATGCAATTGAGATTGCACTTGAACTATCACATAATATTGTGGAATTAGAAAAATTTAAGTTATAATCAAGTAATTGATTTCACATCCATAAAATCTATGAACAACAGCTTCTAGTGGTAATATTTTCTACTTCAGGTGTATAAGTGGAGACTGATGTTTGCTTCTTACTGAATTAAGATATCAGTCTAGCACCTAGGAATTGATAAGTTCCTGAGGTACTTTTTCTATCCAATCTACATCATGCATAATCAACATCTGAATAACCATATTGTTCAAATTCTGATTCTGCTGGATACCACAATCCCATTTAAGGTATACCCTTAAGATATCTTAAGATTCTTTTTATAGAACTAAGATGTGATTCTTTAGGATCAACCTGAAATCTTGCACAAATATCTGTAGCAAACATTATATCAGGTCTGCTTGATGTTAGATAAAGTAGTGAGCAAATGATTGATCTATATATTTTCTGGCCTACAGATTTACCAAATATATCCTTATCTAAAATAATATTAGTAGCCATGAGAATTTTCATAATAGTGGCAGTTTCAATGCCAAATTTGTTTTAGATTGAGAAATGAAGATACCTTCATTACTTTATTTTACTTGTAAACCAAGGAAGAAGGATAACACTCACATGCTACTCATTTCAAATTTGGATTGCATTAAGTCGGCAAACCTTTTGCATAATCCAGAGTCTGTTAACCCAAATATAATATCACCCACATAAATTTAGACAATAGGCAGCTTTTCCTTATGTGTTTTAGTGAAAAGTGTTTTATCCACCTTTCCTCTTGTGAATGTGTGATCTACGAGAAATGTGAATAAGGTCTCATACTAGGCTCTTGGAGGTTGCTTTAGACCACAAAGTGCTTTATTTAATTTATAACCATAAGAGGGAGGAGCTAGATTGACAAAACCTAGAAGTTGTTCTACATAAATCTCTTCTTGTAGGAATCCATTAAGAAAGGCATTGTTGACATCCATTTGGTAAACTTTAATCCTTTTATAAGCTACATAGGCTAGAAATAGTCTGATTGCTTCTAGCCTTGCTACTGGTGCAAATGTCTGATTGTAGTCAATTCTATCCTCTTGTTTATACCCTTGAGCAACCAGTCTAGTTTTTTTTCTCACAATCACTCCATTTGTATCAATTTGTTACTGAAAACCCATTTAGTTCCTATAACTGGATAATTCTATAGTCTCTCCATTAATTCACACACATTATTTCTTTCAAATTATGCAAGTTCTTTTTGCATAGCTATAATCTAGTGTGGATCAGTATCAGCTACCTCAAATTTTTGGGGTTCAAATTGAGAGAAGAAGCACTGTAATATTTCTCTAGTTGATAGTTGTCTTCTAGTATTTACCCCTTTATTTACGTTACCAATGACTTGAGAAGAGGGATGATCCCTCAGGATTGGCCTATTTGGATCAATTCTTGTTTGATCAATTAGATCATGGATAATTTGTTCTCTTGTTCCATCTTCATGATGTAATCGAGCTTCCTGAGAATTAACTTATTCCACAACTATTGGGTTAATATGACCTTCTGCAGGAACTTCATCTTTTGAGCTCTCAGTATCATCTTGTTTTTAATGATTACTCTTTGCAAAAGTGCATTCTATGTTCTCCACAATCTCTAATTCTTTAAAGTTTTCATCTATAGCAACCTATTCCTGCAATTATTTTCTGGTGGAAGTCTCCCCTGGAAATAAGAATGAGTTTCAAGAAATACTACATTCATGGATTCTTCAATTGTATGTTTCCTTTTATTATAACACCTATAGACTCTACTAGAATAAGAATATCCTAAAAAAATTCCAACATCAGCTTTCTTATCAAATTTAGCTAGGTAATTTTTTCAATTGTTAAGAATATAATAGACACAGCTAAATGTTCTGAAGTGAGAAACTTAGATAGCTTACCTTTCAAAAGATCATAAGGTGTCTTTAGTATCATATTGTGAATATGACTTCTATTAAGAACATAATTAACAGTGTTCACTGCTTCAGCCCAAAAGGACCTAGGAAACTTAGACTCTATTAATAAAGTTCTTCCGGCTTCAATGAGTGTTCTATTTTTCCTTTCAGCAACTCCATTTTGTTGAGGAGTTCTAGGAGCTGAAAAGCTTTGTCGTATCCACTCATCTTTACAGAATCTACAAATTAACTATTTTTTAAACTCTATGCCATGATCACTTCTAATCAATGACACTTTGGTATCAAATTCAAATTGAATCTTTTGAATGAATCTTGTAAAGATTGAGAAGGTTTCAGACATTGCTTTAAAAAAGAACAACTAGTTGAACTTGAGAAATCATCCACAATAACAAATGTATAAGAATTACCTCCTAAACTTTGAGTGGTAAGAGGACCAAATATATTCATATCTAGTAGGTATATGATTCTTGTGGAATCATTCTTACCAATTGGTTTGAATGAAGATTTCACCTATTTAACTTTTCTATATTTACCTTTTGGTAAGCCTCTTACTAACTCATTCTTTGAAAGCTTTGATATAGTTTTGTGATTTAAATGGCCAAACCTTCTATGCCACAACTCATTCCTATCTATTTCATTGTTAAATAAACATAATTTATTGTTAGTATAGTGAAAGTCAACAATATATATTGCCTTTTCTAGATTCAGTTAGCACAATGTCATCTGTTCTAGAATTTACTATTTGGCAATGATTATTAGTGAAAATTACTTTGTATTCACTATCACAACGTTACCTATTGCTAATTAGATTATGTTTAAGTCCTTCAACATAAGCTACTTTAGCAAAGGTGATATCCTTAATTTTGATTATACCATAATTTTTGGTCTGCCCATAATTGGAATCACCAAATACTATCTTGGGAATATTGTTGGCCTTGAAATTTATCAGCATATCTCTTTGTCCAGTCATATGCCTGAAGCATCCACTGTCCAGATACCACTACTGATTTTCGGAAGGACAACCTTTTTCCTACTCATGAATTTAAACATTAGTGGTATCCAGGTTACCTTAGACCCATTACTTCTTTTTCCATTATAAGGAGTAATGAAATTATATGAAGATCTTTCATGATATCCCTTAGGATAAAAGAGTGTTGGTCTATTAAACCAACATCTTCTAGTCATATAACTTTTGATAAAACAATCATGATAAACATAATTTTCAAAAACAATTCTGATATAAATAATTGCTTTAAAGGGATATGCATCAAGTTAAAGTCGACACAACATTTGGAAAGCATCTATTTGATGTCGACGTTTCACAAGAGTTTCATCAATATGAAATTGATGCATGTTCTTGATTTATTGAAAGTACAGATTTTTATTTCTTATCTATCATTGGTTGTTTATTTGCAGTGCTTTTTCCTTTAAACTTTCTCTTGTCATTATTGAAATTTGAATAGTTATTATTTACTAATGTAGATGGTACTTCCTTTGCTTTAATTAATGATACATGATTTTCCAAGCAGGTTTAATATCTATTGTTACTATACTATTAGGGTTTACACCTAAGCGTAAATGGTCAAACCTTTTTTTACGGTTTTCAGTAATTTTTTTAAGCTGATTACTCCTATTCAATGAGTCTTGAAAGAATTTTGTCTTTGATAGTTCTTCTTTTAATGAAGAATTTTCTTTTGTTAACTTTTTAATATGCTTATCTTGTTCTATTTGCTTAATATCATCAGGATAGTCTTCATATATTTTAATTTTTTGCCTTAATGATTTGATTTTCTTTTCAAGTTCTATTTGATCTATATATAATTCTCTAGAATATATCTTAAAACCATCAAAGGTAATGTCTATATCATGAAAATAATCTGGAGCCTCAATTGAATCATGATCTGATTCTGTCTTCAAAGCTACAAGCAAGCTTCTTCAGCAACTTTTACTCTTTATTATCAGATGAAGAACTGGATTTTGAGCTTGTGTCACTCCAAGTTTCCGCAATAAAACCTTTTCCCTTTCTCTTATCATTCATCTACAGATATTTAATGTTTTGATACATTGAGCTTGATATCTCCTTTTGCTGTTCTGGACATTCTATTGAAATATATCCAGGTTTTCCGCAAATAAAACAAATTATCTCCTTATTTGGAGTCTTGTCATATTTTGGTTTTCTCATACTTCTGTCTCTTCTTCTTGAACATTCAAATTTAATCCATTTTCTAAATCTTCTTGTCAGAAGATTGAACATTTCATTTTCTGTAACAGATGGTTCCTCTTTAGTAACTTTGAATGCACCTTATTTTTCACTAGATGATAAACTATTCTCTTTAGCTTTTGTTTTTGCTCTATTTTTCAATAATTGATCATAAGATTTCAATTTCCCAAACAAAGTATCTGTAGCGATTTCCTTGTGACACCTTGCTTCTCTAATAGCCTAAATTTTGGAATCTCAAGCACTAAGAAAGCACATGAGTAACTTATCATTAATTCCAGTGAGAGATATGTCCTTGTTTAGTACTTTTAACTTATTAATTATCTTACTAAATCTGTCATACATCTCTACTGTAGATTCATCAGATTTCTTCTAGAAATTTTCATAATGAGAGATTTGAAGTGATCTTCTATCCTTTCTCTCATCTGCACTTCCATCAACAATCCTTGGGAGTGATTCCTATATCTCTTTTGCTGAGAGACATTTTACAACCTTTTGAAATATGTCATCTGACATAGTAGAGACCAAGATATTCATAGCTTTTTCTTCACAATCTTTAACTCTCTTCTCCACATCAGTCCATTTATTTCTTGGTATAGGTTCTGTAGTAATATTTCCATCTGCATCCCTTTTATATGGCATTGGTGGTCCTATCAAGGTTGATTCAAAAATGCCCTCATCAATAGAGTTTATATACAATCTAAATCTGACTTTCCAGAGGGTAAACTTGTTGAGTACATTGGTGTCAATGTACTTGTTTTGAAGAAGTCTTCTCATCTCAATGATATACACATTCTTGTATTTCATGGATGTTATGTTCATTTGTGCAGGTAAATAAAGCTAAGTACAAAGTGTCGAGGCAAAGAGAAGCTGTGTCGACACTAAGGACAACTGTGTCGACATACTATATTGAGAATAAAGATAACCGTGTCGACACTCAGGACTAGTGTCGACACAATCTAATCAAGCTGTGTCGAGACTGAAGACAACTGTGCCGACACTCCGGACTAGTGTTGACACACTATAATCAAGCTGTATCGAGACTGAAGACAACTATGTCGACACTCAGGACTAGTATCGACACACTCTATTCAAGCTGTGTCGAGACTAAAGACAACTGTGTTGACACACAGAACTTGTGTCGACACATTCCACATAAGTTGTGTCGACACAAGTTGAAGACCAATGTCGACACATTTAGAAGTTTGTCGACACCACTACAAGAGCAGTGTCGACACCCAGGACTTGTGTCGACACATTTAACAGTCAAGGTTCAACACTTCAGCAGATAAGTTTCCTAAGTACAAAAATCAAGATAGAGGTACTGACAACTGTTAGAACTATCAGATGTCAGTTATTAACCGGATCAGCCAGTTACTCCTATTAGAGCCTATTTAAAGGAATCTAGTCTTCAATTAAATCAATCAATTAATTGGAAAAAAGAGGAAGAAGCAGCACAATTTTGTGAAGATAAAAGTCTGAAGCATCAGCTAAAATTTAGAAGGTGGGGAGAGGTCTGATCAAGAATCATCTTCAATATCTCTCCAGCCTAGATCAACCCTAATTTCTACTTTAAGAAACTTTGAAAAGCTAAGAAGGGTTTGATCAGATCTATCTTGACAAAGATCAAAGGGAGCACATTCATCAAGATCTGATCATGAAACTGTTACTCAGATCTCTCTTGTTGGGTGACATTTTATAATTCAATTTTTCTTTTACCTACTCTTATTGTGTAAAATCTACCTGTAGATCTGAGTGGAGGAGAACTATTCTCATTTATTTTTGTAAGCTTGTGTTATAAAGGCTGAGATAGGTCTGAGATTGCTTGAAGTAGGAGAAGTTGAAAATTCTCTGAGGTGTAGGGCAGGTGTTGCCTGAGAAGTAGGAGTGTGGATTCATTCTGAGGTAGAGTTCTTAGGAAGAACTTGAGGTGTAGGATCTTAGTGATCTGAGTGGTAAGACTTATAAAGTCTGAGCTGTAGGAGCCGGGTGGGCTATGACCTGTAAGATCTAAGGATCTATGTAAAGGAAAGAGAAGGAGTTTGGCCCAATCTAGTTCAATGCTAGATAGGCGAAGGGGGAAAGTGGATGTACCCATAAATTGGCAAACCACTATAAATATCTGTGCATTGTGTTGTGTGTGCTGAATTGTTGTACTATGTTTATTTTCCTACTTGTTGTTAAGTATAACTTGATTATCTGACCAAATTAATCATATTAAAGGAAGTAGTACTCTGATTTTTTTAAAAAAGGGGTGCCATAATTGTAATTCGACCTATTAACCCCCCTCTAGGTCATTAGAAATCCTAAAGTAAATATTTACAAAACTTATAGAGATTGCAGACTGGTGGTCTAGTAGATGCAAATTCTTTGAATGTATTTGAAGCCATTTTTGTAAATAAAATTTTGAATTTATTATTGTAACTGAAATGATCTTTTGATCAAGGTATTAACCTTATATAGATTAATCTTCTATAGATTAGCCTATTGATGATCAACCTCCCTCTGATACCAATTAAATAATAGTTTAGTTGATATATTCCTCAGAGTTTTCTCTGGGGGAGGGTGAATAGAGATTTAAATTATTTTCAAATACTTTGATTAATTTACATAATTTGCAATTACATAAACTATAAACTAGAATTAGACGCAGTTAATTAAAATCACACCATGGCACCAAAAAATAAAAAAATAAAAGAAAAAACACAGAAGACACAAGGATTATAGTGGTTCCCTCTCAATCTGGGTACATACACTATTATGCCCCCTTGGTAGCAATTCACTATCACAGTGTCTGAGTCTTTTGATCAAGAGACTCTTAGAACTACACCAGATCTTTTGATAAGGAGATCTTGAACCAATTAAAATTTGAGTATTTTTTCAAGGAGACTCTTAGAATCTCTCACTGAATCCTTTGCAGAGGGTTTCTTAAAACTATTTTTCTTAAATATAAAAAGAAAATTGAGGGAAGATTTGAGTTAAGATAATTCTTCTCTTCATGTCCTCTCTTCAGATTTCTGAGGACAATTAATGATGATCTCTGGATATCAAAATAATAAAGATTATGAGCCTAATCTCCAGATCATCTTCCTAACTTTTTCTCTGAAATAGTTACAAATTTCTATTGAGAAGAATTACTAATTCTCTTATCAGTTTCAACAGATATCAAACCAATCAACTGATACTGGAAGAGATTCAATTGCAAATGATAATCTTCCAAGCTTTTTGTGTCGAATTCAATCTTCTCATGATTTGATATGATTTTCTTGATCGTCTGATGTTAATGATTGATAATCTGTGATAGTTTCTCTCTATGCGTTTTATATCTTATCATTATATATATATATATATATATATATATATATATATATATATATATATATATATATATATATCAACATCTTCTAACATCTCCAAGAATCTGTTATGTAAACCCCTTCTTGATTTAATTCAGATTGAAGACACAAAACAAATTATGTTAAGAAATCCAATTGACGTAACGTTGAGTTCTTGTTGAAGCAGCATTGATTTTTGACTGTCTGTATGAAAATCTCTATAGTCAACATTCCGTCGATATCATGTTGAAGCTAATACTGATTTAATTCTTAAGTATTGTTGACTTATCTAAATTAAGTTGCTTTGACTTCAATTCTAAGTAAATTTCATCGAGTTTCCAAGTGATTCGACGAGTATACCCATAGATACTCGATGAATTATGCTTAGGGTTTTTCTTCTTCTACTTTCGAATTTTCGGCTCGGGTTATCCAGATTGCCATGCACAATAAATTTTGGATCTCTCGATTAGGAAGGATATTTCTAGCCGGTGTAGAAGGAGGTTTTCTATATATTTGTTGGGTGGATTTCTATCAACCCTAATTGTGCCTTTTATTAAAATCAAGAAATCTTAAAAAGTAAAATATTCCTGTTGGCCCATGATACGAACTTCGCTACCCCGCTCAGCCGGCGACTTCTTGATGCATGATTCGTTCTTCCTCAAGCAAATCGACTAGATCGTCGATGTCTGAAGATTTTGACTCTACTCCGATCTAGTCGATCTGTGCTTTCAGATCAAGTTTTCAAAGTCTTCGATTTTCTCTTATTCTTCAAGTAGTTCAAGTTCATCTTTTCAAAGGAATACGGGATCGAAGATTGCAGATCTATTGAAGATTATTATTAATCTTTTTTCTGTAAAACTTTTTACTATTATAAGAGGTTTTTTCCTTCGAGTTTTAGATCATTGTTTGTGGATTGAGTTGTAGGAGAGTTTGATCTTTGAGTTGTTGGAGAGTTTGTTCTCCAAATGGTATGAGCATTGTCTCCGAGTTGTAGGAGTTGAGGCTCTGAGGTGTAAGATTAATTGTAATCTGAGATAAAGGTGATGTAGCCGAATCTAGCCCTTCGTGGTAGATAGATAAGGTGGGACAGTGGACATTGAAAGTCTTTGTTTTCAAGGGTAACTAAACATCTAGAGGGGGGATAGGTTTTTATGTCTTTTTGAACAACCTTTTTTACTTTGTTGTGTTATGACTTAGTTTTAGGCTAGATTTCAAGAATACACAACATCACACAATTGTTTATTTTAGTTCCCCAAGGTATGAGTACATCAACTGTCCCTCCCACCTTTCTAACCGTGTGTTAAACAAGGCCAACTTCTCCAAACTCAGCTCCAAGAGCTTATAACACAGATCCCTCAGGATCTCTCAGACTCCTTCAAGTCCTATCTCAGGCCCAAGGTCATACCACTCAGAATAATTGATGCTCCCACAACTCAGTGATCCATAGATCTCCTACCTCAAACATTAAACAAAGTCCTTCCACTCAGGCTAGGATGATAGCCCTACACTCAGATCCCCAAGAGGATCCTACACATAGCGAATGAAATCACCTACAACTCAAGCATATAGGCCCTACCTCAAATCCACAGAAGGATCCTAGACTCAGCCTTTATAAATCAGGCTTAAAGCTCATATGTGTTAAGATTCTACAAAAGGAGTATGTTGATGATGTTAAAATAACTCCAGAGAAGATGTTCTCTGATTCTTCTCTTTGGACTGAGATTTCTCAGCCATATCTTCTTCTTAGCTCCGAGGTAGCAGATCTTCAGGATATTTTAGCTTGAGCTGGGAAGAACTCTGGAATAAAAGTTCTTGAACTTGCTGAAGAAGACCAATGAGTATTATGTCCTTTATGTGTATTTAATCTGTAATCTTTATCTGAAGTTTTCAGACTATCTCTTGATGAATTAATCGATGAAAGCTTCTTCGTTTTCAAGAAGAAGATCAGATGACTCAAAAATCTCTCCTCAAAAAGTTTTTTTTCTTTCTCAAAACTCTACAATTTTTATCTCGTCATCCAACGACTCTTTGAGTAGTATGGACCACTAGAGTAGTTAGTTGCACACCACTTTTGCATTAATTACTAAGCAACAGGCAAGTAGTGCCTTGTGTCCTATAGTAGGATGATCCTGCATTATTTGAATTTCTGCTGACATCAGCAAGACTCACCTCCTGTAGAGATAGCCAAAATTCTAGTAATTCTACTTGGGCGTTGCGTGAAGACTTGTCACTAAATATATTGGTACTTAGCTAAATTCTGAATGGTGGCGTTTAATGCATTGGGTGATCCTTTATCACTCAACGAATGTAAATAATTCTGGTCTAATAGCTTGGGCATCGAGTGAACCTTCATCACTCGACGCATCTGGACTTAGTTAATTTAATCAGCTAGAAGGAGTTGAGTGAGGCTTCTTCACTCAATGCTTTCTGACTTTGCATTTTTTCTTGATGAGGCGTTGAGTGGCCTGTCTTCACTCAATGCTTCTGTACTTAGTAGGATATTTGTTAAGGAGACATCGAGTAAACTGCCTTCACTCAGCGCTTTTAGATCTAGATAGATTTCTTTGACAGCAACCCTGCGGCTTTGACTACTTATTGTCATGTCGACGCTTTTGCTTCTTGGCATTGAGTGAATTTACTTCACTCAACACTTCTGGACTTAACCGGATTTCTGCTTTGTCAATATAGAGGCTTTGAGTGTCTGAACATCTGTAGACTCTTTTAGCTCTTGGGCGTTGAGTGAACTGTCTTCACTCAATGCTTCTGGACTTAACCAGTTTTCTGATTTGTCAGCATCATGTCATGAGTCCATCTGACTCTGTGACTTTGACAATCTGTCAAATCAGTTCAATAGAGAATAACTTGCATACATTAAATTAAGGGCATGCATCAAATACATTTATGTGTATAACATTGACTTGCTATCCTTCTTCAAACCTGGGACATTATGATCAATGGACCCAATAATCTCCCCCTATTTGAAGAAGTCAAAACCTCAATCAATAATATACACTAACTTAATTAAGCAGATAAACATTTCAGAATATGAAATCAATAATATGTAAGTGAAATCCATAAGATTTAAACACACAGAAATAATATTTTTATTTAAGGAAATATTCATAAACAAACTGTGTGCTTAATACAAAATATTCATATTCCTACAGCCCCTTAAGGAAAGAAAGAAACATTTCAAGATTCACGTTCCTTAATCACAATCCCTCTGTTGGGTTTCTTGACAGCCTGCTCTTTGTCTTTGTTGTCCTTCTCCTTTTACATCTAGATTTAAAAATAACTGTAGGGTTTCAGGAAATACTTGCTGGGCTCCACAGCACCTGGTGGCAGTGCACCAGTCTTTTTATCCCTTCTGAATCTTCTCCTTAGCTCTTCATTCCTTTCAAGGTTGGCCCATTCTTGGGAGCTGTAAAGCTTTCCTCTTTCAGTTTTCTTTGATTTGACTTGGTCCCAAGTAGACAATATTATGATATTTGATTGAGGACTCCACTGCTCAAAGTCTATTCTGGACTCCATCTCTTCTCTGTATCTCTTCTTGCTGATCCTAACTTCTTCTTCTTCATCAACAACTAATTTGCCTTTGGCCCTAACAGTCTGCTCAACAGTGGGGTTGAATATATGAATTGCATCAGTAGTTGAAGGTTCAACCCACTGAGCCCCACTTTGTTCAGCATAAGGAACACCACTCTGATCACCATATTGAGCAACATACAGATCTTTAGAGATTGGTGTAGTTTTAATGTTTTTATATGAGAGTTGCTGAAGACCCATTAAGCCTTTAATTACATTTGTAGTCCAAACTGCATTCTCAGTATTTTCCTTGATCATTGCTTTCTCCCCCCTTTTGACTTCTTGAAGGGGGTAGCAGTCAGAGTGTTCTTTGCAGTTATGAGTCTCTCATCCAAGAAGTTGATTCCTTTGGTAACATGATTTTTGACCTCATGCATATGGTCATCTAGAATTTGTGTGCATGCATCCATTCTCCTTTTAGTTGTGATCCTATGTTCATTCATTAGTTTATTCTGGGCATTGTGAACCATCTCCATACTGCTTGATTTGATGTTCTAGTTCAGGAGAATGTCATTTTGGGTTTGTCTGATCTCTTGAAGTTTACTTTCAATGAATGTGACAGTAGGTGCTGCCCTTATGAAGAAAGACACAGTGATTGCCTTCAGGAGCTTGACCTCAAACCTAATAGACTTTATTTCAGTAGATAGATTTTGTCTCACTTCCTTGATGGAGTCATCAATGTAGTGTTCTAATTTCCTTCTCTGATCATCTAGCAAACCTTTAAGTTGGGCTAGAAAGGCGGAGGAAATTTGATCAGGTTTGGAAGTTGTGCCTTGGTCACAAACTACCTCATCCCTATCTCGGGAAGTAATCCTCTCTTCTGAATTTGGCATTATATATTCTGAAGAGTGTTCTTCTACATGGACATTGGCATCACTAATGTCATTGTGAGATGTCGAAGAGACAATTTCATGCACAATATCATGAGCAGGGAGCTCAATGTGAATCTCCCCCTCAACTTGAGCCTTGTCCTTAAGGACATCCTGATCAGCACTGTTGATCTGAGTATCTTATTCCATTGTTGCAGCTGCTTGCACATTTTCAATAGGAAGTTGAATCTTCTGTTGTAGTACTGGACTTGCAGCCCCTCATTAGGTGCATCTTCTATTATCCTTTCTAGGACTTGCTCCCCATCATCTTGAGGGTAGATTACGGCAACTTCAGGACCATTTGTAGTTTCAACAATCTTTTTCTGCAGATTTTCAATGAAGGTGTCTAATTTTTCTTGATCAGATTGGAAAGTATCCTCCTTAGTTGGAACTAGTATCTGGGAAGTCTCCCCCTCAACTTCAGCACAGCTATTTTCGACTTGCTGACCATTCAGTGTGTCCATGGATTTAGCTTGGTTCTTTTCAGATTGTATCCCAGCCAATTGGCTCATTACAGCAGGTTCAAAAGAGATTTAAACTTGAACAATCATATCCCTTCTGGTCTCTTCAGTAGACCCAGACAACTAGGGATCATGAGGCTCTTCCTCACTTTTCTCAGAGGAACTTCTCTATGTGCTTTCATCAGTAATCAGAACAACTTTCTTCTTCTTCTTGGGAACAGTTTGTGCATGTGGCAACATAACTTTGTCCCACCTATCAAGCATTTTTGAGTCCATCCTCCTCATATGATGCATTTTAGATCCTAGCCTTATGTTAAGGGTCCCTCGAACATAGGTGTGCAAAAATAGATATAGAATTCTACCCATGTTTAGCTCTGTGATAAATTTTACAATTCTGTCAAAAATAACCCATCCCTAATCTGTCTTCTTGGTGGGAATTATCCTAGCCATCAGTTCGAACATCTTTTTGGAAATCTTATCATGAGATCTAGACTTGCACAACAGTGCCTTCCCAATCACATCTACTAGGAATTTACCTTTTAGGTTCAGTTCTCTTCTTAAGATTGATCCAATGGAGTACTTTGACAATCCACACCACTTCAGGGCTGCTTTGACATCAGTTTGATCCAATTCATCTTCTTCATCTTATATCCTGAACTTGGGCAGTTGTAGTGCCTTGCTCAGTATTTTATTAGTAATCTTGAATTTCTTTCCACTAGTGGAGGACCTGAGTTTAACAGATGATGAGTTGACTTTAGCATTTGAGTATAACTCAAGTACCTCTATCTTCCACAGTAGAGTCGGCTCTGAAAGACATTCTAGGTCAATGACCTGTAGCAGATGGAGAACTAGCTAGACTTCCTCAGGCACATCCTTGAATCCATTTATAACCATCTCTGAACCCTCGAATAGGAAATCTAATCTCCTTGGCGCTATCGCTTCTATGAGTTGCTATTGATTTTAAGATCTTTCATCGTTTCGTCACAAGGTACAGAGAAAGGCAAGGAATAACTTATTTTGTTCTAAGCACACACTCTTCTATTTATATGTTCCACTAATTTTAGATTGTGAAGTGGCGCGTACCTGTTGCGATGATCTTGAGGAGATCAACGACTGAGATAATTCCCACAGATTAGCCATAAATATAAGTCTATGGAAATTTACTTCGAGTGAATTTGACACACTCGATGCACTAGACGCCTGCTGTAGACTCAGGGCACTCGATGCTTGAACACTTGGCCCATCATTCCTTTATTCTCCTGCATAGGTAAATACAACCTGCAACTAAAGTTCATGTAGAGAAACTGAAGCTATACTAAGTTCATCATACCTAATTCAAATTTGAAGGAGTTGAACATGTAACGCCCCCACTCGTCACATGGCATATAACGGTGGGTCCGGCCGGGGCCCCACGCCATAGGCCACAGACAAGTGGCGGAATTACTTGTGGTGATCAAATTCTATTCGCATCCTTAACTCAATCCATTCTAGCGCAGCATTTTAAGTTGTATGAACTCAACTCCAGGAATGTCCACTAATACATAAATTCCACATTTATATATATATGAACCAGGAATGTATACAACCCACACACACATGGCCTTAAGGCCTTACAGGTTTCTCTTTTACACATATAGAGGTTCGTACATCGGCACGCAGGCCGGCCACACATGAAATCCAACCACGATTCACTTGGCCTTCAAGGGCCTTAGACCATCGTTATATGCCATGTGACAAGTGGTGGCATTACAAAGTGGTATTAGAGCCATTTTTAGATTGTTTGGGAGGAGAGAACATAATTGAACTCACGAATGTCCACTAGTAATGTATTTCATGCACGTGACGTGCGTGAGTTTGTAGTCAATGTATCAGTACTGTTATGATATGACTTATTAATGGTGTTCTGTACATTGATAGGTGGCGAGGAGTGGAGCTGGGCCGTTTGAGCCCCAGCGGTCTGATGAGAGTGTAGCACCGGTTGAAGAGCCTACGCCTCCCTTGGCGGAGACCATTCGGGTGGTGACGGAAATAGTGCTCGCAGTATTGCAGACACAATCTTCATGGCATGCAGGCTTGAATGTGATAGGCTGACTACCAGCAATGGGCCCGGGTCTGGACTTTGGTAGGCCGGCGGTTCCAGTTGGGTCCCATGTTGATGGGCCTGGACCGTTATAAAAAGTGCACTTTTATTGTAACGTCCCCTGGGCCGTCCGTGGGCATCAGCCCACTAGGCCTCCGTTAGACCGTTACCAGGCTGCAGCCCAAGCAACCCAACCCCTCTCCCTCCACAGGCGGGTTGTTGGTGGCCACAACCTCCCTTTGACGAGCGAACTCGATAGTTAAGCTGGGCCGTACCGGGACTTCCCAGGATGTCACCCATCCCAGTACTACTCTCGCCCAAGCATGCTTAACTTGGTGATGAGAAGTGAAGGAACTCCATAGTTAAGCGTGCTTGGGCGAGAGTAGTACTAGGATGGGTGACCTCCTGGGAAGTCCCCGTACGGCCCAGCTTAACTGTCGAGTTCGCTCATCAAAGGGAGGCTGTGGCCACCAACAACCCGCCTGTGGAGGTAGATGGGTTGGGGTGCTTGGGCTGCAGCCCGGTAACGGTCTAACGGAGGCCTAGTGGGCTGATGCCCACGGACGGCCCAGGGGACGTTACAGCTCAGGCCGCACAGTCCGCCCGGCCTGCCCATCACCCACTTCCACTTCACAAATTTCAACAGCTCTGTATAGTTGGATTTGTTTAGGGTTTCTCTGTATAGCAGCTGGTGGTACCTTTTGTTTAGGGCTGCTCTGTATAAATTCGTTGGACTTGTTTTGTTATCTTTACATGTTTTTGGTTTAGGATTTGTTTATGTTTAGCAGCTCGATTTGTATAGTAGTTGGATTTGTTTGTGTGCAGAAATTTCTATCGATACTATGAGTGAATTTAAGCCCCGCAGAAAAAAATGAAAATGTTCTTCGAGAATAATTTCAGTATCTATTGCATGAATTGAAAAGTTTTAGGGCTAGATTAATTTCAGGATCTATAGCAGCTGGTTTTGAAATCTGGTTTAGGATCTATAACGTCATATGTATAATCATCATATGTTAATATATGAACTTTAAAGTTGATATATAATCATCATTGCTCGAATATTGCTTCTATAACATCTGGTTTTGAAATCGGGTTCCATTGTTTAATAAGTTGTTGATTTTAGGGGATACATGATAGTATAGTTATAGGGCAGGATAGCCAAAGTTACATGGGTATAGTTGTATATATGTGTGTGTGGATTATATGTGTGTGTTGGTTGTATATATGTGTGTGTTGTATTTGTTGTGAGCGTGATGTATATATATTTGCTGTCATCGAGTATGTGTGTGTTTACTAATGTGTGTGTGTGTTGTTGTATGAGTGCGATACATGTTTTCATAAAAATTAAACCATTTTTATTTCTCTAAAAATGGGCAAATCAAAAGATGGTGGGGTGGTCGCGTTTTGGGACACTATAGATACCATGCATTTCTGTGACATATGCATTAAAAAGATCGAAGTTGGGAATCAACCAACAACACATTTTAATAAAGAGGGTTGGAGTAACATTATGAAGAAATTTGAAGAGCTTACCAAAAAACAATATGATAAAGTCCAATTGAAAAATAAATGAGATCATTTGAAGAAGGAATGAAAATTATGGACGGAGTTAAAACGTAGTGAGACCGAATTGGGTTAGAATGCTTCAAGGAAGGCTATATACGCCTCAGACGAGGGGTGGGATGAAAGATTGAAGGTACTCATTTACTAAATTAAATTTGTTTTACTTTTTTAACAAACGATCAAAAGCTAATGTTAAATATATGTTTTTCAGGTTGTCCCGGCGGCAAAGAAATTTCGCTACTCAGGAATACATCTAGAGTTAGAGGAGAAATTAAAATTGATGTTCAGTTCTGTTTTGCATGTTGAAAAAGAAGATATTTGTTTGGAATTTGTCACCACAAATAATCAAATTGTTGACATGTTTACTAAACCACTTGATGAATCTAAGTTCAATCATTTCAAAATTGAATTAGGCATGTTAAACCTAGAGTAACTTAGTAATTCTGGTTAAGTAATTCAATGTTGACATATAGTAGTTTATGTTGACACAAAAGGAAATTAGTGTCGACATATAGTAGTTTGTGTCGACACTTGAGGTAAGTTGTGTCGACACAATAAAATAATGCTGAGATAGTGGTGTCGACACATACCAAAGTCTGTGTCGACACACATATATTAGAGTCAACTATTAAGAGTCTGTGTCGACACATCGCAAACTGTGTCGACACATAGTGTTGTCTGACTTTGTCGAGACAATAGAAGTATGTGCCGACACAATCTCTGCAGTGTCAACACATTGAGTATCTATTACCCCTCCTTTTGACCTTCTGTGTTGACAAACATATAAATGGGTCACAGAACAACTTTGTCGACTAAGGTCTCAACATTTTCGAGACCAAATCATTGAGTAGACAAACCTTCATCTCTCTTATCCTCAAATTTCTCGTCATCAATGGTACCAAAGTTGGAGACCAACATCAACGAAGGTTATGAGTTAGTGCGCAATGCTTTTGAGAGTGCAGCGTTTGAGATTAGAGATATAATAACCCTAATCCAAGAAAATGTTTAGAATATCTAGTTTCCGAACCTACTAAGATCCGGAAGACAGAAATTCTTGAATTCTATACAAAAGCAACCTTGGATTCAACTGGATTGAAGATTAGGTCATCAATTCAAGGAAGCAAGGTGAAACTTACCCAAAAGCGTCTAAGGAAGACACTCCAATTGCCCAAGACTCAGGAAGATGATGAAGTTACATCTTCAATAATAAAAGAAGCTCTTCTATGGTGTGGCCTGGATCCCACCACTAAGATTGAATCATCAATGCAAAGGAAGGGAATGAACTCACAAGGAAAATTTCTCTCAGAGATTGTGGGAAAAGTAATTCTCTGCAAACCAAGTGGACATGATAGGATCTTGCCTAAATGTTTAGCTTGATGACCAGGATTATTTTCAGAATCAAAACTAACTGGTCTGTAGTGATTTTTGACAAGATCAAGGAAAGCCTGAAGAAACCTAATCTAGGTAGAATTCTGAGTCTATATCTGGCAACAAATATTCCTGAAGTGATGAAGCACACCACTGAATCTAGAATAAATCACATGAGAAGGATGGATATGAAAATACTATCCAGTGGGAAAGAGTTTTGATAAGAGATGGTTTTATACCACAGAAACAACCACCACTGCAAAAGAAAAAGACAACCCTCAGGAAGCCTGAATCTTCTAGTGATTCAGAAGAACATGTAATCTTCAGTTCAGATGAGGACCAACAAGAATCTACAAGGAAATAATCCGATCCTAAGAATGTAGATGATAGTCAGATGCAAGGGGACTATATTCCAGAAAACACCATCCCACTGGATCAAGTTCAGGATGTGCCTCCTCTAGGGGGAGCCAATGAATTTTCCCCAGTTCAACAAGAGGTCTTGCCTCCAGAAAGTGCTCCTGAGAAAGTGCAAGCTACCTTAGAGAGTGAAACAGTAACTCAAACAATTCTTGAGGTAATAAATGATATTAATCAAACTATACTAGATACTGAGCCAGATACACTAACTGTGCTTCTAACTAATGTTGAACAAACACATCATGACAACAACCCTGCACAGGATGTATCAATGGATAATACATCTGCATTAGATGATACTCCATTAAATGTTCAAGATACAGATATTCCTCCAGTTCAACTGCAATAAGAATTTACTCTTGAGGAATTATTCTCTGATTTACAAGAAGTAAGAACTGAGGAAGTAGTGCCAAGAACTGAGGGGGAGGAGCCAGGGACTTAGGGGGAGTTGCCAAGAGCTGATAAGGAGCTGCCCTCAAGTCCTAAGGACACAGTGAATCTTCAAAGTTCTTCTGAATCTGATGATCGAGAAGCACTAAAAGCAAAGAAGAGAAAACTGATGGTTTACAATAAGAAAAGCTCAAATTATAAGAAAGCTTTACAGACAGCTTCACAACCCTCATCTCCAACAGTTGATTTCAGTTCACTGTTGGTTGCTCTGCAAATTAAAATGGATGAGCAAAGAGCAGCCATGGAGAAATATATGGATGAAAGCCATAAGGACCTTCAATTCACACTGGCTCAAGATATAAAATCAATCAGATTTGAAGTTAACCAGAATAAGAAAGAGATGACAGATTGCTTCCATAAAGGAGGTAATGCTGTAGTTTATCTAGCCAAACAGCAACAAGAGGCAAGGACACAGATTGATGATATAGTGGTCAAGCAAGGCTATGTCCTAGAAAATCAACTTAGGATGAATGATAATATTACTGAATCACATAATGTGATCGTTACTGAATTAAAGAATAAAGCAACTGCATTAACTGAGGAAAAGGTTAAAGAGAAGTCGGAGTTTGATAAGAAACTTCAAGAAGATTTAGCCACTTTCCAATCTGCACTTCAAGCCTCTCAGAAGATCATATCTACTCAGCTACAGAAGTTTAAAGCTTATTATACAGAGGGAACCAATTATCTGGTTAATCAAATAAGTTTCCAAAAGAATGATCTCAGGGATCATATTGAAAGAGAAGTCATAAAGGGGGAGAGGTTGATAGTCAATGCTAGTTCAGAGCATGCTAAATGGATAACAAATGCTGTTAGAGCAACTCTGGGATATCCACCCCAATGTGATGATGATAATACACCTGAGTCAGGTATTCAAGCTGTAGGATTTGAAGGGGGTCAGTAGGAGGTAGCTCAAATCATATATCCCCTTCAAACTTTGAGGAAATTCAACAAATAGTTCACCAGATGTATAGCCCTCCAGAGTCTACTAAGAATGTTATATTTGAGAAAGTGGAAATGTCAGAAGCAACACTAAATAAAGAGCAAGAAGCTCAACTCTCAAAGAAAACGTTTAGAGAGCAGGTTGAACTGAAGCCTGATTTTGAAAGGTGGAGTCCCACCTCCAGAAATATAATACTCACTGCCTGGCAAGCTGTCAAAGACAAAATGCATGATAGAGGCAAGTGGTATTCTGAAGTTGAGTGGAACAAATATCCGTAGAGACAAGATGTGATACATCAGTTCAGAAGGGATCACAAGGCTGGTAAAATACCTGCTACAGCAGTAGAACCTAGTAAATACTTTCCTAAGCCTTTTCACTATTTTGAAAGGCAAAGAGTTAAGGCTGAAGAACTTAAGAAGAAGGATCTCAAAGGCAAGAAGCCAGCTGAAGATACTGAAGCTCCAGTACAAGCAAGGGTCCAGTCTGGAAAATGCATTGTGATTAAGGAGCCTGATCAGCCTTAGGATAAATTGACTAAATTTTTATAACATTGTAATCTTCAGTTTTAAACTCCATGAAATCTGATGTCAATAAACTTTTGTGAAGTTTAAACAAAACAATGATTCATGCTTATTATGTTTGTATCATATTCTGTGATGATATTATGTACTTGTTTTGTTTATATGTTTCCCTGTCATTGAAAGTTTTTATACATCATATTGTTAGTATTATTATAAGTGATGTATATCATTGACTAAGGGTTATGACTTCTCCAAATAGGGGAAGATTGTTGGGTGCATTGGAAAATATGTAATAGATTTGGAGAAGCCTCACCTAACTCAATGAAATCCATCAAGTTGTATTTGATGTTGTGTTGAGCTATCATGTGCAGGTTAAGTAAATGGAAAGGAAAATCCTCTAAGTACAAGTGTCGACACTTGGGAATGGCTATGTCGACACCAAGGGCCAGATTGTGTCGACACCCAGAATTTGTGTCGACACACAGAAAATCTGTCGACGACGCTGTGTCGACACTAAGGACCAGATTGTGTCGACATTATCAGGGGTTGTGTCAACACACAGAGAAGCAGTCGACACATTCCAGAATTCTGTCAACAACGACTGTGTAGACACAAAGAACTTGTGTCGACACACAACAGAATTCTATCGACATCAACTTTATCAAGACAAGGAGTATTTGTATCAACACACAGGACTTATGTCGACACATTCCACAGAAGCTGTATCGATAACAATAAGACTTCTGTCGACACATGGACTATGTGTGTCGACACATATGAAGTATTCAGTCGACATTCTCTACTTCTGAGTCAAAGTCCAATAAAGGCTGAAGTAATACAATTGAAGACTTGACAGCTGTCATTACTGACATTGCTGTCACATCTGTCTGAGGTGTCAGAAGATTGTTTGAAACCGGAACATCCAATTACCATGGATGAAGCCTATATATAGATGTGCTCTCTCATCAATCAAAAATGAACAGAATAGATAACAGATAGCTGATCAATCATAATCTCTGAAGGATTGAGAATCCAGAAGAAGAGAAAGAAGAAATAGTCAACAGATTGTAGAGAGAGAAAAATAAGGAGAGAAGTTCTTATCCAGTGAAGGCAGATTCTAAACAGTCTGCCTGAAGAATTCAGATCAAGTATGAAGAAGAATTTAGATTAATTTCTGAAGGAAGCTGATTGAGGATCAACTCCAACATCAAGAAGATCAACCCTACTTTGTTCAAATTCAAGAAGCTTTGAAGAAAGCTAAGACAGGTTGATCCTTAAGAAATCAGTTCTATCAAGAACTGATCAAGAAGCCTTCAACCAATTCTCTTTCCATCTGGTTGAAGATATCAACATCTTTTCATCAATAATTTTTGTAGGATCTATAATAGATCTGAGTGTAGGAGATTTACATCTCTGAGTTGTAAGCCTAAATTATAAAGGCCGAGGTAAGGCTGAGTGCCTGAGGTAGGGGAATCTATTCCCTGAGTTGTAGGCCTGTGAAAGAGGCTGAGGTAGGGTTGTTGCCTGAGTTGTAGGAGTGGGGTGTCACTCTGAGTTATAGGCATGTGGAAGAGGCTAAGGTAGGGCTTGTGCCTGAGTTGTAGGAGTGTGGATTCACTCTGAGTTGTAGGAACCGGTCTTGATTCTGAGATGTAAGATCTGCGGATCTGAGAAGAAGGAAGGAAGTTAGGCTGAATCTAGTACACTGCTAGATAAGTGAAGGGGGAAAGTGGATGTACCCATCATTTGGGGAACCACTATAAAACTGGTGTGCAATCTGTGAATGTTGTGTGTATGTGAATGCTGTGTTGTATTTTCTGCTGAATAAATTGCTAAATCAGATAGAATTAACTACCTAAGTCAGAAAAAGAATTGAACCTATTCACCCCCCCCCTCTAGGTGTTTAGAACATCTTGAAACCAATTCTTTCAGGCACTATTATGATATGTTTTCCAATGCCATCTTCTATTATGGTTTTTTTGTTACTTTATAGACTGTTATGCTTATGCTGTTGTTGTGGATACTATTCTGATATTATATTCTATTTTGGTTATTCTGTTGTTCTATTGTGGTTCTGTTATGGTAATAATTATTGGTAGTTATTTTTTTAACAGAAAATGTCTAGCGATGATTCTGAAAACTCGAGGGAGGAGCAAGATATTACTAGAAGAAATTATGTGATTGTCCATCATCAGAATGTGGTAGCAGGAATATCTTTGGTATCTTTATATACCACTATGATACACTTTACAGTACCACTCATGACCTCAAAACAAAGAGGGGATAAATGGGTTGGAGAGCTACTACACGGGTCATGAGTTAGGTTTCATGACTCTTTCATGATATGTAAAGAAATATTTATGAACTGATTACATTCTCTGGAGGAAAAGTGTGGATTTCAGGAAACAAGAAGGACTGCATCCAGAGAAATTCTGGCATTGACAATATACATATTATCACATAATGAATCAATGAGAAAAATAATTGAGCGCTTTCAGCATTCAACGGAGGCTGCTAGCAGATTTGTTTCTCGAGGTCTTCGTGCTTTGTTGCAGTTAGCGAAATAGTTGATTCAGCCATCAGTCAGGTCTTTCAGTAGCACTCCGCCAAAGATTCTGTATGAGAGATGTTACATGCCTTTTTTAAAGATTGCATTGGAGCAATAGATGGAACACATGTTCACGTGTGCGTACCAGTTGGTAGTAAAGTGCCTTATATTGGGAGATGTGGCAGTGCAACTCAAAATGTCATGGCTGCTTGTGATTTCAACATGTGCTTCACCTTCATTATGCCAGGTTGGGAGGGATCAGCGCACGATAGTCGCATTTTCAATTTCTTCATAAGTGATGTTGGATCCCTAGTTGGATTTGGGCTACGTTCACTAAAATAGGATATTTGACCCAACATGTATAGCCAGGGTCATGATTGTGTTCTAGAGTTTAGGGCATGTCCTTAGAGTCAACATTGCTTGGACCAGCCAACAACAAACTGCAGAAGACTCCAGACTTAGAGAAATTTCAAAGATTCAGAAAAATGAGTTTGACATTTGTCGAACTCAGCTCGACGAAAGTCGTGCTTAGCTCGACGAACTCAGGGACAATTCTCTAAGTTGAGCTCGACGAACTTAGTTCTCAGGTCAACGATTTCTGGATGCTCTACTTAAACATTCTAAGTCCAGAAACATTTCTCTGAACTCTAGTCGACGAAGTTAGATTATCAGCTTGAAGATCTTAGTTCACAGAATTGGCAAGTTTTATCAAGTAGCAGTTAGCTGTTCTCAGGTCAACGATCTTAGATCTTAGCTCGACGAACAACAATTATCTGGTCAACGAACATGATTTCTCAGCTCGAAGAACTCTGGACCCAAGTCGATGAAATCTATTCTTTGCTCGATGATTTTTGTGCAGTTCCAGACTTGGATTTTTCCTTCCTTCTATCCTTATTTTATTGCAGTAATTCCTGGGTAATCAATGCTTACTATTCTCGGAATATTACCGTTAGAAGCAGCACTGATTATGACATTCATCAGGATTATTACTTGTCGTTTTTCAATGGGATAGTTGGGGAAATCCAATTAATGCAGACATTCTCTCCAGCCGTATTACATTCTCCATGCCGACAACAATCAATGCACGAAGGAATTCAAAATTCAAAGGAAAAATTCCATTGGAAATATAAAAGTGATCTTCTTCCTTCTTCTTGAGATAGAGAGATACACAAGAGCAAGATACAGCACACAGTGATAGAGAAGACAGACATCAACAATATTCAAACTCTTCTCTGTGCAGAAAAATAATCTGGTCTTCACCTTGACATTGCTGAAGAAGAAGAAGAACATCCATCCAAATCAAGAGTTTTCTTCATTCTTCACTCCAGGATTCTTCAAGGACAACAAATCTTCATCAGTCAAGAAGTTCCTGGATCTCTTATGATCAAGGCTAAAGATAGAAGACCTATTCACCCTGAAGCAAAGCTCCAGTCTTCCTGAATAACTCAATAACTCAGGGGGAGCTTTGATAAAATCAAAGATCCACTAGTCTTCTCAGTTGTATTTGGGAAAGAGAAGGCACCATCACTCTCTCACCCCCTCACTGTATAAAGGGTTCTTTAACTCACTTCAAAAGTTATTCCTTGGCTGCAAGTCACCTGATCAAAAGACTTAGGTTGGTTTTTGAGCACCTGATCAAAAGCTCATTGGTGGCAGTCACCTGATCAAAATCTGTTAGTGGATTCCTACCAGGGTGGTAGAAGAGTGGATGTACCCAGGTTGGGGAACCACTATAAAAATTCTTGTGTTGTCTGGTTGCCCACTTTCCTTTTTGTTCTTGTTGTGCCCGTGCTAGTTAGTTTTGCTAATCCTGTGTTTGTTAGTTTAATTTTGTTGTGTCTGTGGTAGATTACTTTATCTTAGGATTACTCTTTTACTTACAGCAATTTTTGGTATCAAATAGTTGCACTACTCTGTAGATTTTATTAACATAAAAGTTTTAAAGATTTAGAAGATACTCTATTTACCCCCCTCTAGAGTATATCAGGTCAAACCCTCTCTTTCAATTGATATCAGAGCCGTGTTTCTTTGGTTGTATAAGTTAACCCTTGAACTAAAAGATCCTGTGTTAGATCTGCCCTTTTATTTCTCTTAGGATTATATTCACAGCATGGCACAGAACAAGGATTATGCAAGCACCAGACCTCCAGTGTGCAACTTAAATAAGTTTGCCATCTGAAAGACAAGAATTAAACTATATATGAATTCCACTGATGAGGACATCTACAACTCTATTTTGATAGGTCCTCCTCAATCAAATGCCTCTACATCTACAGCAACTTCAAGCACACATGTGTTCCACCACCAGAGTGGATAGATGCACAGAAGAAGACCAAGATTGCTGATGCAAAGGCCATGAACATTCTGGCTCAGACTATGTCTGATGATATTTTCCAGAAGGTGGCTGAATGCACATCAACCAAGGCTATTTGGGACTCCCTCAACCAAATGGTGGCTGGCTCTACTGATGAGAGGAAAGACTTAATATTAAATCTCATATCCCAGTATGAGAACTTCAAGAGGGATGAGTCAGAATCTGTTGCAGACATATACTATAGATTGAGCTCAATAATCAACGAGCTGAAGACTTTGGATAAGGTCATCACCCTTACTGAAGTAAATGATAAAATCCTCATGTGCTTCCAAAGCTCATGGGATTCCATAATATGGCCAATCAAGGAGGCCAGGAGCTTAAATGAGATTTCCACATAATCTCTATTGGGAAAGCTCAAGTCATATGAGCAACTGATTAAGTCCAGAGAAGCTGCATAATAAAGGACTCCTCCACCAGCAAGAAAGGAGCACAACTTATCATTCAAGGCTGTTGAAGAGACAAAAGATTCAACAGTAAATGAAGAACTAATGAGTCGCTTTGCTAAGAGATTTTACAAATGGCAAGAAAGGACTTTAGAAGAAAATCATCCAGACAGGATGATAAGCCAAGGTATGATAAAACTCCTACTAATGAAGTAGTATATTTTGGATGCAGGAAACTTGGACACTTTATCTCAGAGTGTCCAAAGAATCTGAAGAAAGAAAGAAGAAGAGAGAAGGACTCCAGAATACAACAAAGTAGCAGGCCTTCCTCCAGCAAATACAAAAAGAAGGAGAAGGGCTTTGTTGCTGATACCTAGAGTGAGATAGAAGATGAATCCACATCTTCAAGTTCCAATGAAGAGGAAGAAGAGGCAAGGGCCAAGGAAGTCTGCCTCATGGCCATCAATGCCTCCAGCAGTCAATCAGATGATGAAGAATCTGATAATGAAGGAGCTTCAGAATCAGAAACTGATAAGGTACTTTCATCTTTTGATTATAATTCTGATAGCTTCAAAATTGAATTTAAAACTATGTGCATTGACTTAATTAACTCTGAAAAGGAAATCAAAACACTTAGGGAAAGACTATCTAATCAAGAAAATCTGATTTCTAAAAACTCTAAATTAAAAGATGAACTAACACTAGCTAATGAACAAATCATTTCTTTAAAAACACACATATGTGAGGCTAAGCAACTTGAGAAATCTCTCAATGGGAGAAGCCTTAAGCTGATGGACATTACAAGCACAGTCAATGCCAGACTGAATGACAAACTGGGCTTGGGTGCATCATCAAGTTTACCCTCCATACTTAAGAAGAATATATTATCAACCCCTATTAGATTTGTTTCAGCTAAGGGTAAAGAGGTAATAAACAATAAACAAACCATAGAAGAATTATCTAACTCTAGAAATCAAAATAACAGAAACCAGAAAACTCTTAAGTAAAAACAAAGTTCAACAGATTTCGTGGAACTCAGGTCGACGAAATGTGACTAGTTCGTCGAACTCCGATCGACGATCTATGAACTCCAACATTAACTATAATAAATCGTCTTACTGCGATCAACGAACTGTGCATGGTTCGTCGAGCAGAGATCGACGAACTTGGGGCACAGAAAATGAATATGTTCATTCTCTGAGCAGAGATCGACGATCTCATCCAACTTCGTCGAACTCTGGTCGACGAACTTACAATTTTTCGACGAACCCAGTCAGACTTAATAAAAATCATAATTTTGACAGAAACACTAATCAATCAAAAAAACCTTTTAATCCACTTGCAGATTGGATAATCCCTCCTAGAAGATTTCACCCCTTAGGTTATAAAAGCCAACCTGAATGTTCATATATTTCTAGCTTTTCTTATGAAAAGAAACAAGGACCCAAGGTAACATGGGTCAAGAACAACTAGCTTATTTCCTTACAGGTGAAGAACTATCCTATCACTCAAAATAAGTGGTATCTGGATAGTGGGTGCTCCAAGCACATGACTGGATGTAAGGAAAGCCTAATCAACTCTAAGGCAAAGTTGGGTCCAAAAGTGATCTTTGGAGATTCCAGCTTTGGACAAACTGAAGGCCATGGAGACTTCAATAGTGGAGTTGTCACCTTCAGAAAAGTGGCATATGTTAATGGTCTCAAACATTACCTAATATCCATAAGTCAATTATGTGATGCAGGTTATCAGGTTTGCTTTACCAATTCTAAATGTATTATTTCTTCAAATAATCAAATTGTTTTAACAGGGTGTAGACAGGGGAATATATACTTAGTAAATTTTAATTCTGCTAACTCGGAAATATGTTTATTCAACCAAGTTAGTAATAACAATATCCTTTGCCATAAAAGACTAAGTCATGTGAACCTTAAAAATATCTCTAAGCTATTTAGGGACAACCGTGTCAGAGGATTGCCTTCTGGCCCCTACAAGAAGGAAAGTCTATGCAAGCCTTCTCAAGAAGGCAAGCAAACTAAAAACAACTTTAAGTCAATTAATAAGAGTGATTCACCTAAGATTTTGTACTTGCTACATATGGACCTTTTTGGACCCATTGCTGTACAAAGCTTAGGAGGGAAGTTTTACACCTTGGTTATTGTGGATGACTTCTCTAGATTCTCTTGGGTTTTCTTCTTTAGAAACAAGTCAGATAATTTTAAAGTCCTTACAGACTTTATTAAGGGCATAAGGATTGAGTATTCTACTCCAGTTGCATTGATCAGAAGTGATTATGGTACTGAGTTTGAATCTCTTCCCATGCAAAGATTCTATGAGGAGGAAGGTATCATGTATTATTTCTCTGCTCCTAGAACTCCTCAACAAAATGGGGTAGCAGAAAGGAAAAACAGAACACTCATTGAATCTGCAGGAGCATTACTTGCAGATGCACACATGCCCCTATCCTTTTGGGCAGAGGCTGTGAGCACAACAAACTATGTGCTGAATAGAAGTTTGATACACAAACTAAAGGGTAAGGCCCCCTATGAATAACTCAAAGGGAAGCAACCTAAAATTGATTACATTAGAATTTTTGGGTGTAGGTGTTTCATTCATAACAATAACAAGAAACACATTAGAAAATTTGAAGTTAAAGCTTCAGAGAGAATTTTTCTAGGATATTCCCAAGTCAGTAAAGCTTATAGGGTGTTTAATAAATCTTCTTTAAAAATTAAGGAATCAATACATGTGACGTTTGATGAGGATAATATGTCTTATAAGGAGAAATAAATTTCTACCAATAGCACTTTGTAGGTACCTCACTTGTGTGAGAAATTATGTGAGTTGAACCTTCCACAAGAGGTTATATCACCTCCTCCTCCATAAGCCAATGAAGATAGTAAAGATGAATTTTTGGAAGTGGTTGATCCTACTCCAACAACAGATATTATTCCACAAGAGGAATTAATTCCAAATGCTGTTGCTGAACCAACTTGACCCACTGACTTTGTCACACTAAGGGATCACCCTAGATCTCAAGTGATTGGAGACATGTTAGTAGGTGTACAGACAAGGTATCAACTCAACCAAAATGTGATACATGCCTGTTTCCTCTCTCAAGTTGAGCCTCAATCTATAAAATATGCTGAGCAAGATCCCCACTGGATCATTACAATGCAAGAGGAACTCAATCAATTTGAGAGATGCAGAGTTTGGGATTTAATTCCAAGACCCAAAGACTACCCAGTCATTGGAACTAAATGGGTATATAGAAACAAGCTAGATGCCCAAGGTGTAATTGTGAGAAACAAGGCTAGGCTTGTTGCTCAAGGTTATAGGCAAGAAGAAGGAATAGACTATGACCAAACTTTTACACCAGTTGCAAGGTTAGAAGCAATCAGGATCTTCCTTGCTTATGCTGCATATAAGAAGTTCAAAGTCTATCAGATGGTTGTCAAGAGTGCTTTTCTCAATGGAGTACTTAAAGAAGAGGTTTATGTTGAACAACCTCCAGGTTTTATCTCTCCAACTTATCCTTCATATGTCTTTAGATTGCATAAAGCTCTTTATGGTATAAAACAAGCTCCAAGAGCTTGGTATGAGACCTTAGCTACCTTTCTGATAGAACATAAATTTACTAGAGGCATTGTAGATAGAACATTATTCACTAGGCACCATAAGGATCAAATATTGTTAGTACAAATCTATGTAGATGAAATTATATTTGGGTCTACAGATTCCAAACTATGCAAGAGGTTTGCTGACCTCATGCATTCAAAGTTTGAAATGGGTAGCATGGGTGAGTTCTCCTACTTCCTTGGTCTCCAAGTGAAGCAACTACCTGATGGCATCTTCATATCCCAGGATAAATATGCTAAAGAGCTTATTAAAAGGTTTGGGATGGCTGATGCCTCAGCAAAGAAAACACCCATGACCACTAATGCTGTAATAGATTCTGATGAACATGGGAACCTGTTGATCGGAAATTATATAGGGGCATTTTTGGGTCTCTACTATACCTTACAGCTAGCAGACCTGACATAATGTTTGCTACATGTCTTTGTGCTAGGTTTCAAGTGAACCCCAAAGAATCTCACCTAGTTTTCATAAAAAGAATTTGGAGATATATAAAGAGTTGTCCTAGTCTAGGACTCTGGTAGACTACTGAGTCAGAATTTGAGTTAAATGGATACTCAGATGCTGACTTTGCTGGATGCAGAGTAGACAAAAAGAGTACCTCTGGAACATGCCAGTTCCTTAGTATGAGATTAGTCTCATGGTTTAGCAAGAAACAGTCATCTGTGTCTACATCAACTGTTGAAGCAGAATATACAGAAGCTGGCAGTTGTTGTTCCCAGATGCTGTGGATTCAAAACCAACTCCTGTACTATGGGTTCAACTTAAATAATTCAACTCTATTATATGATAACACAAGTGCTATATTCATAGCACAAAATCCAGTCCATCACAGTAGGACTAAGCATATAGACATTAGACATCATTTCATTAGAGAGTGTGTAGATAAAAATAAAATTAATCTTGTCTATATCTACACTGATTTACAAAGTGCAGATATCTTCACCAAACCTTTGGATGAGAGGAATCATCTGTTCTTCATAAATCAACTTGGTATGATAAATGGATAAGTATTAAATTGATTTCTGTCTGTAGTCGACGAATTTTTCAAAGTTCGTCGAACGGAGATCGACGAACTGTAAAAGGTCCTAGAGAAAATCGTCGAACGGAGATCGACGAACTCTCTGTGAGTGAAATTATTTTCGTCGAACGGAGATCAACGAATCTGCTTCAGAAACGTTTCGTCGAACAGAGCTCGACGAAATGTTTTCAAATCTTCAGACTAAGATCGACGAATTGTTTAACTGCAAAATATTTCGTCGACCTTAGATCGAAGAATTCTTTAATTTTCGTTGAACAGAGTTTGTCGATTCATATTCTGAAAAACCTTATATCTAGGTTTTTTCTTCGACCTCCATCCCGCTCTTTCAGTCCCATTGCACTTGATCTCTTTTGTTTGTTGCAGGCGAACCCATGGCGATTCCCGCAGGTAATCTTGGAGCAATGAAGTTTGATATAGGATTTGATATAGATTTTGAGTTGTTTCTACACTCGGATCCCACCTTCCTGGAAATTCTACAACTGCTTGAAGATCAACAGTTGAAGAACTTGATGACCACCAGAATAAAGATAGCCGGTGCAGAGATCAGAGAATGGGTTTACACCTCCTCCTCCCCAGATGAGAACACCATGACAGGCACCATATCGGGTAATGAAGTCTCTCTTACCCCCGTCGTCCTGACCGAGATTTTTGGATTAACTAATGGTGCAGAAGAACTGAAGATTGATAGTGAAGAATTTGATGAAATGTTAAATAAGATGAGTTATTTTGGAGCAACACCCAATAAACTGCTGAAGAAACATTTATCTGCTGAATATAAGTTTCTAGCAGATATTGTGGGCAAGGTATTGCTGGGTAAGCACACAGCCCATGACTACATCACTAGGCATCAATTCCTGGTGATGTGTGCTATGGTGAATAAGAAGCCGGTGAATTGGGCTAAGATTATGTTTGAGATGATCCGGAAAAAAACACCAAGAAGGAGGTGTGTTTTGGAAGGATTCTGGGAATCTTCCTTCAGGAAAAGGCTGTTGAATCCTTGGTCACACCGACCATATTCATTAATGCCTCCAATAGGCTCACTTGTTCCCTCTTTGGCAGGTGGGAGAGGAACATCACCAAGCCATCCAAGGCTTCTTCCTCTTCCTCCAGGTCTTCTGTGAGTACAAGGGTTGTTCTAACCACTCCCCACCCTGCTGAGGATGTCTCTCCTCCACCTCCACCACCTCCAGCCATCCAAAGTCATCCCCAGATGGCACACCAACTCCCCTCCCCAGTTCATACCCCAGTCCATTTTCCAACACCAGATGGTACACCAACTCCACCCCCTCCATCATCTCCAGTACCTCCATCGCAAACTCATACTCACTCTCATACTCCATCCCCCCATGGTACACCAACTCCAACACAAACTCATATTCACTTTCATACATCAACTCAATCCCCAGATGGTACACCAACTCCTCCTCAATCTCCTCTTCCATCCCACCTTCTAGACATCACAAATGAAACATTCTTCTCATCCCCTACATTTAATCTGCTCACCTCCTTACCATCCACACATACATCTCCAGTCCATGTAATTCCCAGTCACTCACCATCACCTCCTCCACTATCATCTTCCATTCACCCTTTTGTCTCCACGGAGACCCCTCCTACATTCCTGCAACTAGATCCCTCCATCATTCCACCTCTTCTAGCACTTCTCACTCCCCTCCTCAAAACCCTCATAGTAGAGGCTATTTCACCTCTTGCTTCTTCCATCTCTTCTCTTGCTACTCAATTCTCTGCTCTCTCCATCCCTTCTTCTTCAGTCAGGGGCCTGGCTCCAATACCCAATGAAACTAGGCAGGAGGAGATACTCTGTGAAGATGTAGCAGTAGCAGCAAAAGTAGCAGCAGTAGAAGAAGCAGCATCAGCAGCAGAAGAAGAAGCATCAGCAGCAAAAGTAGAAGCAGAAGTAGCTGATGATTTGATTGATTTAATTAATTTTATTGAATCTGATATGGATTTGGATAAGACAGTCACAAAGGAAATACAAACTGTTGGTGATTACATTATAAATCCCACAGTAGATCTTTTGAATTTGTTGAATATTTTTGATACAGTTCATTTGAACTCTCTTCCACAATACATCATAAAGCCATCCATGGCTATAGTTCCCTATACCTCTCTAATAAGCCCCAAAAGTTTCCATGCAACTCAAGGCTAGTTTTGCTATTACAGAGGCTCCTGTTATTCCATCTCCACCAAGAGCTGATTCCTTCATTACTTCATCCCCTCCCAGAGTCATTTCTGCTCCAACATTCATTATGGATGATAAAACCATGCCTGATTTGGATGAGCTGATCATGGCTGATATTGAAGAAGAGGATAAATCAGTTGCTGAAAGCACGGATGTGTATAATTCTCCAGCTCCAGCTCTAGCTCTCCCTCCAGCTCCTCCCCAGGCAGAAAAACTGTTGATATATGCAGAGGCTTTGAAAGAAATTAATGCTTTATATGATAATCCACAAGACTCCTAAGATGATGATGATGAAGAGGATTCAGATGACAGTCCCTCTGCTAAGAAAAAGAAAATTTCTAAGAAAAGGAAAGCCCCTCCAGCTCCTTCTCCAAAGCCAAACCCAACACATGATACTCCATACTATATTCTTCAGAATATTACTCCATACAAGGGTATGTTATCTTGGATGTTGTAACGCCCCAAAATTCAAAAGAGGGACGGACAGCGTTCAGAGCCAAGTTTGGGTTTTGGTGAGGGGCACACGGCCTAGGACACGGGCGTGTCCCTGGCCGTGTCATACTTCGTCGAAGCCCGAGAAGTCGACGAACTGCGCTCGACGAAGTGTCGAGACAGTGAACACGGCCTAGGACACGGGCGTGTCGAAGGCCGTATCGTGCGCGTGTTCGACAAATTTTCCGCGAAGTCGACAAGAAGCAGTCGACGATCGTCGAGACTTCGAACACAGCCTAAGACACGGGCGTGTCCCAGGCCGTGTCCTGCTCGGGTTGTTGGCCGGGCCGTGTGAGGGGATAGACACGGACAGGAGCCCAGGCGTGTTCATGTTGGACACGGGCGTGTCACATGTGACACGGGCGTGTCGTGTACCCGTGTTCTCCTCGGGTTGTGTTTGGTCCTGTGTCGATGGAGGAACATGCCCAGGCACACGGGCATGTACTGCGTGATACGGGCGTGTCAGCTTTGACACGGGAGTGTTCAGAGCCCGTGTCCTTATCTGGGTGTGACGGTTTCGGCGTTGATTGAGGCATACGACCTTGGACATTGGCGTGTCGCAAGCCGTGTTCGGCCCAGGTGTTTTGGTTTTAAGTTCGGATCGTGGCTGTTCGTTTCCTTCTAGTGAGATCTGATGGTCCAGGGCTTTCCTTGCTGAGTTATGTTCGGGGATAGGGTTTGGAAACCTTCATTCTTCATCAAGTACTCTCTTTCTAAGTTCTAGAGAGAAGGGAGAGCAAGGAAGAAGGTGAAGGAGAGATCCGGCTACCGGAGAAGCTTTGGAGCCCCAAATCACGAGCCGAGTCTAGATCCGCGAAGGCAAGTCCATTGCGGTGGTTTTCATCCGACTAAGTTTCCATGGCTAGGAAGAGGGGTCGTAAGTTAACGACATTTCTCCTCTTGGTTTTAGGATGCATGTTTAACATCTTTTCTTTCAAGCTTTTGGGCACCAAGTCTCTCAAATGAGAGGGGTTTGGGTTGTCATAGTTCAAGAGGAACCTTCAGGTCGATTGAGTCCATCCCTGACATGCTTTTGCATTAGAGATCCGCTTCGTTGGTGGATTAGGCATTGTGGGTGAAGCCGTGGTTGCAACTGTTAGTCCGATTCGGTGATGTTGCATACGAGCTTTAAGGATTTTATAGAAATTTGTTGCGGCAAGATGTCGTTTGTGATGTTTGTGTTTTCCCCCTTCTCTCGAGTGAGTACGTGTAGCCGGAACTGGATAAGGTTAGCTCCGCAATGGTGGTAGATGGTTTCTATGGTGGACAAGGATAGCTCCGCATTGGCGGTAGATGGTTTCCTTGGATCACGGGGACGTTGCAGTACAAATGAGGGATTAGGGTGGGAATGATATTGGATTGTGGTGTGCTAAGGCACGGCTTTGTCTCCGTGGTCGTCTGGAAATCCCGTGACATGCAAGTCATGTGTGGAGAGTGTCCCGGCGAGACTAGTCCCCTTCTGTGAGACTGACGAGAATGTCAAGCATGGGGCAAGCCCGGGCATTGAGGCCATGAGCGGGTGGGGTCCAGCAAGGGTTCTTAGAATCAGTTAGTGTGTTAGACGGAATCCTGACATGAGAAGTCAGAGCTTGCAGGCAAGCCCGGGTCTAAGACCATGAGCGGGTGGGGCCTTGGCAAGAGTTCCGTGTGGCAGCTTGTATGCCGTTAGGGGAATTGCAGTGCCCCTTTTTGTTTGTGTCTTAATGCCAATGGGGAAAGTGAAAGTACCCAGATGTTTGATGATGTGCTAGATACATACGCGATAGGGTGCCTTGGGTGAAGGCCGGGTTCTGCATACATGCTTCATTGTAGGCCCTTTTTATTATATGCTCAACATAGAAAACGTGCATGTTATTTGAGACATCCAAGCCTGTTCTTTTGGTACTTTACTTGTTTATGTATATGGTATACAAAGTGCTGACTTGCAGGTTGGAGGGGTACCCCAGGGTCCGTTAGGCTTGGCCTGGAGGAGATGTGTTTGTTACACAGTTTGAGGTCAGCCTTTACTGACCCACGTTACAACAAATTTTTACAGGGCAAGGATTGCAAGCAGGAGCTAGCTCGCCAGCCAAAAGGGCCTAAGCCTCATGAAGTGTTTCCAGTTTTGCCCTAGCTATATTTTTGGTGGCTCTGTATGCTTGATGCTTTTATTTTTCGGCTTGCATGCCGAGGTAGTCTAGGAGTGTTTTTGTGCATTGTTATTGATGTTACCTTTTTAGAGTTTGGACTCTCTATTGTTGTAAGGCCATAAGGCCGTTTCAATACTCTTGTGTATGTGGATAACTTCTAGTCTTGTTTGTTGTTTCCGCTGTTGTTAGATATGGAGTTTTGAGAATGGGTAGTTATATCATCTTTTAATGCTAAAGCTATGGCGTCTGTATGTTGTGGGGCCCCGGCCAGACCCATATTATACGGTCATTATAGGGGAGGTGTTACAATTTAGTATCAGAGCTAGGTTAGATTCAAGGTCAGTGCATATAGAAGTTATCCACATAGGAGTAATGCGGGACCATGAGTGTCCTTATGTTTGAGTCATGCGATTAGAGATTGATTCCTTGTTTCCTTGCTTTTCTTAAGAGTGCAAGCAACAAGGCAGGTACGTCAAGACTAAGAGAAGAGCTTTCGGTGAGCAGCGCCACTGCTCAGGGTCCTTTGGGCATGGGTGTAAACCCGACCGACTTCTGTCGCTTGCTTGCAGAAGCAATGGTGGCAGCCCAAGAGGTACCTACAGCTCAGGTACCAACTCCTACTATCCAGGATACGACAACGGCCGAGCCGGGCGTAGAAGCCAGGCGAGTAGAGCCGTTGGCTGAAAGACTGGTGGTCGGACATGGAGACCGGCAGATGAAGTATTTTCTGAGATTCCATCCTCCCACGTTCAAGGGAGTTGTTACGCCGACTGATGCGGAGGATTGGTGGGCACAGATTCAAGATCTTCTGAGGGCGGCAGAGATGCCAGAGGAGAAGAAATATGAGTTTGCAACTTTCATGTTGGAGGGAGACGCAAAGTTGTGGTGGGTAAGCCATAGCGGCCGCCAGTTTCCTGGACGCACCCCATCCATGGAAGAGTTTGGGAATGCTTTCCTAAAGAAGTACATTCCCGTTTCGACAAGGTTGGCCCTTCAAAGACAGTTTCTGCACTTGGTGCAGCAGGATAAGACGGTGGACGAGTATGTTCAGGAGTTCACTCGGTTGGGTCGTTATGCAGGAACGACAATGGCAGACGATGAGGAGAGGGATAACCTCTTCTACCAGGGGCTGAGGGAGAATCTAAGGCAACCCCTCATCGACATGAAGAGAGCTGGTTTCAATGAGTTGGTTGAGGTGGCCAAAACGTTGGAGAGTGACCAGGAGAGAAGCCAACGCCGTAAGGGGTTTGCGCCCAAGCAAGGGGAAGGTAAGCCTTCTCAATCAGAAGGAAGGTCTGAAGGGAATAGGTGGAAAAAATCCTCAACCATTCAAGTCTAGTGAGAAAATCAAGTGGACGTCTGGAGGGTCTCACTCTAAGGGACCACTGACGTGCTATAATTGTGTTAAGGCGGGGCACATTGCTCGTTTTTGTAATCAAGGGGGTGCGGAGCAGGAGCCAAGGCAGGAGCAGACTATGCGCTCCGGCCCCAGTGCCACAGAGAAAGGGAAGATGGCAGAGTCTAGCGCTTCTCGGTTCCAACCGGTACAACCAAGGGCCTACAACCTTGGACAGCAGGAAGCGATCCTCCAACCCGATGTGGTGACAGGTATGAGGAAGTTTAGGTTTAACCTTGTGCTTCATACTTCTAGACCGTTATATGTGATGTCTAAGTTTTAGGATTTGTGTTAGTTTCTAGATACCCCGCTAGGGTATTGTTTGATACGGGAGCGTCGCACTCTTTCCTTGCGGAAAGCTTCATCTGGAGGATTCGAGTTGAGTCGTTCCCGGCGGGTGCAGAGTTGAAGGTGCGCATACCTAATGGGTCACCCATGACCACCGGGGAGAAATGGCGCATTTGTTGGGATCTAGGCGGAGTTGACTTCGTGTTGATAGCAGCAGTCCTAACATTGGTTGAGTTTGATGTGATATTGGGAATGGACTGGCTCGCAGAGCAGCGTGCCAGTATTGATTGCCTATCCAATGTAGTGACCCTAAGAAGCGAAGGGCGGGCATAAGTCAATTTTGAGAGCCTTAATGGAGTGGCCTGTTCCCTGATTTTGGCCATGCAGTTGGTGCGGGCAGTTAACCAGGGTGGAGTAGCTCTTGTAGCACTATTAGAGGTTCGCCTTTCCAAGTTATCGCTTGGGGAAGTGCCCGTAGTGGCAGAGTTCAAGGATGTGTTTCCGGATGAACTTCCTGGAGCGCCTCCTCGGTGGGAGATTGATTTCTCGATTGAGTTAGTGCCCGAGGCTAGGCCGATGTCACGTCCACCATTCAGGATGATAACAAAGGAGTTGGACGAACTCAAGGTACAGTTGCAGGAACTATTGGAGCAGGGGTATATCAGACCCAGTTCTTCACCGTGGAGGGCATCTGTGCTATTCGTGAAGAAGAAAGATGGTAGTATGCGGTTGTGCATAGACTACCGAGAGTTGAATAAATTGACGGTCAAGAATAAGTATCTGATTCCTCGGATAGACGACATGTTTGACTAGCTGGTGGGGTCGGTGGTGTATTCAAAATTGGACTTGAAGTCAGGATATTATCAGTTGCGAATTCGAGACGAGGACATACCCAAGACAGCGTTTGGTACGAGGTATGGTCATTTTGAGTTCTCGGTGATGCCATTCGGGCTGACGAACGCACCATCCGTATTCATGGATTTTATGAATCGAATATTTCAGAAATACTTGGACTCTTTTGTAGTTGTCTTTATTGATGACATTCTGGTGTACTCCAAATCGGAGGTGGAGCATGAGACTCACTTGAGAGTAGTCCTGCAAGTGTTGAGAGAGAACCAGCTTTATGCAAAGTTCTCAAAGTGCGAGTTCTGGCTAGAGAAGGTGGCATTTTTTGGCCACGTGATTAGTGGGGATGGGGTGGCAGTAGATCCAACAAAAGTGGAAGCCATCGGAGATTGGCCGATTTTGAGAACCGTGGCAAAAGTCCGAAGTTTTCTTGGACTAGCCGGGTACTATAGAAGATTCATGGAAAATTTTTCGCGGATAGCTCTACCCCTCACGTCACTAACCCAGAAGGATCAGAAGTTTGTGTGGACTCAGGAGTGCAATCAGGCATTTGAGAAACTGAAGGAAAGGCTGATGACAGCTCCAATCCTAAGTCTACCAAAGGGGACCGGAGGATTTCAAAATTTCAGTGACGCATCGGGATGCGGTTTGGGTTGTGTTTTGGTGCAACATGGCAGTGTGATTGCCTATGGGTCTAGACAGCTGAAGCCTCACGAGAGGAATTATCCCGTCCATGACTTGGAGTTGGTGGAGGTAATTTTCGCATTGAAATTGTGGCGGCACTATGTCTATGGTGCGAAGGTGGAGATCTTCAAGGATCACAAAAGCCTGAAGTATCTCCTGGATCATAAGGACCTGAATATGTGGCAGCGCAGGTGGGTCGAGTTCCTCGGACACTATGAGGTGGCGATTCAGTATACGCCAGGCAAAGCCAATGAGGTGGCAGATTCCTTGAGTAGGAAATACTCGGGGCATGGGAATTGGATTGATGCTCATGATGAGCGGTTGTTGCGGGACTGGGAGTCCCTTGACATGGTATGTGTAGCAAGAGGCGAGTCTAGCATGGCTTGGTTGAACTGGATTGAAATGCAGAATGATTTGTCCGATCGTATTCGGGAAGCGACTCGTTTGGACGTGGAGTTTCAGCCTTATGTAGGGAAGCTCAAACGGACGAGAGCGGGGCGCCTGGGAGTTGATTGATGGGATTCTAAGGAAGGACGGAAGGATTTGTGTACCGGAGTTCGGCAAGCTCCGCGAGGAGTTAATGTTTGAAGCTCACTTCACAAAGTAATCCATTCACCCGGGCAGTACAAAGATGTACCTGGATATGGAGATATCCTTTTGGTGGCCTAGACTGAAGCGGGACGTAGCTTTGTACTTTAATCGATGCCAAACTTGTGCCTTGGTGAAGGCCGAGTGTCAGAAGCCGGGCGGGTTCCTAAAGCCTCTTCCAATCCCCGAGTGGAAATTCGATGACATCTCCATGGACTTTGTGCATGGGTTACCTAGGTCGCAGCAGGTTAACAACGCGATTTGGGTGATTGTGGATCTCTTAACCAAAGTGGCTCACTTCATCCCAAATCGGAAGGAGGACATGGTGGAGGAGCTGGTAGAGTTGTATGTGCGCAACATTGTGCGACTACATGAGATCCCTAAGAGTATAGTTAGTGATCGCGACGGACGTTTCACGTCCAAGGACTGGAGGTTGGTTCAGAAAAGTCTGGGCACAAAGCTAAAGTTCAGTACGGCTTTCCATCCTCAAACTGACAGGCAAACCGAAAGAACAAACCGTACTATGGAGGATATGCTGAGGATGTGTATTCTTGACTTCGGCAAGAAGTGTGAGGATCACCTATTCATGATAGAGTTCGCTTATAACAACAGTTACCAAGCAAGTATAAAGATTGCGCCATACGAAGCTTTGTATGGGAGGCGGTGTCGAACACCGATGCCTTGGACAGAGGCGGGAGACACCAAAATTTTGGGAAAGGAAGTGGTAGGCTATGCATGTGAGTTGGTGCGAACCATTCAAGAGTGCATGAAGGTGGTTCAAGATCGAAAAGCAAAATATTTTAATGCTCGCTACAGGAAGCTGGAGTTCGCGGTAGGCGATTGGGTCTATTTAAAGATCAAGTCGTTCAAAGGAGTTTCGCGCATTCGCCGACTCAAGAAGTTGAGTCCGAGGTTCTTGGGACCTTTTGAGATTATTGAACGGGTGGTAGAAGCAGCGTACCAGTTAGCATTGTCCACGGAGCTGAGTGGATTGCACGACGTCTTCTATGTCTCCGTATTGAGGAAAGCCTTAGTAGAGGCTAGTGTGGTGATCGAATCGGCATTGGTGCTGATAGAAGAGGACTTGAGGATGCGAGTTCATCCAGTTGCTATAGAGGATTAAGAAATTCGGCAGTTGCGGAACAAAGAGGTAAAACTCATAAAAGTCCGATGGGACAACTGCGGTCGTGAGGAGCTCTCTTGGGAGCGAGAACAGACCATGATGGAGGAGTATCCAGATTTTTTCCGTTCAGGTATCATTTAAGTTTTGTGTACCACTTTTTGCTTTCTATAATTTCGGGATGAAATTCTTTTAAGGGGGAGAGAGTTGTAACGCCCCAAAATTCGAAAGAGGGACGGACAACGTTCAGAGCCAAGTTTGGGTCTTGGTGAGGGGCACACGGCCTAGGACACGAGCGTGTCCCTGGCCGTGTCGTGCTTCTTCGAGAGCCCGGGAAGTCGTTGAACTGCTCTCGATGAAGAGTCGAGACAGTGAACACTACCTGGGACACAAGCGTGTCCAAGGCCGTGTCATGCGCGTGTTCGACAAATTTTCCGCGAAGTCGACAAGAATGCAGTCGACGATCATCGAGACTTCGAACACGGCCTGAGACACGGGCGTGTCCCAGGTCATATCATGCTCGGGTTGTTGGTCGGGCCGTGTAAGGGGATAGACAAGGCCTTGAGCCCAGGCGTGTTCGTGTTGGACACGGGCGTGTCACATGTGACACGGGCGTGTCGAGTACTCGTGTTCTTCTCGGGTTGTGTTTGGTCCGATGTCGATGGAGGAACACGCCCAGGCACACGGGCGTGTACTGTATGACACGGGCGTGTCAGCTTTGACACGGGCATGTTCAGAGCCCGTGTCCTTTTCTTGGTGCGATTGAGGCACACTGCCTTGGACATGGGCATGTCCTAAGCCATGTTTGACCCAGGTGTTTTTGTTTCAAGTTTGGATTGTGGCCGTTCGTTTACTTCTAGTGAGATCTGATGGTCAAGGGCTTTCCTTGCTGAGTTATGTTCGGGGATAGGGTTTGGAAACCCTCATTCTTCATCAAGTACTCTCTTTCTAAGTTCTAGAGATAAGTGAGAGTAAGGAAGAAGTTGAAGGAGAGATCCGGCTGCCGGAGAAGCTTCGGAGCCCCAAATCGCGAGCCGAGTCCAGATCCGCAGAGGCACGTCCGTTGCAGTGGTTTTCATCCGGCTAAGTTTCCATGGCTAGGAAGAGCGGTCGTAAGGTAATGAAACCTCTCCTCTTGTTTTTAGGATGCGTGTTTAACATCTTTTCTTTCAAGCTTTTGGGCATGAAGTCTCTCAAATGAGAGGGGTTTGGTTCGCCATGGTTCAAAAGGAACCTCCGGGTCGATTGAGTCCGTCCCTGGCATGCTTTTGCATTAGAGATCCGCTCCGTTAGTGGATTAAGCAATGTGGGTGAAGCCGTGGTTGCAACCGTTAGACCGACTCGGTGATGTTGCATACGAGCTTTAAGGATTTTGTAGAAATCTGTTGCGGCAAGATGCCGTTTGTGATGTTTGTGTTTTCCCCCTCTTCTCGAGTGAGTACGTGTAGCCCGAACTGGATAAGGTTAGCTCCGTAATGGCGGTAGATGGTTTCCATTGCGTACAAGGTTGTAACGCCCCCTATCTGTCGCATAGCATATAGCTGTAGGTCCGGCCGGGGCCCGACGCCATATACCACAGACAGATCGGGTGGTTACTCAATGAAAACCATTCAACCAATCATAACGTCCTACACAGAGCATTCTAGCGGAAGCAGTTTTAAGTTGCAAATAAAAGAACCCAGCACCAAGCATGAATGTCCACTAAACACCGAATAGGAATGTAGTACATACACAAGTACTGGCCTTAAGGCCTTACAAATGGTTTACTCTTAATACAAGTTTTCCATACCACGACACGCAGGCTGGTCATACATGAACAAAAGCAAGTAAACACTTCCATTAGGCCGTCAAGGGCCAGCTTCACAATTTGGGCTTTCGCCCACTATTGACCACTTGTTCTAGCAGCACCTGCAAGCAACAAACCACCGCACGGTGGCAAACAAAAGCAACGGTCAGCAATGCTGACCAAATTATAACGATCTCGCCCCCAATTCGGGGCGGCGATGCTCCTTCCTTGCACTTATTAGCAAAACCAAGCAGCATATAAATATACATTACATCACAGGCGTTGGCTCGCACGGCCACACACCCCGTGCTCTCAGGGCACATTCTCGGGGAACCGGCCAATGCCACGTCAATTTAAGCATAGACATTCCGGACTCACCACCGCCACTTCGACGGCCAAACATATGAGCATTTTGTCTTCTTGGCATGGGTCACTCAATTTAAGCCATAGACCGTCGAAGACCCTCATCTATGCCAACGGCTCTAACCGAACGACATAGAATGGGTATGGTTCCATCTAACCCATGCTCACATCGCAACGACAATTTAAGTCATATGCGCGGGTCAAACTTCTCCCGAGTCCTATTTCTATCACACTTCACATAACCCGGTTAAGTTCAAGTTGGCTCCCAGGACAAAAAATTGGCAAGATCACGCATCCGCCCAGTTTTTCGGGTGCACCTTAGGGTTAATCCCCAAGGCTCCCTATTGCAATATACCACGTAGAAAACCCGAAAAACAAACAATCGCACGGAGTCTTCTCCGGCATTTATGCAATGCAACATCATCGATCCAGACCAACATGTCCGGATAGGCTTCATACATCATGCATATGTCCGTTCTCGAATACGGACTCTAAACAACTGGGAATTTACATATCTACCCGAAGGAACGCCTCCAACTCACAGCAAACTCACGAGAGCGGGCTTCCTATGCAAAGAAGGAGAGCTTCACATGCCCAAGAAGAGAATCGTTACCCTAGCGTTCTTCCTTGGCTCCATGGAAATATAAGCGGCTGAAAAGCACCGCACTCTCTTTGCCTCCGTAGATCCAAAGTCGGTTCGCAATTTGGAGGTCCGAAGCTCCGCCGGTGACCGGATCTAGGCTTCTTCTTCCTCCTTTACTCTCCTCTCTCTCTCTTGACTTAGAAAGAGAACCACTCAAAAGAAATGATGGTTTCAAAGGCCCAATCCCGGGATATCCCAGTAGGAACAACCCCCAACCGTCGAATCCCAAAATAAGGAAACGAATGGCTACGATTCATAGCTGAAAAGTAAAACATGGGACGAACACGGCCTGTGACATGCCCATATCCAGGGTCGTGTCCCTCATTCGCCGTCAAAATTAACGCGTTACGAAACTTACATGGGTCCGGACACGCCCATGTTTAACCTTACATGCCCGTGTTCAAATTGACACGGCCGTGTGGTTGGCCGTGTGCCCCATCGACACAGCCCCGAAAACAACCCGAGACTCACACGGGTATTGGACACGCCCGTGTCTTATTTGACACGCCCGTGTTAAACCCGAACACGCCTAGGCTCCAGTCCATGTTCACTCTCTCAACACTTCGTCAAGCGAAGTTCGTCGACTATCTGACACTGCCTTGGACATGCCCGTGTCCAGGGCCGTGTGCCTTGTCTTGACACATCGTCGAGCGAAAATGTCGACTCCCCGGGCTGATTGTCGACACAGGCTCGACACGCCCTGAGACACGCCCGTGTCTCAAGCCGTGTTCGCTGCTCGACGATCGTCGACTCCAAAATCGTCGACCTCTCGGCCAAATTGTCGACTCGAGCCTGACACGCCATGGGACATGCCCGTGTCCCAGGCCGTGTGCCCCCTGCCAGATACCAATTTTGGCCCAAAACACCTCTCGTCGCTCTTTTGAGTTTCGGGGCGTTATAACTCCCCCCCTCTTAAAAGAATTTCATCCACGAAATTTCATAAAGGAAAGGAACATAAAACTTAAATGGTACCTGAGTGAAACAACTCCGGGTACTCCTCAAGCATAGTCTGCTCTCGCTCCCAAGAGAGCTCCTCTCGACCGCAATTGTCCACGTTCCTATGCTTGACATTATAGTACTTCGTCTGACGGTCCTAAGCGATTAGCAACCTCTCCCGAATGGTTCGCACCAACGAAGTAGCATCCTCCACTTCTGATCGCTTATACAACTTTGACTCACCCGTTTCTAGCCAATACAACGGCGTGCGACATCTTCTACCATATAGGGCCTCAAAGGGCGCCATTTGAATTCTCGCCTGGTAGCTATTGTTGTACGCAGACTCCACCAAATAAATATGTTCTTCCCATTGCTTTCCAAAGTCCAAGACACACATGCGCAGCATGTTTTCCATAGTTATGTTGACCCTCTCGGTCTGCCCATCCATTTGCGGATGAAAGTTTGTGCTGAATTTTAACTTCGTTCCCAACATTTGTTGTACTAGCCTCCAATCATTGGACATTAACCGCCCATCTCTGTCACTCACGATGCTGCGGGGCACACCGTGAAGCCGTACTATATTATCCACATAAAGTTTTGCAAACTTTTCCACCGGATCATCCTTCCTATGCAGAATAAAATGTGACACCTTCGTTAGCCGATCTATGACCACCCAGATGGCGTCGTTCCCCTTTTGCGACCTTGGCAAACCGTGCACAAAGTCCATAGAAATGTCGTCGAATTTCCATTCCGGAATAGGCAAGGACTTCAGAAATCCTACCGGCTTTTGGCATTCCGCCTTCACCAAGGCGCAAGTTTTGCACTTCGCCACGTAGAGCGCCACATCCTTCTTCAAACTCGGCCACCAAAATAGTTTCTTAACGTCGCGGTACATCTTCGCGCTCCCTGCGTGAATCGAGTACTTGGTATGATGTGCCTCGTACAACAATTCCACCCGCAAATTTCCCACACTTGGGACGCACAGACGACCGTCTTTCCAAAGTAATCCATCCTCCACAACGAATTGGGAATTTGACCCATCCAGAGCCTCTACCATGAACTGCTTCATATGGACATCCAAATCCAAAGCCTGTCGAATCCGATCAACCAGGTCATATTGAACTTCAGTCTAATTCAAGAGTGCTTCAGCACTTGACTGCTTATCTACACAAACAATCTCCAACGCCTCCAACTCCCGAACCAACTGCTCATCATGCACCGATAGCTAATTGGCTTGAGCTGGGGCTCGGCGACTCAATGTGTCCGCAACCGCATTACCCTTACCAGGTACGTCGTGGATCTTGAATGTATAGTCCCCCAGGAACTCCATCCATCTATGCTGTCTCATATTCAGATCTTTCTGATCAATCAAATACTTCAGGCTCTTATGATCGGTGTAGATATCAATCTTCACACCGTACAAATAATGCCTCCACAGCACACAAGTCATGGACCGGATAGTTCCTCTCGTGCACTTTCAGCTGTCTCTAGACATATGCTATAACGCTTCCATGTTGTAACAGCACACAACCCAAACCACTGCCCGAAGCATCGCTATAAATCTCATAACCTTCAGTCCCACTCGGCAAACTCAGCACAGACATCGTGGTCAATCGACATTTCAACTCCTCAAAAGCTCGCGGGCACTCCGGTGTCCAAATGAACTTCTGCTCCTTCCTCGTCAAAGTAGTGAGAGGTAACGCTATCCGCGAGAAGTTCTCTACGAAGCGCCTATAGTAGCCGGCAAGCCCCAGAAAGCTCCGGACTTCCGCTACCGTAGATAGCTCAGGCCACTCCCGTATCACAACAATCTTCACTGGATCCACTGCAATACCTTCCCCACTCACTATATAACCGAGGAATGCCACTGAGGACAACCAAAACTCGCACTTCGAGAACTTGGCGTACAATTGATTCCTTCTTAGCGTCTCCAAAACCAAATGAAGATGCTTGAAGTGATCTTCCTCACTCTGCGAGTACACCAAAATATCGTCGATGAAGACGATCATAAAATGGTCCAAGTACTCCCTGAAGGTCCTGTTCATCAAATCCATGAACACTGACGGCGCATTAGTCAGCCCAAACGGCATGACCGTAAACTCATAATGCCCGTATCTCATATTGAACGCTGTCTTCGGGATATCACTCTCCCTTATTCGCAGCTGATAGTACCCGGACTTGAGGTCCAACTTTGAGTACACCGTCGACCCGACTAATTGATCGAATAGATCGTCAATCCGGGGGATCGGGTACTTGTTCTTTTCCGTCAACTTGTTGAGCTCCCGATAATCAATACATAGCCTCAAGCTTCCGTCCTTCTTCTTAACAAAGAGGACCGGCGCGCTCCAAGGCGAGGAACTTGGACGCACAAACCCTTGCTCCAACAACTCTTGTAGTTGAACCTTCATCTCCGCCATTTCCTTAGGCGCTAGCCGATATGGAGAGCATGACACAGGCTTTGCACCTGATACGAGCTCTATCATGAAATCTATCTCCTGTTGAGGCGAGGCTCCAGGAAGATCTGCGTGGAACACATCAGGGTACTCCGATACCACTGAAATATTGTCCAACGTGGGCTTAGGATTTGCAACCTCCACTAGTGTAAAGAACAGTTCTGCACCGGTACGAACCGCCTTCACCACCTGAAGAGCAGACATCAACGTCTTGCTCGACCCCTTCAAGCCCATGAAAGTCGTCTCACGACCTGCTCCCAGCTTGACTTCCTTGCTACCACAATCGATATAGGCTTGCTGCTCCGAGAGCCAGTCCATGCCAAAGATAACGTCGAACTCCACCAACGGAAGTAACGACGCTTGCAGATCGAACTCTTGATTCCCAATACGAATCTTCACTCCACAGATTCTATCCGCGCGCATCGAACATCCATTGGGCAACAACACATCCAACTTATCCTTCGCCACCGAAGAAGGTACTCTGATGCGTGATATAAATCCTTCGGACAAGAAGGAGTGTGAAGCTCCCGTATCGAAAAGTGCTGTTGCCGGATTTTCACAAATCAAAACAAATCCTAAACAAGCAGTTGTAAGGTAATATGTGCATAACAAGTATTTAAAGGAATTAACTTGCTATAAATTAAACCGTACCTGTCACCACATCCGCATGTTTGATGGCCTCCTGTTGGCCAAGATTGTACACCCTCGGTTGGGCCGGAGCATAATGGGACGCGGTCGACTCCACCGTCTTGCCCTTCTCTTCGTAAGTTGCTCTCGGCTTTCTCTCGGACTTGGGACGTCCGCTCCAACAATCGTTGGCAAAGTGCCCCAACTTTCCACAAGTAAAGCAAGCACCCGGGGTTCGACCCGTAGTCGCCCCAGAAGCACCAGAAGAAGGAGCTGGACCCAGAGTCCTAGACTTCTTAAAGAATCTTCGATAGCCGGACTTTTAAGTAGTCGACACTTTGAATTCAGACTACTTGTCACCCAAACTTTTGTTTGCTTGTACATTCTTCATGTCCTTCTCCAAGGACCGGGCAGTGTTGACCAAGATCAAGAAACCCTGCGTCATCGGCCCTGGTGGAGCTTGCATATCGACTCAATCGAGTAAACTTGTGGAGATATTCATCCACGCTCCTCTCACCCTGAACCAACTTCAGGAACTCATTCTCCAACGCTATCCTCTACGCCGAAGGGAGGTACCGAGCCAAGAATAGTCTCGAGAACTCCTCCATCGAGACATCAATAAGTTGTCTACCTCTCAATAGATGTAGCTCCAATCCTTCCCACCACAATCTCGCTTCACCATCCAGAAGGAACGTGGCAATGGTGGTCATTTTCCACTCCTCCATCTCCGTCGCTGTCAAGACTCTCTTCACACGGGAGAGTCAGTATTCAGCTTGATATGGGGTTCCCAACCCCGAGAATACCGGAGGATTAAAGCTCATGACATGTTTGAGCTGTCTCTTGGTTGCCCTCCTTGGCACCAACGGTTCCTCTACTGCTTGCTCCACTCTTCTCTGCTCAGCCGCTTGCAGCGGTACCTGCTCCATCGCAGGAGCGGGCTACTGCATTTTCCTTGCAGGCTGCGCATTAATTATGGCAGACACTGCTTCGGCGACCAATCGTATGGTCTCAGCCGATGGAGGTGTTGTAGGAGCTTCATTAGGTGCACTGCTAGCCTCAGAAACTCGACGTTCTGACGGCCCAGCACCAATTCTGGTCACCTATAGTGGTACAAAACACCGTTAAGAGACCAAATAAAATTGCAAACAACAATTATAGGAACACACAGGTTCCCCAAACACGTGTATTTTCATTCCTAAGAGGACATTCATGGGTTCTTTTAATGTTATAACGATGACGCACATACATGTGCTCACCACCCCTTAAAAAGAATTCGCCCACGAATTCATTTTAAGCCCGACCAAAACCAGTAGTCTGATACCAAATTGTAATGCCCCCTAACCATCGCATAGCATATAGTAGTAGGTCCGGCCGGGGCCCGACGCCATATACCACAGACAGACAGAGTGGATACTCAATGGAAACCATTCAACCAATCATAACATCCTACACAGAGCATTCTAGCGGAAGTAGTTTTAAGTTACAAATAAAAGAACCCAGCACCATGCATGAATGTCCACTAAACACCGAAAAGGAATGTAGTACATACACAAGTACTGGCCTTAAGGCCTTACAAATGGTTTACTCTTAATACATGTTTTCCATACCACAGCACGCAGGCCGGTCATACATGAACAAAAGCAAGTAAACACTTCCATTAGGCCTTAAAGGGTCGGGTTCGCAATTTGGGCTTTAGCCCGCTATTGACCACTGGTCCATCAGCACCTGCAAGTAACAAACCACTGCATGGTGGTAAACAAAAGCAATGGTCAGCAATGCTGACCAAATTATAACGATCTCGCGCCCAATTTGGGGCGGCGATGCTCCTTCCCTACACTTATTAGCAAAACCAAGCAGTATATAAATATACATTGCATCACAGGCATTGGCTCGCACGGCCACACACCCCGTGCTCTCAGGGCACATTCTCGGTGAACCGGCCAATGTCACGTCAATTTAAGCCATAGATATTCCGGACTCACCACCGCCACTTCGACGACCAAACATATTAGCATTTTGTCTTCTTGGCATGGGTCACGTCAATTTAAGCCATAGACCGCCGAAGACCCTCATCTATGCCAACGGCTCTAACCGAATGACATAGAACGGGTATGGTTCCATCTAACCCGTGCTCACATCGCAACGACAATTTAAGCCATATGCGCGGGTCAAACTTCTCCCGAGTCCCGTTTCCATCACACTTCACATAACCCGGTTATGTTCAAGTTGGCTCCCAGGCCACCAAGTTTGCAAGATCACGCATCCGCCCAGTTTTTCGGGTGCACCTTAGGGTTAATCCTCAAGGTTCCCTATTGCAATCTACCACGTAGAAAACCCAAAAAACAAACAATTGCACGGAGTCTTCTCCGGCATTTATGCAATGCAACATCACCGATCCAGACCAACATGTCTGGATAGGCTTCACACATCATGCATATGTCCGTTCTCGAATATGAACTCTAAACAACGGGGACTTTACACATCTACCCGAAGGAACGGCTCCAACTCACCGCAAACTCGCGAGAGCGGCTTCCTATGCAAATAAGGAGAGCTTCACATGCTCAAGAAGAGAATCATTACCCTACCGTTCTTCCTTGGCGCCATGGAAATGTAAGCGGATGAAAAGCACCGCACTCTCTTTGCCTCCGTAGATCCGAAGTTGGTTCGCGATTTGGAGCTCCGAAGCTCCGCCGGTGACCGGATATAGGCTTCTTCTTCCTCCTTTGCTCTCCTCTCTCTCTTGACTTAGAAAGAGAACCACTCAAAAGAAATGAGGGTTTCAAAAGACCAATCCCGGGTATATCCCAGTAGGAACAACCCCCAACCATCGGATCGCAAAATAAGGAAACGAATGGCTACGATTCGTAGCTCAAAAGTAAAACCTGGGCCGAAAACGGCCTGTGACACGCCCGTGTCCAGGGTCGTGTCCCTCATTCGCCGTCAAAATCAACGCGTTACGAAACTTACACGGGTCCCGACATGCCCATGTTTAACCTGACACGCCCGTGTTCAAATTGACACGGCCGTGTGGTTGGTCGTGTGCCCCATCGAGACAGCCCCGAAAATAACCCGAGACTCACACGGGTATTGGACACGTATCCTATTTGACATGCCCGTGTCAAACCCGAACACGCCTGGGCTCCAATCTGTGTTCACTGTCTCGACACTTCGTCGAGCGAAGTTCATCGACTATCTGACACGGCCTTGGACACGCCTGTGTCTAGGGCCGTGTGCCTTGTCACGACACATCGTCGAGCGAAAATGTGGACTCCCCGGGCCGATCGTCGACACGGGCTCGACACGCCCTGAGACACGCCCGTGTCTCAGGCCGTGTTCGCTGCTCGACGATCGTCGACTCCAAAATCGTCGACCTCTCGACCAAATAATCGACTCGAGCCTGACATGCCCTAGGACACGCCTGTATCCCAGGCCGTGTGCCCCCTACCAGATACCAAATTTGGCCCAAAACGCCTCCCGTCGCTCTTTTGAGTTTCAGGGCGTTACAAAGGTTAGCTCCGTATTTGCGGTAGATGGTTTCCTTGGAGCACGGGGATGTTGCAGTATAAATGAGGGATTATGGTGGTAATGATATTGGATTGTGATGTGCTAAGGTGCGGTAGTGTCTCCGTGGTCGGCTGGCTATCCTGTGACGTGCAAGTCATGTGTGGAGAGTGTCCCGGCGAGACTAGTCCCCTTCTGTGAGACTGACGAGAACGCCAAGCATGGGGAAAGCCCGGTAATTGAGGCCATGAGCGGGTGGGGTCCAGCAAGGGTTCTTAGAATCGGACAGTGTGTAAGACGGAATCCTGACATGAGAAGTCAGAGCTTGCAGGCAAGCCCGGGTCTACGACCATGAGCAGGTGGGGCCACGGCAAGCGTTCCGTGTAGCGGCTTGTATTCCGTTACGGGAATTGCAGTGCCCCTTTTAGTTTGTGGATTAGTGCCAATGGGGAAAGTGAAAGTACCAAGATGTTTGATGATGTGCTAGATGCATACGCGATAGGGTGCCTTGGGTGAAGCCCGGGTTCTGCATACATACTGCATAGTAGGCCCCTTTTTATTATATGCTCAACATAGAAAACGTGCATGTTGTTTGAGACATCCAAGCCTGTTCTTTTGGTACTTTACTTGTTTATGTACATGGTATACGAAGTGCTGACTTGCAGGTTGGAGGGGTACCCCGGGGTCCGTTAGGGGCGGCTTGGAGGAGATGTGTTTGTTACACAGTTTGAGGTCAGCCTTTGCTGACCCACGTTACAACAAATTTTTACAGGGCAAGGATCGCAAGCAGGAGCTAGCTCGCCGGCCAAAAGGGCCTAAGCCTCAAGAAGTGTTTCCAGTTTTGCCCTAGTTATATTTTTGGTGGCTCTGTATGCTTGATGCTTTTATTTTCTGGCTTGCATACCAAGGTAGTCTATACGTGTTTATGTGCATTGTTATTGATGTTACCTTTTTGGATTTTGGACTCTTTATTGTTGTAAGGCTATAAGGCCGTTTCAATACTCTTGTGTATGTGGATAACTTCTAGTCTTGTTTGTTGTTTCCGCTGTTGTTAGATATGGAGTTTTGAGAATGGGTAGTTATATCATCTTTTAATGCTAAAGCTGTGGCGTCTGTATATTGTGGGGCCCCAGCCGGATCCATATTATACAGTCATTATAGGGGAGGTGTTATAGATGTGGTTGTCCAAAAATCAGTAGAAAGAAAGGAAGAAAAGCAGGAAGTATTCACCTCCTCCACAGAGATACAGGAAAGACCCTCCTCCTCCTCCTCCTCCACCTGCTGCTGGTGCTTCATGCTCTTCATCTCAGAGGACTACCCAATATCAAACCTATCAGAGGCATCGGGGTAGATCCTCCTCCACTTTTGAAAGCAGCCAACACAGGCACTACTCTTCAGGCAAGCAATAACAACATCAACATCAACAGCAACATCTACAATAAACTACTGAACATCAAAAGGTTGAAAGTCCAAAGAGACCTGCATCCCCTCCTGTTCCTTTTGAGGACCCATAAACAGCTACTACTGCAAGGATGGCCAGGTTCCAACAATTGGTTGGCCTATCTATGATCAACAAAGTCAAAGATGAATGAAAAGATGTCTCTCAATACACAACAATGTCCAAGTACAAGAAGGAAGAACTCAACAGGTTTGCAAAAGCTAACAAATTCTTTAATGTTGATGATTACATGAAATTACATCCAGAAGCTGTGGTGCCAAGAGCTACTTCCCTAAACATTATTGGAGCTGCTGATATGACCATGACAAAAGACTCAAGCTGCCAATCCAAACAGGGAAATCAAGTTTACTCAACCTGGTGATAAAGCTAAAGAGGTTAAGCAAAAGGAGCCAAAGTAGAAGAAATGAATTTTAACTGTTTAGTCTTTCTGTTGTCTTAAAACTGTTTATTTATTTCTTGATACAAAGCTCACTGTATATATATATATATGCTGCATATTTTAAAGTTTCCTACCAGATATATTTTTCTTGCTTTGTAAATGATTTGTGTTTGTAATTAGTGACCTCACTCAAATAGGGGGAGATTGTTGTATCCCAAGTTGGATTTGGGCTAGGTTCACTAAACTAGGATATTTGACACAACATGTATAGCTAGGGTCATGATTGTGTCCTAGAGTTTAGGCCATGTCCTTAGAGTCAACATTGCTTGGACAACCCAACAACAAACTGTAGAAGACTCCAGACTTAGAGAAATTTCAAAGATTCATAAAAATAAGTTCGACATTCGTCGAACTCAGCTCGATGAAAGTCGTGCTCAGCTCGACGAACTCAGGGACAATTCTCTGAGTTGAGCTCAACGAACTTAGTTCTCAGTTCGACGATTTCTGGATGCTCTACTTCAACATTCTAAGTCCAGAAACATTTCTCTGAACTCCAGTCGACGAAGTTAGATTACCAGCTCGACGATCTTAGTGCACAGAATTGGTATGTTTTATCAAGTAGCAGTTAGCTGTTCTCAGGTCGATGATCTTGGATCTCAGGTCGACGAACAACAATTATCTGGTCGACGAACATGATTTCTCAGCTCGACGAACTCTGGACCCAGGTCGACGAAATCTGTTCTTTGCTCGACGATTTCTGTGTAGTTCCAGACTTTGATTTTTCCTTCCTTCTGTCCTTATTTTATTGCAGTAATTCATGAGTAATCAATGCTTAATAATCTCTGAATATTACCGTTAGAAGCAGCATTGATTATGACATTCATCAGGATTATTACTTGTCGTTTTTAAATGAGACAGTTGGGGAAATCCAATTAATGCAGACATTCACTCCAGCCGTATTACATTCTCCAAGCCGACAACAATCAATGTATGAAGGAATTCAAAATTCAAAGGAAAAATTCCATTGGAAATATAAAAGTGATCTTCTTCCTTCTTCTCGAGATAGAGAGATACACAAGAGCAAGATACAACACATAGTGATAAAGAAGACAGACAGCGACAAAATTCAAACTCTTCTATATGCAGAAAAATAATATGGTCTTCACCTTGACATTGCAGAAGAAGAAGAACATCCATCCAAATCAAGAGTCTTCTTCATTCTTCACTCCAGGATTCTTCAAGGACAACAAATCTTCATCAGTCAAGAAGTTCCTGGATCTCTTCTGATCAAGGCTAAAGATAGAAGACCTTCTTACCCTGAAGCAAAGCTCCAGTCTTCCTGAACAACTCAATAACTCAGGGGGAGATTTGATAACATCAAAGATCCACTAGTCTTCTCAGTTGTATTTGAGAAAGAGAAGACACCATAACTCTCTCACCCCCTCACTGTATAAAGGGTTCTTTAACTCACTTCAAAAGTTATTCCTTGGTTGCAAGTCACTTGATCAAAAGACTTGGGTTGATTTTTGAACACCTGATCAAAAGCTCATTGGTGGTAGTCACCTGATCAAAACCTATTAGTGGATTCCTAGCATGGTGGTAGAAGAGTTGATGTACCTAGGTTGGGGAACCACTATAAAAATTCTTGTGTTGTCTGGTTGCCCTCTTTCCTTTTTGTTCTTGTTGTGCTTGTGCTAGTTAGTTTTGTTGATCCTGCGTTAGTTAGTTTAATTTTGCTGTGCCTGTGGTAGATTAGTTTATCTTAGGATTACTCTTTTACTCACAGCAAATTTTGGTATCAAATAGCTGCACTACTGTGTAGATTTTATTAACAGCAAAAGTTTTAAATATTTAGAAGATACTCTATTCACCCCTCTCTAGAGTATATCAGGTCTAACCCTCTCTTTCAAGTGATCCCCATTATAACTTCCCGCATCTACCTCTAATTAATTATTTAAAATTTTGTGTTTTATTTATTATTATACAAACATTTTGTTGATAGATAATTTTTAATAATTTTCAGGGAAATATTACTTGGTAGATTCTGGTTATCCTCTACAAAGAGGATACTTGAAACCGTATCAAGATACACGGTATCATCTACCTGAATTTGCTCGTAGTGGTCGTCGAGCAAAAGGGCGTCGAGAGATATTCAATCATGCACACTCATAGCTTAGAAGTGTGATAGATTGATCATTTAGGGTTTGGAAGAAGAAGTGGGCCATACTGTGGGACATGCCAAGCTATCGCTTTGACAAACAAGTAGTTATTGTGATCCCTACAATGTGTTTACATAATTTTATTCGCCGGCACCCTTCGCGTGTGGATATTGATTTTAGTGAATCAGAACAAAGGGATCGAGATCTTGGGATGACATCATAAGGGCGGCAAGAAACATGCACTGACACATCAGGTGGTGTAGATGAGATGATCGCGCTACGTAATATTATTGCAGATTAATTGTATGAAGCTAAAGCATAGAACAAAATGGCGAGGGTTGGGTCTACAAAAATGTATGAATTGAACGGTTATATATATGTGTTGGGTGTTATATTACTGAAAAAAATGTTTTTTCCATATTTTAAATAGTTGGTAATTATAAAGTTTCAAAAAAAACACTAAAAACTCTGTTTTGTTTCCAAACAACTTTTTCAAATCTCCATTTTGGAAACTCCATTTCACCCAAACAGTTTTTTAACAAAACTCCATTTTCCAGAATCAACACTTTTTTTATCAACAGCTTTTCATCAACAGCTTCTCATCAGCAACAGCCCCACCAAAAAGAGCCTAAATCTTTTATGCGGTTCGGTTGGCAGAAATTTCGATGGAAATGGGATTTAGGCTAAGTCTTTGCCCAATTATTGTTGTGTCACTGAGCGTCAATTCAGATCATAGGTTTTGGTTTTGAAAAATTAGAATTCAGGTTTGATTTTTTTGAATTTCAATTATGTTGTTTAGCTACATGAATGTTTTGAGTTGACAGAATTGGAATTAGAAAATTTTATTTATAGGAATTGAATGAAATTAAAAATTATATTTAGAAATATAAATAAAATGACAGAAAATATGGAGCACGCAACGACCACAATTACAAAAAGCAGTGAAGCAGCGTTGGTAACATGTTCTGTTCAAATATATGATGCACTTGCTCGGCTACTAGATTTGCAGGAGCTTTAATTAGTGAAAGCAATGGATCTGTTAGGTGATAGTCAACAGAAGTTTAACACGTTCTTGACTATTTGTGCATCTCAGGACGACGTGGCTTCACATGCAAGTCAATGACTTATGAGGGCATGAGAATGACGTGATTTTGTTTGTGTGTAGTTTAGCGGACTGTCATATAATATCTACTTTTGAAATACTATTTTAAATTTCATGTAGTTTACTTGAACATTATGTGGTTGATGGATCTGTCGTTCGTGTTGTTATGTTTATGCTTCTACGAAATATTTGGTTAATTTCAGAGTTTAAATTTGTATTGCTTTTAAACCTACTGTTTTTATACTTGTAAATAGAATTTTTTATTTTATGAAATTTTTGTGGATGATATTCATTATGCATCCGAACAACAAAATTGTCCTATTCCAATTCCTGAAGCTCAAAACCTTTCTGTAACAAAACAATATAATTGAAATTCGGAAAAACCAAAACCTGTTGGTTTTGAATTTTACTAAATTTCAATTCTTCATGACCAAAACATGTGATCCAAATGGACCAGGTAAATCGCAGAAATTTTATTATCAAGTTTTACAAATTAAGCACTGGTTTCTATAGCTGGTAATTTGGCCATTACATTAAATTGAAATTATACAATTATAAAATATTAATTAATCCAGATAGTTCATTTGAACTCTACCAAATAGTTGGTAATATCCCTAGTTTTCTATTTATAATGAGCAGGAGATGGCCTAATATTTCATGTGTTTAGATGGCCTGGTTTAATCCATCTCTTGTAACTTAGGTATGGTTCATGTGTTTGTTTGAAAGAGTTTTTTAATCAAGTTGTACTTGCATTCTTCTATTCACGAAGTCGAATTTATTTCTCGCCATCCGGGAATAGTAGTTTTTTTAATGTTTGCTTGGGCGGTGGATGGGGGCTAAATCACATTATTATGGCAAAATCGATGCAGTGGTGTTAATTGAGTGTGGTGATTTTTTTTGTATGGTTTAAGAAATGATAGATGAAAGACCGAGTGAATTTTTGTACCTGGAGGGAGGTCCAAACAGTAGTCCGTTTTACCAATGATCTCTCAGACTTCGAAGAGACCATAATATTTGAGAGCTATTTTTTTTGCTTGTTGGTTTGATTAGTGAAAGTTGACAATAATGGTGTAAGTTTTGCATCATTCAGACATCCTTTTGTAATTTGAGTTCGGATATTCATTTACTTGCCAACATTCATTCATTATTGTCGGGAGTGGATCTAAGAATATTGGTAGGGGGCCCAGACATCATTCCAATCCAAAATGTTTTTAAATAATCGACGAAGCCAAAAACAATTATCTACATACATGTTACATCATTTTTGCACGAGAAATATTCAATTCATAGAATTCATGTATGATATAATCTTTGTGAGTTTCTTTGTTATTTTTTGCTCAATGTATAAAGTCATCCAATATTCATCCTCCATCATGTTGTGATGTCTCATTTTAACAAGTTTCATAACAAAAAATGACTTTTTTGCGATTGTTGTTTGTGCAACTCGTATTTAGCGAGTCTAGCTCAAATCATGTTCAAGAAAGGATAGATGAGCTCAAGTATGGAAAGCCAAGCCCAGACCGCAGTAAGCGTGGTTCCGGTGCCGACCCCAGAATGCGCGAGGCGCGGTCCCGATTTAATAAGTAGGACTTCGCGAGCTTGGGGCGATGTCAAGTTCCACCCTAGCGATATTACGCCAAAAGAGCCCCGACTTTCTGTGAGCTCAGCCCAGGAGAGTCCCCGGTCATTCTGGTTGGGTTACTAGCCAAAGTTAAAAGGATATCTGTAGGATTTCGACAGTTTGCCACCAGGGTTGGGGACGTCAGAATGATGACAGGATTAACAATAATAGGATGAAACAAGATGATGAGTGTTGTTGCTTCCCCTTAACAAATGCATTGTTTACCAAATGGATATTTTCACCGACGGCAATAAGGATTGTGGAGGCGCTGAAGACGAGAAATGAAAGAACGAATGTGTCTATCGTGCTGGAAGGCATCGACCTATTTGTTGGAGGCAACACAAATGTTGTTATGCTTGTCTAATAGTGTAGAGGCAGTTGCATGCTTGGGGAATCTGAAGAAGCAAGGTGGATCAAAATGGCAGCGACTTCGTAGAAGGGGTGGCTAGGCATCGTCTTCCTCTCATCATTTTTTTTGAAGTCTTTCATCTTATTAGAGTCGTTTCTCTCTCATGCGGTCACAATTTTTGGCTTGTAAGTAGTCAAATTCCATTGCCTCGATGAAAGGAATCAAAATTCACTGCTAAATTTTCAATATTCTTAGGGGGGTGACCCCCCCCCCCCAAATCCGCCCCTGATTGTTATAAAGGAGATCATAGAGGAGAAGAAAATGTCATCTAATTAGTAGTCCCCTCTTAGCAGATTTCTGAGGACTGTATGAACTAAGTGTACTGGATCATCTATATTTGATAAATCCTTGCTCAAAGAAGGTGCAAGGATTATAGGCTTATTGATCCAAAGTATTCTCTGATTCTCTTTTCAGAAATTTTTTGTTGCTGCAGTAAGGAAGAAGAAGAAGGGCAGAAACTGTTATCGGCTATGTATGTATTTTTTATTGTGTATTCTTGTCTCCTACTTCCCAATGATCCGAGTATATCATTCTTTGAACAAATTCAAATTCTTCTATAATCTTGAAAATTTTCTTCAAAAGGAATGTTATAATATGCTTTCATATTTGCCTTCAATGAATTCATAATTATTCTTCAAATTACTTATATATAAACTCATCTGAAATTGGTGGAGAATTCTTTCCTTTAAGCTGTCTTCCAACAACTCAAAATATTTGAAAGAATTCTATAACAATTTCTTAGAAATAAGCCTGGACAGATCTTTTGTTTTTTCCATATTGAGTTCTTTTTGACGTTATGTCGACTTCTAATAAAAGGTGCGTCGAGATATGCCTTTTGAATGAAGTCTGGTCGACTTAACCATATAATCGACATTGTGTCGATAACTTATCGACGGATGCATCATCTTCTGTCATAATGTAATATTGACATGACTCTTGTTGTTGCTCTGACTTCTAGTTGAAGTGACATCGACTTCCAGTCAGTGTTGGGTCGACTTTTAATCGACAAATATTGACTTGTGTTGAACTTCTTCTCTATTTTAGCATGCTTACCTCATGCTCTTGACTCAACTAACTTTTTAGGACATTTATGATCATATTACTCTCACTATATAACATGAGTAATAATCCTTGGTAGTAAAATCACTTAGAACTAATTTATTAAGTTAAATCAACAGGATTTTTCCCAACAATCTCCCCCTATTTATTTTAACAAAATTTTCAATGTTCTTAAAGTGATTTTACAAAATAAAACAAAAAGGATACGGATAATTTACAACAATGATGAATAAATAAAAACATACACATTGACAACTCTGTATCCAGCGAGTGGGGTCAGTAGGAGTCAGTCTACCCATTTTGACGCAGTCCAAGTCCTAAATGAGTTGGAAAGGAGGTGTGGGCTTTGTAGCCTCACCGACTCGCCCAGGAGGGGTGGAATAGGTATGAGGCGAGTGGAGCAAGTAGGCTCGCACTCGCCCCTGGTTCTTGCAAATGGCAGGCAAGTGGAGCAAGGAGGCTCGCACTCGCCCCTTGTTCTTGGCAATGGCAAGTGAGTGGACCAGGTCAGGCCCGTACTCGCCCAGGGCCATAGGTAGGTGGCGAGTGTCAGACCCATCGAGCACTCGCCGCCCCACGTGAGTGGAAGCTTCAAGGATTGCTCACCCAGTAACATGTGCAATCTAGTGTTCGGCGAGCAAGCCGCGTGAGTTCGTCACTCGGCGTTGAGTGAGGAGCGCTCTGTCGATGCCTTTAGTTCCTTGGCGTTGAGTGAGGCGAGTGTTGTAGACGCCTTCTGCTCGTTGCGTTGAGTGAGGCGAGTGTTGTCAATGCCTTCTGCTCTTGGCATTGAGTGATGTGAGTGCTGTCGACGCCTTCAGTTCCTTGGCGTTGAGTGAGGTGAGTGTTGTCGATGCCTTCTGCTCTTGGTGTTGAGTGAGGCGACTGTTGTCGATGTCTTCAGTTCCTTGGCATTGAGTGAGGCGAATGGCCTTAGATCTCGCATTTACCCAGGATGGGGTGCCGTAGAGATGAGTGTCAGGTTTACCCTAGCACACGCCACTTTAGGCGAGTGACACATTAATTGGGCACTCACCCAGTAGGGTTCAGAGGTAAAATTACCTGGATGCCCTTGTAGGGCTGCGAATATCCATCCAGAACAACAGAGTGTGACTGTTGCCAGACCGCTTTTGGCTGCATATAATCATTCAGAATAGCGGAGTTATGCTATTTACAGGCTAGGTTTTGTTAGAAAGTAGAGACAAGAAGCGAAAAGTAGAGAACAAGCGAATAAACTTTTGAATAATTGAAAATTTATTATCCAAAAAAGATATCTATTACAAAGGTATGCCCTCCTTTATATAGAATGGAGGAGAGATGAGAGAATACAAATAAGAGATGTGTGACTATAATTTACAGGACAAGCGGACTATACAAAAACAAACCGCACAAGCCGCGCGGTTAGACAGCAGGGCTAACCGCACGGCTACCACCAGAGAGGAAGAGAGACTGCCAGGGTAGACCGCCAGACCGCCCGGTCTCCAAGCCGACTGAGATAAACCGCCAGACCGCGCGGTCTTCAACCCGCCAAGACAAACCGCCAGACCGCCCGGTCACCAACTTCAACACTCCCCCTCAAGCTGGAGCATATATATCGATCATGCCCAGCTTGTCACAGATGTGGAAAAAGGAAGCGGACACTGGCTTGGTGAAGACGTCTGCCAACTCGTTGTCGGACGTGACAAATGGAGTGCAAATCTGTTTCTTCAATATTTCTTCTCGAATAAAATGACAGTCGACTTCTATGTGTTTTGTTCTCTCATGAAAGACCGGATTTTTGGAAATGTGTATCGCGGCCTTATTGTCACAGAACATAGGAAGATGAAAGGGGAAACTAGATCAGATATACTCTAGAGGGGGGTGAATAGAGTATATGGTGCTTTTTAAAATACAAGGAAAAACTTTTGCAAAGCTTTACAACAATTGCTGTAATGAGTGTAAGCAGGGAAGCAGAAATAAAATTAATCACAAAACCAAGCTATGCAGAAACTAAGCACAAGAAAATCTAGGCCAGAAACAGAAAGAAAACATGCAAAACCAGATGACACAAGGAATTATAGTGGTTCCCCAAACTTGGGTACATCCACTCTTCTACCACCCTAGGTAGGAATCCACTGCAGGATGAGTTGATCAGGTGTCCTGGGCACCAATGAGCTTTTGATAAGGTGCTCAAAAACCAAAACAGATTTTTTGATCAGGTGTCTTGCCACCAATGAGCTTTTGACAAGGTGCTCAAAAACCAGATTCAAACTTTTGAAGGGAGTTTGAAAAACCCTTTACAGAGTGGGGGTGAGAGAGTGATGGCAGTCTTCTCTTTTCTCAAACAACTGAGAAGACTAAGTGGATTGATTTCAAAGCTCCCCCTGAGTCCTTGATCTTCAGGAAGATGAGCTTTGCTGAGGGTGATAGGCCTTCAAAGATAGATCTCCAGCAAAAGATGATTTCAGCAAGCTGAAATGTTGAGTGTCTGGAGTCTTGAAATGATGTTGCCCTTGAACACTTTAAGAGCTGGAGAGATCTGAAGATTTTTTTGAAAGCTTGATCTCTCTGATGAGTGTTCTCTAGAATTCTTGTTGACAGAATATTTTTAAAGAGTCTCTGTATATTGAGTTGTGTTTTCTATTCTTGTCAATCTCTCTTCTTGATTCAAAAACATTCTCTTTTATTCTCTGTGTCTGAATAGGATATTACTCTGTCAAAGATAGCCGTTGGTCTGTATTGATTACAGCCTTAATTGCAATATTTGTTCTGAAGGAAAGTCCACTGAATTGTTCCTTGAAAAATCCCTTGAAACTTGCTCCAGAAGTAAATGAAAATGGCTGGCAGATCTTCTAAATTAAATGCAGAATAACTTCTATCTGATTTAAATTTGAATTCTGAAAGATAACTGAAATCGTCGAACTGAGCTCTGCTATCGTCGAGCTGAGCTCAGCGACCTGGAAAATGCAAGCAGCAACATAATCGTCGATCTGAGCTCAAAGATCGTCGAACTGAGCTCAGAGATAAGGATCCAGTGCAGAGTCAAAATCGTCGACCTGAGCTCAGCGATCGTCGAATGGAGTTCGACGATATTGAGAAGTTTGAGCTCAGCGATCGTCGAACGGAGCTCGACGATCTGTCGAAGTTGAGCTAGACGATCGTCGACCGGAGTTCGACGAAACGTCGTGCTGAGCTCGACGATTTGACTTAGTCTCCAGAAAAACTTTGGTCTTCAGGGCAGCTTCCAAACCTAGACTCCTGATCCCTTAGACTCAATTCTAATTGACCTATTAAGCTATACAGAAGGTCAAACATAGATTCCTAGAGACATAGTGATCCTGACCCAAATTAGTAATAGGGTGTTCCAACAATCTCCCCCTATTTGGGTTAGGAAAACTATTTACAGACTTTGAAAATCAAACAACATCATACAATCAGAAAAACACAAAAACAACAGCAGCTAGACATTACAGAACCATCAAAGAGATATATAAATATGATATCCAGAAAGCAGTCAGAAAAACCAAGAATTGTCACCTTACAGAGTTACTCTTTCTCTTTGCCTTTTACCAACTTGATTTCTCTGTTAGGATTTAAAGCTTCTTGTTTGGATCTGGTATCATCAGCTGCTCCCAAATATGTTTGCTTTGATGTCCTGGGAACCACTGCAGCTGGATGCAACTCCATGTACTTGTCTGCATCAAAAAATTTACTGGAGGCATATCTTTCTAGTTCTTTCTGTCTTTGTTCTGACATTGTAGATATATTAGAGGTGTCTAGGCCTTGCTCTCTGGCTTTCTTTATTTGATCTAATGCAGCCAACTCTTTCATTCTAGCAGTCCAAGCAACAGGATTCTTCTCAGGGTCCTCAAATGGAACAGGTGGCTCATACCTGTTGGAAGAAGTATCTTGAGGAGTCCTGGCAGTCACAGTTTCTTTGAGCTTGTAGGGGAATGGACCAGAAGATGTATCAGAAGGAACATGTCCTCCCCTGGAATAAGGGTGCTGCCTGGAATGCCCTTTGGAGTAAACCTGAGTCTCTCTTTGATTTCCCCTATATCCTCCCCTTCTAGAGTAAGAGCCCCTAGACTGGCTTTCCCTTTGATATGTTCTAGCATGGGGTTGGTAGGGAGCCTGGCTTCTAGCTGGGCCTGATCTTGCAGAGCTGCCACCTGCACCTGCATCAGGTGGAGGTGGTGGAGGAGGATGAGGGTGCTTGGACTGGGTGGAACCTTTCTCATACTTCCTTTTCTTCTTCATAGCCTTTAGCTGATTCTTAGAGAACTGCATCCAATGCTCAGTAATTGGGCAGTTGTGCAGAATATAGTAAGGAACATCATTATCATCTCTAACTTTGGCAGGTGGAACCCTCTTCATTGCCTTACTTCTTGCCTTCCTTTTCCTTGCAATGGTGGCAGAAGAATCATCAGAAGCAGTGTTGTAGTCATCAGATTCAGAGCTTTGAGCATCATATAAAGCATCAATCCTTTTCATCAGATTTTCTTTTAGTTGAACAGCAGCAGATGGGGCAGAGGCAGAAGCAGAAGGAGCAACAGAGACAGATACAGCAGCAGACATAACAACAGATACTGGAGCAGCAGTAGAAGCAACACTGGTTATTTCAGGAATTATGGCAGCAGCAGGTTCAGAAACAACAACAACATCTACAGCAGGCTCAAAAACAGCAGCCTCTGTCATCAGAGAATCCTGGAAAATGGGCTCATCAGAAACAATTTGATTTTCAGCAGCAGTTGGAACATTGTCTTCAGCAGCAGCAAGAACAATTTCAAAAGCAGATTCAGCCTTTTCTTTATCAGCAGCAGCATCAGTCATCACTGAGAGTACAAAGGATGAAAGAATGTTGGGGTCACAGCCAAAGAAGGGCACCATTGCCTTAGACAGATCTTTTGAGGGATGGACATCAATGGCTTCTGGAAGGTAGCTGTAGTATGCAGTATCAAATGCAGATAGCAAAGACCTTAGGTCTATTGCTAAGACTGGAGTAGGCACAACAACTGGATCAGAAGATACAAGCACAGCAGCAGCAGCAGCAGCAGCAGGAGCAGAGGCAGCAGCAACAGCAGCATGAAGGCTGGCTTCATAGGGCATCTCCCCCTGCCTGGATGCAGATACCTCTGGATCAAGGCAAACTGCTGGTGGGGCTGCTGGAGGAAGGAGAGAAGAAAGCCTGGCAGAGAGGGCTGCCACTGACAAGTGTAGAGGAGCCAAAGAGGTCTCCAAGAGGAGGGAGAGCCTGGGGGCAATGAGCTCATACAGCTTGTCAGCAAGGGCTGAAAGATCTACTTGCTCAAGAAGAGGAGCAGAGGTAGAGGGTACAGGGATGGCTGAAGAAGCTAGAGGTGGAGGGCTGAATGGTGGAATGAATGGCTCAGGAGAGGGGATTGTGGAGATGGAGGACAATGGGATGGATATGGAGGGAGTGAAAGTGGGTTGGTCAAGGATGTGGTGGAGGAGATCTTGGAAAGATGTTGAGGTGGAGGGTAATTCTTGAGGAGAAGAGGGGGAATCATCCATGTAGGATTCATCCAGAAGTGTGAAGGATGGTATGGATGGGGATGAGGTGACATCTGGAGGTGGATATGAGAATAATGGGTGGAAGTGGTCAACTGGAGGTGATGAAGTGGTTGCTGGAGATGGAATAGAGGTTGGAGATGGGCTGGAGATTGTAATTGTGGATGGAGCTGGAGTGGTGGATGGAATAGGTAGGGTTGGACTTGGAGGAGGAGGAGAAGCAGCACTAGCAGCAGGCAGGTCTTCTGCAGGAGCAGAGACCTGGGGGGGAGTGACTCCTTGAGTCCTGGTGCCTGAAGGGGCAGTTGAAGAGGGCCTGCTGGGCTTGCTAATCTGCCTGTCCCATTTCCCCAATAGGGCACAGGTGAGTCTCTTGGAGGCATTGATGTGCACTCCAGAGGAGACTAGCAGAGCAGGGCACTTTGCCTGGAGGAAAACTCCCAGAATTCTTCCAAAATTCACAAAGGTTTTGTTAATCTTTTTCTTTATCAGGTCAAAGAAGACCTCTCCCCAGTTCAAGCTTTTCCTATCTACCAGAGCTCCCATGAGGCAGAGCTGATGTCTGGAGATGGTGTCATGTGCAGAATGTTTTGCCAACAGGACCTTGCCTACAACATCTGCCAGGAACCTGTATTCAACTGACAGGTTCCTCTTAAACAACTTGCTAGGGTTTCCCTCAGGATGACCCATCCTGGCAAGTATATCAGAAAATTCTTCTCCAGAAAGTTCAGCAGAGTGTTCACCATTTCTTAAACCAAAAACCTCTGTTAAGACTGTTGGGGTCAGAGGTACCTGGGTGCCAGCAATAGATCCAACAATGGTGTTGTTGTCAAGGTTGTGTGCAGTATATACCCATTCCTTGATTTCATCTGAGGCAAGTTTGATTCTTGTGGTCATGAGGGCAGATAAATGCTGATCTTTGAATAAACTCAGGATGTCCTGGAAGACTTGATCAGTGGTGTTGAAGGAGTCCAAATCAATGTCAAACCCTGCATCAAACTTCATGGCGGCGAGGACAGCAACTGAGACGGCCATGGTACCTGCAAAAACTTAACAAACAAACCGAATAAGCGTAGAACTGTTTGGAGGGAAGAAAATTTTTTGCAGAGAAATTGAAAGCGCAAGAGAGAACGACGGCGAAAAATGAGTTTTATATTAGGTTTCGACGCAGAATTGGAAAGATCGTTGAACTCAGTTCGACGATCGAGGCTTCTAAAGGAATCTGAAGAGACTCGAACATCGTCGATCTCCGTTCGACGATCTGGAAAGGCGTCGAGCTCCGTTCGACGATCGTTCAGGGAACAAGATCGTCGAGCGCCGTTCGACGATCGTTGACCAGAAGAGATAGTTCATACTATCTGAGGAGCGCTGAACTCCGTTCGACGATTCAGGAAATCGTCGAACTCCGTTCGACGATCTTGGGGCAAATCGTCGAGGGCAGTTCAGAGATCAGAAAATTCTAGACACTAAGGAAAATCAAAATTTTTGCCTAGTCTTGGTCAATTTTTAGCTTTCAAAATCTTGGATATTATTTAAGACTTCCTCCATCTAACATTCCTAACTGATTTAGGAAGAAGGTGTGTTTCTTTTCATCCAAGGGCTTGGTGAAAATATCTCCCCTTTGTAAATCAGTTGGGATATAATGCAGTTCAATTTTATTCTTTTCAACATTGTCCCTTAAGAAGTGATGCCTAATCTCTATGTGTTTTTTCCTACTATGGAGGACTGGATTTTGAGCTATGGAAATAGCACTTGTATTGTCACAAAAGATTTTTGACTTCTCTAAGTTGTAACCATAGTCTAGGAGTTGATTTTGAATCCATAGTATTTGTGAACAACAACTACCTGCAGCCATATATTCAGCTTCAGCAGTTGAAGTTGACACAGATGTTTGTTTCTTACAAAACCAAGAGACAAGTCTATCACCAAGGAACTGACAAGTTCCACTGGTGCTTTTCCTGTCAATTCTGCATCCAGCATAATCAGCATCAGAGAATCCAGTTAACTCAAATGCTGAATCCTTTGGATACCAGAGACCTAGATTTGGACAACTTTTAACATACCTGAGAATCCTCTTTACTAATGTTAGGTGTGACTCTCTAGGGCTAACTTGGAACCTAGCACATATACATGTAGCAAACATTATATCTGGTCTACTAGCTGTAAGATACAGTAAAGAGCCAATCATTGCTCTATATGTTGTCTGATCAACAGGTTTCCCATGTTCATCAGCATCTAATACAGCATTGGTAGGCATGGGTGTTTTCATACAAGATGCCTCAGACATGCCAAATTTCTTAACCAGCTCATTAGCATATTTGGTTTGAGAAATAAAGATGCCTTCAGCATGTTGTTTGACTTGCAATCCTAGGAAGAAGGATAGCTCACCCATGCTACTCATCTCAAATTTAGAATGCATTAGGTTAGAAAACCTTCTGCACAATTTTGAGTCAGTAGAACCAAAAATGATATCGTCTACATAAATTTGTACTAGTAGGGTATGAGACTTATGGGTTCTAATAAAAAGAGTTTGGTCTACTCTTCCCCTTATAAAACTATTTTCCAAGAGAAAGCATGCTAGGGTCTCATACCATGCTCTAGGAGCTTGCTTGAGACCATATAATGCTTTATGTAGTTTAAGAACATAATCAGGATGAGTTGGAGAGATAAAACCTGGAGGATGTCTGACATAGACTTCCTCTTTGATGTCTCCATTCAAGAAGGCACTCTTGACATCCATCTGATAAACCTTGAAGCCTTTGTGAGCTGCATAGGCTAGAAAAATTCTGATGGCTTCCAATCTTGCAACAGGTGCAAAAGTCTGGTCGTAGTCAATTCCTTCTTCTTGAGAATATCCCTGGGCAACTAGCCTTGCCTTGTTCCTTATTATTACTCCTTGATCATCCAGTTTATTTCTGAATACCCATTTTGTTCCAACAATGGAATGATCCTTTGGCTTTGGCACTAGTTCCCATACTTTGTTCCTCTCAAATTGATGCAACTCTTCTTGCATGGCAATGATCCAGTGTGGATCTTGCTCTGCATCTTGAATGGACTGAGGCTCAATTTTAGAAAGGAAGCAGGTGTGCAACAGGTTTTGGTTGACCTGATTTCTGGTTTGCACACCAGCTGAGATTTCTCCAATTATTTGGGAAATTGGATGGTCTCTTGATGTTACTAAATCAACAGGGGGTGCTGATTGTTCACCAACCTGTGTTGTTGTTTCCTCTTATGGTACAACAACTGGCTCTTCAAGTTGAGCTTCAATGTGTTGAGCATTCACTTCATCTTCACTGCTTTCATTCTCTTGAGCAACCTGCAACTTGTTCATATCTTCAACTAGAGAGTGTTCCTGCAAAGGTTCTATGGTAGAAGAAATCTTCTCCTTGAAAGACATGTTAGTTTCATCAAAAGAAACATGAACAGATTCCTCAATTTTCAATGATGATTTATTATAGACCCTATAGGCCTTGCTGATCATGGAGTATCCCAAAAACACTCCTTCATCAGCTTTGGCTTGAAATTTTGCTAAATATTTCTTATCATTATTGTGAATATAGCAAGTGCAGCCAAAAATTCTGAAATAGTCAACTTTAGGTTTCTTCCCTTTGAGTAATTCATAGGGAGTCTTTCCCTTCAGTTTATGTATCAGACTTCTGTTCAGCACATAGTTGGAGGTGTTCACTGCCTCTGCCCAGAAGGATAGAGGTAGATCAGCATCTGACAACAATGTAGTGGCAGATTCAATAAGGGTTCTATTTTTCCTTTCAGCTACCCCATTTTGTTGAGGAGTTCTAGGGGCTGAGAAAGTATGCCTGATCCCTTCACTCTGACAGAACTCTTGCATAAGAAGAGAATCAAACTCTGTCCCATGATCACTTCTGATCAGGGCAATGTGAGTATTGAACTCAATCTTTATACATTTGAGAAACTCTGTCAGACACTTAAAGTTATCAGACTTCTTCCTTAGAAAGAACACCCAAGTGAATCTAGAGAAGTCATTTACAATCACCAAAGTGTAGGATTTCCCTCCTAGGCTTTGTACTGTGATGGGTCCAAATAGATCCATGTGTAACAGATACAATATCCTAGGTGAATCACTCTTATTAAGTGACTTGAAACTGTTTTTAGTTTGCTTGCCTAATTGACAAGCCTTGCAGAGTCCTTCCTTCTTGTAGGGGCCAGAAGGTAGTCCTCTAACAAGGTTGTCCTTGGATAGCCTAGCAATAGTTCTAAGATTTAGGTGTCCTAGTCTCTTATGCCATAAAACATTTGGTCTACAGACTGAATTGAATAAACAGATATCTATAGTAGTTGAAAGAAAATCTACTAGGTAGATGTTACCTTTCCTTTTACCTGTCAACACAGTTGTGTTGTCCTCTGACTTGATTTTGCATAAGGTTTTGCTGAAGGTCACCTGGTAGCCTTCATCACATAGCTGACTGATGCTGATTAGGTTGTGCTTCAGTCCTTCCACATATGCTACTTTCTTGAAGGTTACAGAACCAATCTGGACTGCTCCATATCCTTTAGTTTGTCCAAAGTTGGAGTCACCAAAGATAACTTTGGGTCCAAGATTGGCTCTAAAGGAATTTAGGTTGTCCTTGTTCCCTGTCATGTGCTTAGAGCACCCACTATCCAAATACCATTGCTGGTTAGATGTTGGATAGGTCTTCACCTGATCTTCTTCAGGTTGAGTCTCTGAGTCTGACTCTGACTCCTCTTCCTCTGAGTTGTGTTGTGAGGCATTGATTGCCATCATGCAGAACACCTTTTCCTCTGCATCATCCTCATCATCACTTGAGCTGGAAGAGGCTTCTGACTCCTCTTCAGTCTCACTCCAGGATTCAGCAACAAATCCTTTCCTTGTGTGCTTATTTCTGCTGGAGGAAGGTTTGCTACTTCCATTCCTTTTGGAGTCCTTCTCCTTTCTTCTTTCTTTTCTATCCCTTCTGTCCTTGTTCTTGTTCTCTGGACAGTCAGGAACCATATGCCCTGGTTTCCTGCAACCAAAGCAAATGATGTCTTTGCTATTGCAAATGGACTTGTCATACCTTGGCTTATCCTGCTCCTTGTATGATCTTCTTCTGAAGTCCTTTCTGGCCATCTTATAGAATCTTTTGGCCAACAAGCTGAGAAGTTCATCATTGGCTGTTCCTTTTTCTTCAGGCAGATCCTCAGTTGCCTTGAATGCTATAGTCTTCTCCTTTCTTGTGGCTGGTGAAGCAGCCTTTTGTTCTTCTTCTCTATTCTTGATGAGTAGCTCATAAAATTTGAGCTTACCCAACAAGGCTTCAGTGGTGATCTCATTCAGACTTCTGGCATCTTTAATTGGCCAGATTCTTGAATCCCAAGTGCTGGGGAAGCACATTAGGATCTTGTCATTAAGTTCTGTCAGTGAGATCTCTTTGTCTAATGTCCTCAGTTCACTGACAATTAGACTCAGTCTATTGTACATGTCTCCCACTGACTCAGTTTCTCCCTTCTTGAAGTTCTCATATTGGGAGATGAGATGGGATCTTCTGTCCTTTCTCTCATCAGCTGAGCCTGAAACTATTTTTGAGAGCTTGTCCCAGATCTCCTTGGCTGAATTACATTCAGCTACCTTTTGAAAAATGTCATCTGACATTGTCTGAGCTAAAATGTTCATTGCCTTGGCATCAGCTACTTTCCACTTTTTGATGTCAGCATCTGTTCCTGATGGAGGTGGAACAGCATTTGTGCTTGTGCCCTCTGGAGGTCTTGGACACACTGTCAAAACAGAATTAAAAATATCTTCGTCAATAGAATTCATGTAGAGTCTAATCCTTGCTTTCCAAAGTGCAAACTTTGACAGATTGCACACTGGAGGTCTGGTGCTAGCATAGTATTTGTTTTGGGCATGATTTGTGCAAACGAAATCTAATAATAAAATATAACAGAAGGATCTAGTTTGGGATCTTGGGGTTCAGGTGTTAGCCTGTACAACCAGTCAGGTATGGTATGTTTAACCAACCTCGCTCTGATACCAATTGAAAGGGGAAACTAGATCAGATATACTCTAGAGGGGGGTGAATAGAGTATATGGTGCTTTTTAAAATACAAGGAAAAACTTTTGCAAAGCTTTACAACAATTGCTGTAATGAGTGTAAGCAGGGAAGCAGAAATAAAATTAATCACAAAACCAAGCTATGCAGAAACTAAGCACAAGAAAATCTAGGCCAGAAACAGAAAGAAAACATGCAAAACCAGATGACACAAGGAATTATAGTGGTTCCCCAAACTTGGGTACATCCACTCTTCTACCACCCTAGGTAGGAATCCACTGCAGGATGAGTTGATCAGGTGTCCTGGGCACCAATGAGCTTTTGATAAGGTGCTCAAAAACCAAAACAGAGTTTTTGATCAGGTGTCTTGCCACCAATGAGCTTTTGACAAGGTACTCAAAAACCAGATTCAAACTTTTGAAGGGAGTTTGAAAAACCCTTTACAGAGTGGGGGTGAGAGAGTGATGGCAGTCTTCTCTTTTCTCAAACAACTGAGAAGACTAAGTGGATTGATTTCAAAGCTCCCCCTGAGTCCTTGATCTTCAGGAAGATGAGCTTTGCTGAGGGTGATAGGCCTTCAAAGATAGATCTCCAGCAAAAGATGATTTCAGCAAGCTGAAATGTTGAGTGTCTGGAGTCTTGAAATGATGTTGGCCTTGAACACTTTAAGAGCTGGAGAGATCTGAAGATTTTTTTGAAAGCTTGATCTCTCTGATGAGTGTTCTCTAGAATTCTTGTTGACAGAATATTTTTAAAGAGTCTCTGTATATTGAGTTGTGTTTTCTATTCTTGTCAATCTCTCTTCTTGATTCAAAAACATTCTCTTTTATTCTCTGTGTCTGAATAGGATATTACTCTGTCAAAGATAGCCGTTGGTCTGTATTGATTACAGCCTTAATTGCAATATTTGTTCTGAAGGAAAGTCCACTGAATTGTTCCTTGAAAAATCCCTTGAAACTTGCTCCAGAAGTAAATGAAAACGGCTGGCAGATCTTCTGAATTAAATGCAGAATAACTTCTATCTAATTTAAATTTGAATTCTGAAAGATAACTGAAATCGTCGAACTGAGCTCTGCTATCGTCGAGCTGAGCTCAGCGACCTGGAAAATGCAAGCAGCAACATAATCGTCGATCTGAGCTCAAAGATCGTCGAACTGAGCTCAGAGATAAGGATCCAGTGCAGAGTCAAAATCGTCGACCTGAGCTCAGCGATCGTCGAATGGAGTTCGACGATATTGAGAAGTTTGAGCTCAGCGATCGTCGAACGGAGCTCGACGATCTGTCGAAGTTGAGCTAGACGATCGTCGACCGGAGTTCGACGAAACGTCGTGCTGAGCTCGACGATTTGACTTAGTCTCCAGAAAAACTTTGGTCTTCAGGGCAGCTTCCAAACCTAGACTCCTGATCCCTTAGACTCAATTCTAATTGACCTATTAAGCTATACAGAAGGTCAAACACAGATTCCTAGAGACATAGTGATCCTGACCCAAATTAGTAATAGGGTGTTCCAACAGAATAGGATAGTTGTAAACCTCTCCTAAGTCAAGCATGAGAGCCCGCAACCACTTCAACTCACATGTAGTCGATGCCATGCTACGATATTCAGCCTCGGCACTAGACCTGGAAACGACAGACTGTTTCTTGCTCTTCCAACTCACAAGATTGCCTCCAACAAAAGTGCAGAAACCTGAAGTCGATTTGCGGTCCCCTTTGTCATCCGCATAGCTTGAATCAGAGTAAGCTTCAACCCTTAGGTGACCATTCTTCTGAAATAGGAGTCCTTTCCCTGGAGCAGCTTTAATATACTCTAATATCCTCAGAGCAGATTGTAGATGACACTCCCTCGGAGCTTGCATGAACTGGCTCACCTTGCCAACAGCATAAGAGATGTCGGGTCTGGTTACCGTGAGATATATGAGCTTTCCCACCAGACGTCGGTATCTCGTAAGATCAGAGAGAAGAGGTGAGTCATTTGTCCAAGTTTTGTCTTCTCCAGCAGCCATAGGACAACGTGCAGGTTTAGCACCAGTGAGTCCTGCATCCTTTAAAAGATCAAGAGCATACTTCCGTTGTGAAAGGACCATGGAGTTGGGCTTTCTAGAGATTTCAATCCCCAGAAAGTATTTCGGGGAGCCCATATCCTTTGTAACCAGATGTTGACGGAGGTGTTTCTTGGTCATCAGTATCCCATCCTGGTCATCGCCAGTAAGAAGAATGTCATCAACATAAACCGCAAGAACAACAAGACCAGAGGCGGTTTTCCGAACAAACAAGGAGTGATCTGCTGAGCTTCGTGTAAAACCAATGGCCGCAACAATGCCACTGAACTTGTCAAACCAGGCACGAGGACTCTGCTTGAGGCCATAGATAGCCTTCTTTAGCCGGCATACCCGTGTCTCCCCCTGAGCAACATACCCAGGAGGTTGCTCCATGTAAACAGCTTCCTGCAGATCTCCATAGAGGAAGGCATTCTTAATATCTAGCTGCGAGATGGGCCAATCCCGGTTGACAGCGACAGAGAGAAGAACCCGAATAGTGCTGAGGCGAGCCACGGGCGAGAAAGTGTCAAAGTAATCAACCCCATAAGTTTGGGTAAAACCCTTGGCAACCAGGCGAGCCTTATAACGATCCACCCTGCCATCCGGGAGAAACTTCACCACGAAGACCCAGCGACAACCAACAACATCGGTGCCGAAAGGAGGCGGAACAAGGGTCCAGGTACCTCGTTCAGTGAGAGTAGCAATCTCCTCATCCATGGCAACTTTCCAGTGAGGAATAGTAAGGGCCTCCTGGTAGGAACGGGGGGTGGTAGTGGCCGAGATAGACAGGGCAAAGGCTCGGCGAGCAGGGGTAAGGCGATCGTAGGTAACAACCGCAGCAAGAGGATGGTGGGTACAAGCCCGAACCCCTTTGCGAAGAGCAATCGGGAGATCCAGGTCAGCAGGTGCCTCAGTATCCGGAGTATCCGTGGTGGAGAGAGCTGGCCCGGGATTAGAGAGAGATGGCAGCGGAGTGGAGGGAGAAAGCAGAGTAGAGGGTGGAGATGAGGAGGATGGGGAAGGCGGTGGAGTGGGTGGAGAGGACGGAACCTCAGTGGGAGCAGAGGGAAGGGATGGGTTGGTATGAGAAGGAGGAGCAGGAGGAGGAGACGAGGAAGCGGGAGAGAAGTAAGATGCATTTGCAAAGAATGTGACATCCGCAGAGACAAATTGCTTGCGGGTAACAGGGTCAAAGCAACAATAGCCTTTCTGAGTGGGAGAGTAGCCCAGAAAGACACATTTGGTGGCACGGGGTGAGAGTTTATCACGGGTGGCAGCGGGAGAGTGCACAAAAGCGGTGCACCCAAAGATGTGTAGAGGAAGAGGAAAGGGATCCTTGTCCGGATAAAGAATGGAGAAGGGGGTAGCACCGTGGAGAACGGTGGAGGGAAGGCGATTGATGAGATAGCAGGAGAGAAGGACAGCATATCCCCAATAGGAGCGAGGAACATGCATTTGATTCATCATAGTGCGAGCGACATCAAGGAGGTGACGGTTTTTGCGTTCCGCCACCCCATTTTGTTGGGAAGTGTAGATACAGCTGGTTTGACGAATAACACCATGGTGAGTGCAAAAGGAGGAGAAGTCGTGGCTAAGATACTCCTTAGCATTGTCAGAACGAAGGATTTTAATAGACGTAGCAAACTGAGTTTTAACCATCGAATAAAAGGAGGTCCAAACAGAGAACAACTCGGAGCAATCTTTAAGAAGATATACCCACGTAGACCGAGAGAAATCATCAATGAATGTGACAAAATAGGAACTGCCCCGACCGATGGTGAGGGTAGGAGCGGGACCCCATATGTCAGAGTGAACGAGGTCGAACGGATGGGAAGAGCCCCGACTTTGCGTTGGTGGGAAGGAGGAGCGGTGATGTTTGCCAAGCTGACATGCATCACAGTTTAGAGGAGGATGATGAGGAGGGAGGTACGGCAGGAGCTGTCGTAGAATGCGGGGAGGAGCATGTCCAAGGCGAAGATGCCATTGGAGAAGATCTGTAGAGGAGGAGGAGAAGACGGATAGAGCAGAAACGTTGTCGAGGAAGTAGAGGCCACCACTCTCAGTCCCGGTAGCAATCGTCCGTTGGGAGTCCGGATCCTGAAAAGCACAAGAGGTAGGGGTGAATGTGACAGAACACCGTAGTTGCTTGCATAAAGAAGTAACCGATAATAAATTGCACGGAAACTTGGGCACATAGAGGGTATCAGCCAAGCAGAGAGATGGAGTGACTTGAACCATGCCCGTCCCATGGACCGGGGAGGGAGATCCATCAGCGACAATGACCGGGGGCAACTGAGCCTGTGTGTCAAGAAGAGAGAAACATTGAGGGTTGCCTGTCATATGACTTGTTGCACCAGAGTCGTTGAGCCATCTTCCGCGAGTCACAACATGAGCACTACCAGAAGAGGTGACCACGGAGGCGGACAGGCTGGAGGAGAGGAAAGCCATGGAAGCAAGAGAGTAGCAAACCGCGACGAGAAGAACAAGCCGCGAGAAGAGAATAGAGCACCAAGCTGGGCGACCAGAAAATAGGTCGGGCGGCTAGGAAGGCCGCTTCCAAGAAGCCGAGCAAAGCAGAGGGAAAGAAGTCGCACGACCTGAAAAAGTCGGGCGAACAGAGGAGAACAAGTCGCACGGCCAAAGATGAGGCCGAGGCGACTAGCAAGCAGGAGCGGGTAGAAGGCAACAAGAAGAAAGCGGCGAAAAAGCAGGCAAAGGTCCAGCGGGGAAGAGGTCGCGTGGACTGAGAAGACCGAGCGAACAGAAGAGAAGAGAAGAGCGGGTGACCGCGACCAAGATGCGGGTGAAAAAGGAACAACCCGCACGGTCAGGCAGATCACAGCAGCAAACCGCGAGTATAGAGACAAGACACGCGGACAGAGACAGACCGCAACGACTAGGAAGTCGGAGAGGCAAGAAAGAACAAGGAGCGCGGCGACAACGAAACAGGTCGCTGCGACAAAGAGTAGTAGGAGAAGAGAACCAAGAAGAAGCAAGCCGCGCGAACAGGGCGGCGGAGAGAAACAAGCCGCGCGGATAGAAACAAGCCGCGCGGATAGAAGAGAGGGCAAGCCGCGAATCAAGTCGCAGAACGCGGAAAACAGGTCGCGAACAACAGAGGGCGCACAGAATCAGGAGGAAATGACCGTGTCCCCTGATACCATGTTAGAAAGTAGAGACAATAAGCGAAAAGTAGAGAACAAGCGAATAAACTTTTGAATAATTGAAAATTTATTATCCAAAAAAGATATCTATTACAAAGGTATGCCCTCCTTTATATAGAATGGAGGAGAGATGAGAGAATACAAATAAGAGATGTGGGACTATAATTTACAGGACAAGCGGACTATACAAAAACAAACCGCACAAGCCGCGCGGTTAGACAGCAGGGCTAACCGCACGGCTACCACCAGAGAGGAAGAGAGACTGCCAGGGTAGACCGCCAGACCGCCCGGTCTCCAAGCCGACTGAGACAAACCGCCAGACCGCGCGGTCTTCAACCCGCCAAGACAAACCGCCAGACCGCCCGGTCACCAACTTCAACAGGTTTTAAAAAACTATAAAGATGCCCAAGGGGGTACCTCAGAAGGCATGCTTTCCAGTTCTCTTATTCTTATCTTATAGCGCTTTCTAAGGTGCTCTTAGCTCAGCACATGCTAAGGAGGGGAAGCACTTTATGATCTTCCAGGTGTGTGGTGGGACCTCTGTGCTGGCGCCTTGGGGTCAGTTTCAAGTTCTAAGTCTTCAGTTAGTCAAGCTTGCTAGGCAAACTAAGTGTGTGGTCACCCCTTCCCCAAGGGTTCGGACTCCACAAAAGCCAATATTTGGTTTCAACATTCTGTTCTTTTTTTATCACTCCGAACGCCCCTTTTTTTTACATTTTTATTCTACGATGAAAGAAAAAATTAAACAAAAGGATTTGCAAATAAAAGATCTAATGCCACGAACAATCCATAAATTGTTAAAGCTTCCATAAATTGTTAAAGCTTCAATTGAGTCCCAGGCCAGCCCGACCCACTTTGCTTGCTTTTATTGCGGTGAGCGTGGTGCGTGATCAGCACTGAAAACCTTAGCGAGCTCAATGACTGGACGTGAAGGGAAAGGTTCTGACCAGGTCGACTCGCCACCCCCTCACCCTCTCTCCACTTTCGGAATGTTTGATGATTTCCGGCAAGAGATGTTGATGAGTTGTCAATATACGTGTTTTTATATACATTAAATAAGATGTATTAGTTTCTTTTTGTAATTTTTAGTTGTTTTTCCTTAATAAATTGCTTCCTTTTTGTAAATATTTTCTAACTTAGAGTTATTTTTGTTTCCTAAATTTTTTTAAGAAAAATTGTCAAAAAATCAAAGTACACGCCCGTGTACTGTCGGTCACGCCCGTGACCAGGGCGTGATATGTCAAATTCCCGAGAAATGAACATCTTTTTGAAGAAATAGTGTGACACGCCCGTGTCACGCCCGTGTCACCCGCGTCACGCTCGTGACCCATGCCCGTGACCATCCAGATCGACGAAATCGCGCTCAACGATCGTCGACCCAGCTGGCACGCCCAGTGACACGCCCGTGTCATTTGACACGGGGCGTGACCCAAGCCCGTGACCATCTGCTCGACGTTTTCTGCTCAACGTTCATCTAGCCAACCCGACACGCCTAGAGTCACGCCCGTGACCTAGGGCATGACCCCGCCACCTGGCCCGACAAACAGCCGCCAACGACTTTCGACGCAAACAGCGCCCAGTTCAACCTCCCCGACACGCCCACCGTCACGCCCGTGACCTGGGGCGTGACCGCCGCGATTTCCGCCGCAACGTCAACTCGCTGTCAAGTCACCGAAATCTACTGCTTAATAGTGTCGACACGCCCATAGTCACGCCCGTGACCTGGGGCGTGACCGCCATGATTTCAGCCGCCAAGTCAAATCTCCAATCAAATCAGACGGCCGCCATATGTACAGTATCGACACGCCCCATGACACGCCCGTGTCAGAGGGCGTGTCCGATGAAAAATTTTGTCTATAAATTTCCAGCTTCTGTTTGAGCTGTTGTTCCCTTTCCTTGAACCATTTTGTATAGGGTTATGCTGCCGAGATGATCCCAAATGTTATGTAAGGGATATTTTTCCCCCACTCTTTAGCTTTTGTTTTCGTTCTTTTGTAACCACTATTTTTACTTAATCAAATATGTTTTTTTTCGTCTCTTTACATGATGTTGGAATGAATCTAAGCAACAAAACCTTATGCAATCTTATTTTTACTTGTTTTGCTTTTGTTTTTATTCTTTTAAAATGGGTGTGTGGGTGTATGAGATTAGTTCTTTTTATGCTTTTATACTTAGTTATTTTTAGTTAGTTTTGTTTAGACTTATTTCTCTATAGCTTTTTATGCATTCCTATAAACCTGTAAAAGCATTTTCAAAGTGGTTTTGATTTTTAACTAACTTAGATTATCTTTTTAGGTCGTAAAACTTTTCTTGCTTTTCACTTTATTTTCACTTTTTAATCACTTTTGCGGAGTTATAGGAACGTATATATAGTCGTTTTAATTTTTCAAACACTTCTTTTTTTGCTTTTATTTTCAAAACATTTTGCCCATTTAAATTTTATTTCTTCATTTTATGCATTTCTACTGCATTCCATCGGTAGAAATGTATTCATTTCAATTTTTCGAGCACTTGCACTTTTCGCTTATTTGCAAAAACTTTAGCTCCTTTTAATTTTATTTTCACGTTTTATTCATTTCTACCGCATTCTAGCGGTAGAAATGTAGTCGTTTTAATTTTTCAGTCACTTTGTTTTTCCTATTTTTTGTACGTGTGCGTGCGTTTATGAGTTAGTTTTTATAGCCTTATTTCAATTCATGTTGAGTGTGTGCGTGTGTTGTTTTTAATTTTCCGCCTACTCACTGGAGTTAAATGGCTGGATTTTATTCAAGCAAGTGTGTGTATTTTTTTATTTTTCCGCCTACTCACTTGAGTTAAATGGCAGGAATTTATTCCAGTAGAGTGTGTTTACTTTCTGTAGAGTGGGTGTGTTTTAATTTTATGTCGAGTGCGTGAGTGTTAGCTTTTATTTTCCGCCTACTCGCTAGGAGTTAAATGGCTGGATTTTATTTACCGTCTACTCACTTGAGTTAAATGGTCGGTCTTTATTGGAATTTAATAATTTGGAATGGACTTATAAATGCATTTATTTTCTCTTACTCGTTTGAGTAGGAATTACTTTCTTTTTCCCGCCCACGCATTTGTGCCGGGACTTGCACTTTTACAGCTTTCATTTCAGTCCTACTCGTTTGAGTAGGACTCGCAATTTACTGTTTTCCATTTACTGCTTTCATTTTCCTGTTTAGTTTACTGCTTTAATTTTCTGCTTTTTCAATCGCTGCCGTCCCCATTTCGATGAGTGGCTAACGTTCTTAGCCCTCAGTATCGAAGAGCATTGGGACAGAAAAATTCCTTTAAATAATTAAAGGTCTCATTTTTCTAATTAATTAAAATCACTTTAGGTTTGCCGTGGGTTTACGACGCGTAGGACCACATAATCGATGTGTGGGCCCTATTTCCATAGTCCATATGCTAGCTAGCCGAGAGGCCGTGCATATGGACCGATCACCCCTTGGTAAATGGAGTTCCGCACTAACCCTCGAGAGAGGAGGCGCTCCAACTCTACCGGATTGGGTTCCCCACCCAATAGCGGGGTTCTTAGCGTAATGCGGGCGTTAAGAGGAATCCTTCGTCGGACGAGAGACCGGTCGAATAGTCTTAGCGTTCAGGTGAGCGATAGCCCTATAGCTAGGTGAGCTCATTTTAGTGGAACCTCCATGGCCAAGTCTCCGCCCTAATTATTTAGAAACTTAGGATCTCTTTTTATTCAAAGTCTATTTTAGTTCGAATTTCATTCGGTGCCATCTAGCTAAGATCTTCATCGGCTACACCTTTATTATGCTTTTATTTCATGCCTTTTCTTTATATAAATAATATCCCGACAAGATAAAATTATCGGCAAAATAATAGTCCCCTCCAGGGAAGAGTAGAAATAATCGAACCGACCCCGAGAACAATACGACCTCGATATTCCACCCGGAATATCCTGTACTACTCACGATAGGTGCACTTGCCTCCTTTCGTTAAAACTCGATCACATCCGTTTTATATCCAAATAAATAAAATATGTGCGCCCCGTTTTCTAAAAAAACCAATCACCAGCTTTCTAAATAAAACCGCTCGGGGCTCCTCGCTTCGTAATCTTTTTGGAGTTTTAACCGCATTAAGTTTTCGGACTTGATGCGAAAATATCAATCAAGTTTTTGGCGCCGTTGCCGGGAAAATTTGTGTCGTTATTTTGAACCCTGGAGTTATATTAATTTTACCTATATCTATATTTATAAAACTATATGGTTAACCAACAACAAAAAAACAAAAAACAAAAATTTCTAATAATAATAATAATAATAACTAAAAAAAAAACTTGCGAAACTTATAAAACTAAAAATTTGAAAACCCTATAAAACTAAAAAAATTGAAACCCTTATAAAACTAAAAAATTTGAAAAACCTATAAAACTAAAAATTTGAAACACAAAAAAAAACTATATAACACTAAAAAAAACTAAAAAAATCTAAAAAATGAAAAAATTAACAAAAAAAATATATATTCATTATGAAAAAAAAACAAACTAAAAACTAAAAATCTACTTAAAAACACCAAAAAATATAATAATTTGATATTAACAAATGTATCTTTGTTTTATTTAACTTCTTTTATTTTAATTTGTTTTATTTTGCTTCGGCATGCTTCCCTTATTGTGCGCGCTTGGGGATCACATTTTTATCACGCAGTGGTCGCTAAGGCCTTAGCTACCTTTCGAGTCACCCACGCACTTGCCCCCTACCGCCCGCAACTCCTTTTTCGTCGAGTGTATCTTTTTCGTTTTTATGTTATCTTTTTGCTTTTTTTTTCTTCTTCTAACAATAATGCAGGGTTTCAACACGGGCCTCCCCTAACTCGTATAAGGGAATCTTCTACCCTCTCTTTTAATTTTTGTGCATATTTCTTTTTGTATATTACTGTTCCACATACTTAGATTGCACCATTGGGGACAATGTTGGATTTAAGTATGTGGGTGTTTTCTTATTTTTCTATTTCTGCAGTTTTATATTCTGCAAATATAACAAAAATCATCAGAAATACAAAAAAATTGCAAAAATTAAAACCTCAAAATTTTTTTTTGTTCTTTTTTGTTTTTATAATCAAAAATCTAAAAAATCCATAAAACAAAACAAAAATTCAAAAAAAAAATATCTTTTGTTTACTTTGTAAATATTTTTAAATCTTTCTCTTTCCTCCCCCACTGTTCTTATTTGGAAACAAAATCGCTTTTAGCAAGCCCGCGGCGTTCGACTCATCGAACCAACCACCTTAATAAGAGTCTGTTCACGGGCCAATAACTAAAAAGTCAAAAACAAAAAAATTTGTTTACTTGTAAAATTTTTGTAAATAATTTGATAAAAAAAACTCTAAAAAATTCAAACAAAAAATATATCTTTTGTTTACTTTGTAAATATTTTTAAATCTTTCTCTTTCCTCCCGCACTCTTCTTATTTGGAAACAAAATCGCTTTTAGCAAGCCCGCGGCGTTCGACTCATCGAACCAACCACCTTAATAAGAGTTTGTTCACGGGCCAATAACTAAAAAGTCAAAAACAAAAAAATTTGTTTACTTGTAAAATTTTTGTAAATAATTTGATTAAAAAAAACTCTAAAATAATCAAAAAAAAAAAATTTTGAAAATCCAAAATTTCTAAAAAGCTGATAAACAAAAATTCAAAAAAAAGTTGATAATCACAAAAAAAAGAAAGATAAAAACCTAAAAATAAAAAAAAATTTGTATTGTTAATTATGTAACGAATAATTCGAATATCTCAATTCATAACCCTTTTCGCTCTCCAAAAATATAGTTGCGAGTTAATTTATAAGCAAATTTTAGTTATTTTTTGCTTACTATTCGTTTATTAATTGGAGAACGATAGATTTAGATATCTAGGGTTAAGTTTTAAAAAATTTCGTATGCTTTTTTATTTTAAATAAGATACATGTTTTCAGCACCACTTCTAATCTATCTAAATAGTTGCATATTTATTTTGTTAAAAATAACAATCTTAGATTTCAAGTTATGATAACTCCAAGCTTTTTTTTTTGAAATTTAGGAATGTTTTATTTATAAAGGTTGCTCTCAAAATTTTTTTTTATTAAACCTAGTTTTATTTTTGAAAAAAACTCTATCACCTTTTTTTTCATGTCATACTTGACATGATTTCGATCCTTAAAGATCCTATGTCAATGAGAATAAGATTTCGTTCTGTAAACATAGGCATCCAATATTTGAAAAGATTATATGTTAAGGAGTAAGAGGATAAAATTCATTACTCATACACATATACATTGGATTATGAAGATGTTAAAAAAATTATGTTATGGAAAATAAGATTTTGTTTTCCTAACATCCACATTCAAACCAAAAAATTTCATTAGAGGTTCGAGCAAAAAAATATACCCTCGCCTCTAATCCAAACCCTTCTTCTTATACCACGATATCCCACTCCACCAATCTCAAATAATTCTAGATTTAATTTTAAAAAATCTTTTTGAGAGCATAATTTGTAAATTAAATTATTTCTTGTAATTCTTACAAGCTCAAGTTTTCATAAATCCAATCTATTTTTGTTAGCCTAACAAATACAATTTTTTGCTATCTATTCGATCATATCAGAAGTTTTTAACTGAACCTCTTCCTTTATTTAAATTTTTGGCATAATTTAGGATTTAACTCGTATACCCCGGATATTCATTTTGATTCTTCTTTCAATTAAATCAAGCGGTAGATAAACTTAGGATTTCCTTAATTCATTATAAGTTCATCTCCAACTTTTGCTCTGTAATAGCAAAAGCTTAAATATGGGGGTATTTGATGAGTTGTAAATATACGTATTTTTATTTACATTAAATAAGATGTATTAGTTTCTTTTTGCAATTTTTAGTTGTTTTTCCTTAATAAATTGCTTCCTTTTTGTAAATATTTTCTAACTTAGAGTTATTTTTGTTTCCTGAATTTTTTCAGGAAAAATTGTCAAAAAATCAAAGTACACGCCCGTATACTGTTGGCCACGCCCGTGACCAGGGCGTGATATGTCAAATTCCCGAGAAATGAACATCTTTTTGAAGAAATAGTGTGACACGGCGGTGTCACGCCCGTGTCACCTGCGTCACGCCCGTGACCCATGCCCGTGACCATCCAGATCGACGACATCGCGCTCAACGATCGTCGACCCAGCTGACACGCCCAGCGACACGCCCGTGTCATTTGACACGGGGCGTGACCCAAGCCCGTGACCATCTGCTCGACGTTTTCTGCTCGACGTTCGTCGAGCCAACCCGACACGCCTAGAGTCACGCCCGTGACCTAGGGCGTGACCCCGCCACCTGGCCCGACAAACAGCCGCCGACGACTTTCGACGCAAACAACGCCCAGTTCAGCCTCCCCGACATGCCCACCGTCATGCCCGTGACTTGGGGCGTGACCGCCGCGATTTCCACCGCAATGTCAACTTGCTGTCAAGTCACTGAAATATGCTGCTTAATAGTGTCGACATGCCCATAGTCACTCCCGTGACCTGGGGCGTGACCGCCGTGATTTCAGCCGCCAAGTCAAATCTCAAATCAAATCGGACGGCCGCCATATGTACAGTATCGACACGCCCCATGACACGCCTGTGTCAGAGGGCGTGTCCGATGAAAAATTTTGTCTATAAATCTCCAGCTTTTGTTTGAGCTGCTGTTCCCTTTCCTTGAACCATTTTGTATAGGGTTATGCTGCCGAGATGATCCCAAATGTTATGTAAGGGATATTTTTCCCCCACTCTTTAGCTTTTGTTTTCGTTCTTTTGTAACCCCTATTTTTACTTAATCAAATATGTTTTTTTTCGTCTCTTTACATGATGTTGGAATGAATCTAAGCAACAAAACCTTATACAATCTTATTTTTACTTGTTTTGCTTTTGTTTTTATTCTTTTAAAATGGGTGTGTGGGTGTATGAGATTATTTCTTTTTATGCTTTTATACTTAGTTATTTTTAGTTAGTTTTGTTTAGACTTAGTTCTTTATAGCTATTTATGCATTCCTATAAACCTGTAAAAGCATTTTCAAAGTGGTTTTGATTTTTAACTAACTTAGATTATCTTTTTAGGTCGTAAAACTTTTCTTGCTTTTCACTTTATTTTCACTTTTTAATCACTTTTACGGAGTTATAGGAACGTATATATAGTCGTTTTAATTTTTCAAACACTTCTTTTTTAGCTTTTATTTTCAAAACATTTTGCCCGTTTAAATTTTATTTCTTCATTTTATGCATTTCTACCGCATTCCATCGGTAGAAATGTATTCATTTCAATTTTTCGAGCACTTGCACTTTTTGCTTATTTAAAAAAAACTTTTGCTCCTTTTAATTTTATTTTCACGTTTTATTCATTTCTACCGAATTCTAGCGGTAGAAATGTAGTCGTTTTAATTTTTCAGTCACTTTGTTTTTCCTATTTTTTGTATGTGTGCGTGCGTTTATGAGTTAGTTTTTATAGCCTTATTTAAATTCATGTTGAGTGTGTGCGTGTGTTATTTTTAACTTTCCGCCTACTCACTTGAGTTAAATGGCTGGATTTTATTCAAGCAAGTGTGTGTATTTTTTTATTTTTCCGTCTACTCACTTGAGTTAAATGGCAGGATTTTATTCCAGTAGAGTGTGTTTACTTTCTATAGAGTGGGTGTGTTTTAATTTTATGTCGAGTGTGATGAGTCCACATTTTACACTGATTTTTGGACTCATCTGGGCTAGTTTTATCGTCTTAGCACTACACTTGAGAGCCTTTATTGCTTATTTGTGCTTTTGTACCTATTTCACGATTAAGTGCACTGTAGGCCCGCTTCTGTGTGTTTTCTGTGATTCTATTTTTGTTGTTATTCTTTAGCCCTATCTCGGGGATGTGGTGTGCACGTTCTGGTGGCCTTTCTGCCCCTTCTGCTGGTACAGTGGTCGTGTGCGTGCTCCGAAACTGCTCGGGAGACTCCGACGATGCAGAAATACTGCGCACGACCACTGGACTTACTGCGCACGACCACTGGTCGTGCGCCACTGTTCGTGTGCATTACACCCCCTTTTTCTTAACCCTGTCTCGGTAATCGCACGAGCACTGGCCATAGTGCGCACTACCACTGGTCATGTCCCACTGCTCGTGCGCATATATACCAATGCTTCTTGTCCAGGTTGCAGGTTTATTTGGAAAAGCCGCACGATCATCGACCTACAGTGCGCACGACCACTGGTCGTGCGCCACTGATCGTGCGCACTGCTTCTGCTGCCTCCGTATATAAGGCCCTGCTCCGCGTTTTAGGTCAACGCCTGTCATTTTCTGTGATCGGAGAGTGCGCGGGAATCGCCGTTTCACCTCTCCAGCTGCTCCATCACTTCCACCTTCGTCGGGAAGCCAGTTCCAACTACTCTGAAGCTTTTCAACACTCCGGCGAAGCCCTCGGCCATTGATGACTTCAACTCCAAGCTTTCCTGCAGAGTTGGTGAAGTAAATAACCTAGAGAACGGACTTAAAGGCCTTCGAGGTGACAGATCATTGGTACCGGAAGCCTCCTTGGACTGAGCCCGGAAGCGGATTGACAACTCGCTACTCCGGCCACGACCCGCGGTGGATCTTCATTCTCTTTTGGTTTACTCCTCTTCCCCTTCCTCTGTGTTATGAATTTTTTGAGCAGTGTAATGAACATTTCCATCCCTGAACATCAAGTTTATTTTATAGTTAATGGAATGTTAGTCTCTTCTTATGCTTGTGAGTTCTGTCTGTGAATGCGCCTCGCTCACCCCACACCCACTTCATTCCTGTGCCTTGTCCGATTGCAATCCACACAAGAACACTGCAATCCATTAGCTTCCCTTCCACTCGCCCAACTGAAGTTAGGCATCACGGCCGACAAACCCACTTCACCTTGCGAAGCGGTGCCTTCGACCCGCATAGCTTTTACTAGTTCAGTAGATCAAACATCCACAATTTCCCTAGTCCGCTATTTCCTTTTTGTTCTATTTTTAACTCTCATAATGATATTCTCGGTACTGTTGCCGTTCTACGCTAATTGCATTCCTCAAGAGACCGACACTTTGGGATTTATTCACAAAACTTTATTACTTGTGCGACCGGTGCGCTTGCCGAATTACACGCATCAAGTTTTTGGCGCCGTTGCCGGGGAATGCAACTGTAGAGCGACTTCGGATGACTTCCAATATTGTTATAAGAGTTAGTATTGTTTTGTTTTGACTGCTGTTTCCTTCTAGTGTGTAGTGTATGCCGCAGTGAATGAAAGGCCGAGCTACAAGAGATTTTGTCACCTACGACCCAGACATCGAACGTACTCTCTTAGCACGAAGACGCGCAACAGCCATCATTTTTGCCCCAATGGGAGACCAGCTGAATATTGATGCAGGCAAACGAGTTGGAGGGATACCTCATGTCGACAGAAATAACGACGAAAATGAAGTGAATCCTCCCCAGGTCCGCACCATGAGGGATTATACTACACCTACTGTCGGGAGCATATACCCCGGTTTCGGACCTGCTATCACCAATCCTCAGTTCGAGATTAAACCAGCTATTCTGAATATCATTCGGAACAACGCTCAGTTCTCCGGAATGGCCACTAAAGACGCCCATCTTCACCTTACAGAATTCTCTGAAATCTGCGCCACGTTCCGCTACGCTGGAATCCCAGATGAAACAGTCAAGCTCCGCCTCTTCCCTTTTTCATTAAGGGACAAAGCCAAGACATGGCTTCACTCCCTCCCACCTGGAACAGCCCCCACCTGGGAGGCTTTGACTACAAAATTTCTAGCTAAGTTCCATCTGGTGGATCGGATCGTGATCATGAGGTGCGCAATAGCCATCTTCCGGCAAGCCGATCAAGAAAGTTTAGCCGAAGTTTGGGAGCGTTTTAATGAGCTGCTGAGGAAGTGTCCTAATCATGGATTCCAAACGTGGAATCTCGTCGAAAGTTTCTACTTTGCTATTGATCCCCACCACCGAGCCATGATCGATGCTGCCTCCGGAGGAACCATCATGAATCTTGCTCCAGATGATGCTCTGAAAGTCTTACAAGACACCGCAACCCACAGTGCTTACTGGACCGCTGGAAGAAACATCCCACGAAGCACCAGTGGAGTGTTTGCCTTGGATATACCCAAGCCTGCTCCTGCCGCCCCAGTGATGGCAATCTCATGTCAAGTGTGCGGAAGCACCGATCATTACAGCTTTGAATGCTTAGGAGTTGAGGTACAAGACGAATCTTTGTTTTTGAATGAATCCATTAATTTTGTTGCCAATCAAAACAGGGGAGTGCCTTACGGGAATACTTACAACCCGGGGGTGAGAAATCACCCCAACTTTTCATGGAATCCTAACACATCTGGCCAAAGATGGCAACCGGGGCAGCATCAAAACGATGTGTATGCTTCCGGTAGCCAACCGCGGCCGCCTCAACCGAATTATTCCCAAGGGCCCCCCATCGTTAAGAAAAATTCTTTGGAAGAGATGTTCGAGAAGTTTGTTGAGATTTCCCAAACCAACATGACAAATCAGGCCGCATCTCGATGCGCAAACTGGAGGCACAATTGGGCCAATTGGCTCAAGTGGTTTCCGAGCGCACCCAAGGCACCTTACCGAGCAACACTTAAAAGAACCACCATGAACAGGGAAAGCGCCTTGGGGAGGACATTTCGGGAAACCGCAACGAACTTGTCATTAATTGTAAAATCAATAACATCGACACTCCAGCATTATGCGATTCCGGGGCGTCCAGCAACATACTCACTTTGCAAGATGTTGCAAAGATGCAGTTACAAGTTGATATTGAAAATCGGAAATCGCTTATCTTAGATAATGACAATCTGGTTGACACGGAGGGCGGTGTTCGGGACGTTGAAATCGAGGTTAACGACACAAGTATCACCACTGACTTTCAGGTTTTGCGACCACAGGACAATAACTCCATTCCTATATTAGGAGTCCCATTCCTAACAGCCAGTGGCGCATCCCTCGACTTTTCCAAAGGCCGTGTCACTTGGCCAAACGAAGAGTCCACCCTCGATAACACATCCATACATTTTTCTTCCATCCCAAATAACAATTCTCTGAGTGTCATAGATGCCAAGCTGGATTCAGGTCTCCCCACATTGGAAGCACATCTGGAGGAGACGCCAAAGAACGGACTCCCTCAGGAAGTCGATGAGAAGCAAGAGCTACTGGTCCACGAAGGGATCAATTGTACCAAAGCCACGACTGCCTTTCTTCTGCCAGCCAACTCTGTTGTTGAGCATGGCAAACTAAGTTTTATTCGGGAGAAATCCCTGGACAATAATTTGTATAATTCTGTTAAATGATCTGTAACTTGGGCTGATCCGGTTGCCGTCACGGTGCCGGATAGGCCGCCACCAACCACGACACAAGGAAACCCCACAGCCTACCTCCATTGGAAGTCTCCCACGATGGAGAAACTGAAAGAGGCCAAGCGTTTACGCGAAGAGCGCTACGCTGCCTTCCGTCGCGCGAAAGAGTGCACTCGCAGTAATGGGACAATGTCTACCCCGAATGCAAAAAGACACTCTGCTGTTCTCTCGCATCCCACCGGGGAGACTTACCATAAATCTGCTTATAGCTGATTGTGCCATCCTCTTTCCTCTTTCCATCCTCTTTCTCGCTACTTGTTGAATGCTGGTTGCTCTACTTTTAATTTTGTTTCCTTTTGCTACTGCCAAGAACATTCTATTTGAACTGCTAATACAGGTATTTGGTCCACCTTAAGGACGGTAAACAAAAGGGCTTTCGGGAGACAACCCAAGTTGGACCGTTTGGTCCTATGCTATGTTTTGAGTTCTGTTTATTTCTTCATATATATATTTGTCCATATTTTGTTTGGCTGGCATCCTTTAATCACAGGTGTAGGAATATTTGAGGCGCGGCAACTTGGCCGCACTTGGACATCTCATTGCACGACTGGTATGCTCAATTTTGAGCATAGGTACTTCCTTCCCTAGTTATTTATCCTATTTGGACTGCTTATTTTTACTCATTGTCAACTTTAAGTCTGGGGAGAGTATGCCTGTGGTCACTACACCACACTTTTTATTGCATTCCAGTTTCTTGTTTACTTATTTTTTGCTTTTTGTTGCACACACTGAATCACCCACACGAGTGCGCTCTTACCCACGCGCACAACCCGAGTTAAATTTATTGCTTTTGTGTAAACTTTAAAATAGTGGTACTGGCTTAGGATTTCAGGATTGAGTAGTTCGAAACTCATGCAGTGCTCCTAATCGAATACTCATGGTTTGTGTAGAGTTAGGATAGAACTACTTTTTCTTTATGCTCGTAGATTTATTCTTTTCTGCACACGTAAATATTGTTTGTACTACTCAAAATCTGAATCTGGGATAATCGAACGATAGTGTAGGAATGTGTGTAGCCGCCACTAGACTCGTATTGCTCGAGTCGGGGGGAAGGATCATCTTTCTCGGTGGCTAAGAACTTGCCCTAAGCTACTCTCGAAGCATTGGTGCACGGTTAATTAAGCGTGAGCATGACGTAGACCTTCATTTTGGCTAGTTTGAGCCTTGTATTGTGATTCCTACCTGTTAACCATTGCATGCCAAATTTGTGCCTACCCTTCCTTTGATCCAGCTCCACTCACTTTCACCAAGGCCTGAAGCTAAACCCACCTTCGCAATCAAATGCTTGAGCTGATTTGTATTTACTGTTTTGCTGAGGTTGTGATTAGTGGACATTGTTTTTGGGGGTGCTGATTTCTTCCTGTTTTGATTGCTCCGTTTGGGGATTGCTAGCGCATAAAAGAAAACACCAATTTACGAAAGTAAAAAGCTGATTCGCGCAAAAGAAAAAATATATATTTATGAAAGAATTGCTTTGAGATTTCGATCCCCATCCTCTTTATTGAATTTGGTCGGGTTCAGCCATGTTCACACCCAGATTTCAAGCTAAGTCTGGGGGCGTGTGCCCCATTCTTTTCTAAGTGGTTGTTTTGGTTTGGGCTGTTTTCGCTCGCTTTGGTTGCAAAGAGCATTCATGTTTATCTTTGACTACCAAGCCGTCGCCTAAGCCCCATTTCCTCCTACAAGTCCTACTGATTCACGCTTGAGTCTAACCCGCGCCATGGAGAGAGTGTGAACGTGCAAGCGTATGGTCCCCGACATTGGTGGATTCCTTTGGAGGTGATCCTGAGTCCCGAACTTTGGCAATGCTCACCTTAGTGGACTGCCTCCTTTCTTCCTGCACATGATCACAAGATTCTCCAAAATTCTAATTTTGAGCACTTACAATATTTCTTTACGTTTGTCGAATAGTTTAAACTGTATTGTATAATTAAAAAGTTTTTCTATTATATCTTCTATACCCATGATATATTTGATTTCTCGTCTTACTTCTTTTTGAAATTTCTGAGCCAGTTAGCTATCTTCGAGTCCACGGAGTAATGATTTGCTCGGGACGTGCAAATGGTTAAGTCTGGGGGTGTGATGAGTCCACATTTTACACTGATTTTTGGACTCATCTGGGCTAGTTTTATCGCCTTAGCACTACACATGAGAGTCTTTATTGCTTATTTGTGCTTTTGTACCTATTTCACGATTAAGTGCACTGTAGGCCCGCTTCTGTGTGTTTTCTTTGTTTCTATTTTGTTGTTATTCTTTAGCCCTATCTCGGGGATGTGGTGTGCACGTTCTGGTGGCCTTTCTGCCCCTTCTGCTGGTACAGTGGTCGTGTGCGTGCTCTGGAACTGCGCGGGAGACTCCAATGATGCAGGAATACTGCGCACGACCACTGGACTTATTGTGCACGACCACTGGTCGTGCGCCACTGTTCGTGCGCATTACACCCCCTTTTTCTTAACCCTATCTCCGTAATCGCACGAGCACTGGCCATAGTGCGCACGACCACTGGTCGTGCACCACTGCTCGTGCGCATATATGCTGATGCTTCTTGTCCAGGTTGCAGGTTTATTTGGAAAAGCCGCATGATCATCGACCTACAGTGCGCACGACCACTAGTCGTGCGCCACTGATCGTGCACACTGCTTCTGCTGCCTCCATATATAAGGCCCTGCTCCGCGTTTTAGGTCAACGCCTGTCATTTGCTATGATCGGAGAGTGCGCGGGAATCGTCGTTTCCCTTCTCTAGCTGCTCCATCACTTCCACCTTCGTCGGGAAGCCATTTCCAACTACTCTGAAGCTTTTCAACACTCCGGCGAAGCCATCGGCCATTGATGACTTCAACTCCAAGCTTTCCTGCAGAGTTGGTGAAGTAGATAACCTAGAGAACGGACTTAAAGGCCTTCGAGGTGACAGATCGTTGGTACCGGAAGCCTCCTTGGACTGAGCCCGGAAGCGGATTAACAACTCGCTACTCCGGCCATGACCCGCGGTGGATCTTCATTCTCTTTTGGTTTACTCCTCTTCCCCTTCCTCTGTGTTATGAATGTTTTGAGCAGTGTAATGAACATTTCCATCCCAAAACATCAAGTTTATTTTATAGTTAATGGAATGTTAGTCTCTTCTTATGCATGTGAGTTCTGTCTGTGAATACGCCTCGCTCACCCCACACCCACTTCATTCCTGTGCCTTGTCCGATTGCAATCCACACAAGAACACTGCAATCCATTAGCTTCCCTTCCACTCGCCCAACTGAAGTTCGGCATCGCGGCCGACAAACCCACTTCACCTTGCGAAGCGGTGCCTTCGACCCGCATAGCTTTTACTAGTTCAGTAGATCAAACATCCACAATCTCCCTAGTCCGCTATTTCCTTTTTGTTCTATTTTTAACTCCCATAACGATATTCTCGGTACTGTTGCCGTTCTACGCTAATTGCATTCCTCAAGAGACAGACACTTGGGGATTTATTCCCAAAACTTTATTACTTGTGCGACCGGTGCGCTTGTCGAATTACACGCATCAGAGTGCGTGAGTGTTAGCTTTTATTTTCCGCCTACTCGCTAGGAGTTAAATGGCTGGATTTTATTTACCGCCTACTCCCTTGAGTTAAATGGTCGGTCTTTATTGGAATGTAATAATTTGGAATGGACTTGTAAATGCATTTATTTTCTCCTACTCGTTTGAGTAGGACTTACTTTCTTTTTCCCGCCCACGCATTTGCGCCGGGACTTGCACTTTTACAGCTTTCATTTCAGTACTACTCGTTTGAGTAGGACTCGCAATTTACTGCTTTCCATTTACTGCTTTCATTTTCCTGCTTTATTTTACTGCTTTAATTTTCTGCTTTTTCAATCGCTGCCATCCCCATTCCGATGAGTGGCTAATGTTCTTATCCCTCAGTATCGAAGAGCATTGGGACAGAAAAAATTCCTTTAAATAATTAAAGGTCTCATTTTTCTAATTAATTAAAATCACTTTAGGTTTGTTGTGGGTTTACGACGCGTAGGACCACATAATCGATGTGTGGGCCCTATTTCTGTAGTCCATATGCTAGCTAGCCGAGAGGTCGTGCATATGGACCGATCACCCCTTGGTAAATGGAGTTTCGCACTAACCCTTGAGAGAGGAGGCGCGCCAACTCTACCGGATTGGGTTCCCCACCCAATAGCAGGGTTCTTAGCGTAATGCGGGCGTTAAGAGGAATCCTTCGTCGGACGAGAGCCCGGTCGAATAGTCTTAGCGTTCAGGTGAGCGATAGCCCTATAGCTAGGTGAGATCTTTTTAGTGGTACCTCCACGGCCAAGTCTCCGCCCTAATTATTTAGAAACTTAGGATCTCTTTTTATTCAAAGTCTATTTTAGTTCGAATTTCATTCGGTGCCATCGAGCTAAGCTCTTCATCGGCTCCACCTTTATTATGCTTTTATTTCCTGCCTTTTCTTTATATGAATAATATCCCAACAAGATAAAATTATCGGTAAAATAATAGTCCCCTCCAGGGAAGAGTAGAAATAATCGAACCGACCCCGAGAACAATACGACCTTGATATTCCACCCGGAATATCCTGTACTACTCACGATAGGTGCACTTGCCTCCTTTCGTTAAAACTCGATCACATTTGTTTTATATCCAAATAAATAAAATACGCGCGCCCCGTTTTCTAAAAAAACCAATCACTAGCTTTCTAAATAAAACCGCCCGGGGCGCCGCGCTTCGTAATCTTTTTGGAGTTTTAACCGCATTAAGTTTTCGGACTTGATGCGAAAATATCAATCAGATGTGGAACCTCATAACTTTCGCACTCACTGCTCATTATGAGTGCTCAACACCCTCAGTCCTAGTGGTTGCAGCCCCTGCCCTAGGCGAGAACGCTCCTGTTCGGTGGCCTGGGAAGGAAGCGGCGACAGAAGGTAGTGGGGGAGATCTCCCCGAGAGAGATCTCCCAGGGCGAATCTTGTTCCCTGTCTCGGCGGATGCGAGAAGGCTTAGCGAGATGGAGGCGCGAGACCGCCCGACTAACCCGACGAGTGGTGGGAGCCCTTTCAGTGAGCTGGTCGTTTCAGCCCCAGTTTCGGAGGGGTTCCGCGAGTCGAAAATGTCCTACTACACCGGAAAGGACGACCTGGTTCAACACATTCAATGGTTCGAGGATGTGCTTTCGATCTAACAGATGTCGGATGCGTTCAAGTGCAGGCTCTTCGTCATCACTCTCAAGGAGAAGGCGAGAGATTGGTTCCACCAACTTCCTGCCAGTTCCATCTACTACTTCGAGGATCTGCGCCGGGGGTTCTTGCTGAGGTTCACCACTCCAAGAAGAGGAAGAGGGAGTCATAGTCCTAGTTCCTCATCAAGCAGGGAGTAAGCAAGACTCTAGGGAGCTATGTGGACCGGTTCCAAGAGAAGGTCCTCCAAGTTTAGGAGATTTCGGGGCACACCCTCATGGTGGACTTCACCCTGGGGTTGTAGCAGGGGTTCTTCAGAATGGAGTTGAAGAGGGTCCCTCCTCTCTCCTTTAAGGAGTTGATTGAGAGAGTAACGGGGAGGTCGACGGGGAGGCATCGAACCCAGATTTTGCCAGGAAGTTGGCCAAGTGGGCCATAGAGGACGAGAAGGAGCCAGTAGGTGGCAAGGGGCAGGAGGCCAGGAGGGTCGTGCCCAGGCAAAGCGAGCAATAACAGCAGCAACCAAGGTGGGGCCATCAGGATCCAAACAATCGGCTAGACTGGAGGCAAGAGGAGTGGCATGAACAAGTCTAAAGACAAGGTTTCCACAGAGGGGATAATCTCTAAGGATGGCAGGGTCAGTTCAACCCTTAAGGCTGGATGTAGGGCCAGAGACCTCTCCCTGATCAACATCAGGCTATGGTGATAGCCAGGGGAGGAGAAGAGGTTAGAGGATAAGGCAGGAAGGCAGGGTGGAGTTGCCTTACTGCAATTTCCATCAGGAGGAGGGCCACGCCACGACCACGTGCCTGGAGTTCCTGGAGTTGAGGGGAACCAGGGAGTAGCAGCAGCAATAACCTCGTTGGGAGGTGTCGATTGAAGAGGTCCTGCCCGGAGGGGAGGACATGTGCGAGGATAGGGCCAATGTAGGTGGCCGAGGAGAGATCGGGGTGATCCACGGGGGAGGGGGGTTGGAGTTGAGGCCGCCTGCAAGGCGAGCAGGAGGATGTGTGTATATTTCTCTCTTTTGAATAAATCATGTCCTAAGGATTTTTACCCCTCTCCTCAAATCGACAAGTTAGTTGACTCAGCCATCGATTTCTCTCTAATGTGTTTTCTAAATGCTTTTTCAGGTTATCATTAGATCAGGATGCAGCCGCCTGATATAAAAGATGACTCCTTCACCACCAGGGATGGGTGCTACTGCTATAAAATGATGCCTTTGCGGCTAAAAAAATTCAAGGGGCAACGTATCAAAGGATGATGGACTGGGTCTTCTGGGAGCAGAAGGGGAGGAACCTGGAGGTGTGCGTGGATGATCTCATGATCAAGAGTCGAGATGTTGACTTTCACCTCCGGGACCTGGAAGAGACCTTTGGCACCCTACAGAAATACAAAATAAAGCTGAACCCCTTGAAATGTGTCTTCGGGGCGAGCATAGGGAAGTTATTAGGCCATCTCCTTACTCTCGCTAGGGTGGAACCCAATCCTAACAAGGTGAGGTTGATTATGGAATTGGGGTCACCAAGGAACGCCAAAGAGGTCCAGCGACTGACGGGGAAGTTGGTGGGATTGAGCAGGTTCCTCTCTCGGGCAGGAGAGAAGTGTTACCCCTTCTTTAAAGCGCTGAGGGGAAATAAAAAATTTGAATGGTCGGAGGTGTGCGAGGGAGCCTTTCAAGCCTTGAAAAGGCAGTCGACCCATGCTCCGCTACTCCAGGGCCAAAGGAGGGGGAAGATCTATCCCTGTACCTCGAGGTTGGGGCTGAGTCCTTGAGCTCTGTCCTAGTACGGGAAGAGGGGAAGAAACAAATACCCATCTATTACGTGACCAGGGTTTTAAGGAAGGCGGAGCTCCGATACCCGATTTTAGAGAAATTGGATTTTGCCATGGTTATCTCGGCACGGAGGCTCTGTCCCTACTTCTAGGCACACTCCATCTGAGTGGTGACTGACCATCCCCTCCGCAACATCTTTGAGGGGGTGGAGCACTCGGGAAGGTTGACAAAGTGGTTGGTGGAGCTGAGTGAATTTGATATATATTTTATTCCCCACCTCTCGATCAAGGCTCAAGCGATGACCGACTTTCTGGCTGATTATGTGGTCGAGGTGGCGGAGGAGGAGCTCACTCGTTCAGTTCCTTGGAAGGTGATGGTAGATGGCGCCTCAGGAATGCATTCCTTGGGTGTAGGAGTGATTCTAGAGAGCCCCTAGGGAATAACGATCAAGTAGATGGTGGTCATTCACTTCCCCATTACCAACAACCAGACGGAGTATGAGGCGGTAATAGTGGGGCTTTGTCTGGCAAGGGAGTTGGGGGTGAATAATGTGGAAGTGCTCACAGATTCCATGGTAGTGGCCTCTCAGATCAACGGGGAGTTTGAGGCCAGGGAGCCTACTCTCCAATTGTACCTAGCTAAGGTAAAGGGATTTATCGGTATGTTCCAATCATTCTACATTCGACACGTGCCGCAGGAGGAGAATGAGGAGGTAGATCAATTGGACAAGCATGGAACCCGAGTGGGGGGAACCATCACTGACCTTTTTCACCCCTATATAGAAGAAGGAGAGCTGATGGAGGTAGACCGACGCCCTTTGTGGATAGATCCCTCCGCCTCCTTCTTGTCCATATGTGAGTTCCTGGAAGGCCTGGACAAGAATCATTTCAAGCACAAGATGACATACTATCTTATGTGCGATGGGAAGTTGTATCGCAAGACCCTCTCAGGACTCCGAGCATGTTGTGTGGCCGAGGGGGAGGTCCAGAGGATCTTGGAAGAAGTTCATGCTGGGGAATACAGGAGTCACTCGGGGAGCAGGACCTTGAAGGGGGGATAGTGAGGCTAGGGTATTTTTTGGTCAACCCTGGGTTGGGATGCCGGTGAGTTTGCAAAGAATTGGCAGAAGTGCCAGATATTCGCCCTTCTCCAACTGCTACCAGCCAAAAGACTAAGGAACATCACTGCTCCCTGGCCCTTTGACATTTGGGGAATGGACATGGTAGGGCTCTTCTGTAACAACCCCTATCCGTCGCATAGCATATAGTAGTAGGTCCGGCCGGGGCCCAACGCCATAAACCACAGACAGACCGGCTGGTTACTCAATGGAAACCATCCAACCAATCATAACGTCCTACACAGAGCATTCTAGCGGAAGCAGTTTAATTAGTTGCAATTAAAAGAACCCAGCAACAAGCATGAATGTCCACTAACAAGGCAAATAGGAATTAAGTACATACATAAGTACTGGCCTTAAGGCCTTACAAATGGTTTACTCATATTACATGTTTTCCATACCACGGCACGCAGGCCGGTCATACATGAACAAAAGCAAGTAAAACACTCTAATTTCGGCCTTCGAGGGCCGGCTTCGCAATTTGGGCTTTAGCCTGCTATTGACCGCTTGGTCTAGCAGCACCTGCAAGCAACAAACCACCGCACGGTGGCAAACAAAAGTAACGGTCAGCAATGCTGACCAAATTATAACGATCCCTACCCCAACTCGGGGCGGCGATGCTCCTTCCATACATTTTTATTAGAATAACCAAGCAGTAAATAAATACATTGCATCACAGGCGTTGGCACGCACGGCAACACGCCTCGTGCTCTCAGGGCACATTCTCGGTGATAATAGTCTAAGTCTGCCGACTCACCACCATCCCCTGGATGGCAATCTCCCGTGAGCATTTGGTCTTTCTGGCCACTGTCTAAGACCCTCAATCTATGCTAACGGTAAGTGCCAAGTAACTTTAGGTCTCTTTAACCGAACGACATAGATCAGGTACGGTTCCGCCTGACCCGTTGATCACACCGCAACGTTAATTTAAAAACATATGCACGGGTCAAACTTTCCCGAGTCCCAAATCGTTTACACACAACACATAACCCAGTTATGTTCAAGTTGGCTCACAGGCCCACATATTTGGCAGGGCTGGATGTCACTCGAGAGAGTCTGCTCCAGACCCATAGAAGATCCCGCTGCTAGGCTCCCACTAGCTGGCATAGCTAGATGTCACTCGCGAGAGTCTCCCCAGACCCCAAGAAGATCCCATATCCAAGCTCTAACTAGCTGGCAAGGCTTGTTGTCACTCAAGAGAGTCTGCCCCAAATCCCGAGAAGATCCAGCTGTCAGGCTCCCACTAGTTGGCAGGGCTGGATGTCTCTCGGGAGAGTCTCCCGGGACATCAAGAAGATCCTGCTTCCAAGCTCCCACTAGCTGGCAGGGTTGGATGTCACTCGAGAGAGTCTTCCCAAGACCCTTGGAAGATCCTGCTGCGAGGCTCCCACTACCTGGCAGGGCTGGATGTCACTCAAGAGAGTCTACCTAGAGCCCGAGAAGATCCCACTCTCAGGCTCCCACTAGCTTACAGGGTTTGATGTCACTCAAGAAATTCATCCCCAAACCCCGAGAAGATCCCGCTGCCAGACTCCCATTAGTTGGCAGGGCTGGATGTCACTCGTGAGGGTCTGCCCCAGACCTAGAGAAGATCTCACTGCTAGGCTCCCACTAGTTGGTCGGGCTAGATGTCACTAGAGAGTCTAACCATACCCCGAGAAGATCCTGCTGCTAGGATCCTACTAGCTAGCAGGGCTGGATGCCACTCGAGAGAGTCTGTCCCAGATCCCGAGAAGATCTTGTTGTGTAACGCCCCTGATTTTTTCGATGTTTAATTTAATTCTTTTATTGGCATAAAATTTGACGTCTGGGTGTTACATAAACCCTTGGTTGGTGGATACTGCTGTCAGAGCGTGCTTTTTGCTCGTTGGTATCCAATGTTTTGGTTTAGGAGTATTGGCTTGGCTAATTTCTCCTGCGTTTTGATATTCCCTTGCAAGCCGGGGTTCATTTTGGAACACGGTGGAGCCTTTTTGGGAATGATGACATTTTGACTTCGGGAGATTTTTACCCGAGATTGGTTTGTCGGATTTTGATTTTGACTTCGCTGTTGGATTCGTAGCGTCAACATTTAGCTACGGTGCGATTTTCGTAGAAATCCGAGTTGGTGCGAATTTTGGGTCGTTTGGACGATTATTTAATAATAAACTATTATTATAATACTATTATCCATGAGTATAAATAGCCTTGCGATAAGATGGAAACCCTATTCATCCTCTTCTTCTTGAAACCATCAGCCTGTTGCGAACGATCAAGTGCGGTGGACACTCCTAAGGTTTCGGTCGCCGATTGCTGGAGCTTTGGTGCTCGATATCGTCATTGGAGGGTAGATCCGGATAGCTCTCACCTATATCTACGTTACTGCGGTAAGATTTTCTCATTTCGTGAAATTTTGGGTGTTAGAAATTTCGTTTTAACCCTCTTTCATCCTGAAACGTTTCAGTAAGTGTTGTTTAGGTTATCTTTCGACCAGATCCTTGAGGAGGAGCATTTGCGTGGCTGGGTTCGGCAATTTGAGGCAAGTGGTGGTTTTCCCCTTGCTTGTTCTCTATTCCTTTTATTTTGATTCTTTCCCTGTACAGAAATGGAGATTTGCATAGGTTTGGCAATATAATTTCTGGTCAAGGGCCATCCGTCTTAACAATTGTTAGTCTAGGTAAATTCGTCGAGTGTCGGACTGACTGTTAATCTAGTCCTTTATCTGTCAAATATTTATGATTTGAGTATTAGTCATGGCCGAGATTGTCATCTCAGTCGGGAAGAAGAAGAAGAATGAATTCTGATTCTTGTCCTTTACTGTTAAGCATTTTCCCTCATGCTCCCTCCTTCTAGATAAAATAATCTATGGTTGGTGTGAATTAGGGGAAGTTGAAGTCTGGATCCTTTCCTGTATAGAAATGGGGATTTGGGTAGAGTATGGCCGTCACAACCTGTTGAACCATAGAAGATAGTTGAGAAAATTTAGTTGAATGTGGGATTAGTCTGGTTAGGGAAATCTTATCGGGTTTGACATTTTGCTTAAGTCAAATGTGTCTTATATGGTTGATTAGGCTAAGTTAGAAATTAATTCTTGATGACAGTAGGTTAATTCGTCAAATGTGAGGCTTAGACTTAGGCAATTTCGTCGAGCAGGTTTAGGCGTTAAGTATAGCCTTAACATTGATACTCAGTTTCTAGCCCAAGTATAAAAATGTTGAGTGTGTTGTACACATTCAACGCGACAATGAGTGTGTTGAATACACTCAACGCCATCAGATTTTAACGCTAAGTTAAAAGCATTGAGTGTGTTTTACACACTCAATGCGGCGTTGAGTGTGTTGAATACACTCAACGCCATCAGTTTTTAATGCTAGGTTAAAAGCATTTAGTGTGTTGTACACACTCAATGCGACATTGAGTGTGTTGAATATACTCAACGACATCAGATTTTAACACTAAGTTAAAGGCGTTGAGTGTGTTGTACACAATGGATGCGACATTGAGTGTGTTTAAGACACTCAATGCCATCAGATTTTAATCTAAGGCAAAAGCGTTGAGTGTGCTGACTGCACTGAACGCAGCATTGAGTGTGTCGAATACACTCAATGCCATCACTTTATGATGATCCAAGTTAAAAGCGTTGAGTGTGCTGACCACACTCAATGCGACGTTGAGTCTGTTGAATAAACTCAACGCCATCAATTTATTTTGAGCCCGAGTGTAAAAGCGTTGAGTGGGCTGACTACACTCAACGCGACGTTAAGTGTGTTGAATACACTCAACGCCATCGATAAATTTTGAATTCTAAGTTAAAAGTGTTGAGTGTGCTAAATACACTTAACGGCACCATTTAGTTTTGGGAAGACCAAGTAAAAAGCGTTGAATGACTATAATGCACTCAATGCGACGTTGAGTGGACTCGACGCGGCTTTGAGTGAAGCTGGTTAAGCTGAAATATCTGGTTGGCGTTGAGTGCGTTGACTGCACTCGACGTGGCGTCGAGTACACATGACGCTTTTCTGTGGACATAGTTTTATTCTTACTGATTTTTGGTACATCACTAGTAGGCTAGTTTTGCTAAATAATATTGGTCTAGTTCCTACTGTTTTCGTCAAGTTTGGTCTTAGGCCAATTCCTTCTTGTGGAGTTGTTCCTGCATTTATTATGGGAGAAGTCCAATATTTTGGTTATGGGTTTTCTGTGTCTTGGTTATGATTACTGGTATTTTGGCAGATCTTTTGACCCTGATGAGTTATGGCTGTGGGTGTGCTGGTAGAGGTGTCTCCCCCCCCCCCCACAAGTGTCATTTTTTCCCCAGGTTGTGAGTATAAAGATATAAGATCTCATTTCCTTGGGCCCTTGTGAAGTTTTATTGTAGGTGTGTCGGCGGAGGTGTCTCCCCCTATAGGTATCAGATTATACTGGTGTTTTTGCTCACTAATGTTGAGTTGAGAGTTTTTTTACATTTGTATACTTACTTGTAAATGTATCTTATGAAGTTTAGTTCTTATTTGCACCTGATGCAAATCCCCTACCATTGGATTTGGTAAGTTAATCGCTTACTATAATTGTATTCCTTACCTTGTTGAGGTATTATCAGCTATTCTTGGATTTGGGGTTGGTAACCCTTTTTGCCTCTTTTGGTTATTTCTACTACTGACCCTTGTTCATCACTTGTATTTTTATTTCTTGCTGAGGTGTTCTTTATTTGAATGTCTCAGGTTTGGAGCAGTAGTCGGTTGAGCGGCTAAGAGTTTTGGTTCTAGGCTGGTGTTTTGCAACTGTCTTTTCCTCACCAGTTGTGAGGTAGATCTTTACTTTTCCTTTAGTTCAGACATACATTTTGGTAGTGGGTTGATGTCAGGTTGTTGACGCCCACTGGATTTTGTTTAAATGATGAGTACTTGTTAGCTGCTAAGCATTTGTCTATAGGACTGGTTGGTTTTACTTGCTCTCTGGGATGTTTTATGCTATGTTGCATGTTAGATATTTTAAAAGTATAAAAGTATCCTTTCTATTACCGCATTAATGTCATATTTTAAAGTTAATGTCACCATATTTTTAACTATGCGTACAAACTATTTCTATACTTGTATTAAGAACTTAGAGGTATGTATTTCATGAGTTGTCCTTTGGGATATTTATGCTGATGTAGGGTGTTAACCATTGCAAATAAACTATTTTTCCGCAGTATATAATTATATCTTTACCTATGGATTAGTAATCCTCTGAGTCAGGGATAAGGCTAATTAAGTAAACTTAACTGGATTTTCTTCATAAACACTTATGAATTTCATATTAAATGTAGAGTTGGAGTCTTACCTGAGCGTCTGCAGTTATCCCCTGCTTGACATGACATCACAACACGTGTTTTCTCTTACTCTGATATACACTTAAATTTGGAGAAAATGCGGGTTGTGACATTTGGCATCAGATGGATGGGTTGTTTGATAATTGGTCGAACAACCGTCTCTAGTTCGTGTTAGTCTTCTAGTTATATTTCATACACACACTGATGTTTCATCAGTACGTCTTGGCTGAAACATGAACACTACACTCATAACATGATAAGAAGTATACGAGGCATATTATGTAGTATGAGATGCATAATGTGTGTTTGTATATGGATCCACCATAGGTGGCAACATGTGACTTTTATGTAGTATGAGATGCATAATAACCATCACATGGGTGCCCATTAACTTTTTTCGTTGCATGCGATGTTATGTAGTGCGAGATGCATAACATTTCATGAGTATGCTGCCCATAACATGTATTAAGGCCTTTTTAGATTATATAGCACAACATGCATGACATAACATTGCATCAACACATGTGCCAAGCTAAAGCTTTACATGATGACACATGTACACACATGGTCTTTGGGTCAAAAAAAATAAGAATTCATGCATTCATGATCTATGCACATGAGTCAATAGGATGATGGTATATCATCCTAAGTTTAGGCATGACATCATTAATGATATCCCCAGATTAAGTTAGCAGCTTAAGCAAGTATTTGTACATGTATTGTCTGAACTAAGATTGGTAGTCTAGTGGTAAGCTAGGTTTTAATTGGTTGATAATTGTGATATCAGGATGTCGAGACGTCCTACGATGAGGCCGACTCCCCAGTCTGAGGGTGAGTCGTCTGGAGCCCAAAATGAGGCCGTAATAGAAGGATTGTGGCAGAGCAAAGAAGCTTTGTTTAGGCAAATGTTGGAGATGCCTTGTTGATTGTTGTGTCAGGACAGCCGATTAGAGTTCAAGACCCTGCTGTGGGTCAGGCTAATCCTGCTCCTCTAGTGCCCCCAATTATGTTGTCACCAGAGATGAACTTTATTTCACACTTCCAGCGACTGGGACCTCCTACCTATGATGGTAGGGCAGACTTCATGGCTTTGGATGACTGGATTACAGCCATCGAGGAGATGTTCTCTTACTCTGGAGTTTTTGTTGACCAGAGAGTGATGGTCGCTGCTTATCAGCTCAAGGGACTTGCAAAGAGTTGCTGGCTGAGAGAAAAGGAAAACTTAAATGATGGATGTTCATGGGAAGCCTTCAAAGAGCTTTTGCTGAAGAAGTTTCTTTCGTCGGTCGAGCGAGACTATTTTTTAATGATTTCCTGTACTTAAAGCAGAGACAACTCATAGTGAGTGAGTATGAGGTGGAGTTTAGCAAGCTGAGCCAATTCGCCTTAGATTTAGTTATTTCTGAAGCCAGCAGAGTTAAACATTTTTTGGGTGGTCTAAAGAGTGACATCCAGCAGCTAACAAATGCTTATGGCTCAGAAACCAATGCTAAAGCAGTAGAAGTTTCTCTGAAGGTCGAAGCAATCAACAATGCTAAGAACCGAGGTTAGCGGCTGAGAAAATAAAAGAGGAAGTCTGATGAGGGAAAAAATCACCAGGGATCGGGTTCTGCTTCGAGGAAGAGAAGCAAGGAGATATGTAGCTTCTGTTGCCGACCAGTCCACCCATACAAGAAGTGTTTCAAGAGAATGGGAGGCTAGAAGAAGGATCTTGTTCATGTTATTCAGGGCACTCCCAGAGGAGATCTGGTGTGTACCCTATGCAAGAGAAAGGTGCACAATGATGCCCGTTGTTGGAGCAAGGATAGAGTGTGGTACCAGTGTGGACAAAAAGGTCACCTGAAGCCAAATTGCCCCAGCTTCAGCCCACGCTGCAGCCAGTTCCACTACAAGCCTTACCGCCGCCACAGCAATTGGGCAAGGGAAAGGGAAAGCTGAGGGTCTCTAGAGGAAGCCCAGACATCTACCCAAGTGATTTTAGGTTAGTTTCTAACCTGGTTTTGTTTTTGTTTAGCTTGTAGTTGTATCTCGATTAGTTATGTGGGTGTTTTATAGGAAAATTTAAAGTAAAGAACCATTGGGCACGTGTTCTCTTTGATTCCAGTGCTACCCACTCATTTGTGGCTAGGTCCTTTATTGAGCGTCATCATTTGACTCTCCATCAAGTCGGCGATGTATTTCAAGTCAAGTTTCCCTCCGGTGATTCGGTGGTGTCAGACTAGGGTATCCCGAGTTATCCGATTTTGCTAGGCGATTTCCTAGTGTTTGCTGATTTGAAGGGAATAGACCTGGAGGATTTTGATGTGATCTTGGGCTTGGACTGTTTGTCCAAATATGATGCAGTTATCCAGTGCAAGGTTAAGTGCTTGGACTTCGGGATGGACAATGGTCAACCCATGAGTGTTTATGGCTATCCGTGCTAGAGTTCTCCGATTTTTTCTGTGGTATGTGCTCAGAAGTTTTTAGATTCCAGATGTTTTGCTTCTTAGGTTTTAGTTTTGGAAACGAAGGTTATTTTGCCGTGTTTATAGGATATCCCCGTGGTGCGTGAGTTTTCTGATGTATTTCCTGATAATATTCCTGGTCTTCCGCCTGAGAGAGATGTAGAGTTTGTGATAGATTTGGAGATGGGTTGTAACGCCTCCATCCGTCACATGGAATATAACAGTGAGTCCGGTCGGGGCCCCACGCCATATTTCACAGACAAACAGCGGAGTCACGTGGGGATATCAAAACTGTTCTACTCGGATCCTAACACAAATTAGTAGCAAGCCGGGTTTAACTCGGCTCCCCAGGCATTGTCACCAATCGACCCTTCAACTAATACAGGTCAACCCACCCTAGTGGTGTAGCAAGCCGGGTTTATCTCATGCTCCCCAGGCCTTGCTACCAGTTGACCTCTCACAACAACAAGGAGCTTACACAATTCCTCAAAGATCACATCCATACATCAACATTCATCCCATACATCCATACAATAGAGGTTACAAGCCTATATTATCCACGGAGTCTTCTCCGGTTTACCCATAACCATCACCAATCTAGACTATCCGTCTAGATGGGCTTCACACAGCATGCCTATGCCGTACTCCACACTTCTGGCTCTAGATACAGACTCAACCAAGGAACCACTTACCGTATCCACCTCTTTGTGGAGGATTCCATGCATATGCATAAAGAAAGGACTTCGATGTCCAAGAAGGAGATCATTACCCTTGAAGATAGCTTTGGAGCCATAACCTAGCTGGATGGAAATCACCGCCTCGGATCTTGATTTCGCACTCCGTAGCTCCTCTAGCAGTTGGCTTTCTCCCTCCTCCTTTCCTTCCCTTGGCCTCTCTCTCTCTCTTGGAGAAGAAGAAGAAGGAGAATGAAATGAAGGAATGAATCCCTCATGTCTCGGCATTATCTTAGCAGGGAAGAGCCTGGGCCCTTGGATCAAGGATAAGGGAAATGAACGGCTCGAATTTGCCCAAAAAATATGAACACGACCTGACATGCCCTGTGACACGCCTGTGTCACATGTCGTGTCCCTTAAGCGGCACCCAATCGACTTAAATCCAGATAGTACATGGCCGTGTGAACGCCTGTATCACACCCTACATGCCCGTGTCATGCCCGACACGCCCGTGTCGATCAGCTGTGTACTTCACACAACACAATATCTCCTCACTAGAGCGGGACACGGCCATGGGACACGCCCGTGTCCCAGGCTGTATCCTCCAGGACACACCCATGTCCTCAGGCACACCATCCCTGGCTAAAAACCCGCAAAGGACACGCCCTGTGACACGCCTGTGTCACAGGTCGTGTGCTCCCTTTGCTTGCCGCTCGACGATCATCGAGCGTAGTTCGTCGACCCGAGCATGACACGCCCTGGGACACGCCCGTGTCCCACACCGTGTCACCCAATCGTAACCCAAATTGGGATTTGGGGGTGTTACATGGGCACTCGTCCTATTGCTAAGGCACCGTACCGTATGACCCTCGTGAATTGGAGGAGTGCGTACCCAGCTGGATGATTTGTTGCAAAGCAGATTTATTAGGTTGAGTTCTTCACCTTGGGGTGATCCCGTTTTGTTTGTAAAGAAAAAGGATGTATCAATGAGGCTGTGCATTGATTATAGAGAACTGAACATGGTGACTATCAAGAATAGATATCTCCTGCAAAGAATTGATGACCTGTTTGATCAGTTGCGTGGTAGTTCTATGTTTTCAAAGATAGATCTTCGTTCAGGCTACCATCAGTTGAGGATTCGCGAGACAGATATTCTAAGGACTGCCTTTCGTTCATGGCATGGGAATTTTGAGTTCTTGATAATGTCTTTTGGATTGACCAATGCACCCTCTGCCTTTATGGATATGTTGAATAGAGTGTTCAAGGAATTTCTGGACCATTTTGTGGTCATATTTGTAGATGATGTTCTAATTTATTCCCGCAATGCCATGGAGCATGCCCAGTATTTGTGTTTAGTTTTGTCTGCTTTGAGAGAGCATAAATTGTTTGCCAAGTTGAGAAAGTGTTAGTTTTGGTTGCCTCAAGTTTATTTCTTGGGTCATGTGGTAAGTAAATATCGAATTTCAGTTGACCCTGAGAAGATAATTGTTGTTATGGATTGGAATATGCCAACGACACCCAAGGAGATAAAGAGCTTCCTAGGGTTGGCTGGCTATTATAGAAGGTTTGTAGAGGGTTTCTCTACGTTGTCTGCGCCACTGACTAAACTGACGCAGAGGAATGCATCTTTTGTCTGGAGCAATAAGTGTGAGGAAGCTTCTCTGGAATTGAAGAGGAGACTGTGCACTGCTCCGGTGTTGACCTTACCTATGGAAGGAATAGAATATGTTGTATATGTATATGCATCACACATTGGACTTGGTTGTGGGCTGATGCAAGAAGGAAAGGTAATTGTGTATGTATCGAGATAGTTAAAGATTCATGAATGGAAATACCCCACACATGATTTAGAGTTAGCGGTTGTGATTTATGCTCTGAAGCTGTGGAGACACCTATTATATGGTGCATTGTGTAAGATTTACACAGATCATAAAAGTTTGAAGTGTGTGTTCACTCAAAAGGAGTTGAATTTGCGCCAACGGAGATGGTTGGAATATGTTACAAACTATAATGTTGAGATTCTGTATCATCCAGGCAAAGCTAATGTGGTGGCTGACGCCCTGAGTAGGAAGACGAGGAAAATTTTTAACCTCTCCGTGGATTCACTGGTAGAGGAATTCCTCTTGATGAATATTTTGGTTGGAAGTTGTGACTCATCGAGCAGTTTGGTTGTAGCAGAACCTCCTTGGGTTACACTTACAAGGCTACATCAGAAGGATGATCCAGACTTGCTGCACCTCTATCTTAGAACAGAGAAAGAGGAGTTACCAGACTTTTCCATTGATGATGCAAGTAACTTGAAGTACCGCGACAGATTTAGTATCCCTACCATCGAGGACATTCGATTTAAGTTGTGTAGCAAGGCGCACGGTTCTAGTGTTGCCTACTGCCTAGGTTCTACAAAGATGTACTGAGACCTAAAGCAGATTGCTTGGTGGCTTGTAATGAAGGGTGATATTGCCAAGTTCATATCTGAGTGCTTTACTTGCAAGCGAGTCAAGGCCGATCATAGATGGTCGGGAGGCAAGTTGACGCCTTTGGATATTCCAAGATGGAAACGGGAGAGTATTTCGGTAACACCCCCATCCGTCGCATGGCATATAACAGAAGGTCCAGCTGAAACCCGACGCCATATACCACAGACAGCCGGAAGTGTTACATAAGAATATTCAAACAATCCAATTAAGACTACTCGTCCTACACAGAGCATTCTAGCGGAAGTTTTTTAAAAGTTGAAAGAACCCAAAACTTGAATCCAATAAATATGAATGTCCACAACTACAATACATGAATGAAACCCAAGAACACTGAGAAGGTACATGGCCCTATGGAATTACAATAATTCACTTAATAAATAGTGTTTTCCATACATCGGCTCGCAGGCCGGCCACACATGACAAAAGTAAAGTGCAACTATTCTTTACGGCCTTCTAAGGCCAGCACAGCAACATGGGCTCCAGCCCGCTATTTGGTACTCGGCTCCGCAGCACCTGCACGCACAATTCCACCACACGGTGGCAAACAAAGCAACGGTCAGCCAAAAGCCGACCAAATTATAACGACCCCTCCCCTTACTCGGGACGGCGGTGCTCTTTCCATGCATAACATTGGCCCAATAAAATAATAAAGCGCGACTATACTACGCCACAGGTGTAGGCTCGTACGGACAAACAACCCGTGCACTCAGGGCACATTAACAGTGAGTCCTGACATATCAGTGTCTCCACCATCATCCCAAAGATGGCAACCAAGTGAGAATTTAGCCTATCTGAACACCGTATAAGGCTCCCGACTATGCCAATGGTCAGTGCCCTTTTCGGATTTCTCGCACCGTTCCATATAGCCTAGGTCCGATTCCACTTGCCCGTTGCTCACGCTGCCTATACAATTTAAGTTCTACGCACGGGCCAAGCTTCTCTCGGATCCCAAAATTTCCCAAACAATCTCATAACCCAGTTATGATCTAGGCCGGTTCCCAGACCGCCAAGTTAGCAGAACACGTTTCCGCTCAGTTTTCCGGGTGCGCCTTGAAGCTAACCTCTAAGGATCCCTGCTGCAATCTACCGCGTAGAAACCCAAAAAACCCAAAACATGGAGTCTTCTCCGGCAAAACATAACAAATGCAACATCACCGATCCAGACAATACACGTCTAGGTAAGCTTCACACCCAATGCATATGCCCGTACTTACGATTTTGGACTCTATATGCAACACAAGGGGGACTATTCATATCAACCCCAAGGAACCCCACGCGCTCACCGCACACTCGCGGGAGCGGGATTCCCTATGCAGAAAAAAAGAGCTTCACTTGCTCAAGTAGAGAATCGTTACCCTTGTAGTCCGTTTTGGCGCCATGGAAAAACTACACTGATGGAAGTCTTCGCAACGAACTTTCCTCGACGGATCCGCTCTCAGATTTCAAAACGGTGCTCTGATGCTCCGCCGGCGGCCGGAAACCTCCTTCTTCTTCCTCTTCTCTCTAAGATCTTGGAAAGAGAAAGCCTTGGAGAGAAATGAGGGATTAACTCCCCTATTCCCGGCCTTAACAGAGCAGGAAACCATCTGGGCCGTTGGATCTTAATTAAAGAAAACGAACGGCTCAGATCTGTTCAAAAATCTCCAGACCTGGGCCGAACACGACTTGGCACACGACCGTGTCCCAGGCCATGTGCCTCGCTCCAGGCACGATCGTCGAACTCAGAACAATCACACGGGCACAGACATGCCCGTGTCTCACCCGACACGCTCGTGTCGGGTCTCTCGACACGCCCGTGTTCGGGGGCGTGTCACGCATAACCGCCACGGCAACGGACACGACCCAAAAGAACACGGGTAGGGACACGGTTAGGCATGCGCCCGTGCCGAGTGACACGCCCGTGTCCTTTAGCCGTGTTTGTAGTCGTGTCCTTCTCGGGAAGAAAATGGCCAAAAACACCAGCCAGACACGGCCTGGGACACGCCCGTGTCCGAGGCCGTGTACCCCTATACAGGCACCAAAAACCCCTTTTTCGCGACCGACTCAAATACAATTTTCGGGGCGTTACAAATCTCCCCCACTTAAGGAATTTCGTCCCGAAATTAAGTAAAGGTACATAAATCGAAATGATACCTGAGTGGAATAACTCGGGGTATTCCTCCAACATAGCTTGCTCTCGCTCCCAAGAAAGTTTCGCACGTCCGCAATTGTCCCAACGGACTTTAACCATTCGGACCTCCTTGTTGAGAAGTCTTTTGACTGCAACATCTTCAATGTGTACTGGCTTGACCCTTGTGGTCAACTCATAATCAACGGGTACTTGATTATCCGCAACGATCTGCGAAGGCTCTTGCACCACCTTACGCAACACCGACACGTGGAACACGTCATGCAGCCCACTCAATTCCGCCGACAGCTTCAATCTATATGCCGCCTTGCCAACACGCTCCAGGATTTCAAATGGTCCAAGGTATATCGGACTCAGCTTCTTCAAGCGTCAAACCTACGATACACCCTTGAACGGCTACATTTTTAAGTACACCCAGTTGCCAACATCGAACTCCACATTCTTATGTTGGGCGTTATAGTACTTTGACTGCCTATCCTAAGCGATCTTCAACCTTTCTTGAATTGTCCGTATCACTGAAGTGGCATCTTCCACCGCTTGATGTTTATACAACTTCGATTCGCTTGCCTGCAACCAAGACAACGGCGTACGACACTTCCTCCCGTACAAGGCTTCGAAAGGCGTCATACCAATACTTGCCTGAAAACTGTTGTTATACGCGAACTCCACCATGTACAGGTGATCTTCCCACTGCTTTCCAAAATCTAGGATGCACATGCGAAGCATGTCCTCCATAGTCTTGTTGACCCTCTCGGTCTAGCCATCCATCTGTGGGTGAAAGGCTGTAATGAACTTTAGATTAGTACCCAACAAACTATGCACCAACCTCCAGTCATTCGACATGAAGCGTCCATCTCGACCACTAACAACACCGCGGGGCACACCATGCAGTCGTACAATATTCTCCACATAGAGTTTGGCTAACATTTCCACCGGATCTTCCTTCCTGACCGGGATAAAGTGCGACACCTTTGTCAACCTATCTACGACCACCCAAATGGCGTTGTTTCCCTTCTGTAACTTCGGCAAACCATGCACAAAATCCATAGATATGTCATCGAATTTTTATTCTGGGATAGGTAGGGATTTCAAGAAACCTCCGGGCTTCTGGCATTCCGCCTTCACCAATGCACAAGTACGGCACTTGGCCACAAAAAGTGTTACATCCTTCTTCAGACCCGGTCACCAGAACAATTTCTTCATGTCTCTTTACATCTTTGTGCTTCCCGGGTGGATTGAGTACTTGGTATGATGAGCCTCATACATCAACTCCTCCCGAAGATTATCCGCACTAGGAATGCATAGGCGACCGTCCTTCCTTGGCAACCCATCTTCAACAGCAAACTGGGAATTTGACCCATCCAAAGATTCATCCAAGATCTGCTTCATGCTGTTATCCTGAACCAATGCCCGCCTAACTCTATCCGCTAGGTTACACTGCACCTTTGTCCAAAATAGTTTCACCTCAGCACTAGACTGCTTGTCGACACAAGATGTCTCCAAAGCCTCCAACTCATGGACCAATCTCTCATCATGTACCGATAACCAGTTGGCCTGCGCCGGACTCCTGTGACTCAACGCATCCGCCACCGCATTTCCCTTCCCAGGAACATAATGAATCTTGAAAGTGTAGTCCCCTAAGAGCTTCATCCACCTCCGTTGCCTCATGTTCAGATCCTTTTGGTCTAACAGGTACTTCAAGCTCTTATGATCGGCGTAAATATCGACCTTCACACTGTACAGGTAGTGTCTCCAAAGTTTTAGAGCAAATATCTCGGCCGCTAACTCTAAATCGTGGACCGGAAAATTTCCCCCGCGTGCCTTCCATTGTCGTGAACCATAGGCTATCACTCTCCCATGTTGTTGCAAAACACAGCCCAAACCACTACCCGAAGCATCACTATAGATCTCGAACCCTTCGGTTCCCACTGGCGAACATAAAATAGGCGTCGTGGTCAACCGCCTCTTCAATTCTTCAAAAGCCTGTTCGCCCTCCGGAGCCCACACACACTTCTGATCCTTCTTGTCAACGTCGTGAGTGGTAGCGCTATCCGCAAGAAGTTCTCTACGAAGCGCCTGTAATAGCCAGCAAGCCCCAGAAAACTCCGGACCTCTACTACTGTAGTCAAAGCAGGCCACTCTCGTATCGCCACTATCTTCGCCGGATCCACAGCTATCCCTTCTCCACTGACAACATGACCAAGGAACGCTATCGAGGATAACCAGAATTCACACTTGGAGAACTTAGCATACAACTGATTCCTTCTCAACGTCTCCAACACCATATGTAGATGATTGTAATGGTCCTCCTCACATTGCGAGTACACCAGGATATCATCGATAAATACTATCACGAAACGATCCAGGTACTCTCTGAACATCCTGTTCATTAGATCCATAAATACGGATGGCGCATTCGTCAACCCAAACAGCATGACCGTGAACTCATAATGCCCAAACCGCGTACTGAATGTTATCTTTGGGATGTCGCTCTCCCTTATCCTCAATTGGTAGTAACCGGATTTCATATCTAACTTCGAATATACCGTTGACCCAACCAACTGATAAAATAGATCGTCAATCCTGGGGATCGGATATTTATTCTTCTCCATAAGCTTGTTCAATTCCCGATAGTCATTGCAAAGCCGCAAGCTCTCATCTTTCTTCTTAACGAAAGGAATCGGTGCACTCCAAGGCGACGAACATGGACGCACATATCCTTGCTCCAACAACTCTTGCAGTTGCACCTTTAACTCTGCCATCTCTTTTGTCTCTATACGATATGGAGAGCGTGAAACTGGTTTGGCACTACACCGAACCACCTTAACCACATGAGGGGCAGACATCAATGTCTTACACGACCCCTTTCACGCCCGCAAATGTCGTCTCATGACTAGCTTTCAACTGACCCCCTAGCAACTTCGATCAACGTATGCATGCTGCTCCGAGAACCTGACCATACTAAAGATCACGCTGAACTCTCCTAGCGGTAGCAACAACGCTGGCAAATCAAACTATTGTCTCACAATCCAGACCTAAATGCAACAGATTCTATTTGCGAGCATTGAGTACCATAAGACAACAACATCTCTGAAACGTCTTTTGCCATCGAAAGAGGTATTCCGACATGCAAAACAATTCCTTTGGGCAAGCGGAGACGCGAAGCCCCCTTTAACGAACGGTGCTCTCGCCAAATAAACGAAAGTCAGGACAAATCTCAACACAAATAGTTCTAAACTAACATGCACAAGGACGATATGTGGTTACAGTTAACTGTTATAACTTTAAACCATACTTGTCACCACGACAGCGTGCTTTCTGGCCTCTTGCTGACCCAGCCTATACACTTCAGACTTCCTCTCGGACATAAAGCGTCTGTTCCAACAGCTACGGGCAAAATGCCCCACTTTTCTGCAGATATAGCAAGCTCCTGGGACTCGACTTGTGGTTGCCCCCAACGCACCATACGAAGGGGCTGAGTTCGAAGTCTTCATCTTCTTGTTCCATCTGTGGACATCGGACTTTGAACTTGGCCCTTTGAACTGTGGTTTCTTAGTACTAGAGTCCTCACCTGCTCCTGACATAGCTTCCTTAATCTTTTGAGCACCATCCCAACATTCTCAGGCAAAGTGCCCTTTCTTGCCACAAGTATGACAGTTGTAAGTAACCTTGCTAGTTGATGATCTAACCTTCTTCTTCAGCGTTCTACGAGATGCACCCCTCATAGGACTTGCAGAGTTCGATACCGTACTCACTGGTATCTAGTGAATTTTTCCCATTTCCACTTCCAAAGATCTGGCCGACTCTACCAAGGCTCGGAATCCCATTAGTTTTGGTCCTAGAAGTAGAATTCGCAGTTCGTCACACAGACCACTATAGAATCTATCAACTATAGACCTCTCGTTCTCCAACTCAAAGCATGGGTAGCGGCTTATCAAAAGGAACGCCTGCAAATACTAATCAACTGAGTGCGTACCCTGCACCAAGCACATATTCAATGGCTGACCTGATGGCCTCCTAAATGTCATTTAGTCCAACACACCACCCGGCATTGAAGTCATCTCGGGGACAAAAGGTTGCACATTGCTTCCCTGCTGTGCACTAGTCATTGTGAGCACCACTTCAATGATCCTTCTTATGGTTTCAAACGAAAGAGGGGTCTCAAGCGCGCCACTGGGTGCACTATAATCCTCAGAAACAAGATGTTTTGTCAGCTCTGCGCCACTCCCGGTCACCTATGGTCGTACAAAACACCAATAAGTGACCAAATAAAATTGCAAAAAGCAATTATAGGAACGCGCAGGTTCCTCAAACACGTGTATTTTCATTCCTAAGTGGACATTCATGGGTTCTTTTTAATGTTATAACGATGACGCACACATGTGCTCACCACCCCTTAAAAGAATTCACCAACGAATTCATTTAAGCCTGACCATAACCAGAAGTCTGATACCAAATTTTAACACCCTCATCCGTCGTATGGCATATAACAGAAGGTCCAGCTGGAACCCGACGCCATATACCACAGACAGCCGGAAGGGTTACATAAGAATATTCAAACTATCCAATTAAGACTACTCGTCCTACAAAGAGCATTCTAGCAGAAATTTTTTAAAAGTTGAAAGAACCCAAAACTTGAATCCAATAAATATGAATGTCCACAACTACAATACAAGAATGAAACCCAAGAACACTAAGAAGGTACATGGCCTTATGGCCTTACAATAATTCACTTAATAAATAGTGTTTTACATACATCGGCTCGCAGGCCGGCCACACATGACAAAAGTAAAGTGCAACTATTCTTTACGACCTTCTAGGGCCATCACAGCAATATGGGCTCCAGCCCGCTATTTGGTACTCGGCTCCGCAGCACCTGCAAGCACAATTCCACTGCACGGTGGAAAACAAAGCAACGGTCAGCCAAAAGCCGACCACATTATAACGACCCCGCCCCTTACTCGGGACGGCGGTGCTCTTTCCCTGCATAACATTAGTCCAATAAAATAATAAAGCGCGACTATACTACGCCACAGGTGTAGGCTCGCATGGCCAAACACCCCGTGCACTCAGGGCACATTAATGTTGAGTCCTGACATATCAGTGTCTCCATCACCATCCCAAAGATGGCAACCAAGTGAGCATTTAGCCTATCTGACCACCGTCTAAGGCTCCTGACTATGCCAACGGCCAGTGCCCTTTTCGGATTTCTCACACTGTTCCACATAGCCTAGGTCCGATTCCACTTGCCCGTTGCTCATGCCGCCTATACAATTTAAGTTCTACGTGCGGGCCAAGCTTCTCTCGGATCCCAAAATTTCCCAAATATTCTCATAACCCAGTTATGATCTAGGCCGGTTCCCAGACCGCCAAGTTAGCAGAACACGTTTCCGCTCAGTTTTCCGGGTGCGCCTTGAAGCTAAACTCCAAGGATCCCTGCTGAAATCTACCGCGTAGAAACCCAAAAAACCCAAAGCACAGAGTCTTCTCCAGCAAAACATATCAAATGCAACATCACTGATCCAGACAATACACGTTCGGGTAGGCTTCACACACAATGCCTATGCCCGTACTTATGATTTCGGACTCTATATACAACATAAGGGGGACTATTCACATCAACCCCAAGGAACCCCACGTACTCACTGCACACTCGCGGGAGCGGGATTCCCTATGCAGAAAGAAAGAGATTCACATGCTCAAGTAGAGAATCATTATCCTTGTAGTACGTTTTGGCTCCATGGAAAAACTACACGGATGGAAGTCTTCGCAACGAACTTTCCTCTACGGATCCGCTCTCAGATTTCAAAACGGTGCTTCGATGCTCCGCAAGTGGCCGGAAACCTCCGTCTTCTTCCTCTTCTCTCTAACACCTTGGAAAGAGAAAGCATTGGAGAGAAATGAGGGATTAACTCCCCTATTCTCGACCTTAACAGAGCAGGAAACCATCTGGGCCATTGGATCTTAATTAAAGAAAACGAATGGCTCAGATCCGTTAAAAAATCTCCAGACCTGGGCCGAACACGGCTTGGCACACGGCCGTGTCCCAGGCCGTGTGCCTCGCTCCAGGCACGATCGTCGAACTCAGAACAATCACACGGGCACAGACAAGCCTGTGTCTCACCCGACACGCCCGTGTCGGGTCTCTCGACATGCCATGTTCGGGGGCGTGTCACGCATAACCGCCACGACAACGGACACGACCCAAAAGAACACGGGTAGGGACACGGGTATGCACACGCCCGTATCACCTAAAAATCATCGAACAACAATTATCGATCGCCGAACGCAGAACAGGGTACAGACACGGTTGGGCATACGCCCGTGTCCTTTAGCCGTGTGTTGTAGTTGTGTCCTTCTCGGGAATAAAATGGCCAAAAACACCAGCCATATACGGCCTTGGACACGCCCGTGTCCTAGGCTGTGTACCCCTATACAGGCACCAAAAACCCCTTTTTCGCGACCGACGCAAATACAATTTTCGGGGCGCTACAATTTCCATGGACTTCATTATGGGTTTACCGAGTTCTCCTCGAGGTCACGATTTTGTTTGGGTGATAATAGATCGACTGACGAAGTGTGCTCACTTCGTATCATTTAAGATTGGCTACTCCATGAAGAAGATAGTCGAATTATATTTAGATGAAGTCATCAGATTGCATGAAGTACCAGTTAGCATTGTATCAGATCGAGACTCTAGGTTTACGTCTCGTATTTGGAAAACTTACAGGAAGGGTTGGGTACCGATCTGAGGTACTCCACCGCTTATCATCCGCGGACTAATGGCCAAGCAGAGCGAGTAAATTAGATCTTGGAGGACATGATCAGATGTTATATTTTTGACCACGGAGGAGCGTGGGATGAGAGATTAAGATTGATGTAGTTTGCTTATAATAATAGCTATCAAGAGAGCTTGTAGATGGCCCCATTGGAGTCCTTGTATGGAAGATGTTGCAGAACTCCCTTATTTTGGTACGAGGTTGGTGAGAGACCATTGCTGGGTCCTGAAGCGTTAGAAGAAATGGATATTTCTGTGAGGCATATCAGAGAAAAGCTCTATATAGCTCAAGAGTGTTATGAGAAGAACACAAATCGTCGAACGATTGATTTGGTGTTTGTGCTTGGGGACCTGGTTTTTCTGAATGTTTCTCCAATGTCCGACGTTAAGAGATTTGGAAAGAATCATAAGTTGGACCCGAGGTATGTGGTACCTTTTACGGTTGTTGAACGTATTGGTGTATCAGCTTATAGGCTGGATTTGCCCGAAAACTTTCCTGGTGTGTACGACGTGTTTCATGTGAGCCAGTTGCGGAAATGTTTTCTCAGTGACTGACAGATTCTCGATGATGTGCCCTAGTTGGAGCCTAATCTTTCCTATGTTGAGATGCATGTCCATATTCTGGATACTCAAGATTGAGTGTTGCGGAGGAAAAACATACCAATGGTTAAAGTTTTGTGCAGAAACCAAGACGTGGAAAGCACCACTTGGGAGTTGTAGTCAGCTATGAGGGAGGCTCACCCTCATCTGTTCTCCTAGTTTCTTACAATATGAATTTTCCTTCTATAATATTTGATTATATTACTTTTATAGTGGAATCTTTTGTGCGAAAGTTTTCAGGATGAAACTTCTTTTTAGAGGGTGTAGCTGTAACGCCCTTGATTTTTCAATGTTTAATTTAATTCTTTTATTGACGTAAAATTTGTCATCTGGGCGTTACGTTTACCCTTGGTTGGTGGTTACCATTGTTGAAGCGTGATTTTTGCACGTTGGTATTTGAGGTTTTGGTTTAGGAGTATTGGCTTGGCTAATTTCTCCCGTGTTTTGATATTCCCTTGCAAACCAGGGTTCATTTTGGAACACGATGGAGCCTTTTTGGGAATGATGACATTTTGACTTCAGGAGATTTTTACCCAAGATTTGTTTGTCGGATTTCGATTTCGACTTTGCCGTTAGATTCGTAGCATCGACATTTAGCTACGGTGCGATTTTCGTAGAAATCCAAGTTGGTGCGAATTTTGGGCCGTTTGGACGATTATTTAATAATAAACTATTATTATAATACTATTATCCATGAGTATAAATAGCCTTGCGATAAGATGGAAACCCTATTCATCCTCTTCTTCTTGAAACCGTCGGCCTGTTGCGAAAGAGCGAGAGCGACAGACACTCCTAAGCTTTCGGTCGCCGATTGCTAGAGCTTTGGTGCTCGATATCGTCGTTGGAGGGTAGATCCGGATAGCTCTCACCTAGATCTAATTTACTACGGTAAGATTTTCCCATTTCGTGAAATTTTGGGTGTTACGAATTTCGTTTTAACCCTCTTTCATCTTGAAAAGTTTCAGTAAGTGTTGCTTAGGTGATCTTGCGACCAGATCCTTGAGGAGGAGCGTTTGCGTGGCTAGGTTCGGCGATTTGAGGCAAGTGGTGGTTTTTCCCTTGCTTGTTCTCTATTCATTTTATTTTGATTCTTTCCATTTGTAGAAATTGAGATTTGCATAGGGTTTGGCCATATAATTTTTGGTCAAGGGCCATCCATCTTAATAATTGTTAGTCTAGGTAAATTCGTCGAGGGTCGGACTGACTGTTAATCTAGTCCTAGATCTGTCAAATATTTATGATTTGAGTATTAATCATGGCTGAGATTGTCATCTCAGTCGGGAAGAAGAAGAGGAAGGAATTATGATTCTTGTCCTTTACTGTTAAGCATTGTCCCTCATGCCCCCTCCTTCTAGATAGAATAATCTATGGTTGGTGTGAATTAGGGGAAGTTGAAGTCTGGATCCTTTCCTATAGAGAAATGGGGATTTGGGTAGAGTATGGCCATCATAACCTATTGAACAATAGAAGATAGTTGAGAAAATTTAGTTGAATGTGGGATTAGTCTGGTTAGGGAAATCTTATCGGATTTGACATTTTGCTTAAGTCAAATGTGTCTTATATGGTTGATTAGGCTAAGTTTGAAATTAATCTTTGATGACAGTAGGTTAATTCGTCAAATGCGAGGCTTAGACTTTGGCAATTTCGTTGAGTAGGTTTAGGCGTTGAGTGTAGCCTTAACATTGATACTCAGTTTCTAGCACAAGTATAAAAACATTGAGTATGTTGTACACAATCAATGCGACGTCCAGTGTGTTGAATACACTCAACGCCATTAGATTTTAACGCTAAGTTAAAAGCATTGAGTATGTTGTACACAATCAACGCAGCGTTGAGTGTGTTGAATACACTCAACGCCATTAGATTTTAACGCTAACTTAAAAGCATTGAGTGCACTATACACACTCTACGCGGTGTTGAGTGTGTATAATACACTCAATGCCATCAGATTTTAACGTTATGTTAAAAGCGTTGAGTGTGTTGTACACACTCGACACGATATTGAGTGTGTTTAAGATACTCAATGCCATCAGGTTTTAATCTAAAACAAAAGCGTTGAGTGTGCTGACTGCACTCAACACGGCGTTGAGTTTGTTGAATACACTCAACGCCATCGCTTTATGATGATCCAAGTTAAAAGCGTTGAGTGTGCCGACCAAACTCAACGCTGCGTTAAGTGTGTTGAATACACTCAACACCATCGATTTATTTTGAGCCCGAGTGTAAAAGCGTTAAGTGGGCTGACTACAATCAACGCGGTGTTGAGTATGTTGAATACACTCAACGCCATCGATAAATTTTAAATTCTAAGTTAAAAGCGTTGAGTGTGCTAAATACACTCAACGCCACCGTTTAGTTTTGGGAAGACCAAGTTAAAAGCGTTGATAGATTGTAATGCACTCAACACGGCGTTGAGTTGACTCGACACGACATTGAGTGAAGCTGGTTAAGCTGAATTATCTGGTTGGCGTTGAGTGCATTGACTGCACTCGACGCGACGTCGAGTACACTCAACGCTTATCTGTGGACTTTGAAAGTGCAGCTAGATCTGATATACTCTAGAGGGGGGTGAATAGAGTATATGGTGCTTTGAAACTTTTTACAACAACTGTTGTAATAAGAGTGAGCAGGGAAGCAATAATAAATCTAATCACAGAACTAAGTTAAACAAAAGCTAAGCACAGAAAAATCAAGGCCAGAAACAAAAATGAAAACAAGCAAAACCAGAAGACACAAGGAAATATAGTGGTTCCCCTAAACTTGGGTACATCCACTCTTCTACCACCCTAGGTAGGAATCCACTGCAGGATGAGTTGATCAGGTATCCTGGGCACCAATGAGCTTTTGATAAGGTGCTCAAAAACCAAAGCAGATTTTTTGATCAGGTGTCTTGCCACCAATGAGCTTTTGACAAGGTGCTCAAAAACCAAGCTCAAACGTTTGAAGGGAGTTTGAGAAACCCTTTACAGAGAGGGGGTGAGAGAGTGATGGAAGTCTTCTCTTTCTCAAACAACTGAGAAGACTATGTGGATTGTTGATGTCAAAGCCCCCTGAATCCTTGAGATCTTCAGGAAGAAAAGCTTTGCTGAGGGTGATAGGCCTTCAACGATTGAACTCCAGCAATAGATGATTTCAGCAATGACTGAAATGTTGAATGTCTGGAGTCTGGAAATATGTTGGCCTCGAACACTTTGAAAACTGAAGAGATCTGAAGATTTTAGAAAGCTTGATCTCCTTGGATGTGTGTTCTTGAGAAATCTTTGAGACAGAATAATTTTGAATGTGTCTCTGTAATCTGTATCCTGTGTTAGATTCAAAAAAATTCTTCTCTGTTATTCTCTGATACAGAATAGAATAACATTCTCTTTCAAGTATAGTCGTTGGCCTGCATTAATTGCATCCTTAATTGCACAATCTCTTCTGGAGGAAAGTCCACAGAAATATTCCTTGAAAAATCCCTTGAAACTTGGTCCAGAAATGAATGAAAATGGCTAGGAAATCTCTGAATTAATTGCAGAATAACTCCTTAACTGATTTGAATTTGAATTTAGAAACATCCTGGAAGTTATCTGAAATCGTCGAACTGAGCTCTGCTATCGTCGAGCTGAGCTCAGCGATCAGGAAATATACAGCAGCAAAATATCGTCGATCTGAGCTCAAAGATCGTCGAACTGAGCTCAGAGATAAAGATCCAAAGCAGAGTCAAAATCGTCGACCTGAGCTCACCGATCGTCGAATGGAGTTCGACGATATAATGAAGTTGAGCTCATTGATCGTCGAATGGAGTTCGACGATCTGTCGAAGTTGAGCTAGACGATCATCGACCGGAGTTCGACGAATCGTCGTGCTGAGCTCGATGATATGACTTAGTCTCCAAACACAAAATCTTTGTCTTCAGGGCAGCTTCCAAACCTAGACTTCTAACCCTTAGACTCAATTCTAATTGACCTATTGAGCTATACAGGAGGTCAAGCAAAGGTTCCTAGAGACATAGTGCTCGTGACCCAAATTAGTAATAGGGTGTTCCAACAATCTCCCCCTATTTAGGTTAGGATTACTACTTACAGACTTTGGAAAAATAACTTAATAACAACATACAATCAGCAAAACAGAAAAACAACAGCTAGACATTGCAGAATCACAGAGATATATAGCATCCAGATAGTAATCAGAAATCACAGAAATTGTCACCTTACAATATCATTTCTTCTCCTTCCCTTTAACAAGTTTAATCTCTCTGTTAGGATTGAGGGCTTCCTTGTTGGATCTGGTATCATCTGCTGCACCCAAGTATGTTTGCTTTTAGGCCTGGGAACCACAGCTTCAGGATGTAATTCCATGTACATGTCAGAATCAAAGAATTTACTTGAAGCATATCTCTCTAGCTCTTTCTGTCTCTGTTCAGACATTGTTGAAATGTTGGAAGAATCTATTCCTTGCTCTCTAGCCTTTTTAATCTGATCCAGTGCAGCTAGTTCTTTTAATCTGGCAGTCCAAGCAGCTGGATTGTTTTCAGGATCCTCAAAAGATACAGGTGGTTCATATCTGTTGGAGGGATTGTCTTGAGGAGGCCTGGCAGACACAATATCTTTCAGCTTGTAAGGGAAAGGACCAGATGTTGTATCAGAAGAAGTTTGTCATCCCCTAGAATATGGGTGTTGCCTGGAGTACCATTTGGAATAGACTTGAATATCTCTTTGATTTCCTTTATATCCTCCTCTCCTAGAATGAGAACCCCTGGATTGGCTTTCCCTGTGGTAAGATCTGGCATGAGGATGATAGGGAGCCTGACTTCTGGCTGGGGGTTGAGCTGCAGAGCTTCCACCTGCACCTGCATCAGGAGGAGGTGGTGGAGGAGGATGAGAGTGCTGGAATTGGGATGAACCCTTCTCATATTTTCTTTTCTTCTTCATTACTTTCAGCTGGTTCTTGGAGTATTGCATCCAGTGTTCAGTAATTGGGCAGTCATGTAGAATGTAATATGGAATATCATTGTTATCCTTAACTTTGGCAGGAGGTACCCTCTTCATTGCTTTGCTCCTTGCCTTTCTTTTCCTAGCAATGGTAGTAAAAGAGTCATCAGAGTCTGTTCTAAATTCATCACTTTCAGAACTCTGGTCATCATAGAGAGCATCTATTTTCTTCATTAGATCCTTCTTGAGTTGTACAGAAGCAGATGAGGTAGAGGTTGTAGCAGCAGGTGTTGAAATGGTAACAGCAGAGACAGCAGCAGATATTGAAGCAGAAGCAGAAATGACAGCAGTAGATGGAGTAGAAGTAGTAACAACAACACCAGCAACAGTAGGCTCTGGACAGGTGATAGCAGCAATAACTTCACTAACAACAGCAGAAACAGAAGGAATATCATCAAGGACTGCAGAAGGCTCAAATTCAGGTGCCTCTGTCATAAGAATGTCCTTGGAAATTGGTTCATCAGAAACAATAGGAACTTCAGCAGCAGTAAAGGCAGTGATGTCAGAAGCAACAATAATACATTCTTCAGAAGAAGCAGCAGCATCAACATTTTCAGCAGCAGAAATTACTGAATTTACAAAGGAGGTGATAATGCTAGGGTCACAGCAAGAAAATGGCACACGTGCCTTGGATAACATTGACCTCTGGCAGACAACTGAAGTATGCAGAATCAAAAACTAATAGCAAAGACCTGAGGTCTATTGTAAGAACTGCAACAGGAGGAACTTGTGCTTGAGGCACAGCAATAGCAGCAAGAGGAGGAGCAGCAGAAGAAGCAGTAATAACAGCAGCAGCAGCAGACATGCTTACAGAAATAGCAGCAGCAGCATGAAGATTCACATCATATGACATCTCCCCCTGCCTAGATGCAGACATGTCTGGATCAAGGCACACTGCTGTAGGTGCTGCCTGAGGGAAGAGGGAAGAGAGCCTGGCAGAGAGGGCTGCCACTGACAGGTGGAGTGGAGCCAAGGAGGTCTCCAACAGCAGAGAGAGCCTGGGGGCAAGCAACTCATACAGCCTGTCAGCAAGGGCTGGGAGGTCTACTTGCTCAAGGGCTACTGGAGCAGAGGTAGAAGATGTAGGAGCAGCTGATGGTTCTGGTAATGGAGAGCTGGAGAATGGTGGAAGGGATGGCTGAGGAGTTGGCAAGGTGGAAATGGAGGATAGAGGGATGGAGATTGATGGGGTGAAGGTGGGTTGGTCAATGATTTGGTGTAGAAGGTCTTGAAATGAGGTGGAGGATGAGGGTAGCTCAGGAGAAGATGATGGGGAATCATCCATAAAGGAATCATCAAGTAGGGTGAAGGATGGAATGGAGGGTGATGAGGTGACATCTGGTGGAGGGTAGGAGAATAGTGGGTGGAATTGTTCTTCTGGTGGAGGTAGAGTGGGTACTGGAGAAGGTGTGGATGTTGGAGATGGGCTGGATATGATGATGGTGGATGGAGCTGGAGTGGTAGATGGTAGGGGAAGGGATGGAATTGGAGGAGGAGGAGGAGGAGGAGGAGAGGCAACAACAGCAGCCAGGTCATCTACAGGGGCAGAGACCTGTGGAGGAGTGACTCTTAGAGTCCATGTGCCTGAAGGAGTACTGGAGGAGGGCCTGCTGGGCTTGCTGATTTGTCTGTCCCACTTTCCAAAGAGGGCATAAGACAGTCTCTTGGAGGCATTTATATGAATTCCAGAGGAGACCAGCAAGGCAGGGCACCTGTTCTGCAGAAACACTCCAATGATTCTCCCAAAGTTAACAAAACTTTTGTTGATTTTCTTTTTGATGAGGTCAAAGAAAACTTCTCCCCAATTCAGATTCTTCTTATCTACAAGAGCTCCCATGAGGCAGAGCTGATATCTTAAAATTGTATCATGGGCTGAGTGCTTAGCCAGTAGCACTTTCCCAACAACATCTGCCATGAACCTATATTCTACAGACAGGTTCCTTTTGAAGAGCTTGCTAGGGTTTCCCTCTGAATGACCCATTCTGGCAAGCAGTTCAGAATACTCATCTCCAGATAACTCAGCAGTATCTTCTCCATTTCTCAACTCAAAAACTTCTGATAGAATTGTTGGGGTCAAGGGTACCTGGGTTCCAGCTATAGACCCAACAATGGTAGAGTTATCTTAATTATGGGCAGTATAAACCCACTCCTTTATTTCATCAGATGCCAGCTTGATCCTGGTGGTCATTATGGCAGTCAAGTTCTGATCTTTGAATAATCCGAATATATCTTGAAAAACCTGGTCAGTTGTGCTGAATGATTCCAGGTCGATGTTAAAACCAGCATCAAACTTCATAGCAGCAAGAACAGCAACTGACACAGCCATGGGTACCTGCAAAAAATTCAACAAATAAAACGACCAAGTGTAGAACTGTTTGGAGGGAAAGAAAATTCTTGCAGAGAAATCGAAAGCGCAAAAGAGAACGATGGAGGAAAATGAGTTTTATATTAGGGTTCGACGCAGAATTGGAAAGATCGTTGAACTCAGTTCGACGATCGAGGCTACTAAAGGAATCTGAAGAGTCTTCAACATCGTCGATCTCTGTTCGACGATATTGGAGAGTGTCGAGCTCCGTTCGACGATCGTTCAGAGAACTAAATCATCGAGCGCCGTTCGACGATCGTTGACCGGAAGAGATAGTTCATACTATCTAAGAAACGCTGAACTCAGTTCGACGATTTTTGGAAATTGTCGATCTCCGTTCGACGATCTTGGGGTAAATCGTCGAGCGTAGTTCAGAGATCAGAAAAATTCTAGACACTAAGAAAAATCAGAATGTTTGCCTAGTCTTGGTCAGTTTTTAAGCTTTCAAAATCTTGGATATTATTTAAGACTTCCTCCATCTAACATTCCTAACTGATTTAGGAAGAATGTGTGTTTCTTTTCATCCAAGGGTTTGGTGAAAATATCTCCCCTTTGTAAATCAGTTGGGATATAGTGTAGTTCAATTTTATTCTTTTCAACATTATCCCTTAAGAAATGATGCCTAATCTCTATGTGTTTTGTCCTACTATGGAGGACTAGATTTTGAGCTATAGAAATAGCACTAGTATTGTCACAAAAGATTTTAGACTTCTCTAAGTTGTAGTCATAGTCTAGGAGTTGGTTTTGAATCCACAAGATTTGTGAACAACAACTGCCTGCAGCCATATATTCAGCTTCAGCAGTTGAAGTTGACACAGATGTTTGTTTCTTACAAAACCAAGAGACAAGTCTGTCACCAATGAACTGACAAGTTCCACTGGTGCTTTTCCTGTCAATTCTGCATCCAGCATAATCAGCATCTGAGAATCCAGTTAAATCAAATGTTGAATCTTTTGGATACCAGAGACCTAGATTTGGACAACTTTTAACATACCTGAGAATCCTCTTTACTAAAGTTAGGTGTGACTCTCTAGGGCTTACTTGAAACCTAGCACATATACATGTAGCAAACATTATATCTGGTCTACTAGCTGTAAGATACAGTAAAGAGCCAATCATTGCTCTATATGTTGTCTGATCAACAGGTTTCCCATGTTCATCAGCATCCAATACAGCATTAGTAGGCATGGGTGTTTTCATACAAGATGCTTCAGACATGCCAAATTTCTTAACCAGTTCATTTGCATATTTGGTTTGAGAAATAAAGATGCCTTCAGCATGTTGCTTGACTTGCAATCCTAGGAAGAAGGATAGCTCACCCATGCTACTCATCTAAAATTTAGAATGCATCAGGTTAGAAAACCTTCTGCACAATTTGGAGTCAGTAGAACCAAAAATAATATCGTCTACATAAATCTGTACTAGTACGCTATGGGACTTATGGGTTCTAATGAAAAGAGTTTGGTCTACTCTACCCTAATAAAATCATTTTCCAAGAGAAAACATGCTACGGTCTCATACTATGCTCTAGGAGCTTGCTTGAGACCATATTTTGGAGAAGAAGAACCCCTAAGGGAGGCGGCGGCTAAGAGGGAGGAAGGAGAGAAATTAGGTTGGAGGAATTTAGGTTTTCAATTCATTCATAAAACTAATGATAAAAACAATAGTCATGGCCTTTTATAAGGCTTACATCAAACAAAATCTATAAGCAGCCCAAAACAGTGGCTAAACGCACACCAGCATAAAAATGTCAATTATTAAAAACTCATAAACTAGCAAATTAAAATTATTAATGATAATAAGTCTATTTCCGTTGGTGAAGATTGTAGCCATGGCCGCTGCGGCGCCGCAAATCCTTAGCCGGTGGATCATCATCTTCATCTTCCGCCAATATCCCGCGATCGCCATGAACACCACGTGCGCCATCGTCGTCATCGCCGCCATCGTCGTCATCGCCGTCATCTTTACCACTTAGGCCGCCATCGTCGTAATCGCCATCATCGTCGTCATCGCCGTCATCTTTACCAATTAGGCCGCCATCGTCGTAATCGCCATCATCGTCGTCATCTTTACCAATTAGGCCGCCATCGTCGTAATCGCCATCATGATGGCCGTCGCCATCAATCCTCCCCCGCTCAAAAGGACTCATCACCGATGAGTGGGCGGGAAAGTAACGACGCAAGAGATCCGCATCTAGAAGATCCACCTGTGCAGCTGAGAGCCAAGAATCGTCGGAAGCAGGACGACCACGCCATCTGATCAAAAACCTGTGAATGTCGCCGTCTAGGGTGGGAAACACCGCGTCCTGTAATATCCTGTCAGGCAAGAAATCGGTCCGGGGGAACCTTGGAAAAGCGTTAGGCGAAGAAGAAAAACCAGTTATATCATCAGTAGGTAACATACCTCCCGGAGAATCCGAAGGAGGAAGCGATCCAGAAATAATCTCACCCCCCACCCCATGAGATGATATAATGGAAATATTACACGGAGAGACAGAAAGTTCAGGTGGTGGAGCGACATAAAGCGTTAAATCTGAAATGTTAAAAACAGGAGAGATTCCCCAATCAGCGGGTAACTTTAATAAATATGCATTTTTGCTTATCTTCTTTAAAACCCGAAAAGGACCGGCTCTCTTATTCGCTAATTTCTTTATGGTGCCCGAAGGAAGCCGTTCAGGGATAAGTCGAACCATTACCAAATCACCAATATTCAAGTGGACTGCTCGCCTATGTACGTTAGCATTCGATTGATAAGTATCATATTGTGTAGCTAACGTCTTACTAATGTGCTCATGGAGAGCATGAACGTGTGAGGCAAAGTACTGTGCAAATTGACTAGATTTAAAGGATGGAGGTAACGGAATCAAGTCAAGAGGCACGGGCGCCTTATATCCATGCACTATCTTATTCGGAGATAAACCGGTGGACCTATTCTTAGAATTATTATACGCTAATTGAGCATGCGGAAGAACAAGGTCCCACGTACCTCCATGAGGGGTGAACCCATGTGCAACATAACTTGAGTTAACAGTAGAAAATAACGGGACTAAGTCTGGTGGCACGGGTGCTCTACATTCATTAACGATTTCCGTGGAGTCCAACGTCGTAGTTTTAAATTTAGATTTAAATTTTGATTTAAAAATTTCACAAAGAAAAGCCTGCGGAAAACGCTCATCTCCAACTATATAGTTGGATGCTCTCGGAGTTGAAAGGTAGTGCGGGAGACACAACTCCACATACCCAACTACGTTCACTAACGTGTGCATGCACAGATCATCAAAAGGCGGAGGATAAATGCAAGCGACCGGGCTTGGAAAATAATTGTGTTTGGGGGACACCACATCAAAACGTAACATCGTCATGGAATCACTAGCGGTCCAAAACGAAGCCTTACCCAACGACAAACGGTCAGATGAACGGTCCATCCTAGGAACAACATAGTCAGATCTATGAACAGTAGTGGAAAGACCGAACGCGACAACTAACAAATCGCTCACACAGACCTGTCTGGGTAAGTCTAATTGGGAAGCTGGATAAATAAACATCTCTAGATATCTCGGGCTAGAAATGACAAGCTCGTTCCCTAACAAGTCATCTAATCGAATCAAGTGAACCAGAGGAGGAGTCGACATGGGCGATTCCAGAGGAGGAACTAAATCATACTCACCGTCAAAACATGGATTTAACGTCCAAGAAAAATCCTCCGGGTGCAAGCCATCAAAATCAAAGGAAAAATCAAACAGTAGATTCGTCCTTACCGAAAACTCAGCTGGTTCATCATCATCTAACTCACTATCAGATAAACATTCATCATGGGGTGACTCTACCAACTCAGCTGACATGTCTTCCAACCCACTAGATAATTCGTCCAAATCAGAATAAGTATTGGTCTCAAAAGTAGGCAAAATCGTACTCGACAAAATTTCGAATCCATTTCGGACTTCTGGCGAAGGATCTAACATCAAAGAAATGTCTATCGGGTCCTCAGTGCTACCATCATCCACAAATAGCCTTCCCACACAGGGTAAATCTTCCAAAACGTCACATCCTTCGCTAACCAAATCTTCCCACGAAGTAGGTACATTGTCTAAATCATGATGGAGGGTTGGGCAAATCGAATCCCGGGGAGAATCTAAATTAGTATGACCCTCAAGCAACGATGATAATATCAATGAACTATCTCCCGGATGTGCACCACTAAGATTATCCCAAGATAAACATCCATCCCAAGGTGACTCTTCCAACACCGTTGAAACATCTACCAATCCTGGATCAATCATTATAATATTGTGATCCTCACTCGCACTTATCTGACTGGATTGATCTAACGGGGAAGCTAAATAAATGGGCACCTCAATATGTTCCGGGATAGAAGGAACTAGCTCGTGTTCTAGCAGGTCATCACCTACAGGTAAGCTCTCAACATAGGGTGACTCAGCCGGAATGTCTTCTGACTCAAGGTCATCAGAAGACACCATAACTATCAAGGGAGACGCCTCAGAAACATCGCCGAAAGGAAAAGGAGACGATTCCTCAGAGGAGAAATCCTCGTCCAGGTCACTAGGGTAACCAATCTCCTCATCGTCACTCAAATCGCCAGCGTATTCAACCTCGTCCTCAGTGACAGGCACAGTCCTAGACACCGCCTCAGACTCAACAGGAGAGTCAACGACTAATTCAGGCAACTCGGGGAAAGACTTAAAAGCGTCTATGGCCGTAATCAGGGTAGGATACTCAATATAGCCATGGTCAGATACGCCGCTAGACTCACAAGTCGTAGTCATCTGTCTGCCCCTACAGATAGGACTACTCTCACCCCGCGGGCTCATGACAGTCCTAGCAGTCACATGTACCGAACTCGAGATAGGGGACCTCACTATTTCCTTTCCTCTATAGGTAGGTGCAGGTGTGCTATGGGTAGCTCCCCCAGCCCTGGGAAAGGATCTGTCCTGGGTGAATAGGTCACCCCTATGATCAGGCTTGGATAAGGTGCCATAACTATACTGGTTAGTGGATGTCGGGCTAGTAGTAAGACAGTAGGGGGAATCAAATTTCTCCGAGAGTATTCTTCGCATGTGGGGCCAGGCATATGGATAGCTACCAGCTCCGCGCTCTTCGTTCAGCCAAAACACACGGGCTCGACCTCTTAACCGCTCTCGGACTACATTAACCTTTTGGTAGTCGCCCAATTTGTTATAATCAAAATAGGTTTCTACCCCCTCAAGCCAGTATCTAAAATACTTGGGATCCCCATAACCATCATAGGTAAAAATATTAGTGTGTAGATAAGTCAGGGGACGATTGGAAGCATTAACGTCGAAAGCCATTTCAGTGTGAACCGGAGAGGACACTCGATCCGGATTTTATACGAATGTAAAGAAAGGGTACCTGAACAACAAATTCTAGGAAAGATAGAATTGTTCCCGCTTAGCCACTAAGATTATAATTATATAAAATAGATTTTCTTGCTGGAAAAAATATGAGGATTATTAAAAAAAATTTATTTTTGAATTTTGCTGAAAATATAAAAATATAGGCCGCTATTTGCAGACCAACTATTAAATTTTAAAATAACTTAATAAAAATAATGATTTAATGATTTTTTTTTTTTTTTTGGATTTCTGAAATTGGAAATTTAAAATTTGAAATTTGAAATTTTAAATTTTGAAATTTGAAATTTGAAATTTAAATTTGAAATTTGAAAATTTGAAATTTGAAATTTGAAATTTGAAATTTGAAATTTTGAAATTTTTTGAAATTTGAAATTGAAATTTGAAATTTTGAAATTTAAAATTTAAAATTTGAAATTTGAAATTTGAAATTCAAAATTTAAATTTTGAAATTTGAAATTTGAAATTTGATATTTGAAATTTGAAATTCGAAATTTGAAATTTGAAATTTGAAATTTAAAATTTATTTGTTTTTAATTTGAAGAGGAGGAGGAGTGTCAATTAGGGAATTGACGAGAACCTCCCTCGGATACCAAATTGATGTAGGCCCGTCCTAAAAGATCCTACACGGACGGCGTGACGACGACGCTCGCAACTCTCAACGCTCTCTAACCAGCACACTATGAAACACAGCCGTCACAATGATGTAATTTATCTCTCGCGCTAACAAACGGATAGCCGATCCGTTATAGGAATGGAGAATGGCTATAGGCCAAAATCCTTTCCGGCTAAAGGGAATAATATTTATTCCGACGAGCTTGGAGTTGTACCAAAATAGATCCACCAAGAAATAAATCACGAATTTGGAAAATGGTAGGATCTATCCCAACTAAAACAAAGAAGCGAGTATCGCCACTCCTCTCGAAGGATCTTCGGAAAACCAAACGAAAATGACAAACTATTAAAAGTAGTACCGCGAAAATTCAACGATTCAAATTCCACGCAAAAGTCGCCACAACAAGAACTATCTAAGAAAGAAATCTCGTGAGTAGATGGTTTCATTACCCCGCTCGGAATAGTAGATCTGAGATGTTGGATCCACAAACAAGAACGATCGCTTTCCTTGGACGCGACGGGAGATGCACCAATGATGAGAAAACTCGATCGTCTTCCCCGTCTTTCGCCGTAGAAGTCCACGATGGCCTCTTCTTCCTTGCGCTTGACTCCCCAAACCGAAGGAGGCCGAAGATTGATGGGAGGTGAAGAAACCGTTGAGGAGAAACACGATGATGGAGGTATTGAAGAGTGAGGGAAAAGGAGTAGATGAGAGAAGAGGAAAAGAAGAGAGAAGGAGGGGCGGCCAAGAGCTTTGGAGAAGAAGAACCCCTAAGGGAGGCGGCGGCTAAGAGGGAGGAAGGAGAGAAATTAGGTTGGAGGAATTTAGGTTTTCAATTCATTCATAAAACTAATGATAAAAACAATAGTCATGGCCTTTTATAAGGCTTACATCAAACAAAATCTATAAGCAGCCCAAAACAGTGGCTAAACGCACACCAGCATAAAAATGTCAATTATTAAAAACTCATAAACTAGCAAATTAAAATTATTAATGATAATAAGTCTATTTCCGTTGGCGAAGATTGTAGCCATGGCCGCTGCGGCGCCGCAAATCCTTAGCCGGTGGATCATCATCTTCATCTTCCGCCAATATCCCGCGATCGCCATGAACACCACGTGCGCCATCGTCGTCATCGCCGCCATCGTCGTCATCGCCGTCATCTTTACCACTTAGGCCGCCATCGTCGTAATCGCCATCATCGTCGTCATCGCCGTCATCTTTACCAATTAGGCCGCCATCGTCGTAATCGCCATCATCATCGTCATCTTTACCAATTAGGCCGCCATCGTCGTAATCGCCATCATGATGGCCGTCGCCATCATTTTTTCTTAAAATCTAGTTTTATTTTTGAAAAAACCCTATCATTTTTTTTCATGTCATACTTGACATGATTTCGATCTTAAAAGATCCTATGTCAATGGGAATAAGATTTCGTTCCGTAAACATAGGCATCCAATATTTGAAAAGATTATATGTTACGGAGTAAGAGGATAAAATTCATTACTCCTATATATATACATTGGATTATTATGAAGATTGTATAAAACATTATGTTATGGAAAATAAGATTTCGTTTTCCTAACATCCATATTCGAACAAAAAAATCATTAGAGGTTCGAGCGAGAAAATATACCCTCGCCTCTAAAAATTATAAGCCTTCTTCATATACCACAATATCTCCCTCCGCCAAATTCAAAAAAATTCTAGATTTATTTTTAAAATCTTTTTGAGAGCATAATTTGTAAATTAAATTATTTCCTTTAATTTTTTTCAAGCGGCAGTTTCATAAATCTAATCTATTTTTGTTAGCCTCACAAATAATTTTTTTGCTATCTATTTGCTTATAACGAGAAGACTTTTGCTGAAACTCTTCCTTTATTTAAATTTTTGGCATAATTTAGGATTTAACTCATATATCCCGGATATTCATTTTGATCTTTCTTTCAATTAAGTCAAGCGGTAGATAAACTTAGGATTTCCTTAATTCATTATAAGTTCATCTCCAACTTTTGCTCTGAAATAGCAAAAACTTAAGTATGAGGGTATTTGATGAGTTGTAAATATACGTGTTTTTATATACATTAAATAAGACGTATTAGTTTCTTTTTGTTATTTTTAGTTGTTTTTCCTTAATAAATTGCTTTCTTTTTGTAAATATTTTCTAACTTAGAGTTATTTTTGTTTCCTGAATTTTTCAGGAAAAATTGTCAAAAAATCAAAGTACACGCCCGTGTACTGTTGGTCACGCCCGTGACCAGGGCATGATACGTCAAATTCCCGAGAAATGAACATCTTTTTGAAGAAATAGCGTGACACGCCCGTGTCACCCGCGTCACGCCCGTGCCCCAAGCCTGTGACCATCCAGATCGACAAAATCGCACTCAACGATCGTCGACCCAGCTGACACGCCCGGTGACACGCCCGTGTTATTTGACATGGGGCGTGACCCAAGCCCGAGACCATCTGCTCGACGTTTTTCGCTCGACGTTCGTCGAGCCAACCCGACACGCCTAGAGTCACGCCCGTGACCTAGGGCGTGACCCCTCCACCTGGCCCGACAAACAGCCGCCGATAACTTTCGACGCAAACGGCGCCCAGTTCAACCTCCCCGACACGCCCACCGTCACGCTCGTGACCTGGGGCGTGACCGCCGCGATTTCCACCGCAACGTCAACTCGCTGTCAAGTCACCGAAATCTGCTGCTTAATAGTGTCGACACGCCCATAGTCACGCCCGTGACGTGGGGCGTGACTGCCGTAATTTCAGCCGCCAAGTCAAAACTCAAATCAAATCGAACGTCCGCCATTTAAATAGTGTTGACACGCCCCCTAACACGCCCGTGTCAAAGGGCGTGTACTTTGAAATTTTTTTCTATAAATTTCCAGTTGCTGTATGAGTTCAGGGTTCCACTTTTTGGTACCATTTTGTATAGGGGCCGGCTGTTAGATGCATTTTCATGCTATGTAAAGTTACTTTCACCCCCTCTCTTATATTTGTTTTTAGCCTTCTGTAACTCTCGTTTTAGCTTAATAAATGTTTAGATTTTTGTCTCTTTATGTGGTTTTGGAATGGATCTAAGCCACTCTTATGCAATCTTATTTCTTTTATTTTATTTTAACATTATTTTTGTTCTCTTCCATGTGTGTGTGTGTGTGTGTGTGTATGAGATTAATTTTCATACTATTATACGTAGTTAATTTTTACTTTGACCTGTTAGACTTAGGCTATTTCTAGTCTTTTATGCATTCCTATAAGCCCGTAAAAAGCGTTTTCAAAGTGGTTTTGATTTTTCACTAACTTTGAGTTTCCGTTTTCGGTTGTAAAACCTTTCTTCCTTTTTACTTATTTTCACTTTTTAATCACTTTTGCGGAGTTATAGGAACGTATATATAGTCGTTTTAATTTTTCAAACACTTCATTTTTTTGCTTTTATTTTCAAAAACTTTTCGCCCGTTTAAATTTTATTTCTTCATTTTATGCATTTCTACCGTATTCCATCGGTAGAAATGTATTCATTTCAGTTTTTCGAGCACTTGCACTTTTCGCTTATTTGCAAAAACTTTTGCTCCTTTTAATTTTATTTTCACTTTTTATTCATTTCTACCGCATTTTAGCGGAAGAAATGTAGTTGTTTTAATTTTTCAGTCACTTAGTTTTTCTTAATTTTGTACGTGTGCGTGCGTTTATGAGATAGTTTTTATAGCTTTATTTTAATTCATGTAGAGTCTGTGCGTGTGTTGTTTTTAATTTTCCGCCTACTCATTTGAGTTAAATCGCTGGATTTGATTCAAGCAAGTGTGTGTATTTTTATTTTTTCAGCCTACTTACATGAGTTAAAATGGCTGGATTTTATTCCTGTAGAGTGTGTTTACTTTCTGTAGAGTGGGTGTGTTTTAATTTTATGTCGAGTGTGTTAGTGTGTAGCTTTTATTTTTCTGCCTACTCATTTGAGTTAAATGACTGGTATTGATTTTCCGCCTACTCGCTAGGAGTTAAATGACCAGACTTTATTTTGATGTAAATATTTGAGAAAGCCCTGTAAATGCATTTATTTTCTCCTACTCATTTGAGTAGGACTCGCTTTATTTTGTCCCGCCCACTCATTTGAGCCGGGACTTGCAATTTTCCTGCTTTCATTTCAGTCCTACTCGTTTGAGTAAGACTTGCAATTTACTGTATTCCATTTACTGCTTTCATTTTCCTGCTTTATTTTACAACTTTAATTTTCTGCTTTTTCACCGCTGTCATCTCCATTCCGATGAGTGGCTAATGTTCTTAGCCCTCAGTATTGAAGAGCATTGGGACAGAAAAAATTCCTTTAAATAATTAAAGATCTTATTTTTCTATTTAATTAAAAACACTTTAGGTTTGTCGTGGGTTTACGACGCGTAGGACCACATAATCGATGTGTGGGCACTATTTTCATAGTCCATATGCTAGCTAGCCGAGAGGCCGTGCATATGGACCGATCACCCCTTGGTAAATGGAGTTTCGCACTAACCCTCGAGAGAGGAGGCGCGCCAACTCTACCGGATTGGGTTCCCCACCCAATAGCGGGGTTCTTAGCGTAATGCGGGCATTAAGAGGAATCCTTCGTCGGACGATAGCCCGGTCGAATAGTCTTAATGTTCAGGTGAGCGATAGTCCTAGAGATAGGTGAGCTCATTTTAGTGGAGCCTCCACGGCCAAGTCTCCGCCCTAATTAATTAGAAACTTAGGAGCTCTTTTTATTCAAAGTTTATTTTAGTTCAATGTCTTTTCGGTGCACTCGAGCTAAGCTCTTCATCGGCTCCACCTTTATTATGCTTTTATTTTCTGCCCTTTTATTATATATAAAATAATATCCCGACAAGATAAAATTATCTTTAAAATAATAGTTCCCTCCAGGGAAGAGTAGAAATAAACGAACCGACACCGAGAACAATACGACCTTGATATTCCACCCGGAATATCTTGTACTACTCACGATAGGTGCACTTGCCTCCTTTCGTTAAAACTTGATCACCTCCGTTTTATATCCAAATAAATAAATACGCGCGCCCCGTTTTCTAAATAAAAACCAAATCCGCTTTTCTACTTAAATAAAACCGCCCGGGGCGCCGCACTTCGTAAATCTTTTTGGAGTTTTAACACGCATTAAGCTTTCGGACTTGATGCGAGAAAACATCAATCAGTTGGGCTTGGTCAAGTGTTGCGATCTGCGGTTTTCTGTCCGCGCGAGGTTAGTAGTGTTGACGGTTTGTTATGTGCCGGTCGCGCGACTAGCTTCAAGGAGCCAGGAGTTGGGCATTGAAGTGTGCGTTCTCTGCGGTCTCAGCTGGTCACTTCTGCGGCTTGTCAGTTTTCTTCTTCAGCTTGATCAAGTTCCAATAACCTGTCCACCGGTCTCAGGCGGGTAGGCAGTCTGTTTCTATTTTCTTCAGCATGCAGCGAATAACGGTGTGTCTACTTGACCTCGCGGTCTCGGAGGACTCCATGTGCTATTCGGCGTGTAGCAGCTTCAGTTCGGGCAGCTTCGGTGACCTTTGCGGACTGGGCAGTCTTGGCGGTCCCTAGTGCTGTCCGCCCGGCTTGTTTTGTGCTTTCTGTTTGTAGCTTGTGTACTGGCGAAATCATGTCTCGCTACGTATACCTCGCCTTGCAAAGAAGTGTGAATGAATATAAGACCTATTTGTGCTTCCATTTTTGTTTGGTGTTAAGCGTGCTCTTGGGCTTCCGCATGATCGAAGTGTGAACTGGGTAGTTCTGAGAATATTAATTTGGCTTTAGGCTACCTTGCTGACCGCTTTGAGAAACTTTAACATGGTATCAGAGGGAGGTTCAATTGCTTCAGCGGTGTTCAGCCAGTGTTGTTGCTCCGTGCCTTGAGCGGTAATCAACCTGTTGTTGTTGCTCTGTACTTCTGGAAGTTGCTTAACCAACAGTTGTTGCGATGGATGTAAGCTATGCAAAAGGTCTTGGCATTGAAATCTTAACGCCGACTAACTTTAAGAAGTGGAATTCGTGCATGAAGAGTTACCTTCTAGGTGAGGAGCTATGGGAGGTCGTCCGTGGTGACGACAGACAGGAAGTGACTGTTGCCTTTGGTACTGCTGAGCAGGTGAGGCTCTGGAGAAAAATAAATTCAAAGGCGTAGTTTGTTCTCAAGACGCCCGTGTCACTAGAGTTGTTTGATCACATCATTGGATGTGAATCAGTTGCTGATATTTGGACAACCATTGATGAGTTGTTCAATAGGAAGAATGTAGCAAGCGTAGAATTCTTGGAGAATGAGTTGGCCAGGACAACTCAAGGAGACCTAACTAACTCTAAATACTTCTTGAAGATTAAGAGTCTGTGTGCAGATATATCAGCGCTTAATCCTGATGAGCCTATCCCTAAGGCCAAGTTGAAAAGGCATATAATCCGCGGCTTGCGGAAGCAGTATGTTGCCTTTGTGACATCAGTTCAAGGCTGGGCTACTCAACCATCTTTGCTGGAGCATGAGAATCTGCTTACTTCACAGGAAAGCTTGGCAAGGCAAATGGCTGGAGTCACTGTCTCTGAGGAGAGCAGTGAAGCACTCTTCACGGGCAAGAAGAAGAAGGGATGGGAAGGGAAGAAGAAGAAGACCGATGCTGAAAATGAGCCTTCAACTTATTATTAGTCAGATAGGAGCGCTGCTCCTAAGAAGGATTGGAAGAAGAACCTGAAGTGCTACAGGTGTCATCAGCGGGGACACTTCAAGCATTACTGCAAGGTCAAACTGCAGCTTGGGCATGCTACTGTCAAGGAGGAAGCTTGCTCTAAGAGTGAGGAAGCTGGATGGGGCAGAGCCTTCATGACGGGCACTTGTGTCCGTGCCTTGTCCGCTGTCGACTTCAACGACGATTGGATCGTGGACTCCGAGTGTGGTCATCACATCACCGGAGACAAGTCAAAGTTCTCTTCCCTGCAAGATTACTCAGGTAATTAAGCTATTATAACTGCTGATAATACTGTTTATGCAGTAGAGAAGGAGGGTGTTGTGTCTTTGGGTAGTGATATGGGGTCACTCACATTAATGAGTGGTTATCACGTTCTGTTTGGGCCAACAGAAGTGAAGTTCCTTTGCAACGTATCAGCGGTTAAGGCTGATGTTGATCATGTTGGGAGGAGAGTGAAGAACTTGTTTGTTCTTGCAACTAACTCTTATGTTGATCGGATGAGAGCAAACGATAGCGCTGCTATATGGAATGAACGGTTGGTGCATGTAGGAATGGATAAGCTAAGGGCGATGTCTAATAGAAGCCATATAAGAGGCTTGCCTAAGCTATCTTCATTTGGCGACGGTCACGTTTACGCGGGATGTCAGTACGGTAAGGCTCTTCTCCTTCTATTTGATAATTCACAAACGAGAAGCAAGAAACCATTGGAGTGCATCCATGGAGACTTGATGGGACCAACCATCACTGTAAGCCTTGGTGGGAGCAGATACATGCTTGTGCTGATTGATGACTACTCAAGATACACGTCGGTATATTTCTTGAAGGATAAGTCTAAAGCCTTCCATTTGTTTGTGGAGTTCAAGGAGTTGGTGGAGGGCCGGCTTGGCTTGCGGATCAAGAAGCTTAGAACAGACAACGGTCGTGAGTTTATCTCCTCCGAGTTTTCTAACTTCTGTAGGAAGCACAACATCCAACGAGAGCTCACTTGTGCTCACACTCCACAATAATATAGAGCAGCAGAGCGGAAGATCCATCATCTAACGAAGACTTGCAAATGCTGGCTTCATTAGAAAGACATTCCAAGGTCCTTTTGGGTGGAGGGGATGTCTTGTGCTTCTTACATCATCAATTAGATGCCGCATAGCCCAATCAACATGAAGACTCCTTTTGAGCTGTTGCTGAAGGAGAAGCCTAGTGTGGAACACCTTCGGGTGTTGCGATCAACTTGCTACATGCATGTTCCGGATACTTCAAGGACCAAGCTTGATGCAAAGGCACGAAAGCTTGTCTTTGTTGGCTATGATGAGCGGAAGAAGGGATGGAATTGCATGGACCCTGCGACGAGGAAGTTTGTTGTATCAAGAGATGTAGTCTTTGACGAACTGACGTCGTATGGAGGAGGCTCGGTTGAGCTAACCGGAAGCAAGCTTGATGAAGAGCAGAAGGTGGTTGCTGTAGGCCTGGAAGAGGAGCTTGCTGTTTCACCAGCAGCTCCTGTTGCTTCAAATTCTGGTACCGAGGCTTTTGGTTCAGGAAGAAGGGAGTGCATTGCTCAAAGCTTGCCTGAAGGTGGTGCTGAGCCTGAAGGAGCAACAGAGTCAGTGAGCAAGGAACAACCTCTTCGGAGATCAAAAAGTGTTGTGAAGCCACCTGCTCGATACTGTGATGGAAATGTAGTGAGCTTTGTCTCCTGCTTCTTTGCATGTCCTTTGGATGAGTGAGAGCCTACAAACTTCAATGAGGCCACTAGAGTCAAGGAGTGGGATGATGCCATGAAAGACGAGATTGTTGCTCTCCAGAAGAATGAAACTTGGGACCTTGTGCCCAAGGTTGATGGCATTACTCCAGTGACTTACAAGTGGGTGTATAAGTTGAAGAAGAAGGCTAATGGGAGCATTGATAGGTTTAAATCTCACCTGGTTGCTCGAGGATTCTCGCAGCAGTATGAAGAAGACTATGAAGAGATATTTAGTCTGGTTGCAAAGATGACTTCGGTTAGAGTGGTGATCGCCTTGGCTGCTAGCAAGGGATGGAGGATATGACAGCTTGATATGAAGAATGCTTTTCTTTACGGAGAGATTGACAAGGACATCTTCATGGATCAGCCACTTGGATTTGTTTCTGAAGTTTATCCGGACTATGTTTGCAAGCTCAGGAAGGCTCTCTACGGGTTGAAGCAAGCTCCTAGAGCTTGGTATGGGAAGATAGCAGAGTATTTGCAGTTCTGCAGTTATCTTGCTTCTAAATCAGATTCTAGCTTGTTCGCCAAGAAGAAGGGGGAGCTTCAAGTCTTGGTCCTGCTGTATGTGGATGATATGATAATAACAGGGAATTCGGAGGAGGAAGTAGCAAGGTTCAGGGCTGAGCTTGCTATACGCTTCGAGATGAAAGACTTGGGAGAGCTTCATCACTTTCTCCATCTTGAAGTGGAGAGGAAGGAGTGCGGGATTCACATTTTCCAGAAGGGATATGCGGATCGCATTGTAAGTTGATTCGGCAAGGGCGAAGGGAAGTGTTGCTCTACTCCACTGGAACATGGGCTGAAGCTTCGATGAGATGAAAGAAGGATTCTTCCTGATCCCTTGGTGTTCAGTGCTCTTGTAGGTTGCTTGATCTATCTGATGATTACAAGGCCAGACATTGCTTATGCAGTTGTCCGAGTAAGTCGGTTTATGGCTGAACCAAGGAAGTCTCATCTGGTAGCGGCAAAGCACATCTTGAAGTATGTCAAGTCAACTTCTGATATGGGACTCCTCTATAGTAGGGATGCGGACTTTGCATTGCTTGTATACACGGACGCTGACTATGGTGGTGACTCGGATGATCGGAGATCAACTTTGGGTTTTGTTTTCACTTATGGTTCAGCTTGTATTTTGTGGTGTAGCAAGAAGCAGGATTCTGTGTCGGTGTCTACTACGGAAGTGTGGAAACCACCCGTCACCACACATCTTCCCAAAACCCCGAGGTAGTAGGAAGGCGGGACGAGGGTACATAAACACCAAGGACCACCCGCTGCAGGCAATATGGGACTAATCCATCCACGGGATGGCGGGGATATTCCGCCACACGGGGGGCCCACCGGGGTCAACACCCAGACCTGGAACGCGATGGGGAAGCCCAAATATGCGGTCATACACACACCCAATCCCGCTGGACCTTGGTTCTCAACACACCCCCGCAGCGGGATGGCTCTGATACCATGTGGAAACCACCCGTCACCACACATCTTCCCAAAACCCCGAGGTAGTAGGAAGGCGGGACGAGGGTACATAAACACCAAGGACCACCCGCTGCAGGCAATGTGGGACTAATCCATCCACGGGATGGCGGGGATATTCCGCCACACGGGGGGCCCACCGGGGTCAACACCCAGACCTGGAACGCGATGGGGAAGCCCAAATATGCGGTCCCACACACACCCAATCCCGTTGGACCTTGGTTCTCAACAGGAAGCTAAGTATAAGGCTTTGGCCTTGGCTGCTCGGGAAGCCATCTAGTTGCGGAGGCTTGTAGGGGATGTTCATGAAGAAGTGCAAGGGCCTACTTTACTCCGGGGTGACAATGAGAGTGCTCTCAAACTGGTAAACAATCCAGTGTGTCACGCAAGGACCAATCATATTGAGATCGAGCACCACTTCATAAGGGAGAAGGTGTTGGAGGGATCTCTTCTGGTCGGGCATGTTCGGAGTGAAGATAATCTTGCTAACATCTTCACGAAGTCGCTGTCGAAGGTGCCTTTTCAGCGGTTACGGAGCTTGCTGGGCTTGATCACCACTTCTCACTTCAAAGTGGAGTGTTGAAATTTGTGAAGTGGAAGTGGGTGATGGGCAGGCCGGGCGATCTGAGCGGCATGTGCGGACTGAGTCTGCGGCCTGGGCATACTGTTGGTTGCGGCCTGGGTGGTGGCTGTCTTGGTGGCTTTGTTGTTGAGCGGCATGTGCGGACTGAGTCTGCGGCCTGGGTGGACTGCTGACTGCGACCAGGGTGTTGGATGTCTTGGTGGCTTGGCTATTGAGGAGCGGCCTATACGGCGTGGTATGTGGCTTGATCGGTCTGTTGTGCGGCCTTGTTGGCCTATGGCCAAGGATGTCGGGCTTCTACCGAATCAGACTGAGCGGACTGCAGTTTGCGGGCTGTAGGCAGTGCTCTGTTTAGCGGCCTTGTGTGTTGCAAGCTTGTGTTTACTGGCAGATTGGGTGCCCTATTCGCGGGAGGCTTTGCGGACTGGTGTGTCCGCGGTGTCCGCTGTGGTGGACTGGCCTTGGAGTTTGTTTGTGGCCCTTGGCGAGCTCTGGTGGTACAACAGTTGTTAGCTGTTGTGGAGGACTACGCGGACTGGTGTCGGAGTCCGACAGTTGGCCGTTTGTTTGGGCAGCTGTGCGAGGATTGCTTGCAAACTCTGCCTTAACTCTAGAGGAGTGTTGGTGGTCTGATTTGGAAGATTGGTGGACTGGGCCTTGTCCGCTGAGCTCGTGCTAGGCCTTTGGTGATTTACTGGACTTGGTCACATTCTGTGACAAGTCCAGTGTGTCCGCAGTATCCGCCAAGTCCGTTGTTGACCGGGCGGACTGCCATTGGTCGTGGACTTGTGGCGGATGGAGGCTTTGGTCTTGTACTATGCGAACTGCCTCTTTAGTGTGCGGACTATTGCTAATGGGGTTGTGGCTGTCCATGTGTGATGATGTTGCAGAATATGCAGACTGTGCGGACTGTGCAGACTGTACCTTGTCCGCATAGTGTGAGGCAAGTCCGCCTAGTTGTGATTATGTGCCTTGCTCCTGGCGGTTTTCTTAGAATTCAGCTAAGTCTTTGCGAACTCAGTGGACGGATGTTTTGCTAGTCTGCGGGCTGGTGTGGTGATTCTATTCACTAGGGTGGCGACCACACTCCTCACCTCGCTTATAAATAGAACCCCCCCCCCCCCCCCAACACGTCTACAGTAACAGAGTGAACAATAAGTTGGGATTGGGCAAGTGTTGCAGTCTGCGATTTTCTATCCGTGCGGGTTAAGTAGTGCTGATGGTTTGATGTGTGTAGGTCGCGCGGCTAGCTTCAAGGAACAAGGAGTTGGGCATTGAATTGTGCGGTCTCTGCGGTCTCAGCTGGTTGCTTCTACGGCTTGTCAGTTTTCTGCTTCAGCTTGATCAAGTTCCAATAACCTGTTCGTCGGTCTCAGGCGGGTAGGCGGTCTGTTTCTCCGTTCTTCATCAGGTAGCGAATAACGTTGTGTCCACTTGACCTCGCGATCTCGGCGGACTCTGTGTGCTATTCGGCGTGTAGCAGCTTCAGGTCGGGCGGCTTCGGTGACCTTGGCGGACTGGGCGGTCACGGCGGTGTCCAGTGCTATCCGCCCGGCTTGTTTTGTGCTTTCTGTTTGTAGCTTGTGTACTAGCGAAATCATGTCTCGCTACATATACCTCGCCTTGAAAAGAAGTTTGAATGAATATAAGACCTGCTTGTGCCTCCATTTCTGTTTGGTATTAAGCGTGCTCTTGGGCTTTCGCATGGTCAAAGTGTGAACTGGGTAGTTCTGAGAATATTAATTTGGCTTTAGGAAACCTTGCTGCCCGCTTTGAGAAAATTTAACAGCTCCAAGTCATGGACCGGATAATTCTTCTCGTGCACCTTCAGCTGACGCGAACCATAAGCTATTACACTGCCATGCTGCAATAGAAGACAGCCTAAGCCACTGCCCGAAGCATCACTGTAAATCTCAAATCCTTCGGTCCCACTTGGTGAACATAGAATAGGCGTCGTGGTCAACTGACTTTTCTGTTCTTCAAAAGCTTGCGTGCACTCTAACGACCATACAAACTTTTGATCTTTCCTCGTCAAAATCGTGAGGGGTAACACTATCTGCAAAAGTTCTCTACGAAGCGCCTGTAGTAGCCCGCAAATCCAAGGAAACTCCAGACTTCTGCCACTGAAGATGACACAGGACACTCCCGTATCGCAACTATCTTCGCAGGATTTACCGCAATCCATTCTCCACTAACTATACGAACAAGGAATGCTACCGAGGATAACCAGAATTCGAATTTGGAGAATTTGGCATAAACTTGATTCCTCCTCAATGTCTCCAACACCATATGCAGATGCTTGAAATGATCATCCTCGCACTGCGAGTACACCAATATATCATCGATGTAGACTATCACGAAGTGGTCCAGGTACTCTCTGAACATTCTGTTTATCAAATCCATAAACACGAATGGCGCATTAGTCAGCCCAAACGGCATGACGGTGAACTAATAATGCCCATACCGTGTGCTGAAAGCTATCTTGGGGATGTCAATTTCCTTTATCTACAGCTGATAGTATCCGGATTTCAGATCCAACTTTTAGTACACAGTCGACCCCACCAGCTGGTCGAACAGATCATCAATCCTTCGGATCGGATACTTATTCTTCTCCGTTAGCTTATTCAACTCTTGGTAAATGATATAAAGCCGTAAACTAATGTCCTTCTTCTTAACAAAGAGGACTGGTGCGCTCCAAGGCGACGAGCTTGGACGTACATACCCTTGCTCCAACAGCTCTTGAAGCTGTACTTTCAATTCTGCCATCTCCTTAGGCGCTAACCGATACGGAGAGCGTGATACAGGTTTTGCACCTGACTCCAGTTCAATGGTCAAGTCGATCTCTCGCTGAGGCAGGGCTCCATGGAGATCGTCAGGGAATACATCAGTATACTCAGACACAACTGGGATACTGTCCATACTAGGCCCGGTCTTCAAAGCCACCACTAAAGTGAAAAATAGCTCTGCACCAACACGAATTTCCTTAACCACCTGGATAGAAGACATCAATGTCTTGCTCGACCCTTTCATACCTGCAAATGTCCTCTCATGATCACTTCCCAATTTGACCTCCTTACGGTTACAATCAATATATCCCCGCTGCTCCGAGAGCCAGTCCATCACAAAGATCATGTCGAACTCCACTAACGACGCTTGCAATCCAAACTCTTGACTGTCGATCCGTATCTTTACGCAACGAACTCTATATGCGCGCATTGAACACCCATTAGGCAACAACACATCTAATTTGTCCCTCGCCATCGAAAAAGGTACTCCGATGCACGATATAAATCCTTCGGACAAAAAGGAATATGAATTCCCTATATCGAACAGAGTTCTCACCGGATAATCAAAAATCAAAACAAAGCCTAGCAGAAGCAGTCATAAGCTAAAGCGCAAAAGATAATAAATATATAAAGCTAATCTACTTTTAATTAACTCATACATGTCACCACGTCAGTTTGCTTTATGTCCTCCTGAAGGCCAATGTTGTACACTCTAGGCTAAGCTGGAGCATAGTGGGATGCATTTGACTCCACCGCCTTCCCCTTTTCCTCGTATATTTCTCCAGGCTTCCTCTCGGACTTTCGACGTCCGTTCCAACACACTTGGGCAAAATGCCCCATCTTTCCTCAATTGTAACATGCGCCCGGGGTTCAACCTGTAGTTGCCTCAGATGTACCAGTAGAAGGGGCCGAACCCGAAGCCCTAGCCTTCTTATTCCACTTACGGAACTTAGATTTCGAAGAGATCGACACCTTGAACTCCGTCTTCTACACACCCAAATCTTTGCTCCCTTGGATTCTCTTTAGATCTCTTTCCATTGATCGAGATGAACTGACCAAGGTTAGGAAACCTTGCATCACAGGCCCAACAAGTAGTACCCTCAGGTCATCACGCAGACCCTCAAAGAACTGGATGGTCTTATGCTCCTCATTGCCAAATGTACGGGCAGCGTAACGACCCAAGAGTGTGAATTCGTGGAGGTACTCATCCACGCTACTTACTCCTTTCTTCAACCTCAAAAACTGATTCTCCATCTTAATTATCTCAGCAGAGGGTAGGTATCTAGCCAAGAACAGCCTTGAGAATTCCTCGATCGAGACGTTGGCGAGTGGCCTCCCAACTAAGTGATGCTGCTCCAGATCTTCCGACCATAACCTTGCTTCGCCGTCTAACAGGAAAGTGGCTATGGTAGTATTCTGCCATTCCTCCGTTTCCGTAGTTGACAAGATTCTCTTAACTCTAGTGAGCTAATCCTCGGCTCTAGTTGGGGTTCTAGTCCCAGTAAATATTGGTGGACTGAAACTCATCACATGTTTAAGTCATCTTTTTGTCGCTCTTCTTGGCGGCAAAGGTTCTACTGCCACGCGTTCCATAAGTCTAGGCTCTATCGCTCGAAGAGGTTCTTGTTCCATCACAGGGGCTGGGTGTTGCACCTGCCTTACTGGCTGGGCGTTTTTCATTACAAACACCGCTTCCGCTATGAGTCTTATAATTTCTGCTGAAGGAGTGGTTGCAGGCACATCATTAGGTGCTCTGCTCTCCGCCGATTGCGGACGTTCTGACTATCCAACACCGCTTCTAGTCACCTATAGTAGCAAAAACCCTTGATTAGGTGGCACACAGATTGCTAAAAGCAATCATCGGTACACTCAGGTCGCTCAAAATAAGTGTATTTTCATTCCTAAATGGACATTCATGGGTTCTTTTCATGTTATAACGATGACGCACACACATGTGCTCACCACCTCTTCAATGAATTCGCCCACAAACTAAAATAAGCAAGACCGAAGCCATAGTCTGATACCAAACTGTAACACCCCCATCTGTCACATGGGATATAACAGAAGGTCCGGCCGTGGCCCCACGCCATATAACACGGACAGCTAGTGGAGTTACGTATTAATACCAAATTACTGCGAAAGGAACACGCGTCCTAACTCAAAGCATTCTAGTGGAAGCTTACTAAAACAGTTATAATAACCCAAGCCACATCATGAATGTCCATTAAAAACCCACAGTAGGAATGAGCGTACAAATACACAAAGTACTTGGCCTTATGGCCTTACAAGAGTTTACTTAAATAATAAATGTCTTCCAAACATCGGCACGCAGGCCGGCCACACATGAGCATAAAAGTAAACATTCTCCTTGGCCTTCAAGGGCCGACTCAGCAACATGGGTGACAGCCCGCTACTTTCCACTAGGCTCCGCAACGCCTGCAATCAACCTTCCACCGCAACGGTGGAAAATAAAAGCAACGGTCAGCTAAAGCTGACCAAATTATAATGACCCCACCCATAAATCGAGGCGGCGATGCTCCTTCCCTGCATTTTATTAGTATAACCAAACAAGATAGTGAAAGTACAAGTTAAGCACAATTCACCCAAGGCGTACGCTCGCACGACCACACACCCCGTGCTCTCAGGGCACATTCTCGGTGAAGCTGCTCCACCAACGCCCCCAGGATGGCAACATCGTGAGCATTTTAGTATTTCTGGCCGAAGCCTAAGACCTGCCCTCTATGCCATCGGTAAGTGCCAAGTACCTTAGGTCACTTTAACCGAACCACATAGAGTGGGTACGGTTACACTAAACCTGTTGCTCACATAGCCACAAAAATTTAAGCCATAAGCGCGGGTTAAGCTTCCCCGAGTCCCAAATCGATCACACAATAATACATAACCCATTTATATACAAGTTGGCTCCCAGGACACCAAGATGGCAGAACGACGCATCTGCCCAATTTTTCGGGTGCACCTTGGGGTTAGTTCCCAAGGTTCCCTATTGCAATCTACCGTGTAGAAAAATCCAAAAACAACCATCTGCACGGAGTCTTCTCCGGCTATTCATGCATAATGAAATATCACCTATCCAGACCAACTTGTCCGGGTAGGATTCACACACCATGTCTATGTTCGTACTTCGATTCTGGACTCTACATGCAAAAGTAGGAGGCCTATTCATATCCACCCGAAGGAAGACCTCACACTCACCGTATACTCGCGAGAGCGGGTTTCCTATGCAAAAAGGAAGAGGACATCACATGTCCAAGAAGAGAATCGTTACCTTAGAGGTTCGCTTTGGCACCATTTAAAACTAGCCAGATGGAAAGCACCGCAACGGCCTCGCCTCCACGGATCTAGACTCGGCACGCGATTTGGGGCTATGAAGCTCCACTGGCGACCAGTTCTCTCCTTCTCCTTCTTCCTTACTCTACCCTCTCTCTAACATATTAGAAAGAGAAAACCTAAGAGAAAATGAGGGTTTAACCCTCAACTCCCGGCCTAATAACAACAGGGAGATATCTGGTCCGTTGGATTCCATTTGACGGAAATGAACGGCCACGATTCGCACTTAAACTCAACTTCCTAGGCCGAACACGGCCTCTGACACGCCCGTGTCACAGGCCGTGTCTCACGATCTGAAAACGATCATCGAATGTAGAATAGGACACGGGCTCAGACACGCCCGTGTACTGCTTGACACGCTCATGTCAGCTTATGACACGGCCGTGTCACGGGGTGTGTCCTTCAAGCGACACAGGAAATTGTCATGTCCCGAGCAGGACACGAGCTTAGACACGCCCGTATCAACATTTGGCATGCTCGTGTAGACCAGTATACGCCCATGCTCCAGGCCGTGTTCCTCACCCGACACATATCCGGCTAACACAGAGTAGGATACGGCCCTGGACACGCCCGTGTCTTAGGCTGTGTACCCGATCTCCAAGGATCGTCAAATGCATTTCGTCGACCACACGGAAAATCGTCGAACTTATAGCAGGACACGCCATGGACATGCCCGTGTCCAAGGCCTTGTGACCCTTGTCAGGCCACAGATTGGCCTTAAGACGATACCAGATCATTTCCAAGTTTTGGGGCGTTACAGGATATAGTTTTTTCTAAAATTATTTTACGCTCTTTTTTCACTACTTCGACTTGTCCGTTAGTTTGGGGGTGGTAGGAAGTTGAAAGCGTATGCGTAACTCCGTACTTAATAAGAATTTTTGAAAACTGCGGGTTACAAAAATGTGAACCCCTATCGCTAACGATGGCTCATGGCATACCGAATCGAGAAAATAATTTTTTCAAAAAAACAAATTTCGACTAGGGCATCATTAGTAGGAAGAGCTTGGACTTCAGCACATCATGAAACATAATCGACAACAAATAAAATATATTTATTCCCAAAGCTAGAAGGAAGGGGGCCAACAAAATCAATTCCCTAGAGGTCGAAAACTTCGCACTCAAGGAAATAATTTTGCGGCATTTCATTTTTATTTGAAATATAGCCCGACAGTTGGAAACTATAGAACATACTCACAAAGGCTTGTGCGTATTTAAATAGGCTAGGCCAGCAAAAACTCGCGCAAAGCCCTTTGTGGGCGGGGCGAGCAGCTTGATAGTGACCACCAGTCGGTCCTTCATGGAAATGTTTTAAAATATCTAATCCTTCTTCAAAAGAGACACATTTCCTTATCACTTGGTCCGCACAGACTCGGAAAAGATGCTTGTCCTCCCAAAAATAGTTCTTCAACTCAAAAAAGAATTTCTTCTTTTGTTGAGAGGATAACTCTTTCGGGGGGACACAAGCCATTAAAAAGTTGGCAATGTGGGCAAACCAAGGAGAGGGGGATGTGTTAATTAAAAGCAGCTTCTCATCGTTGAAGAAATCATTAAAAGATGTTTCATCTAATTTTTCAATATAAGGATTATCTAATCGTGAGAGATGGTTGAAAGTGCAGCTAGATCTGATATACTTTAGAGGGGGGGGTGAATAGAGTATGGTGCTTGAAAAATTTTTACAATAGTTGTTGTAATCTGAGTGAACAGGGAAGCAAATAATAAATCTAAACACAGCAGCTATCTAATCACAATCTACAAAAGAAACTAATCACAGATCACAAAACAATCACAGCCAGAAACAAAAATAAAGACAAGCAACCAGATGACACAAGGAGCTATAGTGGTTCCCCTAAACTTGGGTACATCCACTCTTCTACCACCCTAGGTAGGAATCCACTGTAGGATGAGTTGATCAGGTGTCTTGGGCACCAATGAGCTTTTGATAAGGTGCTCAAAAACCAAATCAGATTTTTTGATCAGCTGTCTTGCCACCAATGAGCTTTTGATAAGGTGCTCAAAAAGCACACACAAACTTTTGAAGGGAGTTTGAAAAACCCTGTACAGAGGTGGGGATGAGAGAGTGATGGAAGTCTTCTCTTTCTCAAAGCAGCTGAGAATACTATATGGATTTTGATGTTGTCAAAGCTCCCCCTGAGTTCTTGAGAGTTTAGGAAATGAAGCTTTGTTGTAGGGTGATAGGCCTTCTGAGATTGATCTCCAGCAATTGATGATTTTAGCAACAACTGAAATGTGAGGTGTCTGGAGTCTTGAATGATGATGGCCTTGAACACTTGACTCAAAAGAGATCTGAAGATTTCAGATTTGTTGATCTCCTTTTGGTGAAGGTGTTCTGTGAGATTCTTTTTAGACAGAGAATGTCTACAGTTCTCTTTCTTTTTCTCTTGAGTGATTGTTGTTGAGAAAGATGCTGTTCTAGAGAAAAGTTGTAGCAGAGAATCTTTTTGCTCTTCTTCTTGTTCACTCTCTTCTTGTTCTTCTTGTTGGTGGGTCTACTGAGAGATTCAAAAATCTTATCTTTTATTCCTGTTGTTTTGAATAGAAATGATCCTCTGTCAAGAATAGTCATTGGCCTGTCATTAAATGACTTCCTTAATTGCAATTGTCTTCTGGGGAAAGTCCAAAGAAACATTCCTTGATAATCCCTTGAAACTTGCTCCAGAATAAATGAAAAACGGCTACAAGATCTTCTGAATTAATTGCTGAGAATAACTCCTTAACTGTTCTGAATTTGAATCTTGAAAGTCGTTGAACTCTTCAGAAAAACGTCGAACTGAGCTCCACTATCGTCGAACTGAGCTCAGCGATTTGGACTTAGCCAGCAATAGAGATCGTTGATCTGAGCTCAACTATCGTCGAACTGAGCTCAGAGATAGAGAATCAATACTGGAGTCAAGATCGTCGAACTGAGCTCGAAGATCGTCGAATGGAGTTTGACGATTTGTTGAAGTTGAGCTCAGCGATCGTCGAATGGAGTTCGACGATCCGTCGAAGTCAGCTCAACGATCGTTGATTGGAGTTCGACGATCCGTCGTACTGAGCTCGACGAAATGACTTAGTCTCCAAACTAAAAAACCTTGGTCTTGCGGGTAGCTTCCAAACCTAACTACTAACCCTTAGACTTAATTGTAATTGACCTTTAGATCTATACAATGAGGTCAAAAACAGGTTTCCTAGAGACATAGCGATCCTGACCCAAATTAGTAATAGGGTGTTCCAACAATCTCCCCCTATTTGGGTTAGGATTACTATTTACAGGAATTGGAGAAATTGAAAACAACATACAAAGCAACAATATAACACACAACAACATTGCAGAATCACAGATAAAATATCTCAGACAGAACAGAAATCAGAATAATTGTCACCTTACAGAATTATTCTTTCTCGTTGCTCTTTATAAGTTTAATTTCTCTATTAGGATTAAGAGCTTCTTTCTTTAATCTTCTGTCATCAGCTGCACCTAAAGAAGTTTGATGTTTAGGCCTTGGTACCACAGCTTCAGGGTGCAGCTCCATGTATCTTTCTGAATCAAAGAATTTGCTGGAAGCATATCTTTCAAGTTCCTTCTTTCTTTGTTCTGACAATGTAGTAATGCTGGAGGTGTCTTTGCCTTGCTCTCTGGCTTTCTTAATTTGATCTAAGGCAGCTAACTCTTTCATCCTAGCAGTCCATGCAGTAGGATTATTCTCTGGATCTTCATAGGGCACTGGAGGCTCATATCTGATGGAAGGATTATCTTGAGGAGCTCTGGATGAGACTACTTCTTTCAACTTGTAGGGAAAAGGACCTGAAGTAGTGTCAGATGAAGCTTGTCCTTCCCTTGAGTATGGATGTTGCCTAGAATAGCCTTTGGAGTAGACTTGGAATTCCCTTTGGCTTCCTCTATAATTTCCTCTCCTAGATTGAGAACCTCTGCACTGGCTTCCCCTATATTGAGATCTTGCATGAGGCTGATAGGGGGTTTGGCTTTTAACAGAAGGTTGAGCAGCTGAGCTTCCACCTACACCTGCATCAGGAGGAGGTGGTGGAGAAGGATGAGGATGATGAAACTGAGAAGATCCTTTCTCATATTTCCTCTTCTTCTTCATGGCTTTCAATTGGTTCTTGGAATATTGCATCCAATGTTCAGTAATGGGGCAGTCATGAAGAATGTAGTAGGGAATGTCATTGGTGTCCTTTACATTAGCTGGGGGAACTCTTTTCATAGCCTTGCTCCTTGCCTTTCTTTTCTTGGCTATGGTGGCTGAGGAATCATCAGAATCAGTCCTATATTCATCACTCTCAGAGCTTTGCTCATCATATAAAACATCAATCTTTTTCATATAGTCTTTCTGTTGTTGTGTTGGAGCAGATGAAACAGTGGTGACAGCAGTTGTAATAGCAGTAACAGAAGTAACAACAGAAACAGAAGTTCCAGGGGCAATACTTTCAGAAGGTATAGCAGCAGTAATGACCGTAGTTTCAGGAGCAACATTCTTAGAAGATACAACAGCAGTAGGGGCCACAGCAACTGGGGCAGCAACAGATTCAGAGAAAACAGTTTCAGCATCAGCAATAACATCAGTAATAACAGTAGGCTCAAAATCATATGCCTCTGTCTGCATATCCTCAGAAACTGGAACATCAGCAGCAGCAGAACTAACAGTAACATTTGCAGCAGGAGTAGCAGCAGCATCACTGGAAACAGAAGGCTCAGCAGTATATAGAGAATTTATGTAAGAGCTAATTAAGCTGGAATCACAGCTTGAGAAGGGCACAATGGCCTTGGAAAGATCTTCGGAGGGCTGGACTGCATTACTCACTAGAAGACAGCTGAAATAAACTGAGTCAAAAGCTGATAAAAAGGACCTGAGGTCCACGGAGAAGACTGCAACTTGTGGAGGTGAAACTGGAGCTTGAGGTGAGGAGACAGCATGTAAGACCCCCTCCCCCTTACAAGGAGGGCTACCGGGTCTTATGCCCAGAACCGCCGTCTTACGGTGGCACTAACGCACGGGTTAGTCGACACCGCAATACGCCGATCCTGCCGGCTAGTGCGATCATTTAACCTGTAGGCCAATACGAGAAGAAGAAGAAAAGCAGTATATAAATCCACTAGTCCACAAGTCACATAGTACAATCATATATATGAAATGAAAGGTACACAATATAGTCCACAGAAGAGTACAAAAAGAAAGAGTAATAAGGGCTTATGCCCAGTACATCAAAACCACTCTCTCTCAAAGTAAATAAAAGCGAAAGCTATACTAGTATATCAGATCTCGTTCCACCTGAGGACGCACAGTAGTGGTAGTAGCCTGCTGAAGCGGTATCTGCTCCTCAAGTCCTGCCTCCTCGACGTGCTGGTGCTCCATCTCCACGGGCTCCTAAAAATAGTATGGTCACCGACCATTAGTCAAAAAGACTAAGTCGTTTCCTCCGCACCTCGCCCCGCAGCTCCTAGGCACCGAGCGGGAGGACGAAGCGGAGGACAACAAGGGGTAGCAAAAGTGGAAGCAGGTGACAGAATCTAACTAGCAGTTGTAATAAGTAATATCGATCTACTCTAGCAGTTCTAAGTATAGTACAAGTAAGCAAGAGCAATACAGTAAAGGAAGTAAAGGACAGCAGTAAGGGCAAGTAAATAAACTATTCTACCACTATACTATCATCACAAAAGTACCCTAACTTATATAAATGCCCATACAAATATATAAGTTAGGATTTCCAGGAAATTTAACTTATCATATAAAAGAGCCCATACTAATTTATATGATAAGGATCTATGAAGCGTATGACCTAATATGAATGAATGTTATGATGCAATTTTATGCATAGGCAAGTGCAACTCACACATAACGACTCTGTGATCACAGACCTTTAGTTCCCACTTTTTGAGAGCTAGCATCACTCTCGGGTACCACCGTTGTGGCTACGGCAGCAGCGGAGCGGGCGTCTCCGCTTCTAGGCTGGTATGCACACTACCAAGTCTTAGACCCCTCTCATACGCCTCTGTACACGTCTAAGGTGCACTCTAGAGTCTCGCGTATGTACTTTGCTGACAACCCGTCAGTCTTTTTGGGTCGGATGTGCGTTATCGGGGGTCGTCCTCCAGACCGCAGTGTAAAATAACCCACTGGCCCCTCTAACCCTCATAACCGCCTGGTGCACCGTACTGCCATCGGTGTGACGAACGACCAGTACTGTATGCCCCGCCACTAGATTTATGCACATGCAAGTATTTTACTCCGAGCCTTCCGCTCGCAGGACCAAACCCGTCCTGAAAAACCTCAAACCCAACCCGGGTGAGAACGCACATTAGTGCCTTTATACCAACTCCCTCAAACCCTAAACGGGTGAGCATATATCATGAATCTCTCCAACCCTACACGGGAGAGAAGGTACAACAATTGTCCTAACTTATTAGACTACTCTTGTCTACGGGTTATTATACTTAGTGATTTAAGGTTAATCCCAGGACTGCCCCCGGTATTCCCTGTGAAGGGCTCTCAAGGGGCACTAGGAACTGTGTTGGGATTACGCCCAGTGTTCCCTTTCGTAAGGATATTTACTTTAGTTGATGGCTACCCATGTTTCACCCCAGCTCTCTTTGTTGCTCTGGAACAACCCTAGTGACTTAAGATGTTACCGGGAAACCGACGGTCTTCCGTCGACCCCCACTCCAGTTACTACCTAAAGACTTGCAATTTTAACCCCATCACTAAGACCATACTACCCACTAGGGATTATTCATATTTCACTCTCTTATTTCTTCCGATAATCAATCCTCTGGTAACCCCTAAGGCAAGACCTATTTGTGTTATATGCAGACCATGTCCTATTATTACCTTAAAAATGGAATCTTCCAATCCTTAAGGCATCTTGCCACTAAATATTTATCCTAGGGTGGTATGGGCTAAGGGAACTATCCTATGAATTCTCATAATTTTCCTTGGCCAAATAATCCCTTAATTAAATCTTTTGAATTAATTACTAGGTCACTTTACACATGAAGTAGTATGATTTAACATCCACTGACCTAGGTAATTTTTCCTGAGTTGTATAAGGATAAAATATTACTGTCTACAGAGTTTCATAATTTTCCTTTAATTATTTATACCAATTCCTTATTTAATACCAAATTCACATAATTTCCATTTTCCAAATGAAGTACAGGTAATATGTAATCCAAAATTCCAGGAAACTTACAGAACATATAAAACATTAATTTAGGACTATTGGCAGAGTTTCATCAACGTTTATTGTGTAATGGCCTATCAATTTCCATTCTTATATATTTACCAAAAATGTCATTATATTAATTTAAAAACTATCAATACACCCATTAATTCAAAAAAAAATTATGCAAGACTAATAATACAATTTTACAGCACTAGAAGTATTTCCAAATTTTTCTGAGGTGCATATCGATCAATTCAAGAATAAATGAAATAAGGGTAAAATGGGCATTTTTAATATATTCTATTCCAAAATTCTTCAAACAGAAAGATCAAATTTTCCTAACTCAAATGTAACCTTATCTATATCTTGGCAAAGTTTGATGATTTGTGCTTGAGGAAAAACTATTTTTCAAATTTATTTTCAAAAGGAGCTATATTTAAAAAAATTCCAATTAATGGGATTTTTGATTCCAAAAATCTCATAATTAATCTGAGGGGTGAAATTTACCCTAATGAACCACTGTAAACAAATCCAAGATTTTTGAATGCCTCCATTAGGCTGAATGCACAATATTTAAACTATTGCTATTAGCACCCAAGGCAATATGTACACCAACACATACAAGTGGACTTTTCCATCATGAAGTGAGCCAAAAGTGCTTAAATTTTTATCATGCAGTAACGGTGTCCCCAAGGACTCAACCCAAAATTTGGGGCCATGAGGAGTCATATATTTCCATATATTTCATTAATTTACATCTTGAAATTATGACCAAAACTATAGGAAACGTTGTTCCAAAAATTCCTAAATTTTGCCAGGGGCTAGGTATGCCCCAATCATGCATGCACCCAAAATTTGGGGCCATGGTGATTGCTGGTTTGACTTGGGCATCCAAATGAATTTCTGCCCTAGTCTAGGAGCAGTCCTAGGAGAAATGCCCTACAGGACTGTACACTACACCAAATCACAACTTTAAGGTGGAAAACTAAAGGTAAGACTGTCAGATACATTTTTCATTTAGAGATTAGTTTCTGGAAATGCCACTAAGAGGCCTAAACAAGACATGCAATATGACTGTATTTTTGTGACAGAAATTACACTATTCATCACATTGAAATTAATTCATATTAATAAATCTGCACGAATCTTAAAGCGTAAACGGACGGGATCCGGTCATCTTTTCCACCCATCCGACGGCTGAGATTGAGCTGACCTGGGCGATGTTTGCTGGCGGTTCCCGGCCAGCTGAGGCGGCGCCACCTCCGGCCAACGGTACCATCACCTTCACGGTGGTGGTGGCTATCGTTTCCCGGTGATGGGGCGGCGGGAGACGGCGGCGACAGCGAACCCGAGCTGTTTCTAAAGCTTGGAAAATTCACTTTTTTCTCCCATGGCATCGGGCTCAGTTGAGCCCGATATCTCACCTAATCGATCTAAGATCCTAGTACGGGTAGAGGTGAGGTGAAACGAACCTGGATTGGGGCTTGGCTGCGGGTCAGGCAGCGGTTTGCCATGGTGGTGGTGCGCCGGCAAGCTCCTCCCCAATTCCTTGATTCTCCATCATTTTCCATGTTCCAGCACTCGAATTCCACTCCTTTCCACCTCCTGAAGCTAATGGTGAAGTCTGTTTGGGCTAAGGTGGAGTATATGGGGACATACAACCAAGGTGAGCTCGGGCTCAGCCTTGGTTGCTCCGCCCCTACTGCCAAGTGGAACACAGCCCCCATTTTCCTCTGGAATGAAGTGAGGAGGTCGGCCAGCTGGTGTTAGGCAGAGAAATTCAGCTGAAGGGGTGGCCATGTGGCCACCATTCCCTTTCATCTCCATTTCTCTCTCCTCTTTCTCTCAAAATCTCATTTCTACCCCTTTGCATGCATTCTCTCTCTTGATTTAGAGGGGTAGGGCTGGTCTTGTTCACTTGGGCTGGCCATGGGACAAATTTGGTGGGCTTGGTGCAAAAGGAGGGTGGCTTGGTCTTCATTTCAATCTTTTAAGTCAAATAGTTGACTTGTTGACTTGGAGAGTTGACTTAGTCAACATGGTGGGTGGGCTGACCCTACTTGGTGGTAATGGGTCTAGTGGCACCACCCAACTTAGGTTGGGTCAAGGGGGTACCCTACTTAGGCTAATTGGGCTTATGAGTGTGGGTTTGACCAAATTAAGCCCATGGTTGACTTGGGTCAATTGGGGTCAAACTGTTGACCTAATGGCATGCCCTAGGGTGCACTTAGATAGTTTTTAGGGTTAGGGCAATGTGGTGGGGTCATGGTGTGGCTAGGGTCCTCACTTAGGCTAGTTTGACCTAGTTTGACTATGGTCCTATAGTGGGCTCCACATGGCTACCACCCACTACCTAGGGTCAAACCTAGTTGATCTCCTAAAATTCACCCCATGCCTAACCCAATCTAAGTTGAGGGGTCCAAAAGTAACATGGGATGTTACACAGTAGCAGCAGCAGGGACTGAAGAAATGGCAGCAGCAGCAGCAGCAAGCAATCTAACTTCATAAGGCATCTCCCCCTGCCTAGATTCAGAGAGAGCTGGATCAAGGCACCCAGAGGAAGGGATTGCCTGAGGAAAGAGAGAAGATAGCCTGGTAGAAAGGGCTGCAACTGACTTTAGAAGTGGATCCAAGGAGGTCTCCAACAGAAGTGATAGCCTGGGAGCTATCAGCTCATATAGCTTGTCAGCTAAGGCTTGAAGATCTACATGCTCAACAGGGATGTGAGCAGAGGTAGAGGCTGGAGGTGGAGCAACAGGTGATGGTGGTGGAGAGCTGGTGGATGGTAGAAGTGAAGGTTGAGGTGTGGGGATTGTTGAAATAGAATAAAGTGGTATGGAGATAGAAGGTATGAAGGAGGGTTGATCAATGATGTCTTGCAGAAGCTGTTGGTAAGATGTGGATGAGGATGGTAGATCAGGAGGGGATGAGGGTGAGTCATCCATAAAGGAATCATCTAGAAGTATGAAAGATGGAATGTTGGATGATGTGTCAATGTCTGGGTGAGGGTAGTGATGTAATGGATGGAAGATTTCTTCTATTATTGGAAGAGTTGGGATTGGAGATGGAATTGATGTAGGAGATGTGCTGGAGATAATGATGGTGGATGAACTTTGAATGGTGGAGGTGACTGGTGGAGATGGAATAAGAGTTGGAGGAGGAGAGGAAGCAGCAGGCAAGTCATCTGCAGGGGCAGAGACTTGAGGGGAAGAGACTGGTACAGTCCTTGTGCCTGAAGTTGTGCTTGTAGAGGGCCTGCTGGGCTTCACTATCTGCCTGTCCCATTTGCCAAATAGGGCACAGGACAGCCTCTTTGAGGCATTGATATGCATCCCAGAGGAGACTAGCAGAGTAGGGCATCTGTTTTGGAGAAACATCCCTAGAATCCTTCCATAATTAACAAAATTCTTATTGATCTTCTTCTTAATCAGGTCAAAGAAGACCTCTCCCCAGTTCAACTGTTTCTTATCCACTAAGGCTCCCATCAAGCACAGCTGATACCTGGAGATGGTATCATGTGCTGAATGCTTGGCCAACAGGACTTTTCCTACTACATCAGCTAAGAACCTGTATTCCACAACTAAGTTCTTTTTCAGCAGCTTGCTAGGGTTTGCCTCAGAATGACCCATTCTTGCAAGTAAGTCAGAAAATTCTTCTCCAGATAACTCTTCTCCAGATAACTCAGCATAATCTCTTCCAGAATTTAATTGAAAAACCTCTGTCAGAATGGTAGGAGTCAGAGGTACCTGAGTGCCAGAAATTGAACCAACCACTGTATTTTGGTCCTGGTTATGGGCAGTATAGACCCACTCCTTGATCTCATAAACAGCCAATTTGATTCTTGTGGACATTATGGTAACAAGCTTTTGTTCTTTGAACAGCTCTAGAATGTCTTGAAAAACCTGATCACTTGTGCTGAAGGAATACATGTCAAAATCAAAACCTGCATTAAAGTTCATTATGGCTAGAATGGCAACTGAAACGACCATTGTTACCTGCAAAAATCAACAAACAAAATGACCAAGTGTAGAGATGTTTTGAGGGAAAGTGAAATTTTTACAAAGAGATTGAAAGCGCAAAAGGAGAACGACGGCCAAAAAATGAATTTTATATTAGGGTTCGACGCAGAAAAGGAAAGATTGTTGAACTCAGTTCGACGATCGGGGCTGCTAAAGGAATCTGAAAGGTCTTCAATATCGTCGATCTCCGTTCAACGATATTGGAGAGCGTCGAGCTCTGTTCGACGATAGTTCAGAGAACAAAATCGTCGAGCGTCGTTCGACGATCGTTGACCTGAAGAGATAGTTCAGACTATTTTAGAAGCGCTGAACTCTGGTCGACGATTTCGGAAAGTGTCGATCTCCGTTCGACGATCTGAGGGAAAATCGTCGAGCGCAGTTCAGAGACCAGAAATACACTCTAGACACTAGAAAAATCAAGATGTTTGCCTAGTCTTGGTCAATTTTTAAAGTTTTAAAATCTTGGAACTTATTTTAAACTTCCTTCATCTAACATTCCTAACTGATTTAGGAAGAAGGTGTGTTTCTTTTCATCCAAGGGTTTGGTGAAAATATCTCCCCTTTGCAAATCAGTTGGGATATATTGAAGTTCAATTTTATTCTTCTCAACATTATCCCTTAAAAAGTGATGCCTAATTTCTATGTGTTTTGTCCTACAATGGAGGACTGGATTTTGAGCTATAGAAATAGCACTGGTGTTATCACAAAAGATTTTTGACTTCTCTAAGTTGTAGCCATAGTCTAGGAGTTGGTTCTGAATCCACACGATTTGTGAACAACAACTGCCTGCAGCCATATATTCAACTTCAGCAGTTGAAGTTGACACAGAAGTTTGTTTCTTGCAAAACCAAGAGACAAGTCTGTCACCAAGAAACTGACAAGTTCCACTGGTGCTTTTCCTGTCAATTCTGCATCCAGCATAATCAGCATCAGAAAATCCAGTTAAGTCAAATGCTGAATCTTTTGGATACCAGAGACCTAGATTTGGACAACTTTTAACATACTTGAGAATCCTTTTGACTAATGTTAGGTGTGACTCTCTAGGGCTTTCTTGGAATATAGCACATATGCATGTAGCAAACATTATATCAGGTCTACTAGCTGTAAGGTACAATAGGGAGCCAATCATTGCTCTATATGTTGTCTGATCAACATGTTTCCCATGTTCATCAACATCCAATACAGCATTAGTAGGCATATGTGTTTTCATGCAAGCTGCTTCAGACATACCAAATTTCTTGACCAATTCATTTGCATACTTGGTTTGAGAAATAAAGATGCCTTCAGCATGTTGTTTGACTTGCAATCGTAGAAAGAAGGATAGCTCACCCATGCTACTTATTTCAAATTTAGAATGCATTAGGTTGGAGAACCTTCTGCACAAATTTGAATCAGTAGAACCAAAGATAATATCATCTACATAGATCTGTACTAGTAGGGTATGGGACTTATGGGTTTTAATAAAAAGAGTTTGGTCTACTCTACCCCTTATAAATTCATTTTCTAGAAGGAAGCATGCTAGGGTCTCATACCATGCTCTAGGAGCTTGCTTGAGACCATATAATGCTTTGTTCAACTTAAAAACATAATCAGGATGGGTTGGAGAGATAAAACCTGAATGTTGTCTGACATAGAATTCTTCTTTGATGTCTGCATTTAGAAATGCACTTTTTACATCCATCTGATATACCTTGAAGCCTTTGTGTGCTGCATAAGCTAAGAAGATTCTGATGGCTTCCAATCTTGCAACTGGTGCAAAAGTCTGGTCATAATCTATGCCTTCTTCTTGAGAGTATCCTTGAGCAACTAGCCTTGCCTTGTTCCTTACAATTACTCCTTGATCATCCAATTTGTTTCTGAACACCCACTTTGTTCCAACAATGGAGTGATCCTTAGGCTTTGGCACTAGTTCCCAAACTTTGTTCCTTTCAAATTGATGCAACTCTTCTTGCATTGCCATGATCCAGTGTGGATCTTGCTCTGCATCTTGAATGGATTGAGGTTCAATTTGAGATAGGAAGCAAGTGTGCAACAAGTTTTGGTTGACCTGATTTCTGGTTTGCACACCAGCTGAGATGTCTCCAATTACTTGGGAAATTGGATGGTCTCTTGATGTTACTAAATCAACATGGGGTGTTGATTGTTCACCAACCTGTGTTGTTGTTTCCACTTGTGGTACAACAACTGGTTCTTCAAGTTGTTTCTCTTCAATATGTTGAGTGCTTTCTTCATTTCACTACTTTCCTATTTTTGAGTAATCTGTAACCTGTTCAAGTCTTCATTAAGAGAATGTACCTGCAAAGGTTCTATGGTAAAAGTATTCTTCTCCTTGAAAGACATGTTAGATTCATCAAATGATATGTGAACAGATTCCGCAATTTTAAGAGATCATTTATTATACACCCTATAAGCCTTACTGATCATGGAGTATCCCATAAACACTCCTTCATCAGCTTTAGCTTGAAATTTTGCTAAATATCTGTTGTCATTATTATGTATATAACAAATACAACCAAAAATTTTAAAATAATCAACTTTAGGTTTCTTTCCTTTGAGTAATTCATAGGGAGTCTTGCCCTTTAGTTTATGTATTAAACTTCGGTTCAGCACATAGTTGGAGGTGTTCACTGCCTCTGCCCAAAAAGATAGAGGAAGGTGAGCATCTCACAATAATGTAGTGGCAGATTCAATAAGGGTTCTATTTTTCCTTTCAGCTACCCCATTTTGTTGAGGAGTTCTAGGAGCTGAGAAAGTATGCCTGATCCCTTCACTCTGACAGAACTCTTGCATAAGAAGAGAATCAAACTCTGTCCCATGATCACTTCTGATCAGGGCAATGTGAGTATTGAACTCAATCTGTATACATTTGAGAAACTATGTCAAACACTTAAAGTTATCAGACTTCTTCCTCAGAAAGAACACCCATGTGAATCTAGAGAAGTCATCTACAACTACTAAAGTGTAAGATTTCCCTCCTAAGCTTTGTACTGTAATGGGTCCAAAAAGATCCATGTGTAACAGATACAAAATCCTAGGTGAATCACTCTTATTAAGTGACTTAAAACTGTTTTTAGTTTGCTTGCCTAATTGACAAGCCCTGCAGAGTCCTTCCTTCTTGTAGGGGACAGAAGGTAGTCCTCTAACAAGGTTTTCCTTGGATAGCCTAGCAATGGTTCTAAGGTTTAAATGTCCTACTCTCTTATGCCATAAAACATTTGGTCTTCAAACAGAATTAAACAGGCAAATGTCTACATCTGTTGAAAGAAAATCTACTAAGTAGATGTTACCTTTCCTTTTACCTGTCAACACAGTTGTGTTGTCCTCTGACTTGATCTTGCATAAAGCTTTGCTGAAAGTCACCTGGTAGCCTTCATTACATAGCTGACTAATACTTATCAAATTATTCTTCAGTCCTTCCACATAGGCTACCTTCTTGAATGTCACTGTCCCAATCTGGACTGCACCATATCCTTTAGTTTGTCCAAAGTTTGAATCACCAAATATGACTTTGGGTCCAAGCTTGGCTTTAAAGGATGTGAGGTTGTCCCTATTTCCTGTCATGTGCTTAGAGCACCCACTATCCAAATACCATTGTTGGTTTGATGTTGGATAGGTCTTCACCGGCACATAAAATAATTCACTTATTTTTGACCCAGTTTACCTTCGGCCTAGGTTGATAACCTTTAAACTCAGAAATAAAAAACATCTCAGGTTGACTCTTATAACCTTCAGGATGATATCTCCTTGGAGGTATTATCCATTCAGTATAAGGGTTAAAGCTTTTGGATGAAGGACCCCTAGGATTGGATTTTGATTTGCCCTTGAGAGAATTTCCAGAGCTCTGATCTCTGTTCGACGATCGTGGAGCTGCGTTCGACAATCTTGGGTCAGATCGTCGAGCTCCGTTCGACGGTCGACTGTGGTAGAGTTCAGTAATTAGAGATCATCGACCTGAGTTCGACGATTTTGCCTGAGATTGTCGATCTGCGTTCGGCGATCGTCGAGCTCCGTTCGACGATTTCTGCTGGAACTTGGTTTTCTTAGGCAGATCAGAATTTTTCCTAGCTACCTCTACAACTCCCTTCCCTTTATCAGAAATGAACTTAATTGGGGTTGTTAGAACTATAGGTTGGCTGGATGAAGCACCCAGGCCTAGTGTACTATTGAACCTAGAGTTCACTGTGCTTGTGATGTCCATCAGCTTGATACTGCTCCCATTAAGGGAATCTTCAAGATTCTTGGCCTCTGACCTCAGATAGCTCACCTTTCAGTGAAGCTATCTGCTCCCTACAGTACTCCAACTCCTCAGAGAGTTTGAGGTTTTCTGACTTTAAGATACTATGTTCAGATAATTGATTTCTGAGAGAAATAATTTCCTTCTCAGATTTTAGTAGGTCTAAACATAATGCTTGAAACTCAGACTTGAAGTCCTCAGAATTGAAATCAAAAGAACTAATTACCTGGTCCTCTTCAAGTTGAGTCTCTAAGTCTGACTCTGACTCTTCTTCATCTGAATTATGTTGAGAGGCATTGATTGCCATCATGCAGAACTCCTTCTCTTCAGCATCATCTTCATCATCACTTGAGCTGGATGAAGCTTCTGATTCCTCTTCAGTCTCACTCTAAGATTCAGCAACAAATCCCTTCCTTGTGTGTTTGTTCTTGCTTGAGGAGGTTTTGTCATTGCCATTCTTCTTGAAGTCCTTATCTCTTCTTCTTTCTCTCTTATCCTTTCTGTCCTTATTTTTGTTTTCTGGACAGTCAAGTACAATGTGCCCTGGTTTCCTGCAAGCAAAGCAAACAATTTCTTTATTATTTGACTTATCATACCTTGGCTTATCATGCTCTTTGTATGATCTCTTTCTGAAGTCCTTTCTAGCCATCTTGTAGAATCTTTTGGCCAACAAACTAAGTAGCTCATCATTACCTGTGACTTTGTCTTCAGGCTGATTTTCAGTTTCTTTGAAGGCTATTGTCTTCTATTTTCTTGTGGCTGGTGAGGCAGCCTTCTGCTCTTCTTCTCTGTTCTTAATGAGCAGCTCATAAGATTTGAGCTTGCCCAAAAGAGCTTCTGTGGTAATCTCATTCAGGCATCTGGCATCCTTGATTGGCCAGATTCTTGAGTCCCAAGTGTTTGGGAAGCACATTAAGATTTTGTCATTAAGTTCAGTCAGTGAGATCTCTTTATCCAAAGTCTTTAGTTCATTTACTATCAGACTGAGTCTGTTATACATATCTCCAACTAACTCAGCTTCTCCCTTCTTGAAGTTCTCATATTGGGATTTGAGGTGGGATCTCCTGTCCTTTCTTTCATGAGCTGATCCTGAGACTATTTCAGACAGCTTATCCCAGATTTCCTTTGCTGAATTGCATTCAACCACCTTTTGGAAGATGTCATCCGACATAGTCCGGGCTAAAATGTTCATAGCCTTTACATCTGCTACCTTCCACTTCTTGATATCAGCATTTGTTCCTGATGGAGGTGGAACAGCATTTGTGCTTATGTTCTTTGGAGGTCTTAGACAAACTGTCAAAACAGAATTAAAAATGTCCTCGTCAATAGAATTCATGTATAGTCTAATCCTTGCTTTCCAAAGTGCAAACTTAGACAGATTGCACACTAGAGGTTAGGTGCTAGCATAATCTTTGTTTTGGGCCATGATTTGTGAAGAAATAATCTAATAACAAAATCAAAACAAGCAGATCTAACTAGGGATCTTGGGGTTCAAGTGTTAGCCTATGCAACCACTGAGATGTGGTATATTTAACCAACCTTCCTCTGATAACAATTGAAAGTGCGGCTAATCTGATATACTCTAGAGGGGGGGGGGGGTGAATAGAGTATGGTGCTTGAAAACTTTTTACAACAGTTGTTGTAATCTGAGTGATCAGGGAAGCAAATAATAAATCTAAACACAACAGCTATCTAATCACAATTTACAAAAGAAACTAATCACAGATCACAAAACAATCACAGCCAGAAACAAAAATAAAGACAAGCAACCAGATGACACAAGGAGCTATAGTGGTTCCCCTAAACTTGGGTACATCCACTCTTCTACCACCTTAGGTAGGAATCCACTACATGATGAGTTGATCCAGTGTCCTGGGCACCAATGTGGTTTTGATAAGGTGCTCAAAAACCAAATCAGATTTTTTGATCAGGTGTCTTGCCATCAATGAGCTTTTGATAAGGTGCTAAAAAACCACACACAAACTTTTGAAGGGAGTTTGAAAAACCCTGTACAGAGGTGGGGATGAGAGAGTGATGGAAGTCTTCTCTTTCTTAAAGCAGCTGAGAAGACTATGTGGATTTTGATATTGTCAAAGCTCCCCCTGAGTTCTTGAGAGTTCAGGAAATGAAGCTTTGCTGTAGGGTGATAGGCCTTCTGAGATTGATCTCCAGCAATTGATGATTTCAGCAACAGCTGAAATGTGAGGTGTCTGGAGTCTTGAATGATGATGGCCTTGAACACTTGACTCAAAAGAGATCTGAAGATTTCAGATTTGTTGATCTCCTTTTGGTGAAGGTGTTCTGTGAGATTCTTTTTAGACAGAGAATGTCTACAGTTCTCTTTCTTTTTCTCTGGAGTGATTGTTGTTGAGAAAGATGTTGTTCTAGAGAAAAGTTGTAGCAGAGAATCTGATTGCTCTTCTTCTTGTTCACTCTCTTCTTGTTCTTCTTGTTGGTAGGTCTACTGAGAGATTCAAAAATCTTATCTTTTATTCCTGTTGTTCTGAATAGAAATGATGCTCTGTCAAGAATAGTCGCTGGCCTGTCATTAAATGACTTCCTTAATTGCAATTTTCTTCTGGGGAAAGTCCAAAGAAACATTCCTTGATAATCCCTTAAAAACTTGCTCCAGAATAAATGAAAAACGGCTACAAGATCTTCTGAATTAATTGCTGAGAATAACTCCTTAACTGTTCTGAATTTGAATCTTGAAAGTCGTTGAACTCTTCAGAAAAACGTCAAACTAAGCTCCACTATCGTCGAACTGAGCTCAGTGATTTGGACTTAGACAGCAACAGAGATCGTCGATATGAGCTCAACTATCGTCGAACTGAGCTCAGAGATAGAGAATCAATACTGGAGTCAAGATCGTCGAACTGAGCTCGAAGATCGTCGAATGGAGTTCGACGATTTGTTGAAGTTGAGCTCAGCGACTGTCGAATGGAGTTCGATGATCCGTCGAAGTGAGCTCAACGATCATCGATTGGAGTTCGACGATCCGTCGTGCTGAGCTCGACGAAATGACTTATTCTCCAAACTGAAAAACCTTGGTCTTGATGGCAGCTTCCAAACATAACTACTAACCTTAGACTCAATTCTAATTGACCTTTAGATCTATACAATGAGGTCAAAAACAGGTTTCCTAGAGACATAGTGATCGTGACCCAAATTAGTAATAGGGTGTTCCAACAATGGTCGGCGGCCAAATTCTCGGCACCTCGCTTATCACGAATTTCTAAGTCAAACTCCTGGAGGAGTAAGACCCAACGAATCAGGCGCGGTTTGACATCCATCTTAGCAAGAAGATACTTAAGGGCCGAGTCGTCAGTAAAAATGATAATTTTAGAAATCGTGATATATGAACGGAATTTATCAAAAGCGAAAACGATAGCTAGGAGTTCCTTTTCGGTTGTGGTATAATTCTCTTGTGCAGATGTAAGTGTTTTATTTGCATAATAGATGGGGTGGAAGTTTTTAGATATTCATTTTTCGAGTACGACTCCCTCCGCGAAACTACTCGGCATCACACATAATTTCAAAGGGAAGGTCCCGCACCGGAGCTATCATAATAGGGGCATTAATTAACTTTTATTTTATTAAATCAAAGGCAGATAAACAAGGGTCATCAAAAATAAACGGGGCATCTTTTTCTAGAAGATGAAACAGGGGTTTGGTGATTTTGGAGAAATCTTTTATGAAGCGGCAATAGAAGCCAGCGTGTCCTAGGAAACTTCTTATAGCTTTGACGTTCATAGGTGGCGGCAGCTTCTCAATAACTTCTATCGTAGCTAAGTCTACCTCAATTCCTCTTGCAGAAATCTTATGACCCAAAACTAACCCTTCCCTCACCATAAAATCGCATTTTTCCCAATTTAGGGCAAGGTTAGATTCTTAGCATTTTTCTAAGACTTTTTTGAGATTCTCTAAGCAACTATCAAAGGCATCGCCGAAGACGGAAAAATCATCCATAAATAGGTCCATAATGCTCTCTACGTACTTGTCTAAGATAGCGAAAATACATCGCTAGAATGTAGCTGGCACATTGCATAATCCAAAAGACACTCTTCGGTAAGCGAAGGTGCCGAAGGGACAAGTAAATGTAGTTTTCTCCTGGTCCTCGGGAGAGATGGGTATTTGAAAGTACCCCGAGAGACCATCGAGAAAACAGTAAAAGCTACGGCCGGATAATCATTCTAAAATTTCATTGATGAACGACAAGGGAAAGTGGTCCTTGCGGGTGGCGCTATTTAACTTACGATAGTCAATAAACATTAGCCACCCCGTCACTGTCCGCGTTGGGATTAAGTCATTATTATCATTGCTAACTACAGTTATCCCTCCCTTTTTCGGCACTACCTGGACAGGGCTAACCCACTTACTATCAATGATAGGATAGATAATTCCTACGTCTAAGATTTTCATAACCTCACCCTTTACGTCTTCTTTCATATTTGGATTTATACGGCGCAGAGGTTGGATTGAATTACACAAATTATCTTCCATTAGGATTTTGTGGGTGCCGAAGGATGGGCTTATGCCCTTAATATCAGCTATCTGTCAGGCAATATCACGGCGATGTTTACGTAACACTAGTAGGAGCTTATCATTTTGCACTTTGGTTATGTAGGCCGAAACTATCACTGGTAGCTTGGAGTCCTTTTCTAATAAGGCATACCTAAGATGTTTGGGTAGTTCCTTTAATTCCATGGTGGGGAGTTCTTCATACGACGTTTTGGAAATTCTTTCTTTTTCAAAAACAATGTCTTCATAAACCATTCCTTTATACAGAAAATTGGAAGAAGCGGGGCTAATGGCCATGGACGCTTCTTGCAGAGATTCATTTGGAAGAGATGAAGAAGAACAAAAATCAAAAAAATTATTTTTACTTTCAGAAAGATAGTAGTAAGATTCTTCACCTAAGGCATCTAATAAAAAACAGGAGTCGCCATTTTCTAGTGTTTTGTTCATTGAGGGGGTGATAGAGAAAATCTCTTCATCGTCGCCTATTCGTAGGAAGAGCTTGCCATTGCTTACGTCAATGATAGCTCAGGAGGTGGCAAGGAAGGGTCGGCCAAGGATCAAGGGAACATCGACGTATTCTTTGATGTCCAATATGACGAAATCCACCAGGAAGATGAATTTGTCGACTTTAACAAATACCTCCTCCATGATTCCTAACGAGTATTTAACAGATCTATCAGCGAGCTAGATACTTATGCGTGTGGGGTTGAGGCTACCAATTCCTAAATTCTTGAATAATGAGAGTGGCATCAGGTTGATTCTCGCACCTAAGTCTGCTAATGCATGCTTGACAAAAAGATCACCAAAGACACACGAAATTGAAAAACTACCCGGATCACTGATCTTATTTTGTAAACCGTTTGACAGGACCGCTGAGCACTCAGCATTTAGTGTGACATGAGATAAGTCTTCTAACTTCTTTTTATTTGTCAAGAGGTCCTTAAGTTACTTAGCGTACTTTGGCATTTGGGAGATTGCTTCGTGGAAGGGTAGATTTATGTGGATTTGTTTAAATATTTCTAGGAAGCGGAAGTATTTATCGTCCTAACGTTGCTTGTTAAGTTCGGAAGAGTATGGTGGATTTGGATTATTTTTAAAGATGGGTGGTGGAATGAGACCTTTTTCTTCAACAAGGAGATGGTGATAACTTCTTCTTCAATAGAGGGTGGAATGATAAAAAATTTCTCGGCGGAGGGTTGATTTTTTAGAATGGGGGCGGAGCTTTGATTTTTTTTAATGGAGGCGGAGCTTGCCTCGGACTCTTCGCTAACCATACAAGAAACTTGGTTCCCACTCTGAAGATTTATAGCTTTCACTTGCTCTCTCGGGTTTGGATCGGTGTTGCTAGGAAGAGACCCGGCGGGTCCCTCAGAAATAATTTTTGCGTGTTGTCCTACTTGAATCACTAAACTTTTAACGGTCCCGGTTACGGTTCTTATAGTAGCGTCATTAAAGTTCATATATTTTGAAAACATCTCCTCCAAACATAGAGGTTTTGGAAAATTTTGAGGAGGTGGTGGTGCAGAAAAATCATTTTATGGTGCCGGGCGCATTGCGTTCGAGGGATTACTCAACAAAAAGTTCGTGTGGTTCCATAAAGGGGGATTATAACTATTCGGAAAAGTGAAACCCGGAGCATGAAAATTAGCAGCCGAAAAATTTTGAAAAGCATTTCTAGGCATATTATTAACATAATCTAATTGTTCTGGAGTAGATGTTGCAGATTCCAATACCTGAGGGGCAGAGGCAGCAGTCATCTCCGTTATCTTTTTATTTAAAATTTCCACTTGCAGAGCTAGCTGGGAGGCGTTGTCCACTTCAAATATACCTGTAGGTTTGTTTGGGCATGACCTAGGCACATTCCACTAATATGTGTTCATGGTCATGACCTCGAAAAGCTCAAGAGCTACTTCCGGGGTTTTGTGGTTAAGGTACCACCGGAAACTGCGTCTATCAATTGCTTTGTGCTTTGATTTAGCCCGTTATAAAATGCCTGCACCTGTAACCATACAGGCAGCATGTCATGGGGGCATCGTCTTAAGAGTTCATTAAATCTTTCCTAGGTTTTAGATAAGTTTTCAGAATTATTTGTCCAAAGGCAGAAATATCGTTCCTAAGTTTTGCGGTTTTAGCTGGCGAAAAATGCTTTGCCAGATATATTTGGGTTGGATGATCCCAGGTGGTGATGTTCTTTTTTGGTAGAGTGCTCAGCCGTTGTTTAGCCTTAGTTCTTAGGGATAAAGGGAAGAGTCTTAGCCTAATAGCATCATTTGTAACACCATTGATTTTAAAGGTGTCACAAATCTCAAGAAAGCTTGCTATATGTGCGTTCGGATCTTCATCTTGAAGTCCGTCATATTGCAGATACTGTTGTACCATTTGAATTATGCTAGGATTAAGTTCAAAATTATTATTAGATATAGCAGGCCGAACTATGCTTGATTATGTACCCTTTAGATTCGGTCGTGCATAATAGGACATAGGACTATGCACGACTTCCTCTACGTGGGGTTCTTCCATTCTTAGGGTAGAAAATGACTCGGAATCCTCAACCGGTATTTGGAGAGTAGGGCCTTGAAATCGTGATCTTCTCCGAAGAGTACGTTCAATTTCGTGGTCCAAGTCCAAAATAACCGAAGGATTCCCGCGGGTCATGCACTAGAAGAAGAGAAGATGAAGAAAGAGAAATAAATAAACTAGAACAAGAGTTAATAATTTTTTTAAAATAGATTTTTTCTGTTTTAAGTGCCGAACTTCCGAAGGGCTACCCGATGAAGGGTTCCCAAGGTACCAGACAAGATAGTGGAATTTATAGCCACATTGCCCTTTCCGAGATAGTTAGGTGGTGTCAAAAAACTGTGATGTGGGTTTCTATTAAGAGCGGTAATATTTTTTTTGAATTTTTAATAATTTTGAGAATGAGGGTGAGAAAGAGAAGTGATAAAAGTAATAGATTCGTGTTTTCGAATTATCAACAAAAGTTGGTCCCCGACAACGGCGCCAAAAACTTGGTGTGGAAAATATTCACAAAGAGAATAAAAATCGAACTAGCAATCCAACGAGGCAAGTATACCTATCGAAATGTAGCTAGGGGACACAAGTATCGTATTAAAATCCGGGAATGGTTGAGTAATCTTACTCACACGAAAACTATTACCTTATCGAGAGATTGTTTTAGGGTTTAAGAGAAACTATTTGCCATTAAGAAAAGAATTATAACTCTAAAAAGAGAACTACTTGCAGTTGAATAGAGAGCTACTAAAAGCGATTACAACGAGGGGTTGAGACGATCATAAAGAAAAGCATTTGATCAAGAATCACCTCGGCTAAAGTTAATTAAAAATATGCGATAATAAACCCTAACTTAATAAGGTAAAAGACCTTGACCGTAGAGGTTCCTAAAGCATGAACACGCTTCTCTCGAAGTCGTGCCCACCTTAGTTTAGGAAGGTCCAACCGAACTCTCATCTGAATCGAAGACCTAAAGCTTGTTTTGTAACACCCCAAATCCCGAATTTGGGTTCAGGCTGGGCAACAAGGCCTGGGACATGGGCATGTCCCAGGGAGTATCCTGCTTTTTGTGGCTGTGCAATTGATGAGTCATTTTTTATACCCATTTTCGGACTCATCTGGGCTAGTTTTCATGCATTTGCACTTCACTTTTAGTTCGTTATCGTATATATTTCATCTTATCTTTATTTCCATAGGAAGTGCACTTTTGGACTCTTCTCCGAATCGAATCTTTAGTCTGGATTACTCTCTATGTGGATGGAAATTCTGTGGTGTGACTCTAGATGTGTGGCTAGGTTATGAAAATTGTATACGTGAATGTTCATGCAGGTTTGGATGGGAATTTCCCACTTGTGAGATCACGACGTTATAGAGAAAACTCTGCCGAAATTTTGAGTTTTGCGCGCACACCACGTGTTCGCTTAAATTCCCCTTAGGAACCCCTTGCCATTTCGTGCCCTTAATCCCACCCTCGGGAGTGGCCTGCATCAATTTGGTTTCAGAGGGAGGTTTGCCAATTTCTCAACTTGGCAACGATCCACTCATTTCCAGCTCCCCCCCTTTTTTTGCACTTAGGCACGCATGTTGGTCTTCTATTTATTTTCTTAGTTATATATAAAAAAAAATTTGTGTTTCCTAAAATATATCAAAAAAAATGTTTTTTATGTTCACTTAGTTTGAGTTTTCCATTACTCTTTTATGACGCATATTGGGAGTTCCGCTCACTCACCGTCATTTGTTGATCGTAACGTTATGTTAGCCCAGTATTTGACACCACCATCGCGCACCTCTAGGCCTGTTAGAGTTCCTACGCTGACCTATGATGGGATCAGTGGACCGTGAGTGTTTTTATGTTGGGTGAAGGACATGGAACGCTCTTTTGAGAGATATCATATTGTGGACCCCCACAAGATTCCCGTTGCGAGACTACAATTAATTGGTCGAGCTCTGACCTTCTGGCTCAATGAGGAGAGACATTTTGGGATGTCACTCAATGACTCAAGTGTAGGTTGGCAGATTATGAAGAATCTATTAACAGATGAGTATTACCCTCCCTATTGTCGTTCCCAGATTCCTGATTGTCCGAGTGATTCCCCGCCTAAGACTTTGCCTACATCGAACCAGTACGTCCCCTTGTACTCCTTTACTCGAGCGTCTCACGATCTTATTTCTCCCCACCAGGGCACTCAACCCATTTTTGATCACAGGAGTGAGTCCGAGCCTCCCGCTAGACCCGTGCTCCGCCAAGAACTGACTATTTCGAGCCCACGTACTCCACTTTTTCGGGAGAAGGAGAAGGTTAGGTCTTCTGTCCCTCCGCCTGTCATTGTCACTAATAGGGATGTTAAAAATTTGCGGGCTAAGCATAGGAAGTCATTTAATACTTGCAAGGAGAACGCCACATGTTATGCTTGTGGCTTGATTGGCCACTATGCCGTGGAGTTCCCCACAAAGCTTAGGGCTTTGGCTCTTTTAGCCTCGACGTCTGAGCCCGCCACTGAGGGCGATGCCGATTTCTCTGACGACCTTAGTGACGATGAGGAGCTTAGATATCCTAGTGACTTGGATGAGGATGTCTCCTCTGAGATATCACCCCCTGGGATTATCCAATTTCCCCTCGATCATATTTCCGGTCCGTCTCCTATGATAGTTGAGGAACCGTCTGATGGCCCTGAGTTAGCTGATGTTCTTATTATCTTGGAAGATTCACCTTGCGAGGGTAGGTTATTTTTGGATGATGTTAGCGCTGAGGACCCGAAAGATGTTACTATGATGTTATCTCCGTTGCCTGAAGCCCCATGTGGAATAAAATATTTGTCAGGTTCGATTTTGCCTACTTTTGAGACCATTACTGATTATGATTTGGATGAAATATCTAGTGGGTTGGAAGACATTTCGACTGAGTTGGTAGATTCAACCTATGATGAATGTTTATCTGAGAGTGAGTTAGGTGATGATGAGCCGGTTGAGTTTTTTATGAGGACGAATCCACTATTTGATCTTCCTCTTGATTTTGTTGGCTGGCACCCGGTGGATTTTTCTTAGACGTTAAATCCGTGTTTTGATGGTGAGTATGACTTAGTTCCTCCTCTGGCATCGACCCTGTCGACTCCCCTTTCGGTCCACTTGACTCGATTAAATGATTTGTTAGGGACCGAGCTTGTCATTTCTAGTCCGAGATATTTGGAGGTGCCTATTTATCTAGCTCCCCGTTACACTTACCTAGACAGATATGTGTGGGTGAGTTGTTAGTTGTCGCGTTCGGTCTTGCCACTCCAGTTCATAGATCTGACTATGCTTTTCCTAGGATGGGCAGTTCATTTGACTGCTTGGCATTGGGTGAGGCTTGGTGGTGGACTGCTAGTGATTCCTTGGCTATGAGGATTTTTGATGCGGTGAACCCTAGACACACTTATTTGCCAAGCCCGGTCGCATGCATTTATCCTCCGCCTTTCGATGATCCGCGCATGCACACGTTAGTGAACCTAGTTGGGTATGATGAGTTGTATCGCACGTGCGTCCTTTCAAATCCGGGAGCGTCCAAATCTATAGTTGGTGGTGAGCATTTTTCGCTGGCATTTATTTATGACATTTTTAAATCAAAATTTAAAACTATGACGTTGGATTTGACTTCTGGGCTATGCATTAGTGAGTGTCCGTATGCGGACATGTCTTCGTCTGCGACTGCATGTGATTTCACGGCGACTGTGCCTTTTGATTTGGTGTCCTCATGACATTATTACCCATCAAATTAAATTGCACATATTTTTCATACATCCTGGTACGACCTGCACGTACACATGTCGTCACCTTATGCCAGTGTTTGTGGGTTGCGTCACTTTCACGACAGTTCACCTCTGAGAGCTTCTAATGCAGAATTGTTGATTCCAATTTAGTCGTGTTAGCCCACGAGTGGTTACCTTCGAGTTCCGTTACGAAATTATTACGTGGGAGCGCCGATCCTTTCATGATCTTCAAGAATTTTGGATTTAATGCATTTTTTTCGGATTTTTACGATGCAATCGGTGTTTCACCGTGTTTCAATTTTTCGGATTTAATTTTGCATATCTGGTTTCCACATGAGTGGTTTTCTCTGACGTTTCTCTCTTCCACTTCAGATTCTCTTGGGTTGAGAGGTGAGATTCTTTTCGTGTCGCTCTTCCATTTGGGTTTCCTAGTTCTCGCATTGGATGGTAAGATCTGCACTGCTTTTCTTTATGCTGACACATCTACGAGGTTTCATGTTGTTCTTGCTCATGACAAGTTTTGTTCTATTACGGATGCATGCATTGCTTGTCCTGCCCCATGGATGTCCTCTCTTGCTATGCTACCTATGGATACTGTTGTCCCCTGCTATTCTCTCCCTGGCCACTCATCGGGGATGAGTGATTTTGAGCGGGGGAGGATTGATGGCGAGGATGCCCTGCCATTTGCTCGTGCTGACATGGATCCCTCTTTTGATCGCCGCCGCTACATGTTCTTGGACAGTGATGGCCGCTGTTGCAACCGTCGTCGCCGTCGCCGCCATCGCTGCCGCTACATATTTGTGGACATTGATGGCCGTTGCCGCAATTGTCGCCCCCATTGCCGACATCATTACTTCACATCATTAGGGCTATAATGTTATTCCAATTTTGGAATAATACTATAATCATAATACTAAGATTCATAAATTTATAAGTTTTAAATTTATGAGTCTTTTCAAAGTGTTTTTATTTTGTTGTTATATTTTTAGTGGATAGGATTAGTTTTGATTTTGATGAAGGGTGGATGGAGAGGGTGTAATAATATATATATGTGTGTTGAGGTGTTGGAGAGGTCATGTTCAAAGAACAAAAAGAAACCCTAAACTAATTTGGCGTGAAGCAGCCCGCTCGGCCAGCCGACCCGATCCCGCGCCCCTGGACAAGCCGCGACCTGTTGCTGCGACCGCCCCCTCCTGGTGGCATTTCCCACTACTCCGGTGACCTCTTTCCTCCTCCGGTGTGACTCCGAAGAAGGTGGCTCGGTTCTCTCCATCTGGTGTGACTCTGGTGGATCCGTGGAAAGGCGACTCTTCCATAGTTATCCTTCTTCGCCTCCTCTTTAATTTCAGATTTTTGGGTAACGAATTTCCTCTCCTAAATCTTGTGTAGCGCTTCATCTTAGATTGTGAGAATTTGATGGAAACTTTGATATCATGTTCTATCCTAAAAGTTGATTCCTATTTGCATTGAAAAAATCTGAATTTATATTGCTTTTTTCATCCGATTTTTGCGAAGGTTTTGGCAAGGATAGATCCCCTTGGACATTTGCAAACCGGGGTTGGTTTAGCCTTTGGTTTCGAATGGATCAAGAGGATTTGGTATATCCTTGTTTTATTTTATTTTTGAGGTCTGCATTTGGTCTCTTCTCCGAATCGAATCTTTAGTCCGGATCACTCTCTATGTGGATGGAAATTCTGTGGTGTGACTCTAGATGTGTGGCTAGGTTATGAAAATTGTATGCGTGAATGTTCGTGTAGGTTTGTATGGGAATTTAACACTTGTGAGATCGCGACGTTATAGATGAAACTCTGCCGAAATTTTGAGTTTTGGCGCACACCACGTGTTCGCTTAAATTCCCCTTAGGAACCGCTTGCCATTTCGTGCCCTTAATCCCAACCTCGGGAGTGGCCTGCATCACATACCCATATGTTAAAAGTTAAGTCTGGGGGTGTTGTGTACCCGCATATATTTTGGTTAGCTGATGGATTCTTTCTTTGATAGCTCATTTGGGTTAGGTGCATAGCCATCCTGTTTATCTTTGTTTACCTCACCGAAACCCAATCCCCATCTCTTCACCTAAAGTCCTACTGATTCGTGTGTGAATCCAACCAGTACTGTGGAGATAATGCAAAAGGGCAAGCATATGGTCACTGACATTGGTGGATTCCTATGGAGGTTATCCCGAGCCCCGATCTTTGGCAATGCTCGCCTAGCGATTAGTCTACTTTCTCCCTACGCGTGACCGGATAATTCACCGTGATTCCATTTTATAGTAATAATAAAATGTTGATACGCATTGTGAAAAGTTTAAACTATTTTGTATACTTAGAAATTTCTTCTATTATATTTTTACGCGTGCGAGCATGCGACTTCGTATGGTACTCCGTATCAGAATTTCCTTGTTAGCTAAATCATTTTCCCTATCTGCTTAGATTTTTGTTTGCTCGGGACGCACAAACAGTTAAGTCTAGGGGTGTGACGAGTCTATTTTTTATACCTATTTTCGGACTCATCTGGGCTAGTTTTCACTAATTTGCACTTCACTTTTACTTCGTTATCGTATATATTTCATCTTATCTTTATTTCCATAGGAAGTGCACACTTAGGCCCGTGGTTGTGTATTTTTGTACTTTTAATATTTGTACTCTCTTTTTGTTCTCGTCTGGAATGTCTGCACATATCAGTGGTGGGTTTACGGGTCGTGTGCATGTTCCGGGGACATTTAGAAGCAGGAATACTGTGCACGATCATCGGATATAGTGCGCACGACCACTGGTCGTGCACCGATGATCGTGCACAATGTTCCCTGATTTCCAAAATCTGCCTGGGGTAATCCAACGACCATTGGACATAGTGTGCACGACCACCGGTCGTGCGCCACTGATCGTGTGCATTGATTCCTCTTTTCCTGGAGTCCTGTCTGGGGTAATCGCACGACCATTGAACTTAGTGCGCACGACCAGTGGTCGTGCCCACTGCTCGTGTGTGTTATCCCAATTCTTCTTCCTTATCTGCCATGCCAGTGCGCACTATCACTGGACATAGTGCGCACAACCACTGGTCGTGTGCCCGTGATCGTGCACATTGTTCAATTCCGCTTTGTATAAATATCGCAGGTCTCGCCATAATTCAGAATTGGGGGGGGGGGGGTGATCGCTCGACATTTATCCACCATTTTCCTCCTTCTCCGCCGTTTTTCATCATCTTCCACCCTAGGGAGGTGCTCCGGGCATGCTTTCACCGCCAAATCCAAGCCGGAGCTTCCTCTCGGCCTCCTCCATCATCTCTTGGGTTCATTTCAAGCTTCAACGCCATAGTCATCAAGCAAAGGGAAGCTTGCACTTTCGTCTGCTATCGTGACACGAAGAAGACGGGCAATTGGAAGGTGGTGATAGCCCTTCTCTGCCCAGACGCAGTTGAAGACCGAGTTTGGACGCAGATTGACAACCCGACGATTCCAACCGTGAATCCTCAGCAAGACTTCGAATTCGGTCGATCTCTTGACTTGTTCTTCCTTTATTATTGTATATGTTTGTCAAAACTTCATTTATATTGATGTTGTTGCACTTTAGATGTAAACTTTATTAGATTCATGTCTATGTGATTCTATATTATTTTACGCTTTAGTTGCTTGAGGTGCATCTATTTGTCCATCGACCCTCATTCTGCCATTCTCATCACCTCATCCGCAAGGCTACTCGCCCATCCGCCTAGTGATTCGGTGTATAGCGGCCCGACTAGTCTTCCATCCCTCCTGGCGAAGCATCGCATAGCGGCGTTGCATAGGAGTAGTTGATAGTGTTTTATTTTCTTTGTCCGTGTTGGAACACCCTATTACTAATTTGGGTCAGGATCACTATGTCTCTAGGAACCTTTGCTTGACCTCCTGTATAGCTTAAAAGGTCAATTAGAATTGAGTCTAAGGGTTAGAAGTCTAGGTTTGGAAGCTGCCCTGAAGACCAAGTTTTTCTGTCTGGAGACTAAGTCTAATCGTCGAGCTCAGCACGACGATTCGTCGAACTCCGGTCGACGATCGTCTAGCTCAACTTCGACAGATCGTCGAACTCCATTCGACGATCGCTGAGCTCAACTTCATAATATCATCGAACTCCATTCGACGATCGGTGAGCTCAGGTCGACGATTTTGACTCTGCATTAGATCTTTATCTCTGAGCTCAGTTCGACGATCTTTGAGCTCAGATCGACAATTATCTTGCTGCTGTGTGTTTTCAGATCGCTGAGCTCAGCTCGACGATGGCAGAGCTCAGTTCGACGATTTCAGATAACTTCCAGAATTCAAATTCAAATCAGTTAGGAGTTATTCTGCAATTAATTCAGAGATTTGCTAGCCGTTTTCATTCAATTCTGGTCCAAGTTTCAAGGGACTTTTCAAGGAATAATTCTGTGGACTTTCCTCAAAAAGAGATTATGCAATTAAGGATGCAATCAATGCAGACCAATGGCTATTTTTGACAAAGAATAATATTCTATTCAGGAACAGAGAATAAAAGAGAGAATGTTTTTGAATCTCTAAGCAGAACAAGAAATAGTGCACACACAATACAGATTACAGAGACTCATTCAAAATCTTCTGTCAAAAAGAATTCTCAAGAACACTCATCAAAGGAGATCAAGTTTTCTCAAATCTTCAGATCTCTGTAGTTTTCAAAGTGTTGAAGGCCAACATATTTCCTGACTCCAGACATTCAACATTTCAGCTATTGCTGAAATCATCCATTGCTGGAGTTCAACCTTTGAAGGCCTATCACCCTCAGCAAAGCTTTTCTTCCTGAAGATTCCAAGGATTCAGGGGGAGCTTTGACATCAATCCACATAGTCTTCTCAGTTATTTGAGAAAGAGAAGACTGCCATCACTCTCTCACCCCCATTCTGTAAAGGGTTTTTCAAACTCCCTTCAAAAGTTTGAATCTGGTTTTTGAGCACCTTGTCAAAAGCTCATTGGTGGCAAGACACCTGATCAAAAAATCTACTTTGGTTTTTGAGCACCTTATCAAAAGCTCATTGGTGCCCAGGACACCTGATCAACTCATCCTGCAGTGGATTCCTACCTAGGGTGGTAGAAGAGTGGATGTACCCAAGTTTGGGGAACCACTATATTCCCTTGTGTCATCTGGTTTTGGCTTGCTTTCTTTTTGTTTCTGCCCTTGATTTTTCTGTGCTTAGTTTTTGCATAGCTTAGTTCTGTGATTAGATTTATTTCTGCTTCCCTCCTCACACATATTACAACAATTGTTGTAAAAGTTTGTAAAAGTTTTTAAAGCACCATATACTCTATTCACCCCCCTTTAGAGTATATCAGATCTAGTTGCACTTTCAGTCCGCAATATAAAAAACCCCCATCGTTACCGTCGATCTAAGGAATTCAATCTCAAGTCCTCCTCAAAATTAACTCCACCTTACTGTGTTCCTTGAGAGATCAATACTTGGGAAAACTCGCCCATTTTATATTACTTGTGCGACCGGTTCACTGCCGTGATCTTAAGCATCAGCAATCTGTCGAGTGCTCCACGAAGTGCACTCGACGAGTTCTCAAGAGGGAACACGGCCTGCGACACGGGCATGTCACAGGGCGTGTCCCCCTCTGGTCGACGAACTTCGCTCAACGAATTGCACGGCAGAGGCGTATCTGCAGCCGTGTAAGGGCACACGGCCTGTGACACGGGGGTGTCACAGGCCCGTGTCCTTCTTTGGGTTTGGCCAGGCAATGAGTCCTATTCAACACGGGCAGTACATGGGTGTGTCTATGGGAAAACGGCCTATAACATGGGCGTGTCACATGGTCATGTCATGTTCGGGTTGTATCGGGTGTGTGCTGCCTGAGGTACATGGACTCAAACACGTGCGTGTCTGTATGAGTGTCAGGGCACACGGCCTGTGACACGGGCGTGTCACATAGCTGTGTTTTGCTCTAGGTAAGTCGGTTGTGTGCCGCTTAAGGTACACGGCCTGTGACATGGGCGTGTCACAGGCCGTTTCAACCCAAAATAGACCTTTGTGGAAAATTTGTGGTCGTTCATTTCCTTCATCTGGGATATGATGGCCCAGGCTTCTCCGTGCTGCTTTAAGGCCAGAATTGAGAAAATGAATCTCATTTACCTTAGGCCACTTTCTTTCTAAAGAGCTAGAGAGAGAAGGGAGAGGAATGAGGAGGAGGAGAAATGAATCCGGGCACCGGTGGAGCTGTCGAGTTCCGAAGTAAGATCTGAGGCCAGATTTGTGGAGGCAAGGCTAAGACGGTGCTTTCCAACCGGCTAGATGTCCATGGATCCAAAGGGGTCATCAAGGTAACAATTTCTCTTCCTTGGACATGTGAAGTACTTGATTTGGCATATGCATATGTTTTTCCCCACCAAAAGGTAATTTAGTAAGGGATTCCTTGGGTTGATTCTGGAGAACCCCAAGATGTCTTGCATATAGATCTGGAAATGTGAAGTACGGAATAGGCATACTGTGTGAAGCTCATCTGGACAGGTTGGTCTGGATTGGTGTTGTTTTATATTGCACACAGGAGAAGACTCTATGCAGGAATGATTATGCTTGTGATTTTAGTGGGTTATTCCTGTAAAGGATAGTAGCAGGAAGTACTGGAATGAACTTCCAAGAAAAGACCCACTCAATGCTTGTGATGTATGCTATGAATGATAAGGTTAGGAATTGGGATGGAAAGTGAGTTCTGTCGCTGAAACTTGAAAGATATTGTACCTAATCACCTAGAGGGTGGGGGGGTGAATATGTGACTTAAATCTTTTTGACTTTTTAGGCAGAATTCAGATTTTAGCACAGAGTTATAATTACTTTAACACAACAATCAATCAGCAATCACAGCAATCAATCAAGCACACAGTGAACACACCAATTTATAGTGGTTCCCCAAGTATTGGGTACATCCACTTTCCCCCTTCGCCTATATAGCAGTGTACTAGATTCGGCTAAACTCCTTCACTATCTCAGATCCTCAGATCTTACACTCAGAACCCCAAACAGGTTCCTACAGCTCAGGCCCAAGGCCCTACAACTCAGTCTTCTTCAAAGACCTACACTCAGCTTCTTCACAAAGCCTACACTCAGCCACAAGGCCTACACTCAGCCACAATAGGCCTACACTCAGAGAAACAGATCTCCTACACTCAGGCACACAGGCCCTACACTCAGCCTTTATAATTGTAGGCTTACAACTCAGATCCCTATGGATCCTACAAGAAATTTAAAATACAAAGTGTATATACCTACAACTCTGAATAGAGAGATGAGTTGATAGGTTCTTGATGAGTTCTTGGAAGAACTCTGCTGAGATCAACCTCACTTGGCTTTTCTTCAAAGCTTCTTGAATGTAGAACACAATAGGGTTGATCTCCTCTGCAGCTGAACCTTGATCTCTGCAACTTAAGATTCAGAACAAAGTCTGAACCCTTCTTCTCAACCTGGTTCCAACGGCTATCTTCTTGGATGGAGCCCTCTCTCTCCAACTACTTAGAACTTTACTTGAAAGTCTTCAATGAATTGCTTTTCAACAACTTGATCTTCTTTTTCAATCATGTCTATCTGTTGACAGTATAAGCCTATTTATAGGCCTTCTTCATGGTGACTGGCTGGTCCGGTTCATAACTGATTTCTGACAAATCTGACAGGTGCAGTCGACCGGCTGGAATGGCAGCTGTCAATTCATCCAGTCAGTTCTTGAAAAATCTGTAACTGTCTGAAAGTGTCGAGACAATCTGTCTTTAAGTGTCGACACTTATAGACTAAGTGTCGACACAAGTTGACAAAATGTCGACACTAGCCTTCAAGGTGTCGACACAGTTCCTTGTGTTGTAGAATTCACTTCTCGACACTGCTTCTTCAATATGTGTCGACACTGATATTGAGTGTCGACACAACTCCTTGTTCTTCAGTACTTAGTTGAGTTCTTGTAAGTGTCGACACAACTCCTTTGTGCCGACACATCTTCATGTGTTGAACTTGTTCGGTGTCGACACATCTTCTTGGTGTCGACACATGCCTTTTGTGTTGATACTTGTTGTGTGTCGACACTGCTCCTTGTGTCGGCACATTCTTCTTCTGTTGAGACTTTGGCTGAGTGTCGACACATCTCCTTAGTGTCGACACTTGTACTTAGAATATTTTGTTGAACTTTGCTGAGTGTCGACACAGCCTCCTAGTGTCAACACTTTCTTCATATGTTGAGTCTTCTGCTGTGTGTCGACACATTGTTCATTGTGTCGACCCTTTCTTCAATTGTTGAGTCCTCTGCTGAGTGTCGACACATTCTTTATTATGTCGACACTTATACTTAGACTCTGCTGACTTTTGCTGAGTGTCTATACAGCCTCCAAGTGTCGAAACTTTCTGATGTAGACACAGTTTCACTGGGTGTCGACACAACTGCTAAGTGTCGACACAGCTTCACTGGACTTTTCTTCATTGAGTGTCGACACAGCTCCTTGTGTCGACACTTTCTGTCTGGTGTCGACTCTGCATCCCTGGTGTCGACACAAGTACTCCAAGTGTCGACACTGCTTGCCTGGGTGTCGACACAAGTCTTCTTAAGTGTCGACACTTTGCTCCTGGGTGTCGACACATGGACTTAGAAACTTTTTCATCTTTCCTGCAAATACTTAACCTGCACAAGTAAACTCAAAATACATTAAATACATTTTGATGTATATCATTGAGTAGGGTGAGGCTTCTTCAAATCAGGTACATTTAAATCAATGTACCCAACAATCTCCCCCTATTTGAAGAAGTCATAACCCTTAGTAAATGATATACACCATACAGAATAAAATCATAGCATGATGTAATGCAGGATTATATAACAGGGCAAATTCATAAAAATGTATTAATCACAACATGTAAACACAGATATTATCTCAGAACAATTATGAAATAGATTTATCACACAGCATATTGTTCTAACAACTTTGTCATATTCATTTTTCAAAAGTTTACAGAATGTTTAACATCAAAAGATTACATAGTAAACTTAAGAAAATTCTATTCTATTTTTGCTCAGCCTCTTTGATCACTATTCCCTTTCCAGACTGTATCTTGGCTTGCACAAGAGCTTCAGCATCTTCAGTATCAGCAGGCTTCTTCCCTTTCAGCTCCTTCTTCTTTAGCTCTTCAGCTTTAATCTTTTGCCTCTCAAAGTAGTGATAAGGCTTGGGAAAGTACTTGCTAGGCTCCTGGGCAGTAGGAGGTAGCTTTCCCATCTTGGTCTTTCATCTATATTGCACTATAGCTTCTTGCCTGGTCTCATGCTTTCTCCACTCTAGTTCAGAAAACCATTTATTTCTGTCTTGAATATTATCTTTGGCAGTCTTCCATGCAGTTAAGATAATGTTTTTTGAAGTGGGGCTCCACTGCTCAAAGTCAGGCCTTTGTTCAGCTTGCTCTCTGAACCTCTTCTTAGACAGTCTGGCTTCTTGTTCTTTCAATGTAGCTTCTTGCATAGCCTCAGATACTGGCTGAACCACCTTCTCTATGATGACATTTTGCTGACCCTCAGGTGGGCTATACATAGACTGTATATCAGCTTGTACCATATCAAAATCTGGAGGATGGTAAATTACTTGAGCCACTTCAGGTTGCTCCCCTCCTAGAAATGCAGGATATATCCCAGATTCTGCTACATTGTCATCATAGCTAAAGGACTACACACCTATATTGCACTATAGCTTCTTGACTGGTCTCATGATTTCTCCACTCTAGTTCAGAAAACCATTTATTTTTGTCTTGAATATTATCTTTGGCAGCCTTCCATGCAGTTAAGATAATGTTTCTTGAAGTGGGGCTCCACTGCTCAAAGTCAGGCCTTTGTTCAGCTTGCTCTCTAAACCTCTTCTTAGACAGTCTGGCTTCTTGTTCTTTCAATATAGCTTCTTGCATAGCCTCAGATACTGGCTGAACCACCTTCTCTATGATGACATTTTACTGAACCTCAGGTGCGCTATACATAGACTGTATATCAGCTTGTACCATATCAAAATCTGGAGGAGGGTAAATTACTTGAGCCACTTCAGGTTGCTCCCCTCCTAGATATGTAGGATGTATCCCAGATTCTGCTACATTGTCATCATCATATAAAGGAGGATAACCAAGAGTTGCTCTGATAGAATTAGAAATCCACTTGGCATGATCAGAGCTGGCTTTGACTAACACCCTCTCCCCCTTTATGACTTCTCTTTCCATGTGATCTCTTAGATCATCCTTTTGAAATCTTACTTGGGCATCCAAATAGTGTACTCCATCTTTAAAGAAAGGTTTCAACCTTTGGAGCTTTTCAGTTATCAACTTCTGAGAGTCTTGAATTGCAGAAGTAACATCAGTTAAACTCTTTTGCAGTGCTTTATCAAACTCTGCCTTAGCAGTAGCATTAGAAGTAGTCAGTCCAACAGCTATGTTCTTCATCTCTGTGACAATTGCATTGTGTGAAGCAGTTAAGTTATCATTCATTCTGATCTGGTTCTCAAGAACATATCCTTGCTTCAGTGCAATGTCATCCACTTGAGCTTTTATTTTCTCCTGATGTGTAGCTAAGTATACCACTGCATTCCCTCCCTTGTGGAAGAAGTCAGTCATTTCCTTTTTATTTAGATTCATTTCAAATCTTATGGACTTAATGTCCTAGGCCAGATCAAACTGTAAAGACTTATGCCCCTCATCCACATATGTTTCTATGGCTTTCCTGTGCTCATCAAGTTTTATTTGCATAGCAACCATGAGAGAACTATAATCTACTGATGGTGCTGGCTGTGATATAGGCTGTGGTGCAATAGTTTGCAAGGCCTTTTTGTAATTCTGGCTCCTTCTCTTAAATACTTGGAACTTCCTTTTCTTAGCCCGTGCAGCCTCCTCATCTTCAGAGACTGATGTGCTTGCTATATCTACCCTCTCCTTAGGTAACTCCTCAATATCCTTTTGCTTCTCAGGCTCTTTCCTTGTAGGTTCTTTTAGAATTTCTAATTGCTCCCCCTGAACTTGAGCATTCTCCCCCTCAGCAGCAGTACTTTCCTTCTCAAGGTCTTCTTGATCCAGATTAAGGAATAGATCTTCCATGGTAAATTCTTGTTGAGGAAGTAATGGAGGTTCTCTAATCTCATCAGGGACTTGAGTTGGTTCCACTTGAGCTTCAACAGATGTGTCCTCCATGACAACATCTGGGAGTTGACTATCAATCTGAGGGGTCTGATTAACATCAGATAAGTTGTCAATTATAACTTCACTCTCAATAAGGAAATCTAATTGATTGATTTCTGAAATTACCTCAAGGATAGTGTGGGTTGCTTGCTCACTGTCTAGTGGAGTTGGCTCTTCCACTACTAGTGGCTCCCCCTGGACTGAATCCTGGTGTAAGGGTCTAGCTTGAGGTAGCTCCCCCTACCTCTCAACAACTTCTTGTTGAGCTGGAGACTTCCCAGCATCTCCAGTGTCTTCTTCATCAGGAGTGAAGACAACTTGTTCTTCTGAACTACTTGATGATTCTTGAGCTACTGGAGCTGTCTTCTTCTTCTTCTTAAGTAGAGTTTCCTTCTCAGGTGTTGGCATCTCCTTGGTCAACACTTTATCCCATCTTGAGAAGATTCTCATGTCCATTCTTCTCATGTGGTTGAATTTAGATCCAGCAGCTTGACTTATAACCTCTGGTATACTACTAGCAAGGTACAGACTTAGTATCCTACCCAAATTGGGCTTCTTCAGACTTTCCTTAATCTTCTCAAAGACTACTACAGACCAATCAGTTTTTAATATGAAGATAATCCTGGTCATAAGATTGAACATATGGGCTGATATCCTGTCATGCCCTCCAGGCTTACTTAAGATCACCTTGCCAACAATTTCTGAAAGGAATTTCCTCTGGCTGTTCATGTCTTTCCTATTGAATACAGATCCAATTTTCAGCTTGGAATCTAGACCACACCATGTTAAAGCTTCTCTGGTTTTAGAAGCAGTAACTTCATCCTCTTCTTTAATTCTTTGGAGGTTTAGTACCTTTCTTAAAGTCTTTGGTGAGACCTTCACCTTTGCTCCATGAACCCTAGACTTGATCTTGAATCCAGTGTCGTCTAGGGTTGCTCCATTTAGAAATTCTAAAACTTCTTTCTTCCAGATCTTAGTCGGCTCTGAGACAAGAAAATCTAACCCTGAATTTGCAACTAGGGTTACTACATCCTTGATTTCCGATTCTGCATCGTCAAACGCATGCCGCACCAGTTCATAGCCTTCGTTCACGTTCTCTTCAAGCTTTGGCGCCATTAGGGTGTAAAGAATTTGAATGGAGAGAAGAGAGGTGTTGACACACAAGTTTGGTCTCGAAACTTTAGTGAGCGTGTCGGCAGACAATGGCGAAATCCTATTTATACCTTTCTAAGATTGAAGATGAAAGCGCGGGTTAACTAACTCAAATTGTGTCGACACTGATGAAAAGTGTCGACACTGACTTATAATGTCTCGACACCTATGTGTCGACACAAGTTTAGTCAACAGAATATATGTGTCGACACTTGTTTATGTGTCGACACCGCTTAGCTCGACACTTAGTCGAGATATTACTTCACTAATGCTGAGTAAAGCCTAAGTGTCGACACCATCTTGGATGTGTCGACACCTACTTATCATGTGTCGACACTAATTCTCTGAAGTGTCGACACCAACTTCCTAGATGTGTCGACACCTTTTCACTGAAGTGTCGACACCAATTTTCTGTCTCGACACAGACAACTCTGTGTGTCGACACTATTTTACTTAGCCATTTCTGTAAACTTATTCTAAGTTTATCATACCTAGTTCAATTTTAAACTTATTGAACTTTGTTTCTTCTAAGGGCTTAGTATACATATCAGCTAGTTGATTATCTGTTTTAACATATTCCAGTAAAATATCTTCTTTTTCTACATGTTCCCTAAGAAAATGATATTTTATTTCAATATGTTTAGTTCTACTATGGGAAACAGGATTGTTTGCAATTGATATAACACTAGTAGAATCACAAAACAGTAGTGTTCTACTTACCTGAATTCCATAATCCTCAAGCTGATGTTGTATCCATAGAAGTTGAGCACAACAACTTCCTGCAGCCACATATTCTGATTCTGCAGTGGAGATAGCCACACTTGTTTGCTTCTTGCTACTCCATGAAATCAGTCTTCCACCTAGGAATTGACAGGATCCAGTTGTACTTTTTCTGTCTTCTTTGCAGCCTGCAAAATCTGCATCTGAATAACCTGTTAGATCAAAGTCTCCATTCCTAGGGTACCAAAGTCCTAGATAAGGAGTGCCCTTTAGATATCTCAATATCCTTTTGACTGCTGTCAAATGAGACTCTTTAGGGCATGATTGGTACCTGGCACAGACACATGTAGCATACATGATATCTGGTCTACTTGCAGTCAAATAGAGTAGGGAGCCAACTATCCCTCTATACAAAGTCTCATCTACAGGTTTCCATGCATCATCTTTGCTAAGAGACATACTTGACCCCATAGGAGTCTTCATGATACTGTATGAATCCATACCATACTTCCTTATGAGTTTTAGGGTGAACTTAGACTGGCATGTGGATAATCCATTCTCAGTCTGTCTAACTTGGAGACCCAAGAAGAACTTAAGTTCCCCCATACTACTCATCTCAAATTATCCTTGCATTTGTTTTGCAAACGTTTTGCAAAGACTACTTTCAGTAGACCCAAATATGATGGCATCTACATATATTTGGACTAGTATTATCTTGTCTCTGGATTCGCTAAGGAATAGAGTATTGTCTATTTTCCCCCTTATGAACTTATTCTCAATGAGGAAACTAGACAGGGTTTCATACCAAGCCCTAGGGGCTTGTTTTAACCCATATAAAGCTTTCCTAAGTCTATAGACATAATTTGGTTGAGTTGAATCAACAAAACCTGATGGCTGTTCCACATAGACTTCTTCCTTTAGATTACAATTCAAAAAGGCTGACTTAACATCCAATTGGTAAACTTTAAATCCTTGAAAGGTTGCATAGGCCAGGAACATCTTTATGTCTTCCAGTCTGGCTACTGGAGCAAAGGTTTGATCAAAGTCAATACCATCTTCCTGCCTATATCCTTTAGCAAGCAATCTTGCTTTATTCTTGATAATTACTCCATGTTCATCCATCTTGTTCCTAAAGATCCACTTTGTTCCAATTATGTTGTGATCTTTTGGTTTAGGAACAAGCTCCCAGACTTTGCACCTCTTGAACTGATTCAGCTCTTCTTACATTGCCTCAATCTAATGAGGGTCTAGGATGGCTTCTTCAAACTTCTTTGGCTCTACTTGGGATAGAAAACTGGAGTAGAGTGCTGCACTTAGATTTCTGCTCCTTGTTTATACCCCTTGTCTTGGATCACCAATGATTTGATCTACTGGATGATCTCTTAGATGCCTATTAGCTGGAGGCATCCTGGCTTCAGGTTGAACTTCTTTAGTTTCTTCAACTTGCTGCACTCCTTGGACTTCTTCTTCTTCATTAGGTACATGTAGTACTCCCCCTGGACAGCAGCCACTATCTTCTACTTGCTGTCTTGCAGTAGGTTCTTCTTCAATAGTGAGCTTGTCCATCTTCTTAGTTATACCTGTGGAGCTGCATATACTACTAGACAACTCATTGTTAATAAGTCTAGTTTCATCAAATACTACATGTACAGACTCTTCTACAACTTGAGTAGACAAGTTGTACACTCTATACGCCTTACTATTATTGCTGTACCCAACAAAGATCCCCTCTTGGGACTTGGCAGCAAACTTAGTCAAGTAAGACTTTCCATTGTTAAGTATAAAACACTTACAACCAAAGATCCTGAAATAGGATAGGTTTGGTTTTCTACCTTTCACAATCTCATAGGGGGTCTTATTGTGGCTTTTAGTAATGGTAGCCCTATTAATTACATGGCATGTAGTATTAACTGCCTCATTCCCGAAATATTCTGGTAGAGATGTGTCACTTAATAGGGTTCTACCAGCCTCAATCAAGGTTCTATTTTTCCTCTCAGCAATGCCATTTTGCTGAGGTGTTCTTGGTGAAGAAAACTCCCGAAATATCCCAAATTCTTCACATAGTTTTGCCATACTATCAGACTGAAATTCAGTACCATGGTCACTTCTTATCTTGACCACTGTACTGTCTAGTTCATTCTGAATTTGTTTGACAAAGCTATAGAAGATACTAGGTGTTTCAGATTTCTGTCTAAGGAAGAACACACAGGAAAACCTTGAGTAGTCATCTACAACTATAAAGGTATAGACCTTCCTACCTAGGTTGTGAACTGGCATAGGACCAAAGAGATACATATGCAAAAGGTATAAGCACCTCACAACATCTTTGTTTTCAATGCTACTAAAGGTGGATCTAGTCTGCTTGCCCTTTTGACAAGCTGAGCATATTCCATATTTAATACACTTAACTTGAGGACCATTCCTCACTAACTCTTTGCTAAAGAGTTGGCTAATTGTCTTGTAATTGAGATGGGCTAGCCTCATGTGCCATTTGACACAATGAGAGACTTTCTCATCAGCTACAAGACATACTGGAGAACCATTGTTCTCACACATAATGTCTAGGCAATAGACATTTCTTTTTCTATAACCTATCAAAATGATCTCTTGATCATTTGACCTCCTGATATGACAACCATCTTTGACAAATGAGATGTCATATCCTACATCACTCAATTGACTTATACTAATAAGGTTATGTTTCAAACCTTTAATATAGGCCACTTGAGTAATAGTTATATGGGAGCTAGAAATGTTACCAAAACCCTTGATGATTCCTTTTTCAGAACCACCAAAAGTGACTTTTGGACCATCCTTGATAGGTGTGTAGTCCTTTAGCAATCCCCTATTTCCAGTCATGTGTCTGGAACATCCACTGTCCAAGTACCATATTGGGGCATGACCACTTGGACTCACCTGCAAAACAGATTAGTGAACCTTAGAACCCAAAGAATTCTTGGTTCCTTGGTACTGGTTAGTTTGCCTCCTAACAAAGCTACCTGCAGGTCTTCCAACAGGCAGTTTGCTACTCACTTTGGCACTTGCATTGTGCCAACAATCCATGGCAAAGTGGCCTATCTTGCCACAGCACCAACACTCAAACCTATTGTACCTTTGCTTAGGTACATTCTTAGCTGTTTTATCTACAGCTGGCTTGTTTAGAGCTGGGGCTTTGCCCTTGTACTTGGACTGAACAGTCGTAGCAGGTTTAGTAAACCCCAGTCCAGCTTTACCTATTTGATGAACAAATTCATCAATTAAGGGTAGAACAGACTTTGGTTTAGAAAACCTAGCAACTAAATCTTTCTCCTTCTGAAGACTAATCTCCAGACTTCTGATTTGATCAGTCTTATATGTTATAGTCCCCATCTGAATCACAGTTATGTGCTTCAGTCTGGCTATCTCATTAAGTTTTTGTTCAAACAACTTCTCAAAATCAGTTACAACAACTTTGAGACTAGTAATTTCCTTTGCCTGAATCTTGGCTAGGGACTTGCTCTTCTTAAAAGCTTGCAACAGAATTTTATATTCATCTATCAATTGATGAATATCCCCTTTAGACTCAGATGCACTCTCATTACTTGATGATGATGAATCTGATTCTGAACTAGCACAAGAAATTGAACTTAAAGAACAATTTTGTACCTTACTAGGTCCAGGCTGCTCCTGGATTTTGTCATCTTCTGTTAATGCCATCAGTCCTTGGCACTGACTGTCCTCTTGTTCATATATAGAGTTCATTATCTGGATGAACTCCTCTTCTTCTTCCTTAGCAAACAGTCCTATGTATGTTTCATCATCTGACTCAGTTTCTGATGAAGATATGTCTGACAGGCTCTTATCCTTTTTGGCAACAAAAGAATTTTCCTTCTTGCCCTTGAATTTAGTCTTTTTCTTATCATTAGACTCTTTCCTTTTCTCAGGACAGTCTGCAATAACATGTCCTTGTCTGTTACAGCAATAGCAAACAATTTTTGATAGAGTTGCTTTGCTTGACTTGGTCTTTTTCCTGTCTTTCTTTGATGACTTTTTGTTCTGATAATAGTCTTCTTTACCCTGTGAAGTAGATGACTTTGTCCTCCACTGTTTCTTCTTTAAGAACTTCTGAAAGTGTCTTGTGAAAGCTGCAAAGTCCTCATCACTTTCACTGCTCTCAGAATTTCTGCTTTCTGAATTATCTGACTCAGTGATGAACTGTAAATATGCGTATTTTTATGCACATTAATTTAGTCATCTTTATTTATTTTCGTCGTTTTTACTTATTTTTGTTCAATAAAATGTTCCTATTCTTGTAAATTTTCTCCTAACTTGTTTTATTTGATTTTGCAGAAAAATTCCAAAATCTGCCAAAATTTGGGAAGTACACGCCCGTGACACATGGGTCACGCCCGTGACCGAGCCGTGACTGTGCATTTCCCGTGAATCGGAAAATTTCTGAAGAAAAGGCTTGACACGCCTGGCGACACGCCCGTGTCACCCGACACGGGGCGTGACCCAAGCCCGTGTCCTCTCCTCTCGACGAATTCCGCTCGACGATCCTCGAGTGTCGACACCAACTGTCACGCCCAGTGTCACGCCCGTGACCTGGGGCGTGACCCAATTTCAGCTCAACGATTTCGACTCGACACTTTCCGCTCGACATTTGTCGAGTGTCGACCCAACTATCACGCCCATAGTCACGCCCGTGACATGGGGCGTGACTGCTGCGAACTCAGCCCGAAGTCAACTTTGCTGTCCAATCGCCAGCCGCCTTCATGAATAGTACTGTCACGCCCCCCCTACACGCCCGTGACCGAGGGCGTGTACTTAGAAATTTTTTCCTATAAATAGCCCAGTTCTGTAAGGTCCAAGGGTTTAGATTTTTGGGCCAAGTTAGTGTCTTTTTGTGGGCTGCATCCGTGATTTTCAAGGCTATGTAAGGAGAATTTTTCCCTTTTTATTTCATAACTTGTTTTGCTTTAGTTTTAGCACTTGTAATAGCTTGTAATAGTTTCATTTTGATCAAATAAAATGTTAAATTTTCTCTTCATCTATGGCTTTGGAATGAACACTTGTGCCCACTTTCCTTCTCCTTTTTATTCTTTGTTCTTCACTTGTTCTTCATTTATGAAAAGTGTGTGTGTGTGTATGAGTGTAATTTGCTTACTTTACATGTTTTTTTACTTGTTTTCATGCTTAGGAATGTTAGGTTTTCCCCTTTCTCTCCTTGTCTTTTTTTCCCCCTTAACTTGTCTTCATGCTTAAGATTTTGATTTCATCCTTATGATTTTATAAAAGAGATTTTAAAAAAGGTGATTTTGTTCTTTTTTTTACTTAGTTTTTTTTTAATTGTAAAACCTCTTTTGTTCTTTTCAACTTCTTTCTCACTTTTTTATCACTTTCATAACATCATAAGAATGAAAATGTTGGTATTTTAATTTTCCAAAAACTTTGATTTTTAATTTACTTTGAAAAACTTTAGTCTTCTAAAAATTGTAATTTTCTCTTTTTATTCATTTTTGGCAAAACCTAAGCATGAAAAAGTTAAAGTTTTAATTTTTGAGCACCTTTGATTTTGACTTTATTTTGTAAAACTTTTTGCTCATTCTCTTTTTGTTTGTTCTTTTATGTGTTTTGGGTAAGTTTTAGGAGTAGAAATCTTGTTATTTTCATTTTTAGGTAACTTTAATTTTTCTTTGTTATTAGTGTGTGTGAGTGTATGAGAATAAACTTTCTTTTGTTCTTCTTTAATCATCATGAAGTGTGTGTGAGTGTAGGTGTTAAATTTTCATGCTTTGTTTTAATGCTTTCTTTTAATGCTTTATTCAAATTATGTAGAGTGTGTGAGTGTAGGTGTATAATTTTATTGCTTTCTTGAATTTCTTATGGAGTGTGTGTGTCTGTGTGCATTTATTTCCGCCTACTCGTCAAGAGTTAAATGGCGCATCGTTTTCATTTTCAGTCCTACTCGTTTGAGTAGGACTTGTAATTTTTCTTTCTTTATTTTTCCGCCTACTCACTTGAGTTTAAATGGCCGGACTTTATTTCAGTCCTACTCGTTTGAGTAGGACTTGCAATTTTACTTTCTTTATTTTTTTCCGCCTACTCACTTGAGTTAAATGGCCGGACTTTTTAGCCCTGTAATCGCATTTATTTTCTCCTACTCATTTGAGTAGGACTCGCTTTCATTTCAGTCCTACTCGTTTGAGTAGGACTTGCAATTTTCAGCCTTTATTTACCGCCCCCACTCGTTTGAGTGGGACTCGCAAATTTGAATTATGCAAATTTTCTTTCATGTGTAACTTAGTTCCTTTTTTATTTATAATTTGGAGTGTGCGTGAGTTCTCGTTTAGTTAACTTTTTAGCTCTCTAAATATTGTTATTTTTCTTTTGTCCCTTTCTTATAATCGTGTAGCATTTAATTTCGAACTCGCGCCTCACTAAATTATAAGCCGTCCCCATACCGATGTGTGGCTAATCGCTATTAGCCTCGGCATCGAAGAGCATTGGGACATTTAAAATGATTTATAATAATTAAAGTTCTTTATTTTCATTTTAATTTAAGCACTTAGGGTTTACCCCGGGTTTACGACGCGTAGGACCACATAATCGATGTGTGGGCCCTATTTCCGTAGTCCATATGCTAGCTAGCCGAGAGGCCGTGCATATGGACCGATCACCCCTGGGTAAATAGAGTTGCGTGCACCCCCTCGAGAGAGGACAAGCGTAATTCTACCGGATTGGGTCCCCCACCCAATAGCGGGGTTCTTAGCGTAAAGCGGGCGTTAAGAGGAATCCTTCGTCGGACTAACGTTCGGTCGAATAGTCTTAACGTTTAGGTGAGCGATATCCCTATAGCTAGGTGAGCTCACATTTGTGGAACCTCCACGGCCAAGTTGCCTTATTATTAATTTGAAAACTAAGTCTCTTTATTATTAAAAATTGTTTTAGTCTTAATCCGATTCGATGCCGAGCGTTAACCCTTCATCGAATATTTTATAAATCGTTTTTTTCGCTCCTTTGCTTTTCTGTCTTTGATTAAGTAAAAAAATCCACCTTATTTTCAGTAAAATAATAGTCCTCCCGGAGGAGTAAGAATAGTCAACGCGACCCCGAGAACAATACGACCTCGGTATTCCCCCGAATATCGAGTACTACTTGCGATAGGTGCACTTGCCTACCCGAGCAAGCCCGCGGCGATCGACTCACCGAACCAACCACAGTAAGAGTCTGTTCGCGGGCACATCAAGTTTTTGGCGCCGTTGCCGGGGAATCTCTTTTCGAGTTGCTATTTCGAATTCCGGAGTCTATTAATTTTACTTATTTTCTATAAACCAAAAAAAAAAAACTAAAAACTTTATTTTAAAAAAAACAAAAAAAAAGAGTTTATTTTTGTTTTATTTTTGTTTGGGTGTATGACCCGAGGACAACCCTCAGAGTCTGAAGATTTAGACTTCGACCCTGAGATCGAACGCTCTCTTGCGCGTATCCGATCTCATCGCCGAAATCCTTCTTTAGATCCCGAGGAATCTATCGGAGAACCCACTGTTGTAGTTATGGCCGCCCCTAACCTTCCCCCGGCGGCCGAGCGTACTATGTCTTATTACGCCCGGCCTAACCTGGATGATTCTGGGTCGAGTATTGTTCGCCCTGCGGTGGACAATAATAATTTTGAAATAAAATCAAGTGTCATTCAAATGGTCCAAAACGCCGTGCAGTTCGATGGACTGCCGGATGAGGACCCGAATGTCCACTTGTCCAATTTCTTGGAGATATGCGACACCTTCAAGATCAATGGCGTCACTGATGACGCCATTCGTTTGCGCTTATTTCCTTTTTCTCTTAAGTCCAAAGCCAAGGCGTGGTTGAATGCCCTCCCGCGAGGATGTATCACCACGTGGGCTGAGTTGACGGAACGGTTCCTAACGAAGTACTTTCCGCCCGCCAAAACTGCAAAGTTGCGGGCGGACATTTCTTCGTTTGTGCAGAACGATCCTGAGTCTCTATACGAGACTTGGGAACGATTTAAGGAATTCCTCCGCCGTTGCCCGCACCACGCGCTGCCAACGTGGTTGCAAGTTCAAATTTTTTATAATGGGCTGAATTTTCAGACGCGTCAAATGATTGACGCGGCTGCCGGGGGTACGCTTAACAACAAAACCCCCGAGGCCGCCCAGGCTTTATTCGAAGAGATGGCTATGAACGCCTATCAATGGAACGTCCCGCGGGGACGGCCAAAGCCGGCGGCTGGTCTTTTTGAAGTGGATGCCACTGCTCTCTTGACCCTTCAAGTTGAAAGGTTAACAAAGCAGGTGGCGGAGATGTCTGCTGCCTCCTCCACTCCGCCTTGTTTTATTCCCCCTAACGTCTGCGTAGCTGAAGAGTTCGTGGACTTCATGGGAAATTCGGGTCGTCCTCCCTTCAACCCCAACAACAACCCTTATAGTAATAACTATAATCCGGGTTGGAGGAATCACCCCAACTTCTCGTGGAGCAACCCGAATAATGCTCAGCGTCCCCCTATTTCTTATGCGCCCGGATTTCTTCCTCCCCCTCCTCTTCCGAAACCCTCCCCGATGGAGGAAAATTTTTCGAAGTACATTGCGTCCAACGAGTCAAATATCCGGAACATCACCGGATCGCTAAAAACACTCGAACAACAGGTTGGACAGCTGGCGAGGATGATGTCCGAGCGCGCGCTCGGGGCACTGCCGGGAAATACGGAGCCCAATCCGCGGGAGAACGCCAACGCTATAACCCTCCGTAGCAGAAAGGAGGTGGTCGATCCAAAACGGACCGACCCTCAGGTACATATTTCACCTCCGACCCCTCTTCCCTTTTCTTCGCTCACGCCGCCTTTACCTATTATAAAAGAAAAAATTATTTTAAACAAGGCTCTCCCGTATCCGCATAAGTTAGAAAACGAGCGTAAGGACGCGCAATATGAAAAATTTATTTTATTATTAAAACAAATTCACATTAATGTTCCTTTTTGCGAGGCTATCTCGCAAATGCCCAAATATGCGAAATTTTTAAAAGAACTACTTTCTAATAAACGCAAATTAGAGGATATTTCGCATGTATCTCTCAACGCTGTCTGCTCGGCGGCCCTTACTAATAAATTGCCCGCAAAACAAAACGACCCGGGACGGTTTTCCATCCCGTGCCTTTTTGGCGATATATTAGTAAAGTACGCCTTAGCTGATTTAGGGGCTAGCATTAATCTGATGCCGTTCTCGCTCTTTTCGCGTTTAGGTTTGGGTACTCCTAGTCCTACGAATATGCGCATCCAATTAGCGGATCGCTCGGTTAAGTTCCCTATCGGGGTAGTGGAGGACGTCCTTGTCCGAGTCGACAAGTTTACCTTCCCGGTAGACTTCGTCATCTTAGATATCGAGGAGGACGCCGAGGTACCAATAATACTCGGTCGCCCTTTTCTCGCCACCTCCCGCGCACTAATAGATGTTAGTAATGGTAGCCTTCTCCTCCGAGTAGGCGATGACCAAGTTACTTTCTCTATTAATCCCTCGATGGACAATTTGTCATCGAGCGACGATTTCTGCTATTCTTTAGATACCTTTTTCGGAGATCGTTCTTCTCCCATTTTCGAGTCCGTATTTTTAAATGACGATATTTATGCGCTCGAAAATTTTAACTGCGATGAGGATACGTCTATAGACTTGCCTTTCGAACCAATTGGTAAGAAAGACATAGGCATTAAAACCTCCCTAGAAGAACCGCCCATCCTAGACCTCAAACCCTTACCCGCCTCGCTCAAGTACGCTTTTTTGGGAAAAGGTGATACGCTCCCCGTTATCATTTCTTCGGACTTGAGTGATTCGGAGACTTCCGATCTATTGGAAGTTTTATTTAAACATCGCCACGCAATTGCGTGGCAAATCTCTGACCTAAAGGGGATTAGCCCCTCCTTTTGCACCCATAAGATTTTCCTTAACGATAATTGCCGCAAAACGATACAGCCGCAACGTCGTCTTAACCCAAACATGAAAGACGTCGTTAAAGCCGAAATCATTAAGTTATTAGATGCGGGGATTATCTACCCTATTTCGGACAGTGCATGGGTTAGTCCCGTGCATGTCGTGCCCAAGAAGGGCGGTCTTACCGTAGTGGCGAATGAGCATAACGAGCTTGTCCCAACTCGTACTGTTACGGGTTGGCGAGTGTGCATCGACTATAGGAAACTTAACGACGCCACCCGCAAGGACCATTTCCCTCTGCCATTTCTAGACCAGATTTTAGAGCGTTTATCCGGTCATCCGTATTATTGTTTTCTTGATGGTTTATCGGGGTTTTTCCAAATCCCCATTTCCCCCGATGATCAAGAGAAAACAACTTTTACTTGCCCGTTCGGCACCTTCGCATATCGAAGAATGCCATTTGGACTCTGCAACGCGCCAGCTACATTCCAAAGATGTATGCTAGCGATCTTTGGCGAGCTAGTAGAAGACATTATGGAAGTCTTTATGGATGACTTTTCTGTTTTCGGACGCTCTTTTCCCGATTGCCTTAACAATTTAGATCGTGTCCTTCAACGGTGCGAGGACACAAGCCTTGTTTTAAATTGGGAAAAATGCAACTTTATGGTTCGAGGAGGTTTGGTCCTCGGCCATATGATTTCGTCTAAGGGGATAGAGGTGGATAAGGCCAAAATAGAAATTATAGAAAAACTTCCGCATCCAACAAACGTCAAATCTATTAGGAGTTTCTTAGGCCATGCGGGCTTTTATCGACGCTTTATTCAAGATTTTTCAAAAATAACAAAGCCGCTAACTCACCTCTTGGAAAAGGAATCACGCTTCATCTTTAGTAGCGAATGCGAGTCCGCCTTTAATTTGATAAAACAAAAACTTATCTCTTCACCAATTTTAGTGGCCCCTAATTGGTCCCTTCCGTTCGAAATAATGTGCGACGCTAGTGATATTGCCTTAGGTGCCGTTCTTGGCCAACGCGTAGAAAAACATTTTCATCCTATTTATTACGCTAGCAAGACGCTCACTTCCGCACAAGTAAATTACACGACAACGGAAAAGGAACTCTTAGCCGTCGTTTTTGCTTTCGATAAGTTTCGCTCGTATATAACGCTATCTAAAGTCATCGTTTTTACCGATCACTCCGCGCTTAAATATTTATTAGCTAAAAATGATGCGAAGCCCCGCCTTCTTCGATGGATTCTCCTCCTACAAGAGTTTGATTTGGAGATCCGAGATAAGCGGGGAGCGGAAAATCTAGCGGCGGACCACCTCTCCCGTTTAGAAAATCCGGGTGCGGAAGCGCTCGTCGAATCTGAAATAAATGACAGATTGCCCGAGGAACGCCTTCTTGCAATTAATAAATCTTCGTCATCTTCGCCTTGGTTCGCAGATTTTGCAAATTTTTTAGTAGCGCGGGTCCTTCCAAAAGAGTTTTCCAGTCATCAAAAGAAGAAATTCTTTTCTGACTTGAAAAATTTCTTTTGGGAGGACCCATTTCTTTTTCGTATCTGCGCGGACCAAGCGGTTCGACGATGCGTTGCGGGTGTGGAGTGCTTACAAATTCTTAAGCACTGCCACGAGGGTCCAGCCGGTGGGCATTATCAAGCCAACCGGACCGCTCGGAAGGCGCTAGAGGCGGGCTACTTTTGGCCCACTCTCTTCAAAGACGCGCATAATTTTGTGCGCGCATGCGATAGCTGTCAGCGGTCGGGTAACATCTCTCGTCGCGACGAGATGCCCCAAAACATGTTTTTAGAGTGCGAAGTCTTCGATTTGTGGGGCATAGATTTTGTTGGCCCCCTACCTCCATCTTTCAAAAATATGTATATTTTAGTGGCGGTCGACTACGTATCGAGGTGGGCGGAAGCGCAAGCTCTCCCGACCAACGATGCGCGAGTCGTCGTTACATTTCTTAAAAAATTATTTTCTCGCTTCGGCACGCCTCGCGCAATTGTTAGTGATAGGGGAACGCATTTCTGTAACGCTCTTATGGCTAAGACGTTAGCTAAATACGGAGTCACGCACAAGCTTGCCACCCCCTACCACCCGCAAACAAGTGGCCAAGTCGAGGTAGTAAATCGAGAGATTAAGCGAATTTTAGAAAAAACCGTTTCGCTAAATAGGAAGGATTGGTCCGTTAAACTCGACGATGCGTTGTGGGCGTATCGGACGGCATACAAAACCGCTATCGGATGTACGCCGTTCCGGTTAGTCTACGGCAAAGCGTGCCATTTACCCGTAGAATTAGAACATCGCGCACTTTGGGCTTTAAAACTCTTAAACCTCGACTCAAACTTAGCCGCTCAGAATAGAAAACTGCAACTAAACGAGCTCGATGAATGGCGTGCGAACGCTTACGAGAGCAATAAATTCTATAAGGAGCGCTCTAAGTTATATCACGATCGAAAAATCAAGTCCCAAAAATTTTTTTCTCCGGGCGATCTTGTCCTTCTTTACAATTCACGCCTTAGGCTTTTTCCAGGTAAATTAAAATCTAGATGGTCCGGTCCCTTCTTAGTTGAAGAAGTTTTTCCTTATGGAACCGTACTCGTCTCCCACCCGAACAAAGGCTCTTTTAAAGTAAACGGTCATCGGTTAAAGTCTTATATAGCAGGCGACCCAGTGATCGGTTTTAGCGAAACCATAACTTTCCTCCACATTTTAAACCCGCCAAAATAGTCAAGCTACACGACTATAAACAAAGCGCTCCTGGGAGGCACCCCTCGCTTATTTTTTTCGCTCTTTCCTTATTATCTTTGTTATTTTTTTCTAATAAACGCAGTGATTCTGATCGGCCTCCCCCTACGCGTTTCAGGGAAGCTTCTACACCCTTTCCTTTTCTTTTTTTGTACATATTGTCTTTCATTTCTGTTCCGCATACTTACGATACAACATTGGGGACAATGTTGGACTTAAGTATGGGGGTATTTTCGTGCTTTACTTTCTGCACTTCAATTTTTCTGCATCTCAAAAAAAAGAAAAATACAAAAAAATACATATAACAACAAAACAAAAACAAAAAAATTAAAAAACATCTTAAATTGAAACAAAAAATTTTTTAAATGAAAAAACAAAAATTTTTAAATGAAAAAACAAAAAATTTTCTCTTTGTATATATTTTTTTGTTTTTTCTCTCTCCCCCTTCCTCATTCTTGTACAAACCTTTTTTGAATTTCTCCCTTATTTTTGTACATATTATGAAAATTCTCTTAAAAAATACAAAAAAAGATAATAGTTCAAAAAAAAAAAAAATTTCAAAAAAAAAATTGAGAACAACAAAAATACAAAAAAAAGATAATAAATGAAAAACAAACAAAAAAATGATAACAAAAACTATAAAAATCAAAAAAAAAATGTTTTGAAATAAATAAAGTAAATATTCCATACTTAACTTTTCTGCTATCCAAAAATTCTGTTCTGAGTTTATTTATATGTGAATACTATTAATTCTCTGTTTGCTACCCGTTTATTAATTATTGATTGAAACATTTAAATAGCCGGGGTTAAGTTTTAAAGAATTCTTTATGCTTTGTTAAAACTAGCGGACTCGTTTTAGGCACTACTTCTAATTTTTCATTAATAGGAGCACGTATATTATGTTAGGAAATAACGACTATAGAATTCAATTATACTTACTTTTAGCTTTCTGAAAAAAATTGGAACGTACAAATTATTAAGGTTGCTCTCAAAATTTTTTAGGATTACAATCTAGTTTTCCTTTCTCCCCTCACTTTTCATGACCTACTTGGCATGAAAAAAAAAATTTTATCCTTAAAAGATCTTATGTCAATGGGAACAAGATTTCGTTCCGTAAACATAGGCACCCAATAAGTTTAAAAAGATTATATAGGGAGTAAGAGGATAAAATTCATTACTCCTACAAATATACATTGGGTTAATTTTTTTATTATGAAGTTGAAAAACAAAAATCATATTAGGAAAATAAGATTTCGTTTTCCTAATAATCCAAAAGAAAAAAAAATGGAGGTTCGAGAAAAAATTACCTCACCTCAAATATCAAAACCCTCTTCATAAACCACACTACCCCCTTAGCCAATTACACGATTCTAGAATTAATTCAAAAATCTTTTTGAGAGCATAATTAGTAAATTGTATTATTTCCGGTAGCACTCGTATAAGCTAGAATTCTTATAATTCCAAACTATTTTCGTTAACCTAACCATTACAAATGTTGCCTTCTATTTGATTGCATCAAGAAGTCTTTTGGCCAAAACTTTTGCGCTATTTAAATCATCTTCATAATTTTAGGACTTAACTCTTACACCCCGTATATTTATTTCGATCTCTCTTATAATTGATTAAGCGATAGCCAAAACTTAGAGTTTTTTTTATTCCTTATAGATTCACCTCAAACTTTTGCTCTGGAATAGCAAAAGCCTAAGTATGGGGGTATTTGATGAACTGTAAATATGCGTATTTTTATGCACATTAATTTAGTCATCTTTATTTATTTTCGTCGTTTTTACTTATTTTTGTTCAATAAAATGTTCCTATTCTTGTAAATTTTCTCCTAACTTGTTTTATTTGATTTTGCAGAAAAATTCCAAAATCTGCCAAAATTTGGGAAGTACACGCCCGTGACACATGGGTCACGCCCGTGACCGAGCCGTGACTGTGCATTTCCCGTGAATCGGAAAATTTCTGAAGAAAAGGCTTGACACGCCTGGCGACACGCCCGTGTCACCCGACACGGGGCGTGACCCAAGCCCGTGTCCTCTCCTCTCGACGAATTCCGCTCGACGATCCTCGAGTGTCGACACCAACTGTCACGCCCAGTGTCACGCCCGTGACCTGGGGCGTGACCCAATTTCAGCTCAACGATTTCGACTCGACACTTTCCGCTCGACATTCGTCGAGTGTCGACCCAACTGTCACGCCCATAGTCACGCCCGTGACATGGGGCGTGACCTTTCCAGCTGGCCCGACAAGATGCTGCCGAGGACATTTGACGCAACCCGCGCCCGGCTCTACCTCCCCGACACGCCCATAGTCACGCCCGTGACCTAGGGCGTGACTGCTGCGAACTCAGCCCGAAGTCAACTTTGCTGTCCAATCGCCAGCCGCCTTCATGAATAGTACTGTCACGCCCCCCCTACACGCCCGTGACCGAGGGCGTGTACTTAGAAATTTTTTCCTATAAATAGCCCAGTTCTGTAAGGTCCAAGGGTTCAGATTTTTGGGCCAAGTTAGTGTCTTTTTGTGGGCTGCATCCGTGATTTTCAAGGCTATGTAAGGAGAATTTTTCCCTTTTTATTTCATAACTTGTTTTGCTTTAGTTTTAGCACTTGTAATAGCTTGTAATAGTTTCATTTTGATCAAATAAAATGTTAAATTTTCTCTTCATATATGGCTTTGGAATGAACACTTGTGCCCACTTTCCTTCTCCTTTTTATTCTTTGTTCTTCACTTGTTCTTCATTTATGAAAAGTGTGTGTGTGTGTGTATGAGTGTAATTTGCTTACTTTACATGTTTTTTTTACTTGTTTTCATGCTTAGGAATGTTAGGTTTTCCCCTTTCTTTCCTTGTCTTTTTTTTCCCCTTAACTTGTCTTCATGCTTAAGATTTTGATTTCATCCTTATGATTTTATAAAAGAGATTTTAAAAAAGGTGATTTTGTTCTTTTTTTTACTTAGTTTTTTTTTAATTGTAAAACCTCTTTTGTTCTTTTCAACTTCTTTCTCACTTTTTTATCACTTTCATAACATCATAAGAATGAAAATGTTGGTATTTTAATTTTCCAAAAACTTTGATTTTTAATTTACTTTGAAAAACTTTAGTCTTCTAAAAATTGTAATTTTCTCTTTTTATTCATTTTTGGCAAAACCTAAGCATGAAAAAGTTAAAGTTTTAATTTTTGAGCACCTTTGATTTTGACTTTATTTTGTAAAACTTTTTGCTCATTCTCTTTTTGTTTGTTCTTTTATGTGTTTTGGGTAAGTTTTAGGAGTAGAAATCTTGTTATTTTCATTTTTAGGTAACTTTAATTTTTCTTTGTTATTAGTGTGTGTGAGTGTATGAGAATAAACTTTCTTTTGTTCTTCTTTAATCATCATGAAGTGTGTGTGAGTGTAGGTGTTAAATTTTCATGCTTTGTTTTAATGCTTTCTTTTAATGCTTTATTCAAATTATGTAGAGTGTGTGAGTGTAGGTGTATAATTTTATTGCTTTCTTGAATTTCTTATGGAGTGTGTGTGTCTGTGTGCATTTATTTCCGCCTACTCGTCAAGAGTTAAATGGCGCATCGTTTTCATTTTCAGTCCTACTCGTTTGAGTAGGACTTGTAATTTTTCTTTCTTTATTTTTCCGCCTACTCACTTGAGTTTAAATGGCCGGACTTTATTTCAGTGCTACTCGTTTGAGTAGGACTTGCAATTTTACTTTCTTTATTTTTTTCCGCCTACTCACTTGAGTTAAATGGCCGGACTTTTTAGCCCTGTAATCGCATTTATTTTCTCCTGCTCATTTGAGTAGGACTCGCTTTCATTTCAGTCCTACTCGTTTGAGTAGGACTTGCAATTTTCAGCCTTTATTTACCGCCCCCACTCGTTTGAGTGGGACTCACAAATTTGAATTATGCAAATTTTCTTTCATGTGTAACTTAGTTCCTTTTTTATTTATAATTTGGAGTGTGCGTGAGTTCTCGTTTAGTTAACTTTTTAGCTCTCTAAATATTGTTATTTTTCTTTTGTCCCTTTCTTATAATCGTGTAGCATTTAATTTCGAACTCGCGCCTCACTAAATTATAAGCCGTCCCCATACCGATGTGTGGCTAATCGCTATTAGCCTCGGCATCGAAGAGCATTGGGACATTTAAAATGATTTATAATAATTAAAGTTCTTTATTTTCATTTTAATTTAAGCACTTAGGGTTTACCCCGGGTTTACGACGCGTAGGACCACATAATCGATGTGTGGGCCCTATTTCCGTAGTCCATATGCTAGCTAGCCGAGAGGCCGTGCATATGGACCGATCACCCCTGGGTAAATAGAGTTGCGTGCACCCCCTCGAGAGAGGACAAGCGTAATTCTACCGGATTGGGTCCCCCACCCAATAGCGGGGTTCTTAGCGTAAAGCGGGCGTTAAGAGGAATCCTTCGTCGGACTAACGTTCGGTCGAATAGTCTTAACGTTTAGGTGAGCGATATCCCTATAGCTAGGTGAGCTCACATTTGTGGAACCTCCACGGCCAAGTTGCCTTATTATTAATTTGAAAACTAAGTCTCTTTATTATTAAAAATTGTTTTAGTCTTAATCCGATTCGATGCCGAGCGTTAACCCTTCATCGAATATTTTATAAATCGTTTTTTTCGCTCCTTTGCTTTTCTGTCTTTGATTAAGTAAAAAAATCCACCTTATTTTCAGTAAAATAATAGTCCTCCCGGAGGAGTAAGAATAGTCAACGCGACCCCGAGAACAATACGACCTCGGTATTCCCCCGAATATCGAGTACTACTTGCGATAGGTGCACTTGCCTACCCGAGCAAGCCCGCGGCGATCGACTCACCGAACCAACCATAGTAAGAGTCTGTTCGCGGGCACATCAAGTTTTTGGCGCCGTTGCCGGGGAATCTCTTTTCGAGTTGCTATTTCGAATTCCGGAGTCTATTAATTTTACTTATTTTCTATAAACCAAAAAAAAAAACTAAAAACTTTATTTTAAAAAAAACAAAAAAAAGAGTTTATTTTTGTTTTATTTTTGTTTGGGTGTATGACCCGAGGACAACCCTCAGAGTCTGAAGATTTAGACTTCGGCCCTGAGATCGAACGCTCTCTTGCGCGTATCCGATCTCATCGCCGAAATCCTTCTTTAGATCCCGAGGAATCTATCGGAGAACCCACTGTTGTAGTTATGGCCGCCCCTAACCTTCCCCCGGCGGCCGAGCGTACTATGTCTTATTACGCCCGGCCTAACCTGGATGATTCTGGGTCGAGTATTGTTCGCCCTGCGGTGGCCAATAATAATTTTGAAATAAAATCAAGTGTCATTCAAATGGTCCAAAACGCCGTGCAGTTCGATGGACTGCCGGATGAGGACCCGAATGTCCACTTGTCCAATTTCTTGGAGATATGCGACACCTTCAAGATCAATGGCGTCACTGATGACGCCATTCGTTTGCGCTTATTTCCTTTTTCTCTTAAGTCCAAAGCCAAGGCGTGGTTGAATGCCCTCCCGCGAGGATGTATCACCACGTGGGCTGAGTTGACGGAACGGTTCCTAACGAAGTACTTTCCGCCCGCCAAAACTGCAAAGTTGCGGGCGGACATTTCTTCGTTTGTGCAGAACGATCCTGAGTCTCTATACGAGACTTGGGAACGATTTAAGGAATTCCTCCGCCGTTGCCCGCACCACGCGCTGCCAACGTGGTTGCAAGTTCAAATTTTTTATAATGGGCTGAATTTTCAGACGCGTCAAATGATTGACGCGGCTGCCGGGGGTACGCTTAACAACAAAACCCCCGAGGCCGCCCAGGCTTTATTCGAAGAGATGGCTATGAACGCCTATCAATGGAACGTCCCGCGGGGACGGCCAAAGCCGGCGGCTGGTCTTTTTGAAGTGGATGCCACTGCTCTCTTGACCCTTCAAGTTGAAAGGTTAACAAAGCAGGTGGCGGAGATGTCTGCTGCCTCCTCCACTCCGCCTTGTTTTATTCCCCCTAACGTCTGCGTAGCTGAAGAGTTCGTGGACTTCATGGGAAATTCGGGTCGTCCTCCCTTCAACCCCAACAACAACCCTTATAGTAATAACTATAATCCGGGTTGGAGGAATCACCCCAACTTCTCGTGGAGCAACCCGAATAATGCTCAGCGTCCCCCTATTTCTTATGCGCCCGGATTTCTTCCTCCCCCTCCTCTTCCGAAACCCTCCCCGATGGAGGAAAATTTTTCGAAGTACATTGCGTCCAACGAGTCAAATATCCGGAACATCACCGGATCGCTAAAAACACTCGAACAACAGGTTGGACAGCTGGCGAGGATGATGTCCGAGCGCGCGCTCGGGGCACTGCCGGGAAATACGGAGCCCAATCCGCGGGAGAACGCCAACGCTATAACCCTCCGTAGCGGAAAGGAGGTGGTCGATCCAAAACGGACCGACCCTCAGGTACATATTTCACCTCCGACCCCTCTTCCCTTTTCTTCGCTCACGCCGCCTTTACCTATTATAAAAGAAAAAATTATTTTAAACAAGGCTCTCCCGTATCCGCATAAGTTAGAAAACGAGCGTAAGGACGCGCAATATGAAAAATTTATTTTATTATTAAAACAAATTCACATTAATGTTCCTTTTTGCGAGGCTATCTCGCAAATGCCCAAATATGCGAAATTTTTAAAAGAACTACTTTCTAATAAACGCAAATTAGAGGATATTTCGCATGTATCTCTCAACGCTGTCTGCTCGGCGGCCCTTACTAATAAATTGCCCGCAAAACAAAACGACCCGGGACGGTTTTCCATCCCGTGCCTTTTTGGCGATATATTAGTAAAGTACGCCTTAGCTGATTTAGGGGCTAGCATTAATCTGATGCCGTTCTCGCTCTTTTCGCGTTTAGGTTTGGGTACTCCTAGTCCTACGAATATGCGCATCCAATTAGCGGATCGCTCGGTTAAGTTCCCTATCGGGGTAGTGGAGGACGTCCTTGTCCGAGTCGACAAGTTTACCTTCCCGGTAGACTTCGTCATCTTAGATATCGAGGAGGACGCCGAGGTACCAATAATACTCGGTCGCCCTTTTCTCGCCACCTCCCGCGCACTAATAGATGTTAGTAATGGTAGCCTTCTCCTCCGAGTAGGCGATGACCAAGTTACTTTCTCTATTAATCCCTCGATGGACAATTTGTCATCGAGCGACGATTTCTGCTATTCTTTAGATACCTTTTTCGGAGATCGTTCTTCTCCCATTTTCGAGTCCGTATTTTTAAATGACGATATTTATGCGCTCGAAAATTTTAACTGCGATGAGGATACGTCTATAGACTTGCCTTTCGAACCAATTGGTAAGAAAGACATAGGCATTAAAACCTCCCTAGAAGAACCGCCCATCCTAGACCTCAAACCCTTACCCGCCTCGCTCAAGTACGCTTTTTTGGGAAAAGGTGATACGCTCCCCGTTATCATTTCTTCGGACTTGAGTGATTCGGAGACTTCCGATCTATTGGAAGTTTTATTTAAACATCGCCACGCAATTGCGTGGCAAATCTCTGACCTAAAGGGGATTAGCCCCTCCTTTTGCACCCATAAGATTTTCCTTAACGATAATTGCCGCAAAACGATACAGCCGCAACGTCGTCTTAACCCAAACATGAAAGACGTCGTTAAAGCCGAAATCATTAAGTTATTAGATGCGGGGATTATCTACCCTATTTCGGACAGTGCATGGGTTAGTCCCGTGCATGTCGTGCCCAAGAAGGGCGGTCTTACCGTAGTGGCGAATGAGCATAACGAGCTTGTCCCAACTCGTACTGTTACGGGTTGGCGAGTGTGCATCGACTATAGGAAACTTAACGACGCCACCCGCAAGGACCATTTCCCTCTGCCATTTCTAGACCAGATTTTAGAGCGTTTATCCGGTCATCCGTATTATTGTTTTCTTGATGGTTTATCGGGGTTTTTCCAAATCCCCATTTCCCCCGATGATCAAGAGAAAACAACTTTTACTTGCCCGTTCGGCACCTTCGCATATCGAAGAATGCCATTTGGACTCTGCAACGCGCCAGCTACATTCCAAAGATGTATGCTAGCGATCTTTGGCGAGCTAGTAGAAGACATTATGGAAGTCTTTATGGATGACTTTTCTGTTTTCGGACGCTCTTTTCCCGATTGCCTTAACAATTTAGATCGTGTCCTTCAACGGTGCGAGGACACAAGCCTTGTTTTAAATTGGGAAAAATGCAACTTTATGGTTCGAGGAGGTTTGGTCCTCGGCCATATGATTTCGTCTAAGGGGATAGAGGTGGATAAGGCCAAAATAGAAATTATAGAAAAACTTCCGCATCCAACAAACGTCAAATCTATTAGGAGTTTCTTAGGCCATGCGGGCTTTTATCGACGCTTTATTCAAGATTTTTCAAAAATAACAAAGCCGCTAACTCACCTCTTGGAAAAGGAATCACGCTTCATCTTTAGTAGCGAATGCGAGTCCGCCTTTAATTTGATAAAACAAAAACTTATCTCTTCACCAATTTTAGTGGCCCCTAATTGGTCCCTTCCGTTCGAAATAATGTGCGACGCTAGTGATATTGCCTTAGGTGCCGTTCTTGGCCAACGCGTAGAAAAACATTTTCATCCTATTTATTACGCTAGCAAGACGCTCACTTCCGCACAAGTAAATTACACGACAACGGAAAAGGAACTCTTAGCCGTTGTTTTTGCTTTCGATAAGTTTCGCTCGTATATAACGCTATCTAAAGTCATCGTTTTTACCGATCACTCCGCGCTTAAATATTTATTAGCTAAAAATGATGCGAAGCCCCGCCTTCTTCGATGGATTCTCCTCCTACAAGAGTTTGATTTGGAGATCCGAGATAAGCGGGGAGCGGAAAATCTAGCGGCGGACCACCTCTCCCGTTTAGAAAATCCGGGTGCGGAAGCGCTCGTCGAATCTAAAATAAATGACAGATTCCCCGAGGAACGCCTTCTTGCAATTAATAAATCTTCGTCATCTTCGCCTTGGTTCGCAGATTTTGCAAATTTTTTAGTAGCGCGGGTCCTTCCAAAAGAGTTTTCCAGTCATCAAAAGAAGAAATTCTTTTCTGACTTGAAAAATTTCTTTTGGGAGGACCCATTTCTTTTTCGTATCTGCGCGGACCAAGCGGTTCGACGATGCGTTGCGGGTGTGGAGTGCTTACAAATTCTTAATGTGTGCTGGGTTGGTGAATACTAGCGGGGCAGCGACATCACGCCTCTCCGTTGACACTTGCAACTCTGGTCGGCGACGACGACTGCCTTGGCTTCGTCCAGACGACATTATCAAGGAGGAGAGAATGCGAGTAAAGGGTGCGAGATTTGGAGTCAAAAACTCCAACTTGAGCTCAGGCAGTGGAGAGAAATGGTACTGGGAGAAATGGTGCTGGGTGTGGAAATGAGCAGGAAGAAGATGACACGGCCCCCAATTTAAAGACTTCGAACACGGGTACGCACACGGGCGTGTGCGTACCCGTGTTGAGGAATCTCGGCCTCGTGAAACACGGGTTGTGGGGGGTCGTGCGGTCAAACTGACAGGGGACAGCACGACAGGTGGACTCGGGGCACAACACGACCATGTGTGGACCCATGTCTGGTGTGGCACGACACATTAAAAGTACACGGGTTGGTAGGTGACACGCGAAACGGCCGTGTGCGATCCGACACGGGCATGTCGGATGTGTCGACACAGCGGTCTCGACGATCGTCGAGTGAAGAGACACAGCTAGACACACGGGTGGGTGTGAACCTGTGTTGTGCTCGGGATGAAATCACCCTTTTCCGGAATTAATTTACACGGCTGGGCCTGAGGCTGTATCCAGTACACGGCCACCCACACGGGCGTGTGGTGACCCGTATGCTCCTCCAAAATTGCATTCCTCCTTAAAAAAAAATTTTGTTTACAGAATTTTTTCTATAAATGTTTTTCATTAAATTTTACTAGACATATACTGAAAAAATTTTATAAGTGAGAAACACTTACTATAGTTATTATTTTAACATAAACCTAATCTAGACGGAGGCAGGTCTCTAGACGAGTGAAGTCTCTAGGAAGCTCACCATAATAAGGCTTAAGTCGGTGTCCATTAACCTTAAAATCTCCCTTTTCAGGGTGAGTTAGCTCGACTGTGCCATAGGGAAAGACTTCTTTAACCTTAAAGGGTCCGGACCACATAGACCTTAATTTCCCAGGGAATAAACGCAGTCTGGAATTAAAAAGGAGGACTTGGTCACCTTTTTGGAATGTCTTGGGTTTGCGAAGGTGACGGTCATGAAATAGCTTGGTCTTCTCCTTATAAATCATGGAGTTCTCATAGGCCATAGTTCTCCACTCATCTAATTCATTAAGTTGAAGTTTACGTTTCTCTCCTATAGAACTAGTGTCAAAATTCAAAGAACGTATTGACCAATACGACTTATGCTCTAATTCTATAGGTAGGTGACAAGATTTACCATAGACTAATCTAAAGGGGGTGGTCCCTATAGGTGTTTTTAAGGCGGTCCTATAAGCCCACAAACAAACGTTAAGTTTCCTAGACCACTGCTTCCTATTCCATTTTATAGATTTTTCTAGGATCCTCTTAAGCTCTCTATTGGAAACTTTAACTTGACCACTAGTTTGCGGATGATAAGGACTGGCTATCCTATGTGTAACTCCATATTTTTCCAATACTTGATCTAGCTGTGAATTACAGAAATGTGAACCCCTATCTCTAATAAGTGCACATGGTGTGCCAAATCATGCAAATAAGGATTTTAAAAATCGGATTACTACCCTACTATCATTAGTAGGGAAAGCTTATGCTTCAACCCAATTAGATACATAATCTACAGCTACTAAAATATATTTATTCCCAATGGAAACTGGAAATGGACCCATAAAATCAATACCCCACACATCGAATACTTCATATTCAAGAATAAATTTTTGTGGCATTTCATGTAATTTAGAAATATTACCTGCTTTCTGACAAGAATCACATGAAAGCACATATCTTTGGGCATCCCTGAATAGAAGGGGCCAATAAAAACCGGAATTTAGAACCTTTTTTACAGAGCGCTTTGCTCCATAGTGACCACTAGCAGGGCCTGAATGACACTGCTCCAAAATCTTCCAACATTCCTCCGCTGATACACACCTTCGTATAACAGAATCTGCATATATCCGAAAAAGAAAGGGGTCCTACCAAAAGTAATATTTCAAGTCAGAGAAAAATTTCTTTTTCTGCTGAGATGAAAATCCTTTTGGAAGGACCTTAGCCACAAGATAGTTTGCATAATCTGCAAACCATGGATAATCAAGATGTATATTTGTAGATAAGGCAAATAGCGATTCTTCAAGAAATGTATCAGAAATTTCAGATTTATCTAACATTGATCGTAGTGGATTTTCTAAACGTGAAAGATGATCTGCCATTAAGTTTTTCGCTCCTCGTTTATCCCTAATTTCTAAATCAAATTCTTGTAATAGAAGAACACAACGGATTAAATAAGGCTTTGCTTCCACTTTGGCTAGCAAATATCTAAGGGCAGAGTGATCCGTATATACTACCACTGTGGACAATGTTAAATATGATCTAAATTTATCGAAGGCGAATACCACTGCTAGGAGTTCTTTTTCGGTAGTTGTATAATTCTCTTGTGCATTATTAAGTGTTTTGCTAGCATAATATATAGGGTGAAAATATTTGTTTCGGCATTGTCCTAAAACAGCCCTTACCATAAAACTGCTAGTGTCACACATGATCTCAAATGGTTGACTAAAATCGGGAGCGATCATAATAGGAGAATTAATCAATTTCTCCTTTAAGAACTCAAAGGCATGTAGACACTCTTGTTCAAAAATAAAAGGTGTGTCTTTTTATAAAAGCCTTGTAAGTGGTTTAGCTATTTTAGAGAAGTCTTTGATAAAGTGGCGGTAAAATCCCGCATGTCCTAAGAAACTTCTCACTGCCTTAACGGAGGTTGGTGGTGGTAATTTCTTTATGGTCACTATTTTCGCTCTATCAACTTAGATTCCTTGGCTTGATATTTTATGGACAAGTACTAACCCTTCTTGCACCATGAAATGACACTTCTCCTAACTAAGCGCTAGGTTCGTCTCCTCACACATCCTAAGAACTTTCTCAAAATTATTCAAACATTGATCAAACGAGTCGCCAAAAACAGAAAAATCATCCATGAACACTTCCATGATATCTTCAACATACTTGTTAAAGATGGCTAGCATGCACCTTTGAAACGTGGCAGGTGCATTACATAACCCGAAAGGCATACGTCTATAGGCAAAAGTACCGAATGGGCAAGTAAATGTTGTTTTCTCTTGGTCTTCTAGTGCTATAGGATTTTGGAAGTATCTAGAAAGTCCATCTAGAAAACAATAATAGGAATGTTCTAATAAGCGTTCTAATATCTGATCAATGAAAGGAAGAGGGAAATGGTCTTTCCTGGTGGCATCATTTAATTTCCTATAGTCAATACAGACACGCCAACCTGTTACCATTCGTGTTGGAATTAATTCATTCCTATCATTTGCTACCACTGTCAGGCCACCCTTCTTAGGAACTACTTGGACAGGACTAACCCATGAACTATCCAAAATGGGGTATTTAATACCAGCATCTAATAACTTAACAATCTCAGCCTTAACTACCTCTTTCATATTAGGATTTAGCCTACGTTGCGGTTGAATAGAAGACTTATAGTTTTCTTCCAAAAGGATTTTATGAGTGCAAAAACTAGGATTAATACCTTTTATATCAGATATTTGTCATGCTATTGCACCTTTACATTTCTTCAATACAGTTATTAATTTAGTTTTTTTAATGTTTGAAAAATTAGAGGATATAATAACTGGGTAAGAAGAATTAGTTCCTAAGAAAGCATACTCAAGATGATTTGGTAATTTTTTAAGTTCTACTATTGGTGGATTCTTAGTATTATTCTTAAGAGCTTCATAATCTCCTTGAGTAATCAAACTATATTCAGTCATTCTATTCATTGAAACACTACTATCTAGAAAAAATAAATGTTTAGTAATGTCTTTATTTTTTTCTTCTTCTAGAAAATAGTTAGTAATACAAATTTCTAAAGGATCTCTATAATAAAAATTAGAATTTATAGATGTCATAAAATCATCAACACCATGAGAAAAATAGCAATAATCATCATTATCTAAAGATTGTTTCATAGTATTACCAATTTGAAAAGTGACTTCATCTTCCCCTGTAAGAAACCTTTTGTTTTGCAACAACCACCGGGGTCTTAGGCCCAGAACCGCCGCTTTGCGGTGACACCTTCGCACCCGGGAAGGTCATCACTACAAAACGCCGTTCCTGCCGGCCAAATCGATCACCATCGACAGAATGTATAATGAATGAAAGTGTAAGCATCCAAGTCCACAATAGAAAGAGGAAATCACATGACAATTAAATAGTCCACATCACGAGAAAGTGAATACGGGCTTAAGCCCGGTACATGATAACCTCACTACAATCCACTCTTAGCAGTAAAACTACTAATACTCGGCTCCACTCACGGATCCGGATGCCTGTCCACCCGAGATACACTAGCCCATCTCCATCTGCATCGTACCCTGCTAGTGTTGCGTCTCTTAGGGATGTTCCCTGTCTCCCATCCGGAGCACCTAAAATATGGTGGTCAAACGACCGTCAGTCAAACTAGACTCAGTCAACAATCCTCCACCCCTATACACGTGGCTCCTAGGCACCGGGCGGAAAGGAGTGAAAAGGAGGACCAAAAGCACGGCGTAATCAAGCAGGTGACATCTACCCTAAGGAATAAAATAATAAAGTATGGCAGAGGTATCACAATAATTAAACATGAGTAAACAAGTGTGTAACAAAAGTAAACAGTAAGGAGTAGCAAGTAAGTAAGAGAAGTAAGAAGAGTAAGTAAGAGCAATGATAAATATAACCGTTGATTTATAGGGATTACCCCTATAGAACACGAGGTCGTTTTGCAGGGCCTATCGTATAAAACGTCCCATACCATTTTATACGATAGGTGTCAGGGGTTAAATGCAATGATTATGCTATGACGTGCAAGTATGCTATGGTATGCACATGCTAGTGCAACTCACACATACGACTCTATGCACACAGACCTTTAGTTCCCCTTTTTGGTGTTAGCTAAACTCTCAGGAGCCTCTCGTCGTGGCCAACGGAGACAGTGGGTTGGTCCTCTCCACTCCTAGACTGGTAAACACACTACCCATTATAGCCCCTCTCACATGTTCTCGTACTATTCCTAGCAAACCAACTAGTCTCCCCGAGTCAACGTACCAACGACGGTGTGTTCGATCGTCCAATACCGAGGACCCACCACTGTTATGCACATGCAACCATGATAGTTTGTATCTAATTATAGTACTGAGCCTCCAGCTCTCTAGACTACCGAGCCTACTAGTTTGCCACGTTCTCGAGCCCACGTTCCCTGGACTAAACAAGTCTCCATTTCCATGTCCCCGAGCGTCCAGCTCCCCGGACTTCCAAATCAATACCGAGTCCATTTAACTCTACCAATAAGCCCTTAGTCCACGGGCTATGCTATCCTTTCACTACCAATTTATCTCACCACATGTACAAGTGTGAGTGCAAGGTGGAGGTATTATTGAGATTACTCTTGTCCATATTATCCCTAAGGTTTATGTTAGCCCAAGACTGCCCAAGGTATTTCCCATGAGGGGCTCTCAAAGGCACTAGGAACTACAATGGGATTACGCCCAAAGTTCCCTTTCGCAAGGCAAATATTATTGATTCCTACCCTTGATCAAACCTCACTTTTATTTGAGTGTGACTATCCTAAGTGTGTTTGAGCTCTCCGAGTCAACCTATCTCTGTCTTATCCACTATATACAAGCCATGCTAAGCTACATGGTGCTCCCATTAGGGGGTACCTTAATTACTCTTCCTGTAGATCCCTAACAATTACTAGGAGTCTATCATGACCTATTAAGACTAACTCCAGAGTTTCATAATCTTCCTAACTATGTGAGCATTTAATTTAATTAACCTTACACTCCAAATGCCCTACTTTGAACATGAAGTGCTCTCTAATGTCATAAACAAATCACCACAAAATTATGATAAATACTAAGTGACATTTAAACAGTAAATCCAAGGTTTGAGAATTTTCAGAGGTGATTAGACCTATCTTTCATAATTTAGAACTTAAGGTTAATAATACCATCTAATGATGAAAATGCCAACTATATTGTTCTAAAAAATATAATAAAACTCCAGTAGAACTATCATGGCCTAAAAAACACCCTAGAAGCAGTCTCATAATTTTTACAGTGAATAGTAGCCCCTAATTTAATTTATAACCATTAACTCCATAACCATTGGTCAATGAAGCAAGTACTGTAAAAACTCATCTAATAATTATAATAAAATTCTAGAAGTCTGATAATGATCTAAAATCAACAGTAACCAAGTTTTACAATTTTTCTCACAAATGAAGGGCTCTAAATCTAATTAAATGTAAACTTCCAAATTTACAGACTTGTGAAGTATGTACTAGTTTTATCCATCTAAAAATCATGGAAAAATTACAGGACAGTACTAATGGTCAACAACACTCTCTGACCTAATTTCATAATTTTCTTGACAATATTGGGGCTCTGTTCCTATTTTTGATCAGAAACCACAAATCATAATTTTATGAAGCAAGTACTTGAAACATTCATCTAAAAATTTAAACAAAAATACAGAGGGCTCTATCATCATATAATATGTCATATTCCAAGGTTTCACAATTTTGCAATAAACAGAAACTTCACAATCAACATAGTAATCTTTAAGGGCACATCTAGGGTTGAAAAGGAAGTACTGATTTTATTAGCCCCAAACTTCTACAAAAATTATTTTATGAATATTTCTACCAGAGAACTACCCTGCCCAAATTTCAATTGATTTTAAAATGATTTGATATCCTAATACTCCAAATTAGGTTTAGTGCCCTAAAATAGGGTTAGGGTTTTGAGGGGGTTTAAGGCTTCCAAATTCCCTAAAATTTTAACAAGAGGACTATACTAACCTTATGGTACTCTCCACCAATTTTAAAGTCATTCCAAGGTCATTTGACCCCATGACCTTCAAACTCTAAAAATCCCCAATAAGGGACCTACCCTAGGGTTCTAGGGCTACCCTACTCTTAACCACTCCAAATTCCATTGGAGGGTGTGTAATACCATAGCGAGTCAGTGGCCAAAATATCAGCCTCTGTTGAAGTGATTTGACCACTCAAAACCCAAAGGGGGTGCTTTGACCTAATTAACCCTATAAGGGTCAACCTGGGGTGGGATAAAACCTAATCAAAACATCTCCAAAGGAGATAAAATATTGATCAGAGCCCTAACATGCTCTCTAAGACCTCCCACCAAAATTTGGGGGGATTGTGAGGTGTTTATGACACCTAACTAATTTATACATGGTTTATTAAATATTTCTAAAAACTATAGAATTTGTTTTTCGAAATATTTTAATTTTAGGATATATCCTAGATATAGTTAAGAATAGCCCACTCCCCAAATTTCAGATCATTTGGATGTCTGGTTTGGAGTGGGTATTTAATTTAGGCTCTGGACAGCCCTAGGGATAGACCTCATCAAAATGAGTACTGTGGTCTAACCAGGACTCGAAATTGAGTGAAATCAATTTTAAATTACACTAGACATCATGGGCTACATTTCCTATGTTGACTACATTTTCTGTAGATGGGTCTAAGTAGTTTTAAAAATTAATTCTATACACTGCAATTATAATCACAGAAAAAACAATAAATAGAATAAAAGTTTTTGCACGAATCTTGAAGCATCATCCAAGGGCTGCTGCTCATCTTCAAGCTCCAGCCAAGGGCCGAGATTGAACCGACCTGGAGCCTCTTCAAGAAAACTTTCCGGCCACCCCGACCACCTCCCTGGCCGCCCACCACCACCACCACCTCCGTCGATGTGGTTGCTATCGCCTGGCGGCGACACGGCCGCTGGAGGGGCCTACTCCGGCGAACCCGATAGGTTCATTTTCGTGGAATTTCGGTGAGAAATTTCTCCCTGATCGGGCTCAATTGAGCCCGTTCTCTTTAGCTAATGGATCCTAGATCTAGCACAGACAGAGAGGAAGAGGATTGGACCTTGCCGGCGGCCTGAAGTTTGGAAGATCGCCGGGAAGACATTTCTAAAATTGGCGTCGCTCGATTTTAGCAACTGCAAGGTGGGGAGGCTCGATTTCTTCGAGTAAGGATTGGGAAAGGCTCCTCTCAATTCACTGGTGGTGTTTAAAGCCTCAGATGGGTAGAGGAAGAGCTGGATCATTAATGTCGTTCAAAGCCAATAATGGCTAGGCTCGGCCATGGAGGAGGGGGGGCTGAACCAAGTCTAACGGCCAAGGAAATGGCTGGAAACTTCTCCCCTTCCCTGGGGAATTGAATTCAGCCATTAAATGTTGCCTTTGGCCTACCCTTGGCAGAACTGTTTCCTTCCCTCTTCTTCCTCGTTTCTCTCTCCTCCATCATCATGGAAATGGAGTTCACTGTGACACACGGTACACGCCCGTGTCCGCCAAGACATGCATGTGTCGGCCAAGACACGCCCGTGACGCGGGGCGTGTAACCCACTCAACACCCAGTCAAGAGAAAATCGTCGACCTCTCAACCCAGTGGGACACGCCCTGTGACATGCCCGTGTCACAGGCCGTGTACCTCATGCTCGATGATCGACACTCAACGATCGACGATCGAAACTCGACTATTGACGATCGACACTCAACCTTTCGACACAGCGGGACATGCCCTGTGACACGCCTGTATCACAGGCCGTATACCCCATTCTCGACGATCGACACTCGACGGTCGATGATTGAAACTCGACGATTGACGATCGACACTCAACCTTTCGACACAGCAGGACACGCCCTGTGACATGCCCGTATCACAGGTCGTGTACCCCATGCTCGACGATCGACACTCGACGATCGACGATCGAAACTCGATGATTGACGATCGACACTAAACCTTTCGACACATCGGGACACGCCCTGTGACACGCCCGTGTCACAGGCCGTGTACCCCATGCTCGACGATCGACACTCGATGGTCCACACACTCGACGATCGTCGAGCACAATTTGTAGAACCGAGGGGACACACCCCCTGCCACGCCCGTGTTATAGGGCGTGACCACCCAGAAACTTCGTTGACCAAGCGCCCAACTCTTCAACCCGAGTGGGACACACCCTGGGATACGCCCGTGTCCTAGGCCGTGTCACCCAATTTTTGCTACTCCCAGAATTTGGGATGTTATACTCAGCCTCTCTCCTAGTCACCAAGTTGACTTGGTCAATCAGAAGGACTATTTGTAGCCCTTCCACGCACATTATTCCCTAAAGAAACCACATGAGGAGGTTTGAGCTTTGGTTAGCCTATTTGGGCTAGGTTGACCAGAAATATGGTTGGGTTGACCTAGGTCTCTTTAGGGTTACTTGGGTTTTGTCATGACCTAGTCATGACAAAACCATTCCTAGGGGTATAGTTGTTTGAGGGATGTTACATCCCCTACTCGGAAGACTAATTTACCATCAAAAACATCAATAAGCGCTCTAGATGTATCTATAAATGGACGACCTAGTATGAGTGGTACTTCGATATTTTCATCCATATCTAGAATGACAAAATCAGCAGGAAATATAAATTTATCTACCTTAACCAATACATCCTCTACTATTCCTCTAGGATACTTAACCGATCAATCCGCTAATTGAATACTCATTCTAGTCGGGCTAAGTTTTCCTAGGCCTAGTTTTAGATATAGTTTATAGGACATTAAATTTATACTTGCTCCAAAATATACTAAAGCTTTATTGACTTGTAAATCTCTGATTAAACATGGAATTGAAAATGAACCGGGATCCTTAATTTTTTGTGGTAGTTTATTTTGCAAAATAGCGGAACATTCTTCACTAAGTGTTACTAACGATAATTCCTCTATTTTCTTTTTAATTAGAAATTAAATCCTTAAGAAATTTAGCATACTTATGCATTTGAATAATTTCAGAAAAAGGTAAATTGACATGTAATTGCTTAAACATAGATAGAAATTTACCATATTGCGCATCCATGCATTCCTTTTTAAGCTTTGCTAGGTATGGTATTGCTGGTTGGTACTCCATCGGTTGCACGTTCATCTCGCTTGATACTTCACCGCTAGACTCCATTTGGGGTGCTTCCTTCGCAGGCCTTGGGTCTTGTAACTCCTTTCCGCTCCTCAATAGAATGGCTTTTGCATGCTCTCTTGGATTTATCTCAGTGTTCCCCTAGAGTGTTCCTTGCTGCCTTTCAGAAACCATCCTTGCAAGCTGACCAATCTGATTCTCCAAATTCCGAATTGAACCCTCTTGATTCCGAAAGGCTACATCGGTAGTTTTCATGAACTTGGTAAGCACATCTTCCAATGTAGGCTTCCTTGGTCCCGACTGTGGTTGTTGTCCAAACATGGGTTGCTTCCCTAGATTTCCTTGTCCTCCCCAAGAGGAATTGGGGTGGTTCCTCCATCCATGATTATATGTAGAACTATATGGGTTGTTGGCTTGATTGAAAGGAGGTCTAATATTATTGCCCATATAGTCAACATGCACTTGAACTTGAGGTCCACAACCAGGCATTCCACTGCATGAAGGGTCCCATTGTTGAGATGGCATGGAGGGTGATGCTAAGGCAAGGTTGTCCATCTTTTGGTGAAGCTTCTCCACTTGAATAGCTAAGGCAGTGACGGCTTCCACTTCATAAATTCCTGTGGGCTTGCTAGGCTTTTGTCTTACGGTAGTCCATTGGTAATTATTCATAGCCATATCTTCTATCAACTGCTGAGCCGCTTCAGGTGTCTTGTTGTTCAAAGTGCCTCCACTAGCGTCATCAATCATCTGTTTAGTGGTCGGATTGAGACCATTGTAGAAGGTCTGAATCTGAAGCCATGAAGGTAGAGCATGGTGGGGACATCTCCTCAAAAGGTCTTTGAATCATTCCCATGTGTCGTACAATGATTCAGATTCCATTTGAATAAACATAGAGATGTCATTCCTTAACTTCACAGTCTTTGCTGGTGGGAAATACTTCATCAGAAACTTTTCAACCATCATGTCCCAAGTAGTAATCGACCCTCTAGGTAGTGATTTCAACTACTGCTTCGCCTTATGCCTTAAAGAAAATGGAAACAATCTCAATCGAATGGCATCGTTGGAGAAACCATTGATCTTGAATGTGTCACATATCTCCAGTAATCCGGCCAAGTGGGTGCTAGGATCCTCATCTTGCAAGCCATCATACTAGACATACTATTGAACCATTTGTATCATACTAGGCTTCAATTCGAAGTTATTGGTAGCTATCGGTGGTCTAACGATGCTTGACCCAGTTCCTTGGAGATTAAGTCTAGTAAAGTCAAACATGGTTTACTCATTTTGGTTGGCCATGGTGTCTAAGTTTTCCGGATGATTCTCTCCTTGGTTCACTGTCTACTCTTCTGATAGTCCGTTTGAAATAACTATAGTATTAATTCCCATGTCCCTTAGGTTAGTGTTATGGATAAGTCGCTCAGGTTCAGGATGAAATGGTGCTATCCCAGAATTTCTGCCCCTGGTCATAGACTAACAGACTACAAAACAGAGATTAAGCGATATAATTATTCAAATACTAATCTACAACTATTTATTACTAAACAAAAATTGGTAGATTAATAAAATTTAGACTTTCGAAATTTTGAAAACGTCCCCGACAACGGCGCCAAAAACTTGATGATTGCTTTGTTTAACAAGTGATAACTCAATGCGATTTCATTGTACATTCTAGTATAACTATGTAGATGGGCATAAACTAGATTGAATTAACATTCAGGCAAGGGCACCTATCAATCATAGTATAGTAGAAATCTACATCTTGTGTCGTATTCCACCGGGCCATTTCAAGTATTCGTACTCATCCTCACTCTATTATTGTACCTATAAGTAAAATTGATATCTAAACTAGAATGATCTAACTATAACTATTTGGATAATTCAATATTAAAGAAGTAAATATGGTAAAAAGCAAGAAGCTTATGAGCTTTTACATGAACAAACTCATTTATTAACTCAATTCTAAGTAATCATGAATAAAGTAAAACTATCAAATTCGTTGTAATGTAAAGGTTAACGTTCATAAAATTCTCTCTCGAGCAATTCCAATCCTAAACCTAAGTTAGTAAATTTTCTCACGAACAATTTACAACACTCAAGTTTGCATTATGTAAAGCACCCTAATTATTACATAAATTCATGAAACCTTATCTCTAAAATACCATGAATCCATTTACTCGTATTTCAATTTTCCAAACAACATATCTCTCGATCATGTAGTTTGATTCACAAGTAGAGTTAACACCATAATATGGACATATAAATATCATCACAAACAACAAATTTCTCAATCTATAAATTTGCAAATTTTGTAAGGGAAAGAAGCAATTCATAATGAAAATGAAACCAATTGCTTGTAAGCCTAAATACGAATAAAATACCACGAATTTGATGTAAACAAAGCGATACATGATTACTAAATTGTTCAAATATAAGTTCATGCAAATTAAAAAATAAACAAAGTTGAATCACCAAGAGAATGGAAAGATTAAAAGGGATTAATGAATAGATAAAATGCATACAAAATACCCTTCAATCCTCCTTCTCTTGGATGCTCTAGTTCGGCCTTCAGAAGTTCTCCAATTCCAGAAAGATCCAAAAGTTCTTCTCTAGGAAATATATAGTCCCTTTGCAAATAGGTCAGACATGGGTTGCAACACGGCCGTGTGTGAGGTCGTGTTGACGGTTCCTAGGCGGTTCCCCGCGAACAGGCGTGTCTGGTAGTGGGCCGTGTCAGATGACACGGGTATGCACATGGCCGTATTGTTTTTCATGTTCTTCAGCCACGGGTTGGTCGGCAGTCGTGTTAAAAATGACACGGGTAGGCACACAGGCATGTTCCTACCCGTGTGAGTCTCTGTCTTCTGCGTCCAATTTCTTCAGCTCTAGGGTACATAGGAAACGAGTAGGCATACGGCCGTGTGTCCACCCGTGTGCTCCAAAATTTTGTCCAGTCATCAGCCATGTTGACTCTGTGAACTCCTCTATTTTCTCCAAGACCTTTAGTTCCACTGGTTAGTGCTACCGACATATAAAAGTGAAGGAATAAATTAGATAGCTCAATATAAGGAATAACAATAATCATAACTGTGCTCTCCTAATCATGATAAGGCAATTCTTTGAATTTTCTCTCGAAATTACTACAAAAGGAGGTAGAAATAGTAGACATGATTACAATTATGATAGTAAAAAGCCTATAATAAACGCACTCATCAGTCGGCGTACTTGAGCAGACGGCAAGGGAAAGAGCATCAGCTTCGTCGTTGAACATGTGCTTGAACCAAGGAGTGGACACGGTTGAGGAATACTTTCATGCATTTGTTGCGCTGAGACAACATCCAGAGTTTGTATTTGAAACCGAGAAAACTAAAATCAACAGTTTTTATGATGGGCTACATCAGGAACTACGTTTTATTTTGATGTGTCCGAAGTTAATGGCATTCCAACCATTGGTGGAGTCAGCTAGACTATTGGAGATAGACTTGACAAGAGCCCGTCAAATGCCTGCGATTAGGAAATCGAGTTCTTCAAGTGTTAGAAAGCCTGCTCACCGTAGGAGGGGAAAATATGAGACTCGTGCTTGTTATACTTGTGGCAAGAAGGGACACCTTGCACAAGAGCGTTGGGGTGGTGACCAGATGCCAAAGAAGCAATACAAGTGCTACTCGTGTGGCAAAGAAGGACATAAAGCTCGAGATTGCTGAGTTGGTCGTTAGATGAACAAGAAGGGAATTTTGACTTTATGTATATAACTTACTATGCTCCTGTACTATACATGTTCTTTGTGTAGAAACATGTTGTTAGTATTTGAATGGAGGTTTCAAATGTTCCTTGTGTACTTCGATTGGTACAATACGTATACGATTGGAATAACTGTGCGGGCACGATAGTCGTCAATATGAATGAAAATTTGATGATATAATACATGGGGTAACGAGGGGCATATAGCCCGTGACTGTCGGGTTGGTTAGCCAAAGGTTGAAACGATGACCTGAGCGTCAGTTGCTGACAGGGGAAAGGCAGGGGTGGAGTCCACTACCGCCTATGTGCGACCCTGAGTATTATAGTTGGCCAGCAGAAGGCCATACAACAAAGTGACATTGTCACTGACATGCGGTGACATCTTGAATTTCTTTTTTGGTTCTTTCATACATTGTTTGTAGCTTGCATAAGATGTGTTTGTTTTCGACTTTGTCCGACGAGAGCCCTGTTTGATACTGGTACTTCTCATTCATTTCTATTTGTGGACCTCGTGTCATAGATCGGTGTACCAATTAGGTTAAGATTATTGGTAGATATTGTGATAGTGTTATTACCAAATGAATGTTTGATTCTTGTGGATAGGGTTGACGAGGTGCCAGTTCAAATTGGACGTCAGCAGTTCTATGTGAATGCATATGTGCTACTGATATCGGAATTTGATGTGATTTTCGGTGCGAACTGGCTCTCGGAACAGCGTGCCTTTATTGACTATAGTTTAGACGAGATCACACTAGGACAGAATCCCGAGCTTGCGACTAAGTTCGCTGGTATGCACGGGGTGAGCGGGACCTTGATGTATGCACTCCAAGTCATCAATGCAGTTCGTACTTCACACTGATTCAGGCTGTTGGCCAAAGGTCAGTGTGAGTGATGTTCCGATTGTATCGAAGTTTGCTGATGTGTTTCCCTAAGGATCTTCCTAGGCGAATACCTCAGTACGAGATCGACTTCACTAGTAAGTTGGTGCCAGGTGCAAAACCTGTAGCCCGCTCTCCATATCGCATGCTGCCAGAGGAAATGGCTGAATTGAAGTTACAAGAGATGTTGGAACAGGGATATATATGCCCGCGTATGTCACCGTGGAGCGCGCTTGTTTTTTTGTGAAAAAGATGGACGGTAGCCTGCGATTGTGTTTTGATTAGCGTGAATTGAATTAGTTGACGAAGAAGAAAGAGACATTCGATCCCACGGGTTGATGAGTTTATGGATCAATTGGCAGGATCGAAAGTGTAGCTGGATTTGAACTTGGGCTACGACCAGGTGAGAATTTGGGAAGGTGACATTCCCAAAGTAGCGTTTGGCACACGCTACGGTCATTACGAGTTTACTATCATGTTGTTTGGGTTATGTAATGCGCTATCAGTGTTTATCTGAACATTCCGAGACTACTTGGACCTGGTTGTTATTGTCTTCATTAATGACCTTTTGGTATACTCGCAATTGGAAGTCGATCATGCAAACCACATGCGGTTGGTGTTGCAACAGTTCGTTTGGATGCCAGAGCACGAGAGAGCTTTCGAAGAGATAAAGAGTTGTTTGACCACGGCGCCCATTTTGACGTCGCCATGTGGAACAAACGACTGTGTTCTTCGTCAAGTTGGAAAGGTGATTGCGTATGACTCACGCCAGGTGAAAGGGAATGAGCAAAGTTATCCCATCCATAACTTGAAGTTGGCGATAGTATTTATATGACATGAAGGTGGATATATTCACAGACCATAAGAGCCTAACATACTTATTGACGCAAAAAGATCTCTATATGCGACAATGGTGGGTAGAGTTCCTTCGAGCCTATACGTTTAAGATTCATCACATTCCCGTGAAGGGAAGCATGGTCGCAGATGCCTTGCGTCGTCGAACTCCGTCAAGGGCAAATTGGTTGCAGATGCATGATGAGCGTCTGATCCAGGAGTTGGAAGCGTTAGAAATGTTTTTGTGTTGATAGGAATTCTACAGTTGATGCATGCTTAAACTAGACGGAGGTACAATTTGACATCGCGGACAGGGTTCGACGAGGAACGGAGCTGGATGTTAGTCTCCAACGGTAGGCAAAGGATGGGCTTGATAGCCAATTATCCTGGGATGACGGCCTTTTGCGAAGCGAGGTTCGTCTGTGCGTCCTGAGTATGGGTAAGTTGCGAGAAGAATTGATATATGACGCATATGTTACAAAATACTCAATCCTCCCTGGGAGCACAAAGAAGTTCAAGGCCATGAAGACGTTGTTCTGGTGGCAAGGACTACAGAAAGACATAGCTCATTATGTGGTTAAATGTCAAATTATGCTTTGGTGAAAGTGGAATGCCAGAAGCCCGGAGGTTTCGTGAAATCGTTACCGATTTCGGAATGGAAGTTTGATGATATTTCAATGGATTTTGCGACAGGTTGCCGAGATCTCAACGCCGGAATGATTCAATCTGGGTGATTGTAGACTGGTTGATGAAAGTGGTGCACGGTGTTCCTCATAGCATCATGAGTGATCGTGATGGGTGATTCACATAGAACGATTGGAGGCTAACCCATCAATTGTTGGGATCGAAGTCGACGTTCAATATGGCCTTTCACCCCCAAACGAATGGTCAGACTGAGAGGACCAACAGAATAATGACGGACAGGCGTCGAATATGTGCCCTGGATTTTGGTAAGAGAAGGGAAGATCATCCTTATATGATGAAGTTCGCATAAAACAATAGCTACCAAGCAAGCATCATTATTACACCGTTTGGAGCTCTGTATGACCGGAAATGTCGTACACCATTAGCTTGGGCAGAAGCAGGCGAATCTAAACTCTATCAGCGTAAAGAAGTCGATGAAGCTGATTCGACGATACGCACTATTTGGGAGAGGCCACTGATGGCATAGGATCGACAAACAAAATACTATAACGCCAAGCACCAGAACGTAGAGTTCACGGTGGGAGATTGGGTATATTTGAAGATCAAACCCTTCAAAGGCGTGTACAGGATTCAACATAGATATATTGGTCCGTTTGAAGTGTCGAAGCGAGTTGGGGAAGCTGCCTATCGGCTAGCTCTTTCGGTAGAATTGAGGGGATTGCATGATGTGTTTCATATATCTGTGCTTCGGAAATCCGTCAAAGATCCAGCTCAAGTGATCGAGAATGATCATGTGCCAGTTGAGTATAGGATAACAACGAAGGTTAAGCCCATTCGGATCGAGGATCAAGCCGATAAATAGTTGCGGAACAAGTCAATCGGAATGGTCAAAGTCCGGTGGGCCAACTGTGGTCGTAAGGAGGTAACATGGGAGCGAGAGCAGACCATGCGAGCTGAGTTTCCCGAGCTGTTTGTGTAACACTGTTGTACCGTGCATCTCTTATTGTAACAGACATGGTTAACGTTATAACATTGTGGCTGCTAGTTTCGTTACTGTGTGAAAATTTCAAGATGAAATTTATTATAAGGAGTGGAGGGTTGTAACACCCCAAATCCCGAATTTGGGTTCAGGCTGGGCAACATGGCCTGGGACACGGGCGTGTCCCAGGTCGTGTCCTGCTCTGTGTGGCTATGCAGTCTGTCGAGTTCTCGACGAACTGCACTCGACGAGTTCTCTAGAGGGAACACACCCTGCGACACGGGCATGTCAAAGGGCGTGTCCCCCTCTGGTCGACGAACTTCGCTCGACGAAATGCACGGTGGAGGCGTGTCCACAGCCGTATAAGGGCACACAGCCTGTGACACGGGCGTGTATCATGGCCGTGTACTTCTCTGGGTTTGGCCAGACAATGAGTCCTGGTGAACACAGGAAGGACACAGGTGTGTCTATGGCCACATGACCTATGATACGGGCGTGTCACGTGGCCGTGTCCTGTTCGGGTTGAATCGGGTGTGTGCTGCCTGAGGTACATGGACTCAAACATGGGCGTGTCTAAGGGAGTGTCAGGGCATATAGCTTGTGACACGAGCATGTCACATGGCCGTGTTCTGCTCTGGGTAAGTCGGTTGTGTGCCGCTTAAGGTACACGGCCTGTGACACGGGCGTGTCACAGGCCGTGTCAGCCCAAAAATAGAACTTTATGGAAAATTTGTGGTCGTTCATTTCCATCATCTGGGATCTGATGGCCTAGGCTTTGCCCTGATGCTTTAAGGCCGGAATTGAGAAAATGAATCTCATTGACCTTAGGCCACTTTCTTTCTAAAGAGCTAGAGAGAGAAGGGAGAGGAAGGAGGAGGAGGAGAAAAGGATACGGCCACCGGTGGAGCTGTCGAGTTCCGAAGCAATATCTGAGGCCAGATTTGTGGAGGCAAGGCTGCTACGGTGCTTTCCAACTGGCTAGATGTCCATGGATCCAAAGGGGTCGTCAAGAGTAACGATCTTTCTTCCTTGGATATGTGAAGTCCTTGATTTGGCATATGCATATGTTTTTCCCCACCAAAAGGTTATTTATTAAGGGATTCCTTGGGTTGATTCTGGAGATCCGCAAGATGTCTTGCATATAGATCCGGAAACGTGAAGTACGGAATAGGCATACTATGTGAAGCCCATCTGGACAGGTTGGTCAGGATTGGTGATGTTTTCTATTGCACACCGGAGAAGACTCCGTTTAGGAATGATTATCCTTGTGATTTTAGTGGGTTATGCCTGTGAAGGTGTAAGACCCCCCTTTTTTTTAACACCGGGGTCTTAGGCCCATAATCGTCGCTTTGCGGTGTCACCTTCACGCCCTGAAGGGCCATCAACGCGAAACGCCGATTCTGCCGACCGTTTCGATCACAGAAAAGCAACAAAATTAGAGTAAACACAAGTGAGGTAAAAACTCTAACCAAATTGAAAGTGTAGGTTAGATCTGATATACTCTAGAGGGGGGGTGAATAGAGTATGGTGCTTGCTAAAAACCTTTTACAACAGTTGTTGTATTCCTAAGTGAACAGGGAAGAAAATGAACTACAACAACTATTTAATCAAAAAGCAATCACAAACCATAGCCAGAAAACAAAAGAAAGAAAGCAACCAGATGACACAAGGAGCTATAATGGTTCCCCAATCAATCTGGGTACATCCACTCTTCTACCACCCTAGGTAGGAATCCACTGCAGGATGAGTTGATCAGGTGTCCTGGTCACCAATGAGCTTTTGATAAGGTGCTCAAAAACCAAACCAGGTTTTTTGATCAGGTGTCTTGCCACCACTGAGTTTTGACAAGATCTCAAAAACCAGCATAAACTTTTGAAGGGAGTTTGAAAAACCCTTTATAGCAGAGAGAGAGAGAGAGATGAGAGGGATGAGATGATCTTCTCTGTCAACAATCAGAGAGAAGATAGTGGATGTTGTCAAAGCTCCCCCTGAGATCTTGAGTTGTTCAGGAAGTGAAGCTTTGCAGTAGGGTTATAAGCATTCAGAAAATTTGATTTCCAGTAAAAGATGATTTCAGCAACAACTGAAATGTGTGGTGTCTGGAGTCTTGAATGATGATGGCCTTTGAACACTGGAATCGGAAGGGATCTGAAAGTTTCAGTATGTTGATCTCCTTTTGTGATGGTGTTCTTGTAAGAGTTCTAAGACTGTGAATTTTTGCAACTCTTTCTCTTTTTGTTGTTGTGATTATTGTAAGAGTTCTATGTTATGCAGCAGGGATGATAAAAACTGGTCTTTTTTTCCTTAGATTTGAATGAATATTTCTCTGTCTAAGATAGTCGTTAGCCTGTCATAAATGACTTCCTTAACTGCATTTGCCTTCTAGAGGAAAGTCCAATAAAAACAATCCTTTGAAAATCCCTTGAAACTTGCTCCAGATTAATTGAAAACGACTACAAGATCCTTGAAATAAATGCTGAGAATAATTCCATAACTGTCTGAATTTGAATCTTGAAAAACATCGATCTCTCCAGAAAAACGTCGAACTGAGCTCTACTATCGTTGAACTGAGCTCAGAGACTGGTCTTAGACTGAAGCAAAGATCGTCGATCTGAGCTCAACAATCGTCGAACTGAGCTCAGAGATAGAGAAACAAACTGGAGACAAGAACGTCGATCTGAGCTCGAAGATCGTCGAATGGAGTTCGACGACTTGTTGAAGTTGAGCTCAGAGATCGTCGAATGGAGTTCGACGATTCGTCGAAGTGAGCTCAGCGATCGTCGAATGGAGTTCGACGATTCGTCGTAGTGAGCTCGACGAAATGACTTGATCTCCTGAACTGAAATATCTGGACTTGAGGGCAGCTTTCAAACCTAAATACTAACCCTTAGACTCAATTCTAATTGACCTTTAGATCTATACAAGGAGGTCAAAACAGATTTCCTAAAATACATAGTGATCCTTGCCCAATTCAGTAATAGGGTGTTCCAACAATCTCCCCCTATTTGGGTTAGGATTACTATTTACAAATATTAAAAAATAAAAACATGCAAAACAGAAATATAACAAACAAGACATTGCAGAAACACAGACATATTCTCAGATAGTTCAGAAAACAAAATATGCTGTCATCTTACAGAATCATTCTTTTTCCTTGCTCTTTATAAGAACTATTTCTCTGTTGGGATCGAGAGCTTCCTTCTTAGATCTTTTATCATCAACTGCACCTAGAGAGGTTTGTTGCTTTGGCCTGGGCACTACAGCTTCTGGATACAGCTTCATATAGCTTTCTGAATCAAAAACTTTACTGGATGAGTATCTCTCAAGCTCTTTCTTTCTTTGATCTGATAAAGTTGTGATATTTGAAGTATCCCTTCCTTGTTCTCTAGCTTTCTTGATTTGGTCCAAAGCAGCCAATTCTTTCATTCTTGCAGTCCATGAGGTGGGGTTATTTTCTGGATCTTCAAAAGGAACAGGAGGCTTATATCTATTTGAAGAATTATCTAAAGGAGCTCTGGAAGAGACTAGTTCTTTCAGCTTATAAGGGAAGAGACCAGAAGTTATGTCAGATGGACCTTGTCCTTCCCTTGGATAAGGATGTTGCCTGGAATATCCTTTAGAGTATACTTTAAGTTCTCTCTGATTTCCTCTATACTGTCCTCTTCTGGACTGATAACCTCTAGATTGATTTCCTCTGTACTGGGATCTACCTTGGGGTTGATATGAAGTTTGGCTTCTGGCAGAGGATTGGAAAGCAGAACTACCACCTGCACCTGCATCAGGTGAGGGAGGAGGAGGAGGAGGATTAAAATGGGAAGATCCTTTGTCATACTTTCTTTTCTTTTTCATAGCCTTCAGTTGATTCCTGGAGTATTGCACCCAATGTTCTATGATAGGGCAATCATGCAGTATGTAGTATGGAATGTCATTTGTATCTTTTACTTTCTCTGGAGGAACTCTCTCCATAGCCTTGCTTCTGCCTTTCCTTTTCCTTGCAATTGTAGCAGAGGAATCATCTGAGTCAGTCCTGAACTGATCACTGTCTGAGCTTGGAGGATTATCATACACTGCATCAATCCTTTTGAGATAATCTTTTTGTTGTTGAGACTGAGCAGAAGAAGCAGCAGAAATAGAAACAGTAGCAGCAGCAATAGCAGTAAGTGGAGTAGAAGCAACACTAGCAGAAGGAGTTATGACAGTAGAAGGTTTAGACACAGCAGCAGTAATAGCAGCAGTAGTAACAGATGAAACTGGAAAATCAACTGCAGAAGGAGCAACAGCAGTAGTAACAGCAGGCTCAAAAACAGATGCCTCTGTCATATGCATGTCCTCAAAAACATCAATATCAGAACTAACAGAAACATCATTAACAGCAAGAGGAGCAGTAGCAGGAGGACTGTCAACAGTGTTGAAGGAATTTATATAAGAGCTTATTAGGTTGGGGTCACATCTGGAAATAGGCACAATGGCCTTAGTAGGGTCTTCAAAATGCTGGACTGGAAGGTAGTTGAAGTACACTGAATACAAAAATGACAACAGTGACCTGAGGTCCACTGTGATGAATGCAACAGATGCTGCTGGAGCTTGGACTGAAGATACAACAGTAGGAAATATTTCAACTTCATAAGGCATCTCCCCCTGCATAGATTCAGTGGCAACTGGATCAAGGCACCCATAAGAAGGGATTGCCTGAGAAGGAAGAATGGAAGAAAGCCTGGAAGACAGTTCCTGAACTATTTTGAGAAGGGGAGCTAAAGAGGTCTCCAGCAAGAGGGATAGACTGGGAGCTATCAGCTCATATAACCTGTCTGCAAGGGCTGGAAGATTTACTTGCTCAAGAGGGACTTGAGCAGAGGTAGGGATGGATGAGGTAGCAATGAAGGGTGGAGCAGCAGGAGATGTTGTAGGAGAACCTGTGGATTGTGGAAATGATGGTTGGGAAATTGGAATTATGGAGATGGAAGAGAGTGGAATGAAAATGGATGGTGTGAAGGATGTTTGACAAATGATGTCTTGAAGTAGTTGTTGATAAGAGGTGGATGATAATGGTGGATCAGGAGGGGATGAAGGAGAATCATCCATATAGGAATCATCTATAAGAGTGAAAGCTGGAATATGAGAGGATGAGTCAATATCTAGGTGTGGGTATTGATGTAGAGGAAGAAAGATTTCTTCAGTGAGTGGTGGAGTTGGAGAAGGAATAGAAGTTGGAGATGGGGTGGAAATTGTGATGGTGGGTGTGACTGTGGTAGATGAAACAAGAGGTGTAGGAGGAGGAGAAGAAGCAGGCAAGTCTTCTGCAGGGGCAAAAACCTGAGGGGAAGTGACTGGAGTAGTCCTTGTGCCTGAAGTAGAAAATGTAGAGGGCCTACTGGGCTTGACAATCTGCCTGTCCCATTTTCCAAATAGGGCACAGGTGAGCCTCTTGGAGGCATTGATGTGCATCCCACTGGAAACAAGCAGTGCAGGGCATCTGTGGTGAAGGAACAACCCTAAAATTCTTCCAAAATTAACAAAGTTCTTGTTAATCTTTTTCTTAATCAAATCAAAGAAAATTTCTCCTCAGTTGAGTTGCTTCTTGTCCACTAGGGCACCCATCAAGCAGAGCTGATACCTAGATATGGTATCATGAGCTGAGTGTTTGGCCAACAATACCTTGCCAACAACATCAACTAGAAATCTGTACTCAACAGACAGATTTTTCTTCAACAATTTGCTAGGGTTTGCTTCTGAGTGTCCCATCCTTTCAAGCATATTAGAAAACTCCTCTCCAGAAAGTTCAACAAAATCTTCTCTAGATTTTAATTGAAAAACCTCTGTCAAAGTAGTAGGTGTTAGAGATACCTGGGTTCCTGAGATGCTTCCAACCACTGTATTCTGATCCAGGTTATGGGCAGTATACACCCATTCCTTTATCTCATCTGCAGCTAATTTGATCCTTGTGGTCATGATGGTAACTGGCTGTTATTCTTTGAAAATTTCCAGAATCTCCTTGAAGATTTTATCACTGTTGTTGAAAGAATCCATGTCGATATCGAATCCAGCGTCAAATTTCATTGCACCCAAGATGGCGACTGAGACTGCCATTGATTCCTGCAAAAATGAACAAACAAACGACCAAGTGTAGAGAAGTTTGGAGGGAAAGAGAAAATTTGCAGAGAGTATGAAAGCGCAAAGGGAGAACGACGACCGAAAAAATGAGTTTTATATTAGGGTTCGACGCAGAAAAGGAAAGATCGTTGAACTCTGTTCGTCGATCTAGGCTTCTAAAGGAAACTGAAAGGTCATCAATAGCGTCGATCTCCGTTCGACGATATTGGAGAGCGTCGAGCTCCATTCGACGATAGTTCAGAAAACAAAATTGTCGGGCTTCGCACGACGATCGCTGACCTGAAGAAAGATAGTTTAGCACTATCTGAGAAGTGATGAACTCTGGTCGACGATTTCAGAAGTCGTCGATCTCCGTTCGACGATCTGGGGGAAAATCGTCGAGCGTAGTTCAGAGACCAGAAACACTCTATACACTAGAAAAAGCACTTGGATTTGACTAGTCTTGGTCATTTTTTTTAGATTTTTGAAAATCTTGGATCTTATTTTAGACTTCCTCCATCTAACATTCCTAACTGATTGAGGAAGAATGTATGTTTCTTTTCATCCAAGGGTTTGGTGAAAATATCTCCCCTTTGCAAATCAGTTGGGATATATTGAAGTTTAATTTTATTTTTCTCAACATTATCCCTTAGAAAGTGATGCCTAATTTCTATGTGTTTTGTCCTACTATGCAGGACTGGATTTTGTGCTATGGAAATAGCACTAGTATTATCACAAAATATATTAGAATTTTCTAAGTTGTAGCCATAGTCTAGGAGCTGATTTTGAATCCACAAGATTTGTGAGCAACAACTACCTGCAACCATATATTCAGCTTCAGCAGTTGAAGTTGACACAAATGTTTGTTTCTTGCAAAACCAGGAGACAAGTCTGTCACTAAGAAACTGACAAGTTCCACTGGTGATTTTCCTATCTATTCTGCATCCAGCATAATCAGCATCTGAAAATCCAGTTATGTCAAATGCTGAATCTTTTGCATAGCAGAGACCTAGATTTGGACAACTTTTTACATACATAAGAATCCTTTTTACTAAGGTTAGGTGTGACTCTCTAGGGCTCACTTGGAATCTAGCACATATGCATGTAGCAAACATTATGTCAGGTCTACTAGCTATAAGGTACAATAAAGAGCCAATCATTGCTCTATATGTTGTCTGATCAACAGGTTTCCCATGTTCATCAGCATCTAATACAACATTAGTAGGCATAGGTGTTTTCATACATGATGCTTCAGACATACAAAATTTCTTAACCAATTCTTTTGCATACTTGGTTTGAGAAATAAATATGCCTTCAGCATGTTGCTTGGTTTGCAATCCTAGAAAGAAGGATAGCTCGCCCATGCTACTCATTTCAAATTTAGAATGCATTAGGTTGGAGAACCTTCTGCACAAATTTGAATCAGTAGAGCCAAATATAATATCATCTACATAGATTTGTACTAGTAGGGTATGAGACTTATGGGTTCTAATAAAAAGAGTTTAGTCTACTCTACCCCTTATAAACTCATTTTTAGAAGAAAGCATGCTAGGGTCTCATACCATGCTCTAGGAGCTTGCTTTAGACCATATAATGCTTTATGCAATTTGAAAATATAATCAGGATGAGTTAAGGAGATTAAACCTGGGGGTTGTCTGACATAGACTTCTTCTTTGATATCTCCATTGAGAAAGGCACTCTTTACATCCATTTGGTATACTTTGAATCCTTTGTGTGCTGCATATGCTAAGAAGATTCTTATGGCCTCTAACCTTGCAACTGGTGCAAAGGTCTGGTCATAATCTATCCCTTCTTCTTGAGAGTATCCTTGAGCAACTAGCCTTGCCTTGTTCCTTACAATGACTCCTTGATCATCCAATTTATTTCTGAACACCCACTTTGTTCCAACAATGGAGTGATCCTTTGGCCTTGGTACTAGTTCCCAAACTTTGTTCCTTTCAAATTGATGCAACTCTTCTTGCATTGCAATGATCCAGTGTGGATCTTGCTCTGCATCTTGAATGGATTGAGGTTCAATTTGAGAAAGGAAGCAAGTGTGCATCAGGTTTTGGTTGACCTGATTTCTGGTTTGCACACCAGCTGAGATGTCTCCAATCACTTGGGAGATTGTATGGTCTCTTGATGTTACTAAATCAACAGGAGATGTTGATTGTTCACCAACCTGTGTTGTTGTTTCCTCTCGTGGTACAACAACTGGCTCTTGAAGAAGTTCCTCTTCAAGATGTTGAATGTCTTCTTCTTCTTCACTGCTTTCCTCTTTTTGAATAATTTGTAATATGTCCAAGTCTTCAGCAAGAGAGTGTACCTGCAAAGGTTCTATGGTAGAAGTATTCTTCTCCTTGAAAGACATGTTAGATTCATCAAAAGATATATGAACAGATTCTTCAATTTTAAGAGTTGATTTATTATATACCCTATAAGCTTTAGTGATCATGGAGTATCCCAGAAACACTCCTTCATCAGCTTTGGCTTGAAATTTTGCTAAGTATTTCTTGTCATTATTATGAATGTAACAAATACAACCAAAAATTTTAAAGTAATCTACTTTAGATTTCTTCCCTTTGAGTAATTCATAGGGAGTCTTGCCCTTCAGTTTATGTATTAAACTTCTATTCAACACATAGTTGAAGGTTTTCACTACCTCTGCCCAAAAGGATAGAGGAAGGTGAGCATCTGACAACAATGTAGTAGCAAATTCAATAAGGGTTCTATTTTTCCTTTCAGCTACTCCATTTTGTTGAGGAGATCTAGGAGCTGAGAAAGTGTGCATGATCCCTTCACTCTGACATAACTCTTGCATAAGAAGAGAATCAAACTCTGTCCCACGATCACTTCTGATCAGGGCAATGTGAGTATTGAACTCACTCTGTATACATTTGAGAAACTCTATCAAACACTTAAAGTTATCAGATTTCTTCCTCAGAAAGAACACCCATGTGAATCTAGAGAAGTCATCCACAACCACTAAAGTGTAAGATTTCCATCCTAAGCTTTGTACTGTAATGGGTCCAAAAAGATCCATGTGTAACAGATACAAAATCCTAGGTGAATCACTCTTATTAAGTGACTTGAAACTATTTTTGGTTTGCTTGCCTAATTGACAAACCCTGCAGAGTCCTTCCTTCTTATAGGGGCCAGAAGGTAGTCCTCTAACAAGGTTGTCCTTGGATAGCCTAGCAATGGTTCTAAGGTTTATATGTCCTAATCTCTTATGTCATAGTTCATTAGGTCTACTAATAGAGTTAAACAGGCAAATATCTACTTTAGTTGAAAGAAAGTCTACTAAATAGATGTTACCTTTCCTTTTACCTGTCAACATAGTTGTGTTGTCCTCTGATTTGATCTTGCATAAGGATTTGCTGAAAGTTGCTTGGTAGCCTTCATCACATAGTTGACTGATACTGATCAAGTTGTGTTTCAGTCCTTCCACATAGGTTACTTTCTTGAATGTGACTGTGCCATTCTAAACTGCACCATATCCTTTTGTTAGGTCAAAGTTTGAATCACCAAATATTACTTTGGGTCCAAGCTTGACTTTGAAGGATGTGAAATTGTCCTTGTTTCCTGTTATGTGCTTTGAGCACCCACTATCCAGATACCATTGCTTGTTTGATGTTGGATAGGTCTTCACCTGCACATAAGACAATTTACTTGTTTTTGACCCAGTTTACCTTGGGCCTAGGTTGATAACCTTTGAATTCAGAAATAAGAGACATCCCTGGTTGACTCTTATAGCCTTCAGGATAATTTCTCCTTGGAGGTATTATCCATTCAGTATAAGGGTTAAATCTTTGGGATGAAGGACCCATAGGATTGGAATTAGATTTACCTTTGAAAAAGTTTTCAAAACTCTGATCTCTGCTCGACGATCGATGAGCTGAGTTCGACGATCTTGGGTCAGATCGTCGAGCTCCGTTCGAAGATCGACTGTGGCAGAGTTCAGGGTTTAGAGATCGTCGACCTGTGTTCGATGATTTAGCCTGAGATCGTTGATCTGTATTCGACGATCGTCTAGCTCCGTTCGATGATTTCTGTTGAACTCTTATTTTCTTGGGTAAGTCAGAATTCTTCCTAGCTACCTCTACAACTCCCTTACCTTTATCAAAGATAAATTTAATTGTGGTTGTTAGTACTATAGGTTGGCTGGATGAAGCACCCAAGCCCAGTGTATTATTGAATCTTGAGTTCACTGTGTTGAATTCTGTGAAGTGAAAGTGGGTGAATGGAAGGCTTGGGAAACCTATCCGCGCGGACTACGCGGACAGGGTTGGCGGACTGCTAGGTCGGCAGGGATGTTGCAGGCGGTTTGCTCTGTGGCGGCCTGGGCGGTCTGTTCGCGCGGACTGAGCGGACAGCAGCAGCGGTCTGACAGGCCAGTGTATGCTCAGCAGGCGGTTGACTCCCAGGAAGTAACCGAGCGGATAGGAATGCTATCCGCGGAGTCTGGCATAAAGCGGACTGAAGGACTGCAGCTCGGCAGACCGGTTTGGCAGTTGCCTTGGTCTTGCTCTGGTGCAGCGGGAAGCTGCGGAGACCGCCGGTCAGCACGGACAGAAACTGGAGGTCGCCCGGTATGGCGGGCTAGATTCATTGTCCGCCAGTAAGTGCGGACTGGCCCTTGTGGCCAGTGGTCTGGACTTGGTGAGTTTTGGACCAAGTCCAGGATGGCTCAGTCCGGGGAGATCACGCAGTGGAGCGCGGGCTGGTTTCTCAGTCCGCCAAGCGTAGTAGAAGTGATGTTGCCTTGTTTGCTAGCTTGGGAAATGCGGACTGGAGAATTGCTTGTGCAGGAGCGTGCGGACTGGAGCCAGAGTCCGCTGAGTCCGGTATAGCGTTGGAGATGAGGTTATGGACTCAGGAGTTGCGGACTGGAGTCTGCTGTTAGCAGACTGGATTGGCATGTCCGCTAAGTCCGGAGGTGCCTTGGCAATGAGGCAATGGACTTGGGATATGCGGACGGTAGTCGGGTGTCCGCTGAGTCTGGCAGGTGCCTTGATGGCGAGGCTGCGGGCTCGGGTTTTGCGGGCTGATGCCTTGTCCGCAGAATGGCGGACACGACTGTTGTGGAGTCCGGCTGTGGTGGTCCTGGCTTGGTCTCTGGCGGCAAGGCGGGCTGGATAGTGGAGTCCGGCCTTAGAGAAGCTGGGGCGGACTGGCTATCTGCACAGGAGCGGCGAACTGGAATGTGTGTCCGCGGGCTGGCGGACACACTAGTTCTTGCTGCGGGATGTGGCGGTGATCCTATCGGCTAGGGCGGTGACCATACTCATCATCGTGCCTATAAATAGGACCCATGTCACATCAGGAGTAACGGACCTAGACCGAAGTAAGTGAACATGTTGGAACACCCTATTACTAATTTGGGTCAGGATCACTATGTCTCTAGGAACCTTTATTTGACCTTCTGTATAGCTTAATAGGTCAATTAGAATTGAGTCTAAGGGTTAGAAGTCTAGGATTGGAAGCTGCCCTGAAGACCAAGTTTTTCTGTCTGGAGACTAAGTCTGATCGTCGAGCTCAACTTCGGCAGATCGTCGAGCTCCACTCGATGATCGCTGAGCTCAACTTCATAATATCGTCGAACTCCATTCGACGATCGGTGAGCTCAGTTCGACGATTTTGACTCTGCATTGGATCTTTATCTCTGAGCTCAGTTCGACGATCTTTGAGCTCAGATCGACGATTATTTTGCTGCTTGAGTTTTCCAGTTCGCTGAGCTCAGCTCGACGATAGCAGAGCTCAGTTCGACGATTTCAGTTAACTTCCAGAATTCAAATTCAAATCAGACAGGAGTTATTCTGCAATTAATTCAGAGATTTGCTAGCCGTTTTCATTTATTTCTGGACCAAGTTTCAAGGGATCTTCCAAGGAATAATTCTGTGGACTTTCCTCTAGAAGAGTTTTTGCAATTAAGGATGCAATCAATGCAGACCAACGGCTATCTTTGACAGAGAATAATATTCTATTCTGGAACAGAGAATAAAAGACAGAATGTTTTTTGAATCAATATAGATGATATACAGAGATTAACAAGTAGAGAATACACAATATAGATTACAGAGACTCTTTCAAAATCTTCTGTCAAAAAGAATTCTGAAGAACACTCATCAAAGAGATCAAGCTTTCAAAAATCTTCAGATCTCTTCAGCTCTCAAAGTGTTCAAGGCCAACATCAATTCAAGACTCCAGACACTCAACATTTCAGCTTGCTGAAATCATCTATTGCTGGAGATCTATCTTTGAAGGCCTATCACCCTCAGCAAAGCTCTTCTTCCTGAAGATCTCAAGGACTCAGGGGGAGCTTTGACATCAATCCACTTAGTCTTCTCAGTTGATTGAGAAAGAGAAGACTGCCATCACTCTCTCACCCCCACTCTGTAAAGGGTTTCTCAAACTCCCTTCAAAAGTTTGAATCTGGTTTTTGAGCACCTTGTCAAAAGCTCATTGGTGGCAAGACACCTGATCAAAAAATCTGCTTTGGTTTTTGAGCACCTTATCAAAAGCTCATTGGTGCCCAGGACACCTGATCAACTCATCCTGCAGTGGATTCCTACCTAGGATGATAGAAGAGTGGATGTACCCAAGTTTGGGGAACCACTATATTTCCTTGTGTCCTCTGGTTCTGCTTGTTTACTTTTTATTTCTGGCCTAGATTTTTTTGTGCTTAGTTTTTTGCATAGCTTAGTTCTGTGATTAGATTTATATTTGCTTCCCTGCTCACACATATTACAACAATTGTTGTAAAAGTTTTTCAAAAGTTTTTTAAAACACCATATACTCTATTCACCCCCCCTCTAGAGTATATAAGATCTAGTTGCCCTTTCAATTGGTATCAGAGGCAGGTTGGTTAAACATACCATACCTGATTGGTTGTACAGGCTAACACCTGAACCCCAAGATCCTAAACTAGATCTGTTTTTCTTTTCTATTTTATTATTAGATTTTGTTTGCACAAATCATGGCCCAAAACAAAGATTATGCTAGCACCAGACCTCCAGTGTGCAATCTGTGAAAGTTTGCACTTTGGAAAGCAAGGATTAGACTCTACATGAATTCTATTGACGAAGATATATTTAATTCTGTTTTGACAGTGTGTCCAAGACCCCCAGAAAGTACAAGTACAAATGATGTTCCACCTCCATCAGGAACAGATGCTGACATCAAAAAGTGGAAAGTAGCTGATGCCAAGGCTATGAACATCCTAGCCCAGACAATGTCAGATGACATATTCCAAAAGGTAGCTGAATGTAATTCAACCAAGGAAATCGGGGATAGACTCTCAGAAATAGTCTCAGGCTCAGCTGACGAGAGAAAGGACAGAAGATCCCATCTCATCTCCCAATATGAGAACTTCAAGAAGGGAGAGACTGAGTCAGTGGGAGACATGTATAACAGACTGAGTCTAATTGTCAGTGAACTGAGGACATTAGACAAAGAGATCTCTCTGACAGAACTTAATGACAAGATCCTAATGTGCTTCCCCAGCACTTAGGATTCAAGAATCTGGCCAATTAAGGATGCCAGAAGTCTGAATGAGATCACCACTGAAGCCTTGTTGGGTAAGCTCAAATCTTATGAGCTACTCATCAAGAACAGAGAGGAAGAACAGAAGGCTGCTTCACCAGCCACAAGAAAGGAGAAGACCATAGCATTCAAGGCAACTGAAGATCTGCCTGAAGAAAAAGCTACAGGCAATGTTGAACTTCTCAGCTTGTTGGCCAAAAGATTCTATAAGATGGCCAGAAAGGACTTCAGAAGAAGATCATACAAGGAGCAGGATAAGCCAAGGTATGACAAGTCCATTGGCAATAACAAAGACATAATCTGCTTTGGTTGCAGGAAACCAGGGCACATAGTTCCTGACTGTCCAGAGAACAAGAAAAAGGACAGAAGGGACAGAAAAGAAAGAAGAAAGGAGAAGGACCCCAAAAGGAATGGCAATAGGAAACCTTCTTCAAGCAGGAATAAGCATACAAGAAAAGGGTTTGTTGCTGAATCCTGGAGTGAGACTGAAGAGGAGTCAGAAGCCTCATCCAGCTCCAGTGATGATGAGGATGATGCAGAAGAAAAGGAATTCTGCATGATGGCAATTAATGCCTCACAGCACAATTCAGAGGATGAAGAGTCAGAGTCAGACTCAGAAACTCAACCTGAAGAAGATCAGGTAATTAGTTCTTTTGATTTTACTTCAGAAGATTTTAAATCTGAATTTAAAACACTGTGTTTAGACCTGCTAAAGTCTGAGAAAGAGATTATCTCTCTCAGAAATCAATTATCTGAACACAATGGTTTAAAGTCAGAAAACCTCAAACTCTCTCAGGAGTTGGAGAACTGTAGGGAACAGATAGCTACACTGAAAAGTGAGCTCTCTGAGGCCAAGAAGCTTGAAGAATCCCTTAATGGGAGAAGCATCAAGCTGATGGACATCACAAGCACAGTGAACTCTAGATTCAACAGTACACTGGGCTTGGGTGCTTCATCCAGCCAACCTATAGTCCTAACAACTCCCATCAAGTTTATTTCTAGCAAGGGAAAGGGAGTTGTAGAGGTTGCTAGGAAAAATTCTGATCTGCCTCAGAAAACCAAGTCCCAGCAAAAATCGTCGAACGGAGATCGACGATCGCCGAATGAAGATCGACGATCGCCGAACGCAGCTCGACGATCTCAGGACAAATCGTCGAACGCAGGTCGACGATCTCAGCCAAAGTCGTCGAACGCAGGTCGACGATCTCATATACCTGACCTCAGCCATAGTCGACCGTCGAACGGAGCTCGACGATCTGACCCACGATCGTCGAACGCAGCTCCAAGATCGTCGAACAGAGGTCAGAGCTCTGGAAACTTTTTCAAAGGCAAGTCAAAATTGAATCCTAAGGGTTCTTCATCCCAAACCTTTAACCCTTATACTGAATGGATTATACCTCCAAGGAGATATCATCCTGGAGGATATAAGAGTCAGCCAGGGATGTCTTTCATTTCTGAATTTAAAGGTTATCAACCTAGGCCCAAGGTAAAATGGGTCAAAAACAAGTGAATTGTTTTATGTGCAGGTGAAGACCTATCCAACATCTAACCAGCAATGGTATTTGGATAGTGGGTGCTCTAAGCACATGACAGGGAACAAGGACAACCTCAATTCCTTTAGAGCCAAGCTTGGACCCAAAGTTATCTTTGGTGATTCCAACTTTGGACAAACTAAAGGATATGGTGCAGTCCAGATTGGTTCAGTAACCTTCAAGAAGGTAGCCTATGTGGAAGGACTGAAGCACAACCTAATCAGCATCAGTCAGCTATGTGATGAAGGCTACCAGGTGACCTTCAGCAAAACCTTATGCAAAATCAAGTCAGAGGACAACACAACTGTGTTGACAGGTAAAAGGAAAGGTAACATCTACTTAGTAGATTTTCTTTCAACTGATATAGATATCTGCTTGTTTAATTCAGTCTGTAGACCAAATGTTTTATGGCATAAGAGATTAGGACACCTAAACCTTAGAACTATTGCTAGGCTCTCCAAGGACAACCTTGTTAGAGGACTACCTTCTGGCCCCTACAAGAAGGAAGGACTATGCAAGGCTTGTCAATTAGGCAAGCAAACTAAAAACATTTTTAAGTCACTTAATAAGAGTGATTCACCTAGGATATTGTATCTGTTACACATGGATCTATTTGGACCCAACACAGTACAAAGCCTAGGAGGGAAATCCTACACTTTAGTAATTGTAGATGACTTCTCTAGATTCACTTGGGTGTTCTTTCTAAGGAAGAAGTCTGATAACTTTAAGTGTCTGACAGAGTTTCTCAAATGTATACAGATTGAGTTCAATACTCACATTGCCCTGATCAGAAGTGATCATGGGACAGAGTTTAATTCTCTTCTTATGCAAGAGTTCTGTCAGTGTGAAGGGATCAGTCATACTTTCTCAGCTCCTAGAACTCCTCAACAAAATGGGGTAGCTGAAAGGAAAAATAGAACTCTTATTGAATCTGCCACTACATTGTTGTCAGATGCTCATCTACCTCTATCCTTTTGGGCAGAGGCAGTGAACACCTCCAACTATGTGTTGAACAGAAGTCTGATACATAAACTGAAGGGAAAGACTCCCTATGAATTACTCAAAGGGAAGAAACCTAAAGTTGACTATTTCAGAATTTTTGGTTGTATTTGCTATATTCACAATAATGACAAGAAATACTTAGCAAAATTTCAAGCCAAAGCTGATCAAGGAGTATTTCTGGGATACTCCATGATCAGCAAGGCCTATAGGGTCTATAATAAATCATCTTTGAAAATTGAGAAATCTGTTCACATTTCTTTTGACGAAACTAACATGTCTTTCAAGGAGAAGATTTCTTCTACCATAGAACCTTTGCAGGAACACTCTCTAGTTGAAGATATGAACAAGCTACAGGTTGCTCAAGAGGATGAAAGCAGTGAAGATGAAAACAATGCTCAACATATTGAACCACCACTTGAAGAGCCAGTTGTTGTACCACAAGAGGAAACAACAACACAGGTTGGTGAACAATCAACACCCCCTGTTGATCTAGTAACATCAAGAGACCATCCAATTACCCAAATAATTGGAGAACTCTCAGCTGGTGTGCAAACCAGAAATCAGGTCAACCAAAACCTGTTGCACACCTGCTTCCTTTCTCAAATTGAACCTCAGTCCATTCAAGATGCAGAGCAAGATCCACACTGGATCATTGCAATGCAAGAGGAGTTGCATCAATTTGAGAGGAACAAAGTATGGGAACTAGTGCCAAAGCCAAAGGATCATTCCATTGTTGGAACAAAATGGGTATTCAGAAACAAACTGGATGATCAAGGAGTAATTATAAGGAACAAGGCAAGGCTAGTTGCCCAGGGATATTCTCAAGAAGAAGGAATTGACTACGACCAAACTTTTGCACCAGTTGCAAGATTAGAAACCATCAGGATATTTCTAGCTTATGCAGCTCACAAAGGTTTCAAAGTCTATCAGATGGATGTCAAGAGTGCTTTCTTAAATGGAGACATCAAAGAGGAAGTTTATGTCAGACAACCTCCAGGTTTTATCTCTCCAACTTATCCTGATTATGTTTTTAGACTGAACAAAGCATTATATGGTCTCAAGCAAGCTCCTAGAGCATGGTATGAGACCCTAGCATGCTTTCTCTTGGAAAATGGTTTTATAAGGGGTAGAGTAGACCAAACTCTTTTTATTAGAACCCATAAGTCCCATACCCTACTAGTGCAAATTTATGTAGACGATATCATTTTTTGTTCTACTGACTCAAAATTGTGCAGAAGGTTTTCTAACCTGATGCATTCTAAATTTGAGATAAGTAGTATGGGTGAGCTATCCTTCTTCCTAGGATTACAAGTCAAACAACATGCTGAAGGCATCTTTATTTCTCAAACCAAATATGCTAATGAACTGGTTAAGAAATTTGGTATGTCTGAGGCATCTTGTATGAAAACACCCATGCCTACCAATGCTGTACTGGATGCTGATGAACATGGGAAACCTGTTGATCAGACAACATATAGAGCAATGATTGGCTCTTTACTGTATCTTACAGCTAGTAGACCAGATATAATGTTTGCTACATGTATATGTGCTAGGTTCCAAGTAAGCTCTAGAGAGTCACACCTAACATTAGTAAAGAGGATTCTCAGGTATGTTAAAAGTTGTACAAATCTAGGTCTCTGGTATCCAAAAGATTCAGCATTTGAGTTAACTGGATTCTCTGATGCTGATTATGCTGGATGCAGAATTGACAGGAAAAGCACCAGTGGAACTTGTCAGTTCCTTGGTGACAGACTTGTCTCTTGGTTTTGTAAGAAACAAACATCTGTGTCAACCTCAACTGCTGAAGCTGAATATATGGCTGTAGGCAGTTGTTTTTCATAAATATTGTGGATTCAAAACCAACTCCTAGACTATGGTTACAACTTAGAGAAGTCAAAAATATTTTGTGACAATACAAGTGCTATTTCCATAGCTCAAAATCCAGTCCTCCATAGTAGGACAAAACACATAGAGATTAGGCATCACTTCTTAAGGGACAATGTTGAAAAGAATAAAATTGAATTGCAATATATCCCAACTGATTTACAAAGGGGAGATATTTTCACCAAGCCTTTGGATGAAAAGAAACACACCTTCTTCCTAAATCAGTTAGGAATGTTAGATGGAGGAAGTCTTAAATAATCTCCAAGTTTTTGAAAGCTAAAAATTGACCAAGACTAGGCAAAAATTCTGATTTCTCTTAGTGTCTAGAATTTTCTGATCTCTGAACTGCGCTCGACGATTTCCCCAAAGATCGTCGAACGGAGTTCGACGATTCCCAGAATCATCGAACTGAGTTCCGCGCCCCTCAGATAGTATGAACTATCTCCTTCGGTCAAAGATCGTCGAACGGCGCTCGACGATTTTGTTCCCTGAACGATCGTCGAACGGAGCTCGACGCCTTTTAAGATCGTCGAACGGAGATCGGCGATGTTGGAGTCTCTTCAGATTCCTTTAGAAGCCTCGATCGTCGAACTGAGTTCAACGATCTCTCCAATTCTGCGTCGAACCCTAATATAAAACTCATTTTTCGCCGTCGTTCTCTCTTGCGCTTTCAATTTCTCTGCAAGAATCTTCTTCCCTCCAAACAGCTCTACACTTGGTCGTTTTGTTTGTTAAGTTTTTGTAGGTACAATGGCCGTATCAGTTGCTGTCCTAGCCGCAATGAAGTTTGATGCAGGATTCGACATTGATCTGGAATCGTTCAACACTACTGATCAGATATTCCAAGACATCCTGAGTTTATTCAAGGATCAGAACTTGTCTGCCCTCATGACCACCAGGATAAAGCTGGCCTTAGATGAGATAAAGGAATGGGTCTATACTGCTCATAATCTAGACAACAACACAATAGTTGGATCTATTGCTGGAACTCAGGTACCTCTGACCCCCACAGTTTTGACAGAGGTTTTTGGATTGAGAAATGGAGATGATACTGCTGAATTATCTGGGGAAGAGTTTTCTGACATACTTGCCAGGATGGGTCATCCAGAGGGAAACCCTAGCAAGTTATTTAAAAGGAACCTGTCTGTTGAATACAGGTTCCTAGCAGATGTTGTAGGAAAAGTGCTGTTGGCCAAGCACTCTGCACATGATACCATATACAGATACCAGCTCTGTCTAATGGGAGCTCTGGTAGATAAGAAAAGTTTGAACTGGGGAGAGGTCTTCTTTGACCTAATAAAGAAGAAAATCAATAAAAGCTTTGTCAATTTTGGAAGGATTCTTGGAGTCTTCCTGCAGACAAGGTGTCCTGCTTTGCTGGTCTCCTCTGGAGTGCACATTAATGCCTCCAAGAGACTTACCTGTGCCCTCTTTGGCAAGCGGGACAGGCAGATAAGCAAGCCCAGCAGGCCCTTCTCAAATGCTCCTTCAGGCACCAGGACTCACAGAGTCCCTCTCCCACAGGTCTCTGCTCCTGCAGAAGACCTGGCTGCTGCTGTTGCTGCCTCTCCTCCTCCTCCAAGTCCAACCCTACCTCTTCCATCCACCATTCCAGCTCCATCCACAATTACCATCTCCAGCCCATCTCCAACATCTATCCCATCTCCAGACCCAATTCTACCTCCACCAGCAGACCACTTCCACCCATTGTTCTCATATCCACCACCAGATGTCACTTCTTCCCCATCCATACCATCCTTCACCCTTCTGGATGACACCTACATGGATGATTCCCCCTCATCTCCTCCAGAATTACCCTCCTCCTCAACCTCATTCCAAGATCTCCTCCACCACATCATTGACCAACCAACTTTCACCCCCTCCATATCCATCCCCTTGTCCTCCATCTCCACCATCCCCACACCTCAGCCCTCCATCCCTCCACTCTCCAGCCCTCCACTTCCAGCATCCTCAGCCATCCCTATTCCATCTACCTCTGCTCCTGCTATTTAGCATGTAGATCTCCCAGCCTTAGCTGACAAGTTGTATGAGCTACTTGCCCCTAGGCTCTCTCTTCTCATGGAGGCCTCCTTAGCTCATCTACAACAGTCAGTGGCAGCTCTCTCTGCCAGGCTTTCCTCCCTCCTTCCTCAGGCAGCACCTCCAGCAGTGTGCCTTGATACAGATGTATCTTCATCCAGGCAGGGGGAGATGCCATATGAAGCAAGCCTTCATGCTGCTGTTGTTGCTGCTTCTGCTCCTGCTGTTGATGATACTGCTGCTGCTGCTGTTGTTTTTGTATCTGCTGTTCCTGTTGCTGTGGCTCCTACTCCAGTTCTGGCAATAGACCTACAGTCTTTGCTTTCTGCCTTTGATACTGCACACTTCAGTTATCTCCCAGAGCTTAATGCTGTCCAGCCCCCAGAAGATTTGTCCAAGGCACTGGTGCCTTTCTCTGGCTGTGACCCCAGCATTATATCTTCTTTTTTGTTCTCAGAAATTGCTGCTGCTGCTGCTGTTGAAGAAAAGACTGAATCTGCTTCTGAAACTGTTTCTGCTGCTGCTGAAATCCCAACTGCCTCTGATGAGCAGATATCCAAGGATTTTCTGATGACAGAGGCCACTGATTTTTAGCCTGCTGCAGATTTTGTTGATGTTACTGAAGTTGCTGCTGCCATCACTCCTGATGTTGCTGTTGTTGTTTCTGCTTCTCATTCTGTATCTACTGCTGAATCAGTTGTTGTATCTGCTGCTGAATCTACTGTTGTATTTACTGCTGTCTCTGCTGCTGTCCCTGCTGCTGCTCCTTCTGCTTCTGCCTCATCTGTTGCAATTCAACTGAAGAAAGATCTTATGAAGAAGATAGATGCTATATATGATGCCCAGAGTTCTGACTCTGATGAGTTCAAGACAGACTCTGATGACTCTGCTGCAACTATTGCCACGAAGAGGAAGGCTAGAAGCAAGGCTATGAAAAGGGTTCCTCCTGCAAAAGTAAAGGATGATAATGATATTCCCTATTATATTCTGCATAACTGCCAAATTACTGAACATTGGATGCAGTATTCCAAAAATCAGCTGAAAGCAATGAAAAAGAAGAGAAAGTATGAGAAGGGCTCCTCCCAGTTCCAGCACCCTCATCCTCCTCCACCACCTCCTCCTGATGCAGGTGCAGGTGGCAGCTCTGCAAGTCAAGCCCCATCTAGAAGTCAGGCTCCCTACCAACCCCATGCCAGATCATACCAAAGGGAAAGCTAGCCTAGGGGTTCTTATTCCAGGAGAGGAGGATACAGGGGTAGTCAAAGAGATATTCAGGTTTATTCTAAAGGGCATTCCAGGCAGCACCCATACTCCAGGGGAGGACATGTTTCATCTGATACTACTTCTGGTCCATTCCCCTACAAGCTAAGAGAGACAGTGTCTGCTAGGCCTCCTCAAGATAATTCTTCTAATAGGTATGAACCACCTGTACCATTTGAGGACCCTGAAAAGAATCCATCTGCTTGGACTGCTAGGATGAAGGAGTTGGATGCATTAGACCAGATAAAGAAAGCCAAAGAACAAGGGCTAGACACTTCCAATATTTCTACAATGTCAGAGCAGAGACAGAAGGAACTAGAGAAATATGCTTCCAGCAAATTCTTTGATGCAGACAGATATATGGAGTTGCATCCTGCTGCTGTGGTTCCCAGGACTTCAGAGCAAACATACTTGGGTGCAGCTGATGACACCAGGTCCAACAAGGAAGCCTTAAATCCAAACAGAGAAATCAAAATGGTTAAAAGCAAAGAGAAGAAGTAACTCTGTAAGGTGACAATCTTTGGATTTTCTGACTGCTATCTGGATGCCATATATATATATATATCTGTGATGTTTCTGCTATGTCTAGCTGCTGTTATTTTTATGCTTTTCTGATTATATGTTGTTATTTGAATTTCCAAAGTCTGTAATTAGTAATCCTAACCCAAATAGGGGGAGATTGTTGGAACACCCTATTACTAATTTGGGTCAGGATCACTATGTCTCTAGGAACCTTTATTTGACCTTCTGTATAGCTTAATAGGTCAATTAGAATTGAGTCTAAGGGTTAGAAGTCTAGGATTGGAAGCTTCCCTGAAGGCCAAGTTTTTCTGTCTGGAGACTAAGTCTGATCGTCGAGCTCAACTTCGGCAGATCATCGAGCTCCACTCGACGATCGCTGAGCTCAACTTCATAATATCGTCGAACTCCATTCGACGATCGGTGAGCTCAGTTCGACGATTTTCACTCTGCATTGGATCTTTATCTCTGAGCTCAGTTCGATGATCTTTGAGCTCAGATCGACGATTATTTTGCTGCTTGAGTTTTCCAGTTCGCTGAGCTCAGCTCGACGATAGCAGAGCTCAGTTCGACGATTTCAGTTAACTTCCAGAATTCAAATTCAAATCAGACAGGAGTTATTCTGCAATTAATTCAGAGATTTGCTAGCTGTTTTCATTTATTTCTGGACCAAGTTTCAAGGGATCTTCCAAGGAATAATTCTGTGGACTTTCCTCTAGAAGAGTTTTTGCAATTAAGGATGCAATCAATGCAGACCAACGGCTATCTTTGACAGAGAATAATATTCTATTCTGGAACAGAGAATAAAAGACAGAATGTTTTTTGAATCAATATAGATGATATACAGAGATTAACAAGTAGAGAATACACAATACAGATTACAGAGACTCTTTCAAAATCTTCTGTCAAAAAAAATTCTGAAGAACACTCATCAAAGAGATCAAGCTTTCAAAAATCTTCAGATCTCTTCAGCTCTCAAAGTGTTCAAGGCCAACATCAATTCAAGACTCCAGACACTCAACATTTCAGCTTGCTGAAATCATCTATTACTGGAGATCTATCTTTGAAGGCCTATCACCCTCAGCAAAGCTCTTCTTCCTGAAGATCTCAAGGACTCAGGGGGAGCTTTGACATCAATCCACTTAGTCTTCTCAGTTGATTGAGAAAGAGAAGACTGCCATCACTCTCTCACCCCCACTCTGTAAAGGGTTTCTCAAACTCCCTTCAAAAGTTTGAATCTGGTTTTTGAGCACCTTGTCAAAAGCTCATTGGTGGCAAGACACCTGATCAAAAAATCTGCTTTGGTTTTTGAGCACCTTATCAAAAGCTCATTGGTGCCCAGGACACCTGATCAACTCATCCTGCAGTGGATTCCTACCTAGGGTGGTAGAAGAGTGGATGTACCCAAGTTTGGGGAACCACTATATTTCCTTGTGTCCTCTTGTTCTGCTTGTTTACTTTTTGTTTCTGGCCTAGATTTTTTCTGTGCTTAGTTTTTTGCATAGCTTAGTTCTGTGATTAGATTTATATTTGCTTCCCTGCTCACACATATTACAACAATTGTTGTAAAAGTTTTTCAAAAGTTTTTAAAACACCATATACTCTATTCACCCCCCCCCCCCCTCTAGAGTATATCAGATCTAGTTGCCCTTTCAGAACAGTAATTGAGCTCGCGTAAGTTGCTGCGGTCTGGACTTTGGTGTCCGTGCGGATAGAGAGTTGACCCGGTTGTGCTGTGCAGGTTGTGCGGATAGCACTGGAAAGCCAGGACTTGGCTCTGATTGCGGTCAGGGATACTGCGGACTCTGCGGTTAAGCAACAGGCGGTAAACAGCAGGTCGCGGATTGCGACTAGGCGGTCTTCTATTTGGCAACTTGGTTCGGGGTTCGGGAAGGCGCCTGCTTCAGGCGGACTGTTCCATTCGGTGACGCAGCTTGTGCGGTCTGGCGGCTAGGCGACCTCGTGGTTAGGCGGCCTGCAGATCGGCAGAGAAGAGCTAAGCATTGGAATAAGGGGTGAGTCCGCACGGTTTGGGTTGCAGTCTGGCGACCTGGCGGACTGAGCGGACTCCACAGCAGTAAGTCGGCGGCTTGTTGATTGAGTCAGCGCGGCTTGTTTTTGTTCTTGTCTTTGTAACTGTGTCTGCTCTCCCGGTGTTGGGTTTTGGTGAAGCATGTCTCGCCATGTATGTCTCGCCTTATAAAGAAGTTTGCTCTTGATCAATAAAGAAGCTTGTGCTGCATGTGTTGCTGGTTGTTACTGCTTTGTTGATATAACCCCTGCTAACTCCACGATCCGGTAAAACTTTCAACATTATAAGTGGGCGTATCCTCCTTCAGTTTGTTGAGTTTTCAACAGGGTATCCAAGGGGGCGTCTGCGGTGTGTTGAATTTTAACATGGTATCAAAGCCAGGTTGTTGGAGTGGTCAAGCAGTGCTCAATGGAAGTAGTTGCTCGTCTGTAGAGGAATCCAGCGGTAGAACCATGGCAGTGGAGGATGCAAGTTGTCTTGGAATTGATCTTCTTACAGAGATGAACTGTGAACGGTGGAAGTCCTGTATGAAGAGCTTTCTTCTTGGCGAGGACCTTTGGGAGGTTGTATGCAGAGCAGGAAGACAAGAGGATACTACTGGCAATGCTGAGGCGATGAGAGCTTGGAAGGAGGCAAATGCGAAAGCAGAGTCTATTCTCAAGCAGGTGATCTCATCGGAGCTCTTGGGCCACATCAGTGGATGTCGGTCAGCTGCGGAGGTTTGGTTGTTCAGGAAGGAGGTGAAGACTGCTGCGGAAGATGGTCCCTCTACTTCGTATCAGGAAGAAAGGAGTGTTGCTCCTAGGCGTGATAGGAAGAGGAAGGAAGGACCAAGGTGCTATAAATGCAAGCAGCAAGGTCATCTTCAGAAGGAGTGCAAGGTTGTCTTGCTCTCGGCGAACGTAGCTCATATAGGGAGGAAGGAGAAGAACGTGGTTGGGATACCAACAAGCTCTGGAGCTGATCGGATGAATGCCAGCGATAGTGCAGCTATCTGGCATGAAAGACTGGGGCATGTAGGGATGGACAAGCTGAAAGCAATGGCGGAAAGAAGACTCGTAAGAGGCTTGCCTAGATTGTCATCCTATGGCGATGGTCGGGGGTGTGCGGGATGTCAGGAAAGTGGAGCCTATCGCTTCATGGTTGACAAAGCACAATCCAGATGTAATGCACCATTGGCGGTTGTCCATTGTGCTCTGGTGGGACCGACCGTCACGGCCAGTCTTGGAGGCAGCAGGTTCATGCTAATATTGGTTGATGACTATTCTAGGTATACTTGGGTATACTTTATGAAGAAGAAGTCCAGCATGGTACGCTTGTTTGTGGAGTTCAAGGAGCTTGTGGAAGGCCAGCTTGGCCGGAGGATCAAGGTGTTGAGGACAATTATCGGTGGTGAGTTTGGCTCAACCGAGTTCTCACGCTTTTGCAGGAAGCAAGGGATCCGGATGGAGTTTTCTTGTGGACATACTTCACAACAAGATAGTATTGCAGCTCGGATGATCCGTTGGTTAACGGAGACCTGCAAGTGTTGGCTTCAGAGTAAAGGCGTTCCGAAGGCTCTTTGGGCGGAAGGAATAGCCTGTGCTGCTCATGTCATCAACCGGATGCCTCTTAGTCCGATCATAGTAAAGACTCCTTATGAGCTGATGTTCGGAGTGAAGCCCTCAGTGAAGCACCTTCGGGTGTTTGGATCTACCTGCTATTTACATTCTCCGGGTGCTCTCAAGACAAAGCTAGTCTTTGTTGGGTATGATGAGCAGAGAAGAAGATGGAGGTGTATGGATCCTGCGACGAAGAAACTCATAGTGTCGAGAGACATTGTTTTTGATGAGTTAACGTCGTATTGGGGTAGCTCTTATGTGGAGCTAGAGATAAGCAGGTCAGATGGTGGGCTGAAGGAGGCTGCTGCTAAGGAAGTGGAGTTGCCTGAGTCACCAGGTGCTCCAGGTTGTTCTAGCTCCGGGGCAAAGGCGTCAGAGTCGGGAAGAAGGGGGAGCGATGCTCCAGGATCTTCTGGCTCGAAGGCGGAGGCTTCCGGTTCAGGAAGCAAGGGGAGCGATGTTCCAGGCAGTTCTTGTTCAAGAGGGGAGTCTTCTGGTTCAGGTAGCAGGGGGAGCGTTGCTCCAGGTGCTCTTGGTTCCAATAAGGAGGCGTCTTGCTTAGGGAGCAAAGGGAGCATTGTTCCGGGTTTGCCCGGGAACGGAGCTGGTTCAATAGCAGCGGAGGTGGTTAGCCATGATCAGGTTCTTCGGAGATCGAAGAGGATCAGTAAGCCACCAGCTCGATATAGCGAAGGGAACACGGCGGACTTGGTCCCATGTTTCTTTGCTAGCCCTCAGGTCGAGCAAGGTTCTTCTGGCTGTGATGACCCCACTAGATTCAAGGAGTTGGTTGACACCAAGGCTGAAGAGGTGACTTCTCTCAGAGGCAACGAGGCTTGGACTTCAGTGTCCAAGGAAGTTGGTGATACTCCTGTGATGCAAGAGTGGAGGTTGAAGCTGAAGAAGGCAGAGGGAAGCATGACTCCTTTTTGGAGATGCTGGAGGGCTCCCTCATGGTCCAAGATATGCAGGGCAAGGACTATGTCTTTGACATCTCTTCGTAGATGCTATCAGAAGGACCAGGTGCAAGGTTACGGGAGCTGCTGGAGTTATTCACCACTTCTCACTTCAAGGGGGAGTGTTGAATTCTGTTAAGTGAAAGTGGGTGAATGGAAGGCTTGGGAAACCTATCCGCGCGGACTATGCGGACAGGGTTGGCGGACTGCTAGGTCGGCAGGGATGTTGCAGGCGGTTTGCTCTGTGGCGGCCTGGGCGGTCTGTTCGCGCGGACTGAGCGGATAGCAGCAGCGGTCTGACAGGCCAGTGTATGCTCAGTAGGTGGTTGACTTCCAGGAAGTAACCGAGCGGATAGGAATGCTATCCGCGGAGTCCGGCATAAAGCGGACTGAAGGACTGGAGCTCGGCAGACCGGTTTGGCAGTTGCCTTGGTCTTGCTCTAGTGCAGCGGGAAGCCGTAGAGACCGCCGGTCAGCGCGGACAGAAACTGGAGGTCGCCCGGTATGGCGGGCTAGATTCAGTGTCCGCCAGTAAGTGCGGACTGGCCCTTGTGGCCAGTGGTCTGGACTTGGTGAGTTTTGGACCAAGTCTAGGATGGCTCAGTCCGGGGAGATCGCGCAGTGGAGCGCGGGCTGGTTTCTCAGTCCGCCAAGCGTAGTAGAAGTGTTGTTGCCTTGTTTGCTAGCTTGGGAATTGCGGACTGGAGAATTGCTTGTGCAGGAGCGTGCGGACTAGAGCCAAAGTCCGCTGAGTCCGGTATAGCCTTGGAGATGAGGTTATGGACTCAGGAGTTGCGGACTGGAGTCTGCTGTTAGCAGACTGGATTGGCGTGTCCGCTAAGTCCGGAGGTGCCTTGGCAATGAGGCAATGGACTTGGGATATGCGGACGGTAGCCGGGTGTCCGCTGAGTCCGTCAGGTGCCTTGATGGCGAGGCTGCGGGCTCGGGTTTTGCGGGCTGATGCCTTGTCCGCAGAATGGCGGATACGGCTGTTGTGGAGTCCGGCTGTGGTGGTCCTGGCTTGGTCTCTGGCGGCAAGGCGGGCTGGATAGTGGAGTCCAGCCTTGGAGAAGCTGGGGCGGACTAGCTATCTGCACAGGAGCGGCGAACTGGAATGTGTGTCCGCGGGCTGGCGGACACACTAGTTCTTGCTGCGGGATGTGGCGGTGATCCTATCGGCTAGGGCGGTGACCATACTCATCATCGTGCCTATAAATAGGACCCATGTCACATCAGGAGTAACGGACCTAGACCGAAGTAAGTGAACAGTAATTGAGCTCGCGTAAGTTGCTGCGGTCTGGACTTTGGTGTCCGCGCGGATAGAGAGTTGACCCGGTTGTGCTGTGCAGGTTATGCGGATAGCACTGGAAAGCCAGGACTTGGCTCTGATTGCGGTCAGGGACAGTGCGGGCTCTGCGGTTAAGCAACAGGCGGTAAACAGCAGGTCGCGGATTGCGACTAGGCGGTCTTCTATTTGGCAACTTGGTTCGTGGTTCGGGAAGGCGCCTGCTTCAGGCGGACTGTTCCATTCGGTGACGCAGCTTGTGCGGTCTGGAGGCTAGGAGACCTCGCAGTTAGGCGGCCTGCAGATCGGCAGAGAAGAGCTAAGCATTGGAATAAGGGGTGAGTCCACGCGGCTTGGGTTGCGGTCTGGTGACCTGGCGGACTGAGCGGACTCCACAGCAGTAAGTCGGCGGCTTGTTGATTGAGTCCGCGCGGCTTGTTTTTGTTCTTGTCTTTGTAACTGTGTCTGCTCTCCCGGTGTTGGGTTTTGGTGAAGCATGTCTCGCCATGTATGTCTCGCCTTGTAAAGAAGTTTGCTCTTGATCAATAAAGAAGCTTGTGCTGCATGTGTTGCTGGTTGTTACTGCTTTGTTGAGATAACCCCTACTAACTCCACGATCCGGGAAAACTTTCAACATTATAAGTGGGCGTATCCTCCTTCTGTTTGTTGAGTTTTCAACAGGGTATCCAAGGGGGCGTCTGCGGTGTGTTGAATTTTAACACACTGTGCTTGTGATGTCCATTAGCTTGATACTTCTCCGATTGAGGGATTCTTCAAGCTTTTTGGCCTCTGATAACTCACTTTTCAGTGAGGCTATCTGCTCCCTACCGCATTTCAACTCCTCAGAGAGTTTGAGGTTTTCTGATTTTAAAGTACTATATTCAGATAATTGATTTCTGAGAGAAATGATTTCCTTCTCAGATTTTAATAAATCTAAACATAGTGCTTTAAACTCACACTTAAAGTCCTCTGAATTAAAATCAAAAGAACTTATTACCTGGTCCTCTTCAGATTGAGTCTCTGATTCTGACTCTGATTCTTCTACATTAGAATTATGTTGTGAGGCATTGATAGCCATCATGCAGAATTCTTTTTCTTCAGCATCATCTTCATCATCACTTGAGCTAGATGAAGCTTCTGATTCTTCTTCTGTCTCACTCCAAGTTTCAGCAACAAATCCCTTCCTTATATGTTTGTTCTTGCTGGAGGAGGGTTTGCCATTGCTGCTCTTCTTGAAGTCCTTTTCTTTTCTCCTTTATTTCTTGTCCTTTTTATCCTTGTTTTTGTTTTCTGGACAGTCAGGCACAATGTGGCCTGTTTCCTGCAACCAAAGCAAATAATTTCTTTGTTATTTGATTTGTCATACCTTGCCTTGTCATGCTCTCTGTATGATCTTTTCTTAAAATCCTTCCTGGCCATTTTGTAAAACCTTTTGGCCAGAAGGCTTAGCAGCTCTTCATTGGGGACCGTGTCTTCAGGCTGATCTTCAGTGGCTTTGAAAGCTATTGATTTCTCCTTTCTTATAGCTGGTGAGGCAGCCTTCTGCTCTTCTTCTCTATTCTTGATGAGCAGCTCATAGGACTTGAGCTTGCCTAAGAGAGCTTTAGTTGTGATCTCATTTAGGCTTCTAGCATCCTTGATTGGTCAGATCCTTGAGTCCCAAGTGCTTGAGAAGCACATTAGGATTTTATCATTTAGCTCAGTCAATGAGATCTCTTTGTCCAAGGTTTTCAGCTCATTGACTATGAGACTGAGTCTATTATACATGTCTGCTACTGACTCAGCTTCTCCTTTCTTGAAATTCTCATACTGGGTTTTGAGATGAGATCTTCTATCCTTTCTCTCATCAGCAGATCCTGAGACTATCTCAGATAACTTGTCCCAGATGTCCTTTGCTGAGTTGTATTCAACTACCTTTTGGAATATCTCATAAGACATAGTCTGGGCTAGAATGTCCATAGCCTTTGCATCAGCCAATTTCCATTTCTTTATTTCTGCATCTGTTCCTGAGGGAGGTGGAACAACACTTGTACTTGTATTCTCTGGAGGTCTTGGACACACTGTCAAAACAGAATTGAAAATATACTCATCAATAGAGTTCATGTACAGTCTAATCCTTACCTTCCAAAGTGCAAAATTAGATAGATTGCACACTGGAGGTCTGGTGCTAGCATAATCTTTGTTTTGGGCCATGTTTTGTTAAGAAATAATTCTAATAACAAAATCAAAACAAGCAGATCTAACTAGAGGGATCTTTGTGTTCAGGTGTTAGCCAGTGCAACCACTAAGGTGTGGTATATTAACCAACCTGGGAAGATGTGGTATGTTTAACCAACCTCACTCTGATACCAATTAAAAGTGCAGGTTAGATCTGATATACTCTAGAGGGGGGGGGGTGAATAGAGTATGGTGCTTGCTAAAATCTTTTTACAACAGTTGTTGTATTCCTAAGTGAATTGGGAAGCAAATAAACTACAACAACTATTTAATCAAAAAGCAATCACAAACCACAGGCAGGAAAGAAAAGAAAGAAAGCAACCAGATGACACAAGGAGCTATAGTGGTTCCCCAATCAATCTGGGTACATCCACTCTTCTACCACCCAGATTAATTGAAAATGGCTACAAGATCCTTGAAATAAATGCCGAGAATAATTCCATAACTGTCTGAATTTGAATCTTGAAAAACGTCGACCTGAGCTCTACTATCGTTGAACTGAGCTCAGAGACTGGTCTTATACTGAAGCAGAGATCGTCGATCTGAGCTCAACAATCGTCGAACTGAGCTCAGAGATAGAGAAACAAACTGGAGACAAGAACGTCGATCAGAGCTCGAAGATCGTCGAATGGAGTTCGACGACTTGTTGAAGTTGAGCTCAGAGATCGTCGAATGGAGTTCGACGATTCGTCGAAGTGAGCTCAGCGATCGTCAAATGGAGTTAAACGATTCGTCGTAGTGAGCTCGACGAAATGACTTGATCTCCTGAACTAAAATATCTGGACTTGAGGGCAGCTTTCAAACCTAAATACTAACCCTTAGACTCAGTTCTAATCGACCTTTAGATCTATACAAGGAGGTCAAAACAGATTTCCTAAAAGACATAGTGATCCTTGCCCAAATCAGTAATAGGGTGTTCCAACACAAATGTCTGTAATAAAATCACATAGCAGTAATAATATCTCCACGAAGGGAGAGTCCACAAAATATATAAATGTACTGGAAATAATGTCTCAAGCCCGATACACCAAATCCTCACTACATAGTCACTCAACCGGAAGCAAAATAAAACACTACTAAGGTCAGGGGCTCACAGTCCCCATCATCTGAACTCCGGTGCTAGACTGCCCCATCTCCAAGCATGCCGACCCGCGGGGCTGCTCCTCCATGCTGGGCTACACGATCCCCTAAATGATGCGGTCCGAAAACCGTTAGTCTATAAGACTAAGTCCTATCATCCCCCACCCCTTCCCCCATGGCCCCTATGCACCGAGCGGAGAGGAAGAAAGGGGAGGACTTGAAGGTGGCGAGTAATCAAGAAACAGATGGCAGCGGTCCTATACTAGCAATTTTATAGTACATGTGACAGTAAAGTAAAGTATGAAAAGTAACCTTAAATTATATGGAAACATATAAGCAAGGGATCTTCTACAGGGCTCCCATCGTATAAAGAGTCTCATACCAATTTATACGTTGGGGTGTCGATTATTAACAACAATATATATATAAAGAATATAACCTTAATTTATAAACTTGCCCACGCAAGCTTATAGACCAAGGGGTCATTTTGCACGGCCTATTGTATAAGCGTCCCATACCACTTATACAATAGGTGATAGGGGTTTTATACTATGATTATGCTATAACATGCAAGTTGGTTATGATACGATCATGCAAGTGCAACTCACCCACCCGACTCTGTGCACACAGACCTTTAGTTCCCCATTTCTGGAGCCGAACCTCCCAGGATACCCCCGTAGTGGCAGACGGAAGCGGTGGGTTGGGCCTCGCCCACCTCTAAACCAGTAAAGCACTACCGGTCAGACCTATCGTATGCCTCAATGCTGGTGCACAAAGCGGAGCTCCTGCCTACTCTTGCCGGATAGCGCACCGGACATCTGTTGGCAAAGAGCTAGCCACACTTGCCGAGTCAACGTATTGGCGTCGGTGCATCGACACTCCAATACCGAAGACCCACCACCTTTATTTAATGCACATGCAACCTTATATATCAGTACTGAGACAAAGCTCCCCGGACCATCATGTCCGTCACAAACATCAACCGAGCTAAGACTCATCTGGCCATCCTGCCCCTCACAACCATCAACCGAGCCAAAGCTCGCCGGGCAATCCTGCCCCTTTCCACAACCACCGAGCCTACCGCTCGGACATCCTAGTCAAACTAACTTCCCGTGACACCGGGGTGTGTGAAGGTGAACCCCTAATTATTGTAGTTGCTCTTAAGATTTATCACTCCTACAGTTTACGTTAGCCCAGGACTGCCCAAGGTATACCCCATGAAGGGCTCTCGAAGGCACTAGGAACTACGATGGGATTACGCCCAAAGTTCCCTTTCGCAAGGCACTTACTATTATTGGTTGTTACCCGATTTCCCAACCCTAAATTAATTTTACAGAATCTAGCCCTAGTGCATTAAACACTTCCTCCCTATGGGAAGGACGACCTTTCGCCGATCCCGAGCGCCACCTAACACTAGTCAACCTCATACTCTAACTAATCATGTCTTCCAATGATGAACTCCTTTATTTACCCAACCAACAACCAACTAAGTATTCCATTCTTCAAATTCATTACGCACTCTAGTTCAATTTCCGCGGTCAATATATGCAGACCATCCTATACTATATGAGATGTATAAAGGAGGTACTCCGGATTTTCTTCCAAATCTCCTATAAAATTACCAGAGGTCCACCATAACAAGTTTAGTCTAAATCAGAGATTCATATATTTTTTTAATTAATTTGATGTTTATTGAATTTCCCAAATTTGGCCATAGGCAATTTTGAACATGAACTATATGATCTACTCAAGTAATGGCCACCCAAAACTTTTGATCACTAAATGACAGAGATATATTACTAGATACTAATTTCCATAATTTTTCAGAGAATATTTGACCTCTAATTAATTTATCCAAAATTATTCCCTTAATCATATGTACAGAAGGAAGTACCAAAATTACTCATCAGAAAATTATATAAAAATTACAGAATCTTAATATGGTATAGAGAGGGTCATTGTGCAAAAATCATAATTTTACAGGATGGCTATACTCCAAAACAAATTTAATTAATTTTTCATGGGAAACAGTACTTAATGAAGCAACCCTTAGAATTAATCTTCCAAAAATTTCATAAAAATTCACAGAGCTTTAAAACATAATAACAAGTCCTCTGACTAAAATTCATCAATTTCCAGCAAGTAGTTACTTCATAATAAATTTCTAAGTAGATAATACAAATTACCAAATCGTTAAGGAAGTGTCCAAAATAATAATCCTAAATTCATAATAAAATCTCCAGAGCTTGTACTATCTTTATAAACTACTCAAACCAAATCTCATCACTTTTCAATGAGTTTAATGACATTTTCCTACACTACAAGTTTTGTGCCCTAAGCAAGGGTTAGGGTTTTGAGAGGGTTTAAAGCTTCCAAATTCCCTAAACTTTTAACTAGATGACTATACTAATCCTATGGTCCTCTACACAAATTTTCAAGTCATTCCAAGGTCATTTGACCCCATGACCTTCAAACCCTAAAAATCCCCATTAATAGACGCACCCTAGGGCTCTAGGGCTACCCTACTCTTAGCCACTCCAAATTCCATTAGAGGGTGAGTCATACTATCGAGAGTCAGTGGCCAAAATATCAGCCTCTGTTGAGGTGATTTGACCACTCAAAACCCAAAGGGGGTGCTTGACCTAGTTAACACTAAAAGGGGTCAACCTAGGGTTGGATCAATACCTAACCAAAACATCTCCAAATGAGATGAAAATTTTACCAGTGCCCTAACATGACCTCTAAGACCACCCACCCAAATATGGGAGAGTTTTGAGCTGTTTAGGACACCTAATTAATTTATTCATGGATTATTAAATTTTTTTAAACACTATAGAAAAATGTTTTCCAAAAATTCTTGATTTTTTGATTTGTCCTAGATATAGTTGAGAGTATCCCAATCCCCAAATTTTAGATCATTTGGATGTCTCGTTTGGAGTGGGCGTCCATTTTATGCTCTGGACAGCCCTAGGGATAGACCTCACCAAAATGCGTGCCCTGGTCAAACAATCCACCTAAAGTGGTCCAAATAAATTTTAACATAAAATAGACCCTCCAGGCTACACCTTGTATGTTGACCACTTTTTATGAAACAACACCTAAGTATTTTTAAAAATTAAAACCATTTAATACAAAATCTGTGACAGAAATTTAATTAATCAGAAATACATTTCCTATAGTTTAATATCATCCCTGACACGAATCTTGGCGCGCCCTGGACGGAATCCCTTCATCTTAAACCTTGAGCCGACGGCGAGGATTCAATTTTCCCCGGCCAACTTCAAGCGCCTGCCGCCGGCCATCCAGCCGCTGCCCCGGCCGGCCACCGCCACCCTCACCTTCGTTAAGGTGGTGGCTGTCGTCAGGCGGTGGCACAGCCACCGGAGGGCCATTTTTCGGCGGTTCTATAAGGTTCAATTATCGGCCTGAAGCCATGGAAATACACAATTGGTTCGGGATCAATTGAGCCCGAACCTTGAACCTAGACATTGATAAGGGGAGGAGGAGGACCTTGCCGGCGGCCTGAAGTCGAGAAGATCGCCGGGAAACCATCTTTGAAGGCGGCGCCGCTCGGTTTTTGCAACTTCACTGTGGGTAGGCTCGGGTTCTTCAGGTAAGGATTGGGAAATCCTCCTCTCGGCCCACTTAAGGTGTTTAAAGCCTCAGATGGGGAGAGGAGAGGCTGGATCATCAATGGCCATTAATGGCCTTGAAAGCTACCTCTCGGCCTTGGTGGTTCAGCGCATCCAGCCAGTGGAAGAGCCTGGAAAGCCTCCTGATCTTTTCAGGGCTTTTAGGGGTGATGAACCAAGCAAAGAAGAATGGCCCTTGGCTTCCCCATGGCATGAATGGTCTTTACTCCATTTCTCTCTACTCCATTAAAGGGGAATTGGAGTTTTCTCTCTCCTGCCCCTCATGGCCGAATTTGTTCATCACTCTAAGCTATTTGCAGCCCACTCATTTATCATTTCCATGATATCAAGGTTAGCCTATTTGGGCTAATTTGACTTAACCTTAAGGTAGAGTTGACCTGGGTCAACATGACCATTTAGGTTGACCCCAATGGGTCCTTCGTGACTCATTGGCCTACCCTAAGGTCTATATAGGGTTGTGTAGGGTTATCTTGGCACCTTAGAGGTCACTTGACCCTTGGTTAGGGCACTTTGACCACTTTGGGGCTAGAGTTGACTTGTGTCAACATGACCATTTGGGTTGACCCCAAGGGGTCCTTGGTAACTCATTGTCCTCCCCTAAGGTCTATGTAGGGTTGGGTAGGGTTGACTGGGCACCTTGGAGGTCACTTGACCCTTGGTAAGGGCACTTTGACCAGATTAGGGGCTTCAATTGACTTGGGTCAACTTGGTCTCTAGGACTACACCCAATGTGTCCTTAGTGACCCATTGACCTCACTTTAGGTCTAGGAAGACCTGGGCAAGGTTGGTTGGGCACATTAGAGGCCAACTCCCCTTGTTAGGGCACCTTGCCCAATTTAGGTCTATGGTGGTCCTAGGTCAAATTGGCCACCTTGGGTTGACTCTAATGGACTATTAAGGCTCTAGTGGACCCTCTAATGGGTTAGTGATGTTGTGGTGAGGTCATAGAGTCATGGTGAATCCCTAAGGTCAAACCATAGGTTTTGTGATGAGGTTGTGTGATAGGCAGACCAAGGTGATTCTCACCTTGGCCTTCTATCACTTGTCCATTTTTAGCTTCCTATGGTTTTGTCATGACCTAGTCATAGCCAAAACCACTCCTAGGGGTCTAGTTGGAAATGGGATGTTACAAATCCCAATAAACAAAACAAAGATTTCATCCCCGAAATCAAGGTTAAGCCTACGGGAATTTCTATTGAAGGAAAGGAAACTTGTAACATCCCATAAGAAGTGAAAGATTACATCTCGACACCATGCTTGCTAAGTGGGGTTTAAAGGGAAACCTAAATCTATGACCAATTCGCAAAATTGGCAAAGCCAAGATCCCAATAAACAAAAGATTAGCCTCTACTCTTCCTAGAGCATCCCTACTAGTTTAAAACAAGAAAGTAAATTGAACATCTTGAGAGGTTGTGAGGTATACCTGACTGAACAGCTCTGGATACTTTTGTCACATCAGGTCCTGCGGTTCCTAGGTATGCTCCTCCTGGCCGTGGTTTCTCCACAGAACTTTGACTAACGGAACCTTCTTGCGACGTAAGATCCGAACTCCTCTGTCATCGATCTGAATCGGTTCTAAGTGAACTGACTGGTCTGAAGCTACCGGTCCATCTGTGGTCGAAATCTGCTGCTCTGGGCGTAGTAGAGCCCTCCTAAGTGAAGAAATATGGAACACGTCATGTAAACCTGTCAGTTCCGGTGGCATCTCCAGCCTGTAAGCTAAGGGCCTGATCCGCTCCAGGATCCAGTAAGGGCCCATATACCTAGGGCTGAGCTTCTTCTTCCAACCACGCACCTGTGAAACTCCGTGCATGAGCTGAATCTTCAAGAAAACCCCGTCTACCACCTGATACTCTACCTGACGGTGTCGGGCGTCGTAATACTTAGCCAGTCGGCTCTTCGCTTCTAGCATTCTGTCCCGTATCAGTCTCACCTGAGCTTCGGTGTCTTCGACAAAATCCGATTCCAATGCCTTCGGATCCTCGTCCTGAATACATCAAAGTGGAGTCCTACATCTCCTTCCGTACAAGGCTTCGTAAGGAGCCATCCCTATGCTGGACTGGTAGCTGTTGTTATAGGAGAACTCGACCAGTGGTAAAAGCTTCTCCCAAGGTTGGTTTTGATCCAGAATGCATAGCCTTAGGAGGTCCTCCAATCTCCAGTTGTTGCGTTCCGTCTGCCAATCCGTCTGGGGATGAAATGTTGTGCTGAAGGTCAGCCGCGTGCCAAAGTAAGCCTGCACGGATCTCCACTCCCTGGATGTGAACCGACCATCCCGATCTGACATGATCGTCCTGGGCACCCCGTGGTAATGAATGAACTGCTCTATGAATCTCCGCACTAGTACACCTACTGAGTCATATTTTCTGATCGGAATGAATCTGGCCACCTTCGTCAGCCAATCGACGATGACCCAAATCGAATCGTTTCCCATCCGTGATCTGGGAAGGCCATGAATGAAATCCATCGCAAAGTCCTCAAATTTCCACTCCGGCACTCGAAGTGGTTGTAGAAGTCCTGCGGGGTTTCTGCACTCCGACTTCACCAGCTGCCATGTGTAACGCCCTGAAAATTGTATTTGAATCGGTCGCGAAAAAAGGGATTTTTGGTGCCTGTATAGGGGTACACGGCCTAGGACACGGGCGTGTCGAAGGTCGTGTATGGCTGGTGTTTTTGGTCGTTTTCATCCCTAGAAGGACACAGCAAGGAACACGGCTAGCTGACACGGGCGTGTCATTGGACACGGGCGTGTGCCTACCCGTGTCAGTACCCGTGTGCAGTTGGGTCGTGTCGGTTGGCATGGCGGTTATGCGTGACATGACCCCGAACACGGGCGTGTCGAGAGACCTGACACGGGCGTGTCAGGTTGGACACGGGCGTGTCTGAGCCCGTCTGTCTTTTCTCAGTTCGACGATCGTGCCTGGATCGAGGCACACGGCCTGGGACACGGCCGTGTGCCAAGCCGTGTTCGTCACAGTTCTGGAGATTTTTGAACGGATCTGAGCCGTTCATTTTCTTTCATTAAGATCCAACGTCCCAGATGATTTCCTTCTCTGTTAAGGCCAGGAATAGGGGAGCTAATCCCTCATTTGTCTCCAAGGCTTTCTCTTTCCAAGGTGTTAGAGAGAAGAGGAAGAAGAAGGAGGTTTCCGGCCGCCGGCGAAGCATCGGAGCACCGTTTCGAAATCTAAGAGCGGATCCGTGGAGGAAAGTTCGTTGCGAAGAGTTCTATCCGTGTTGTTTTTCCATGGCGCCAAAACGGACTACAAGGGTAACGATTCTCAACTTAAGCATGTGAAGCTCTTTCTTTCTACATAGGGAATCCCGCCCCCGCGAGTGTGCGGTGAGTGCGTTGTGTTCCTTGGGGTTGATGTGAATAGTCCCCCTTGTGTTGCATATAGAGTCCGGAATCTTAAGTACGGGCATAGGCATTGTATGTGAAGAATACCCGGACGTGTATTGTCTGAATCAGTGATGTTGCATTTGATGTGTTCTGCCGGAGAAGACTCTGTGCTTTGGGTTCTTCAGGTTTCTACACAGTAGATTACCGAAGGGGTCCTTGGAGGTTAGCTTCAAGGCGCACTCAGAAAACTTAGCGGAAACGTGTTCTGCTAACTTGGCGGTCTAGGAACCGGCCTTGAACATAACCTGGTTATGTGATTGTTTCGAAAATGTTGGGATCCGAGAGAAGCTTGGCTCGTGTGTACGTGTTAATGTGAACTACGCGGTTGAGCAACAGACAAGTGGAATTGGACCTAGGCTATGTGGTTCGGCGCGAGAGAGCCGAAAAGGGGACTGGCCGTTGGCATAGTCGGGAGCCTTAGACTAGACAGGGTCAGAAAGGCTAAAATGCTCACTTGGTTGCCATCTTTGGGATGGTGGTGTAGACACTGATATGTCAGGACTCACCGTTAATGTGCCCTGAGTGCACGGGGTGTTAGGTTGTACGAGCCTACACCTGTGGCGTAGTATAATTGCGCTTTATTATTTTATTGGGCTAATGTTATGCAGCGAAAGAGCACCGCCATCCCGAGTAAGGGTCGGGGTCGTTATAATTTGGTCGGCTTTTAGCTGACCGTTGCTCTGTTTGCCACCGTGCGGTGGAATGTGTTTGTAGGTGCTGCGGAGCCGAGTGCCAAATAGCGGGTTGGTAGGGATTTCAAGAAACCTCCGGGCTTCTGGCATTCCGCCTTCACCAATGCACAAGTACGGCACTTGGCCACAAAAAGTGTTACATCCTTCTTCAGACCCGGTCACCAGAAATATTTCTTCATGTCTCTTTACATCTTTGTGCTTCCCGGGTGGATTGAGTACTTAGTATGATGAGCCTCATACATCAACTCCTCCCGAAGATTATCCGCACTAGGAATGCATAGGCGACCGTCCTTCCTTGGCAACCCATCTTCAACAGCAAACTGGGAATTTGACCCATCCAAAGATTCATCCAAGATCTGCTTCATGCTGTTATCCTGAACCAATGCCCGCCTAACTCTATCCGCTAGGTTACACTGCACCTTTGTCCAAAATAGTTTCACCTCAGCACTAGACTGCTTGTCGACACAAGATGTCTCCAAAGCCTCCAACTCATGGACCAATCTCTCATCATGTACCGATAACCAGTTGGCCTGCGCCGGACTCCTGTGACTCAACGCATCCGCCACCGCAATTCCCTTCCCAGGAACATAATGAATCTTGAAAGTGTAGTCCCCTAAGAGCTTCATCCACCTCCGTTGCCTCATGTTCAGATCCTTTTGGTCTAACAGGTACTTCAAGCTCTTATGATCGGCGTAAATATCGACCTTCACACTGTACAGGTAGTGTCTCCAAAGTTTTAGAGCAAATATCTCGGCCGCTAACTCTAAATCGTGGACCGGAAAATTTCCCTCGCGTGCCTTCCATTGTCGTGAACCATAGGCTATCACTCTCCCATGTTGTAGCAAAACACAGCCCAAACCACTACCCGAAGCATCACTATAGATCTCGAACCCTTCGGTTCCCACTGGCGAACATAAAATAGGCGTCGTGGTCAACCGCCTCTTCAATTCTTCAAAAGCCTGTTCGCCCTCCGGAGCCCACACAAACTTCTGATCCTTCTTGTCAACGTCATGAGTGGTAGCGCTATTCGCAAGAAGTTCTCTACGAAGTGCCTGTAATAGCCAGCAAGCCCCAGAAAACTCCGGACCTCTGCTACTGTAGTCAAAGCAGGCCACTCTCGTATCGCCACTATCTTCGCCGGATCCACAGCTATCCCTTCTCCACTGACAACATGACCAAGGAACGCTATCGAGGATAACTAGAATTCACACTTGGAGAACTTAGCATACAACTGATTCCTTCTCAACGTCTCCAACACCATATGTAGATGATTGTAATGGTCTTCCTCACATTGCGAGTACACCAGGATATCATCGATAAATACTATCACGAAACGATCCAGGTACTCTCTGAACATCCTGTTCGTTAGATCCATAAATACGGATGGCGCATTCGTCAACCCAAACAGCATGACCGTGAACTCATAATGCCCAAACCGCGTACTGAATGTTATCTTTGGGATGTCGCTCTCCCTTATCCTCAATTGGTAGTAACCGGATTTCATATCTAACTTCGAATATACCGTTGACCCAACCAACTGATCAAATAGATCGTCAATCCTGGGGATCGGATATTTGTTCTTCTCCATAAGCTTGTTCAATTCCCGATAGTCATTGCAAAGCCGCAAGCTCTCATCTTTCTTCTTAACAAAAGGAATCGGTGCACTCCAAGGCAACGAACATGGATGCACATATCCTTGCTCCAACAACTCTTGCAGTTGCACCTTTAACTCTGCCATCTCTTTTGGCTCTATACGATACGGAGAGCGTGAAACTGGTTTGGCACTACACCGAACCACCTTAACCACATGAGGGGCAGACATCAATGTCTTACACGACCCCTTTCACGCCCGCAAATGTCGTCTCATGACTAGCTCTCAATTGACCCCCTAGCAACTTCGATCAACGTATGCATGCTGCTCCGAGAACCTGACCATACTAAAGATCACGCTGAACTCTCCTAGCGGTAGCAACAACGCTGGCAAATCAAACTATTGTCTCACAATCCAGACCTAAATGCAACAGATTCTATTTGCGAGCATTGAGTACCATAAGACAACAACATCTCTGAAACGTCTTTTGCCATCGAAAGAGGTATTCCGACGTGCAAAACAATTCCTTTGGGCAAGCGGAGACGCGAAGCCCCCTTTAACGAACGGTGCTCTCGCCAAATAAACGAAAGTCAGGACAAATCTCAACACAAATAGTTCTAAACTAACATGCACAAGGACGATATGTGGTTACAGTTAACTGTTATAACTTTAAACCATACTTGTCACCACGACAGCGTGCTTTCTGGCCTCTTGCTGACCCAGCCTGTACACTTCAGACTTCCTCTCGGACATAAAGCGTCCGTTCCAACAGCTACGGGCAAAATGCCCCACTTTTCTGCAGATATAGCAAGCTCCTGGGACTCGACTTGTGGTTGCCCCCAACGCACCATACGAAGGGGCTGAGTTCGAAGTCTTCAGCTTCTTGTTCCAACTGTGGACATCGGACTTTGAACTTGGCCCTTTGAACTGTGGTTTCTTAGTACTAGAGTCCTCACCTGCTCCTGACATAGCTTCCTTAATCTTCTGAGCACCATCCCAACATTCTCAGGAAAAGTGCCCTTTCTTGCCACAAGTATGACAGTTGTAAGTAACCTTGCTAGTTGATGATCTAACCTTCTTCTTCAGCATTCTACGAGATGCATCCCTCATAGGACTTGCAGAGTTCGATACCCTACTCACTAGTATCTAGTGAATTTTTCCCATTTCCACTTCCAAAGATCTGGCCGACTCTACCAAGGCTCGGAATCCCATTAGTTTTGGTCCTAGAAGTAGAATTCGCAGTTCATCACACAGACCACTATAGAATCTATCAACTATAGACCTCTCGTTCTCCAACTCAAAGCATGGGTAGCGGCTTATCAAAAGGAACGCCTGCAAATACTAATCAACTGAGTGCGTACCCTGCACCAAGCACATATTCAATGGCTGACCTGATGGCCTCCTAAATGTCATTTAATCCAACACACCACCCGGCATTGAAGTCATCTCGGGGACAAAAGGTTGCACATTGCTTCCCTGCTGTGCACTAGTCATTGTGAGCACCACTTCAACGATCCTTCTTATGGTTTCAAACAAAAGAGGGGTCTCAAGCGCGCCACTGGGTGCACTATAATCCTCAGAAACAAGATGTTTTGTCGGCTCTGCGCCACTCCCGGTCACCTATAGTCGTACAAAACACCAATAAGTGACCAAATAAAATTGTAAAAAGCAATTATAGGAACGCGCAGGTTCCTCAAACACGTGTATTTTCATTCCTAAGTGGACATTCATGGGTTCTTTTTAATGTTATAACGATGACGCACAAATGTGCTCACCACCCCTTAAAAGAATTCACCCACGAATTCATTTAAGCCTGACCATAACCAGAAGTCTGATACCAAATTTTAACACCCTCATCCGTCGTATGGCATATAACAGAAGGTCCAGCTGGAACCCGACGCCATATACCACAGACAGCCGGAAGGGTTACATAAGAATATTCAAACTATCCAATTAAGACTACTCGTCCTACAGAGAGCATTCTAGCAGAAATTTTTTAAAAGTTGAAAGAACCCAAAACTTGAATCCAATAAATATGAATGTCCACAACTATAATACAAGAATGAAACCCAAGAACACTGAGAAGGTACATGGCCTTATGGCCTTACAATAATTCACTTAATAAATAGTGTTTTACATACATCGGCTCGCAGGCCGGCCACACATGACAAAAGTAAAGTGCAACTATTCTTTACGGCCTTCTAGGGCCATCACAGCAATATGGGCTCCAGCCCGCTATTTAGTACTCGGCTCCGCAGCACCTGTAAGCACAATTCCACCGCACGGTGGAAAACAAAGCAACGGTCAGCCAAAAGCCGACCAAATTATAACGACCCCGCCCCTTACTCGGGACGGCGGTGCTCTTTCCCTGCATAACATTAGTCCAATAAAATAATAAAGCGCGACTATACTACGCCACAGGTGTAGGCTCGCATGGCCAAACACCCCGTACACTCAGGGCACATTAATGTTGAGTCCTGACATATCAGTGTCTCCACCACCATCCCAAAGATGGCAACCAAGTGAGCATTTAGCCTATCTGACCACCGTCTAAGGCTCCTGACTATGCCAACGGCCAGTGCCCTTTTCGGATTTCTCACACTGTTCCACATAGCCTAGGTCCGATTCCACTTGCCCGTTGCTCATGCCGCCTATACAATTTAAGTTCTACGCACGGGCCAAGCTTCTCTCGGATCCCAAAATTTCCCAAATAATCTCATAACCCAGTTATGATCTAGGCCGGTTCCCAGACCGCCAAGTTAGCAGAACACGTTTCCGCTCAGTTTTCCGGGTGCGCCTTGAAGCTAAACTCCAAGGATCCCTGCTGAAATCTACCGCGTAGAAACCCGAAAAACCCAAAGCACAGAGTCTTCTCCAGCAAAACATATCAAATGCAACATCACCAATCCAGACAATACACGTTCGGGTAGGCTTCACACACAATGCCTATGCCCGTACTTATGATTTCGGACTCTATATACAACACAAGGGGGACTATTCACATCAACCCCAAGGAACCCCACGTACTCACTGCACACTCGCGGGAGCGGGATTCCCTATGCAGAAAGAAAGAGATTCACATGCTCAAGTAGAGAATCATTACCCTTGTAGTCCGTTTTGGCTCCATGGAAAAACTACACGGATGGAAGTCTTCGCAACGAACTTTCCTCTACGGATCCGCTCTCAGATTTCAAAACGGTGCTTCGATGCTCCGCCGGCGGCCGGAAACCTCCGTCTTCTTCCTCTTCTCTCTAACACCTTGGAAAGAGAAAGCATTGGAGAGAAATGAGGGATTAACTCCCCTATTCTCGACCTTAACAGAGCAGGAAACCATCTGGGCCGTTGGATCTTAATTAAAGAAAACGAATGGCTCAGATCCGTTTAAAAATCTCCAGACCTAGGCCGAACACGGCTTGGCACACGGTCGTGTCCCAGGCCGTGTGCCTCGCTCCAGGCACGATCGTCGAACTCAGAACAATCACACGGGCACAGACAAGCCTGTGTCTCACCCGACACGCCCGTGTCGGGTCTCTCGACATGCCCGTGTTCGGGGGCGTGTCACGCATAACCGCCACGACAACGGACACGACCCAAAAGAACACGGGTAGGGACACGGGTATGCACACGCCCGTGTCACCTAAAAATCATCGAACAACAATTATCGATCGCCGAACGCAGAACACGGGTACAGACACGGTTGGGCATACGCCCGTGCCCAACGACACGCCCGTGTCCTTTAGCCGTGTGTTGTAACTGTGTCCTTCTCGGGAAGAAAATGGCCAAAAACACCAGCCATACACGGCCTTGGACACGCCCGTGTCCTAGGCCGTGTACCCCTATACAGGCACCAAAAACCCCTTTTTCGCGACCGACGCAAATACAATTTTCGGGGCGCTACAATTTCCATGGACTTCATTATGGGTTTACCGAGTTCTCCTCGAGGTCACGATTTTGTTTGGGTGATAATAGATCAACTGACGAAGTGTGCTCACTTCGTATCATTTAAGATTGGCTACTCCATGAAGAAGATAGTCGAATTATATTTAGATGAAGTCATCAGATTGCATGAAGTACCAGTTAGCATTGTATCAGATCGAGACTTTAGGTTTACGTCTCGTATTTGGAAAAGCTTACAGGAAGGGTTGGGTACCGATCTGAGGTACTCCACCGCTTATCATCCGCGGACTAATGGCCAAGCAGAGCGAGTAAATTAGATCTTGGAGGACATGATCAGATGTTATATTTTTGACCACGGAGGAGCGTGGGATGAGAGATTAAGATTGATGTAGTTTGCTTATAATAATAGCTATCAAGAGAGCTTGTAGATGGCCCCATTGGAGTCCTTGTATGGAAGATGTTGCAGAACTCCCTTATTTTGGTCCGAGGTTGGTGAGAGACCATTGCTGGGTCCTGAAGCGTTAGAAGAAATGGATATTTCTGTGAGGCATATCAGAGAAAAGCTCTATATAGCTCAGGAGCGTTATGAGAAGAACACAAATCGTCGAACGATTGATTTGGTGTTTGTGGTTGGGGACCTGGTTTTTCTGAATGTTTCTCCAATGTCCGACGTTAAGAGATTTGGAAAGAATCATAAGTTGGACCCGAGGTATGTGGTACCTTTTACGGTTGTTGAACGTATTGGTGTATCAGCTTATAGGCTGGATTTGCCCGAAAACTTTCCTGGTGTGTACGACGTGTTTCATGTGAGCCAGTTGCGGAAATGTTTGCTCAGTGACTGACAGATTCTCGATGATGTGCCCTAGTTGGAGCCTAATCTTTCCTATGTTGAGATGCATGTCCATATTCTGGATACTCAAGATTGAGTGTTGCGGAGGAAAAACATACCAATGGTTAAAGTTTTGTGCAGAAACCAAGACGTAGAAAGCACCACTTGGGAGTTGTAGTCAGCTATGAGGAGGCTCACCCTCATCTGTTCTCCTAGTTTCTTACAGTATGAATTTTCCTTCTATAATATTTGATTATATTACTTTTATAGTGGAATCTTTTGTGCGAAAGTTTTCAGGATGAAACTTCTTTTTAGAGGGTGTAGCTGTAACGCCCTTGATTTTTCAATGTTTAATTTAATTCTTTTATTGACGTAAAATTTGTCATCTGGGCGTTACGTTTACCCTTGGTTGGTGGTTACCATTGTTGAAGCGTGATTTTTTCACGTTGGTATTTGAGGTTTTGGTTTAGGAGTATTGGCTTGGCTAATTTCTCCCGTGTTTTGATATTCCCTTGCAAACTAGGGTTCATTTTGGAACACGATGGAGCCTTTTTGGGAATGATGACATTTTGACTTCAGGAGATTTTTACCCAAGATTTGTTTGTCGGATTTCGATTTCGACTTTGCCGTTAGATTCGTAGCATCGACATTTAGCTACGGTGCGATTTTCATAGAAATCCAAGTTGGTGCGAATTTTGGGCCGTTTGGACGATTATTTAATAATAAACTATTATTATTATAATACTATTATCCATGAGTATAAATAGCCTTGCGATAAGATGGAAACCCTATTCATCCTCTTCTTCTTGAAACCGTCGGCCTGTTGCGAAAGAGCGAGAGCGACAGACACTCCTAAGCTTTCGGTCGCCGATTGCTGGAGCTTTGGTGCTCGATATCGTCGTTGGAGGGTAGATCCGGATAGCTCTCACCTAGATCTAATTTACTACGCTAAGATTTTCCCATTTCGTGAAATTTTGGGTGTTACGAATTTCGTTTTAACCCTCTTTCATCTTGAAAAGTTTCAGTAAGTGTTGCTTAGGTGATCTTGCGACCAGATCCTTGAGGAGGAGCGTTTGCGTGGCTAGGTTCGGCGATTTGAGGCAAGTGGTGGTTTTCCCTTGCTTGTTCTCTATTCATTTTATTTTGATTCTTTCCATTTGTAGAAATTGAGATTTGCATAGGGTTTGGCCATATAATTTTTGGTCAAGGGCCATCCATCTTAATAATTGTTAGTCTAGGTAAATTCGTCGAGGGTCGGACTGACTGTTAATCTAGTCCTAGATCTGTCAAATATTTATGATTTGAGTATTAATCATGGCTGAGATTGTCATCTCAGTCGGGAAGAAGAAGAGGAAGGAATTATGATTCTTGTCCTTTACTGTTAAGCATTGTCCCTCATGCCCCCTCCTTCTAGATAGAATAATCTATGGTTGGTGTGAATTAGGGGAAGTTGAAGTCTGGATCCTTTCCTATAGAGAAATGGGGATTTGGGTAGAGTATGGCCATCATAACCTATTGAACAATAGAAGATAGTTGAGAAAATTTAGTTGAATGTGGGATTAGTCTGGTTAGGGAAATCTTATCGGATTTGACATTTTGCTTAAGTCAAATGTGTCTTATATGGTTGATTAGGCTAAGTTAGAAATTAATCTTTGATGACAGTAGGTTAATTCGTCAAATGCGAGGCTTAGACTTTGGCAATTTCGTTGAGTAGGTTTAGGCGTTGAGTGTAGCCTTAACATTGATACTCAGTTTCTAGCACAAGTATAAAAACGTTGAGTGTGTTGTACACAATCAATGCGGCGTCCAGTGTGTTGAATACACTCAACGCCATTAGATTTTAACGCTAAGTTAAAAGCATTGAGTATGTTGTACACACTCAACGCAGCGTTGAGTGTGTTGAATACACTCAACGCCATTAGATTTTAACGCTAACTTAAAAGCATTGAGTGCACTATACACACTCTACGCGGTATTGAGTGTGTATAATACACTCAATGCCATCAGATTTTAACGTTATGTTAAAAGCGTTGAGTGTGTTGTACACACTCGACACGATATTGAGTGTGTTTAAGATACTCAATGCCATCAGGTTTTAATCTAAAACAAAAGCGTTGAGTGTGCTGACTGCACTCAACACGGCGTTGAGTTTGTTGAATACACTCAACGCCATCGCTTTATGATGATCCAAGTTAAAAGCATTGAGTGTGCCGACCAAACTCAACGCTGCGTTAAGTGTGTTGAATACACTCAACTCCATCGATTTATTTTGAGCCCGAGTGTAAAAGCGTTAAGTGGGCTGACTACAATCAACGCGGTGTTGAGTGTGTTGAATACACTAAACGCCATCGATAAATTTTAAATTCTAAGTTAAAAGCGTTGAGTGTGCTAAATACACTCAACGCCACTGTTTAGTTTTGGGAAGACCAAGTTAAAAGCGTTGATAGATTGTAATGCACTCAACGCGGCGTTGAGTTGACTCGACACGACATTGAGTGAAGCTGGTTAAGCTGAATTATCTGGTTGGCGTTGAGTGCATTGGCTGCACTCGACGCAACGTCGAGTACACTCAACTCTTATCTGTGGACTTTGAAAGTGCAGCTAGATCTGATATACTCTAGAGGGGGGTGAATAGAGTATATGGTGCTTTGAAACTTTTTACAACAACTGTTGTAATAAGAGTGAGCAGGGAAGCAATAATAAATCTAATCATAGAACTAAGTTAAATAAAAGCTAAGCACAGAAAAATCAAGGCTAGAAACAAAAATGAAAACAAGCAAAACCAGAAGACACAAGGAAATATAGTGCTTCCCCTAAACTTGGGTACATCCACTCTTCTACCACCCTAGGTAGGAATCCACTGCAGGATGAGTTGATCAGGTGTCCTGGGCACCAATGAGCTTTTTATAAGGTGCTCAAAAACCAAAGCAGATTTTTTGATCAGGTGTCTTGCCACCAATGAGCTTTTGACAAGGTGCTCAAAAACCAAGCTCAAACTTTTGAAGGGAGTTTGAGAAACCCTTTACAGAGAGGGGGTGAGAGAGTGATGGAAGTCTTCTCTTTCTCAAACAACTGAGAAGACTATGTGGATTGTTGATGTCAAAGCTCCCCCTGAATCCTTGAGATCTTCAGGAAGAAAAGCTTTGCTGAGGGTGATAGGCCTTCAATGATTGAACTCCAGCAATAGATGATTTCAGCAATGACTGAAATGTTGAATGTCTGGAGTCTGGAAATATGTTGGCCTTGAACACTTTGAAAACTGAAGAGATCTGAAGATTTTAGAAAGCTTGATCTCCTTGGATGTGTGTTCTTGAGAAATCTTTGAGACAGAATATTTTTGAATGTGTCTCTGTAATATGTATCCTGTGTTAGATTCAAAAAAATTCTTCTCTGTTATTCTCTGATACAGAATAGAATAACATTCTCTTTCAAGTATAGTCGTTGGCCTGCATTAATTGCATCCTTAATTGCACAATCTCTTTTGGAGGAAAGTCCACAAAAATATTCCTTGAAAAATCCCTTGAAACTTGGTCCAAAAATGAATGAAAACGGCTAGGAAATCTCTGAATTAATTGCAGAATAACTCCTTAACTGATTTGAATTTGAATTTAGAAACATCCTGGAAGTTATCTGAAATCGTCGAACTGAGCTCTGCTATCGTCGAGCTGAGCTCAGCGATCTGGAAATATACAGCTGCAAAATATCGTCGATCTGAGCTCAAAGATCGTCGAACTGAGCTCAGAGATAAAGATCCAAAGCAGAGTCAAAATCGTCGACCTGAGCTCACCGATCGTCGAATGGAGTTCGACGATATAATGAAGTTGAGCTCATCGATCGTCGAATGGAGTTCGACGATCTGTCGAAGTTGAGCTAGACGATCGTCGACCGGAGTTCGACGAATCGTTGTGCTGAGCTCGATGATATGACTTAGTCTCCAAACACAAAATCTTTGTCTTCAGGGCAGCTTCCAAACCTAGACTTCTAACCCTTAGACTCAATTCTAATTGACCTATTGAGCTATACAGGAGGTCAAGCAAAGGTTCCTAGAGACATAGTGATCCTGACCCAAATTAGTAATAGGGTGTTCCAACAATCTCCCCCTATTTGGGTTAGGATTACTACTTACAGACTTTGGAAAAATAACTTAATAACAACATACAATCAGCAAAACAGAAAAACAACAGCTAGACATTGCAGAATCACAGAGATATATAGCATCCAGATAGTAATCAGAAATCACAGAAATTGTCACCTTACAATATCATTTCTTCTCCTTCCCTTTAACAAGTTTAATCTCTCTGTTAGGATTGAGGGCTTCCTTGTTGGATCTGGTATCATCTGCTGCACCCAAGTATGTTTGCTTTTTAGGCCTGGGAACCACAGCTTCAGGATGTAATTCCATGTACATGTCAGAATCAAAGAATTTACTTGAAGCATATCTCTCTAGCTCTTTCTGTCTCTGTTCAGACATTGTTGAAATGTTGGAAGAATCTATTCCTTGCTCTCTAGCCTTTTTAATCTGATCCAGTGCAGCTAGTTCTTTTAATCTGGCAGTCCAAGCAGCTGGATTGTTTTCAGGATCCTCAAAAGATACAGGTGGTTCATATCTGTTGGAGGGATTGTCTTGAGGAGGCCTGGCAGACACAATATCTTTCAGCTTGTAAGGGAAAGGACCAGATGTTGTATCAGAAGAAGTTTGTCATCCCCTAGAATATGGGTGTTGCCTGGAGTACCCTTTGGAATAGACTTGAATATCTCTTTGATTTCCTCTATATCCTCCTCTCCTAGAATGAGAACCCCTGGAGTGGCTTTCCCTGTGGTAAGATCTGGCATGAGGCTGATAGGGAGCCTAACTTCTGGCTGGGGGTTGAGCTGCAGAGCTTCCACCTGCACCTGCATCAGGAGGAGGTGGTGGAGGAGGATGAGAGTGCTGGAATTGGGATGAACCCTTCTCATATTTTCTTTTCTTCTTCATTGCTTTCAGCTGGTTCTTGGAGTATTGCATCCAGTGTTCAGTAATTGGGCAGTCATGTAGAATGTAATATGGAATATCATTGTTATCCTTAACTTTGGCAGGAGGTACCCTCTTCATTGCTTTGCTCCTTGCCTTTCTTTTCCTAGCAATGGTAGCAGAAGAGTCATCAAAGTCTGTTCTAAATTCATCACTTTCAGAACTCTGGTCATCATAGAGAGCATCTATTTTCTTCATTAGATCCTTCTTGAGTTGTACAGAAGCAGATGAGGCAGAGGTTGTAGCAGCAGGTGTTGAAATGATAACAGCAGAGACAGCAGCAGATATTGAAGCAGAAGTAGAAATGACAGCAGTAGATGGAGTAGAAGTAGTAACAACAACAGCAGCAACAGTAGGCTCTAGACAGGTGATAGCAGCAACAACTTCACTAACAACAGCAAAAACAGAAGGAATATCATCAAGGACTGCAGAAGGCTCAAATTCAGGTGCCTCTGTCATAAGAATGTCCTTGGAAATTGGTTCATCAGAAACAACAGGAACTTCAGCAGCAGTAAAGGCAGTGATGTCAGAAGCAACAATAATACATTCTTCAGAAGAAGCAACAGCATCAACATTTTCAGCAGCAGAAATTACTGAATTTACAAAGGAGGTGATAATGCTAGGGTCACAGCAAGAAAATGGCACACGTGCCTTGGATAGCATTGACCTCTGGCAGACAACTGAAGTATGCAGAATCAAAAACTGATAGCAAAGACCTGAGGTCTATTGCAAGAACTGCAGCAGGAGGAACTTGTGCTTGAGGCACAGCAATAGCAACAAGAGGAGGAGCAACAGAAGAAGTAGTAATAACAGCAGCAGCAGCAGACATGCTTACAGAAATAGCAGCAGCAGCAGCATGAAGATTCACTTCATATGGCATCTCCCCCTACCTAGATGCAGACATGTCTGGATCAAGGCACACTGTTGTAGGTGCTGCCTGAGGGAAGAGGGAAGAGAGCCTGGCAGAGAGAGCTGCCACTGACAGGTGGAGTGGAGCCAAGGAGGTCTCCAACAGCAGAGAGAGCCTGGGGGCAAGCAACTCATACAGCCTGTCAGCAAGGGCTGGGAGGTCTACTTGCTCAAGGGCTACTGGAGCAGAGGTAGAAGATGTAGGAGCAGCTGATGGTTCTGGTAATGGAGAGCTGGAGAATGGTGGAAGGGATGGCTGAGGAGTTGGCAAGGTGGAAATGGAGGATAGAGGGATGGAGATTGATGGGGTGAAGGTGGGTTGGTCAATGATTTGGTGTAGAAGGTCTTGAAATGAGGTGGAGGATGAGGGTAGCTCAGGAGGAGATGATGGGGAATCATCCATAAAGGAATCATCAAGTAGGGTGAAGGATGGAATGGAGGGTGATGAGGTGACATCTGGTGGAGGGTAGGAGAATAGTGGGTGGAATTGTTCTTCTGGTGGAGGTAGAGTGGGTACTGGAGAAGGTGTGGATGTTGGAGATGGGCTGGATATGATGATGGTGGATGGAGCTGGAGTGGTAGATGGTAGGGGAAGGGATGGAATTGGAGGAGGAGGAGGAGAGGCAACAACAGCAGCCAGGTCATCTGCAGGGGCAGAGACCTGTGGAGAGTGACTCTTAGAGTCCTTGTGCCTGAAGGAGTACTGGAGGAGGGCCTGCTGGGCTTGCTGATTTGTCTGTCCCACTTTCCAAAGAGGGCATAAGACAGTCTCTTGGAGGCATTTATATGAATTCCAGAGGAGACCAGCAAGGCAGGGCACCTGTTCTGCAGAAACACTCCAATGATTCTCCCAAAGTTAACAAAACTTTTGTTGATTTTCTTTTTGATGAGGTCAAAGAAAACTTCTCCCCAATTCAGATTCTTCTTATCTACAAGAGCTCCTATGAGGCAGAGCTGATATCTTAAAATTGTATCATGGGCTGAGTGCTTAGCCAGTAGCACTTTCCCAACAACATCTGCCATGAACCTATATTCTACAGACAGGTTCCTTTTGAAGAGCTTGCTCTGAAGGACCCATTCTGGCAAGCAGTTCAGAATACTCATCTCCAGATAACTCAGCAGTATCTTCTCCATTTCTCAACTCAAAAACTTCTGATAGAATTGTTAGGGTCAAGGGTACCTGAGTTCCAGCTATAGACCCAACAATGGTAGAGTTATCTTCATTATGGGCAGTATAAACCCACTCCTTTATTTCATCAGATGCCAGCTTGATCCTGGTGGTCATTATGGCAGTCAAGTTCTGATCTTTGAATAATCCGAATATATCTTGAAAAACCTGGTCAGTTGTGCTGAATGATTCCAGGTCGATGTCAAAACCAGCATCAAACTTCATAGCAGCAAGAACAGCAACTGACACCGCCATAAGTACCTGCAAAAAATTCAACAAACAAAACGACCAAGTGTAGAACTGTTTGGAGGGAAAGAAAATTCTTGCAGAGAAATCGAAAGCGCAAAAGAGAACGATGGCGAAAAATGAGTTTTATATTAGGGTTCGACGCAGAATTGGAAAGATCGTTGAACTCAGTTCGACGATCGAGGCTACTAAAGGAATCTGAAGAGTCTTCAACATCGTCGATCTCTGTTCGACGATATTGGAGAGCGTCGAGCTCCGTTCGACGATCGTTCAGAGAACAAAATCGTCGAGCGCCGTTCGACGATCGTTGACCGGAAGAGATAGTTCATACTATCTAAGAAACGCTGAACTTAGTTCGACGATTTTTGGAAATCGTCGATCTCCGTTCGACGATCTTGGGGTAAATCGTCGAGCGTAGTTCAGAGATCAGAAAAATTCTAGACACTAAGAAAAATCAGAATGTTTGCCTAGCCTTGGTCAGTTTTTAAGCTTTCAAAATCTTGGATATTATTTAAGACTTCCTTCATCTAACATTCCTAACTGATTTAGGAAGAATGTGTGTTTCTTTTCATCCAAGGGTTTGGTGAAAATATCTCCCCTTTGTAAATCAGTTGGGATATATGTAGTTCAATTTTATTCTTTTCAACATTATCCCTTAAGAAATGATGCCTAATCTCTATGTGTTTTGTCCTACTATGGAGGACTAGATTTTGAGCTATAGAAATAGCACTAGTATTGTCACAAAAGATTTTAGACTTCTCTAAGTTGTAGTCATAGTCTAGGAGTTGGTTTTGAATCCACAAGATTTGTGAACAACAACTGCCTGCAGCCATATATTCAGCTTCAGCAGTTGAAGTTGACACAGATGTTTGTTTCTTACAAAACCAAGAGACAAGTCTGTCACCAAGGAACTGACAAGTTCCACTGGTGCTTTTCCTGTCAATTCTGCATCCAGCATAATCAGCATCTGAGAATCCAGTTAAATCAAATGTTGAATCTTTTGGATACCAGAGACCTAGATTTGGACAACTTTTAACATACCTGAGAATCCTCTTTACTAAAGTTAGGTGTGACTCTCTCTAGGGCTTACTTGAAACCTAGCACATATACATGTAGCAAACATTATATCTGGTCTACTAGCTGTAAGATACAGTAAAGAGCCAATCATTGCTCTATATGTTGTCTGATCAACAGGTTTTCCCATGTTCATCAGCATCCAATACAGCATTAGTAGGCATGGGTGTTTTCATACAAGATGCTTCAGACATGCCAAATTTCTTAACCAGTTCATTTGCATATTTGGTTTGAGAAATAAAGATGCCTTCAGCATGTTGCTTGACTTGCAATCCTAGGAAGAAGGATAGCTCACCCATGCTACTCATCTAAAATTTAGAATGCATCAGGTTAGAAAACCTTCTGCACAATTTGGAGTCAGTAGAACCAAAAATAATATCGTCTACATAAATCTGTACTAGTAGGCTATGGGACTTATGGGTTCTAATGAAAAGAGTTTGGTCTACTCTACCCCTAATAAAACCATTTTCCAAGAGAAAACATGCTACGGTCTCATACCATGCTCTAGGAGCTTGCTTGAGACCATATAATGCTTTGTTCAGTCTAAAAACATAATCAGGAAAAGTTGGAGAGATAAAACCTGGAGGTTGTCTGACATAAACTTCCTCTTTGATGTCTTCATTCAAGAAAGCACTTTTGACATCCATCTGATATACTTTGAAGCTTTTGTGTGCTGCATAAGCTAGAAATATTCTGATGGCTTCTAGTCTTGCAACAGGTGCAAAAGTCTGGTCGTAGTCTATTCCTTCTTCTTGAGAGTATCCCTGAGCAACTAGCCTTGCCTTGTTCCTTATAATTACCCCTTGATCATCCAATTTGTTTCTGAATACCCATTTTGTTCCAACAATTGAGTGATCCTTAGGCTTTGGCACTAGTTCCCATACTTTGTTCCTCTCAAATTGATGCAACTCCTCTTGCATTACAATGATCCAATGTGGATCTTGCTCTGCATCTTGAATGGACTGAGGTTCAATTTGAGATAGGAAGCAGGTGTGCAACAGGTTTTGGTTGACCTAATTTCTGGTTTGCACACCAGCTGAGATTTCTCCAATTATTTGGGAAATTGGATGGTCTCTTGATGTTACTAAATCAACAGGGGGTGTTGATTGTTCACCAACCTGTATTGTTGTTTCCTCTTGTGGTACAACAACTGGCTCTTCAAGTTGTTCTTCAATGTGTTGAGCATTCCCTTCATCTTCACTGCTTTCATCCTCTTGAGTAACCTGTAACTTGTTCAAGTCTTCAACTAGAGAGTGTTCCTGCAAAGGTTCTATGGTAGAAGAAATCTTCTCCTTGAAAGACATGTTAGATTCATCAAATGAAATGTAAACAGATTCCTCAATTTTCAAAGATGATTTATTATACACCCGATAGGCCTTGCTGATCATGGAGTATCCCAGAAACACTCCTTCATCAGCTTTGGCTTGAAATTTTGCTAAATATTTCTTGTCATTATTATGAATGTAGCAAATATAACCAAAGACTCTAAAATAGTCAACTTTAGGTTTCTTCCCTTTGAGTAATTCATAGGGAGTCTTTCCCTTTAGTTTATGTATCAGACTTCTATTCAGCACATAGTTGGAGGTGTTCACTACCTCTACCTAAAAGGATAGAGGTAGATGAGCATCTGACAACAATGTAGTGGCAGATTCAATAAGGGTTCTATTTTTCCTTTCAGCTACCCCATTTTGTTGAGGAGTTCTAGGAGCTGAGAAAGTATGCATGATCCCTTCACTCTGACAGAACTCTTGCATAAGAAGAGAATCAAACTCTATCCCATGATCACTTCTGATCAGGACAATGTGAGTATTGAACTCAATTTGTATACATTTGAGAAACTATGTCAGACACTTAAAGTTATCAGACTTCTTCCTTAGAAAGAACACCCAAGTGAATCTAGAGAAGTCATCTACAACTACTAAAGTGTAGGATTTCCCTCCTAGGCTTTGTACTGTGATGGGTCCAAAAAGATTCATGTGTAACAGATACAATATCCTAGGTGAATCACTCTTATTAAGTGACTTAAAGCTGTTTTTAGTTTGCTTGTCTAATTGACAAGCCCTGCAGAGTCCTTCCTTCTTGTAGGGGCCAGAAGGTAGTCCTCTAACAAGGTTATCTTTGAATAGCCTAGTAATAGTTCTAAGGTTTAGGTGTCCTAATCTCTTATGCCATAAAATATTTGGTCTACAGACAGAATTAAACAAGCAGATATCTACATCAGTTGAAAGAAAAACTACTAGATAGATGTTACCTTTCCTTTTACCTGTCAACACAGTTGTGTTGTCCTCTGACTTGATTTTGCATAAGGCTTTGCTGAAGGTTACCTGGTAGCCTTCATCACACAGCTGACTGATGCTAATTAGGTTGTGCTTCAGTCCTTCCACATAAGCTACCTTCTTGAAAGTTACTGAACCAATCTGGACTGCACACCATATCCTTTAGTCTGTCTAAAGTTTGAATCACCAAAGATCACTTTGGGTCCAATCTTGGCTCTAAAGGATGTGAGGTTGTCCTTGTTCCCTGTCATGTGCTTAGAGCACCCACTATCCAAATACCATTGCTGGTTAGATGTTGGATAGGTCTTCACCTGCACATAAGACAATTCATTTGTTTTTGACCCAGTTTACCTTGGGCCTAGGTTGATAACCTTTAAATTCTGAAATGAAAGACATCCCAGGTTGACTCTTATATCCTTCAGGATGATATCTCCTTGGAGGTATAATCCATTCAGTATAAGGGTTAAAGATTTGGGATGAAGGACCCTTAGGATTCAATTTTGATTTGCCTTTGAAAAATTTTCCAGAGCTCTGACCTCTGTTCGACGATCTTGGAGCTGCGTTCGACGATCTTGGGTCAGATCGTCGAGCTCCGTTCGACGGTCGACTATGGCTGAGGTCAGGTATTTGAGATCGTCGACCTGCGTTCGACGACTTTGGCTGAGATCGTCGATCTGCGTTCGACGATTTTGCCTGAGATCGTCGAGCTGCGTTCGGCGATCGTCGATCTTCATTCGGCGATCGTCGATCTCCGTTCGACGATTTCTGCTGGGACTTAGTTTTCTGAGGCAGATCAGAATTTTTCCTAGCAACCTCTACAACTCCCTTTCCTTTGTCAGAAATGAATTTGATTGGAGTTGTTAGACTATAGGTTGGCTGGATGAAGCACCCAAGCCCAGTGTACTGTTGAATCTGGAGTTCACTGTGCTTGTGATGTCCATCAGCTTGATGCTTCTCCCTTTGAGGGATTCTTCAAGCTTCTTGGCCTCAGAGAGCTCACTTTTCAGTGAAGCTATCTGTTCCCTACAGCACTCCAACTCCTGAGAGAGTTTGAGGTTTTCTGACTTTAAAGTATTGTGTTCAGATAATTGATTTCTGAGAGAGATAATTTCTTTCTCAGACTTTAGCAGGTCTAAACACAGTGCTTTAAATTCAGATTTAAAATCCTCTGAACTAAAATCAAAAGACCAATTACCTGATCTTCTTCAGGTTGAGTCTCTGAGTCTGACTCTGACTCCTCTTCTTCTGAATTATGCTGTGAGGCATTGATTGCCATCATGCAGAACTCCTTTTCTTCTGCATCATCCTCATCATCACTGGAGCTGGATGAGGCTTCTGACTCTTCTTCAGTCTCACTCCAGGATTCAGCAACAAACCCTTTTCTTGTATGCTTGTTTTTGCTTGAAGAGGGTTTGCCATTGCCATTCCTCTTGGAGTCTTTCTCCTTTCTTCTTTCTTTCCTGTCCCTTCTGTCCTTGTTCTTGTTCTCTGGACAGTCAGGAACTATGTGCCCTGGTTTCCTGCAACCAAAGCAAATAATGTCTTTATTATTACTAATGGACTTGTCATACCTTGGCTTATCCTGCTCCTTGTATGATCTCCTTCTGAAGTCCTTTCTGGCCATCTTGTAGAATCTTTTGGCCAACAAGCTGAGTAGTTCATCGTTGCCTGTGGCTTTGTCTTCAGGCAGATCTTCAGTTGCCTTGAATGCTATGGTCTTCTCTTTTCTTGTGGCTGGTGAGGCAGCCTTCTGTTCTTCCTCTCTATTTTTGATGAGTAGCTCATAAGATTTGAGCTTACCCAATAGAGCTTCAGTGGTGATCTCATTCAGACTTCTGGCATCCTTAATTGGCCAGATTCTTGAATCCCAAGTGCTGGGAAGCACATTAGGATCTTGTCATTAAGTTCTGTTAGAGAGATCTCTTTGTCCAATGTCCTGAGTTCACTGACAATTAGACTTAGCCTGTTGTACATGTCTCCCACTGACTCAGTTTCTCCCTTCTTGAAATTCTCATATTGAGAGATGAGATGGGATCTTCTATCCTTTCTCTCATCAGCTGAGCCTGAGACTATTTCTGAGAGTTTGTCCCAATTTTCCTTGGCTGAATTACATTCAGCTACCTTTTGAAATATGTCATCAGACATTGTCTGGGCTAGGATGTTCATAGCCTTGGCATCAGCTACCTTCCATCTCTTGATGTCAGCATCTGTTCCTGATGGAGGTGGAACAGCATTTGTACTTGTGTTCTCTGGGGGTCTTGGACATACTGTCAAAACAGAGTTAAAGATATCTTCGTCAATAGAATTCATGTAAAGTCTAATCCTTGCTTTCCAAAGTGCAAACTTGGATAGATTGCACACTGGAGGTCTGGTGCTAACATAATCTTTGTTTTGGGCCATGATTTGTGCAAACAAAATCTAATAATAAAATACAAAAGAAAAACAGATCTAACTTGGGATCTTTGGGTTCAGGTGTTAGCCTGTACAACCAATCAGGTATGGTATGTTTAACCAACCTCCCTCTGATACCAATTGAAAGTGCAGCTAGATCTGATATACTCTAGAGGGGGGTGAATAGAGTATATGGTGCTTTGAAACTTTTTACAACAATTGTTGTAATAAGAGTGAGCAGGGAAGCAATAATAAATCTAATCACAGAACTAAGTTAAACAAAAGCTAAGCACAGAAAATCAAGGCCAGAAACAAAATGAAAACAAGCAAAACCAGAAGACACAAGGAAATATAGTGGTTCCCCTAAACTTGGGTACATCCACTCTTCTACCACCCTAGGTAGGAATCCACTGCAGGATGAGTTGATCAGGTGTCCTGGGCACCAATGAGCTTTTGATAAGGTGCTCAAAAACCAAAGCAGATTTTTTGATCAGGTGTCTTGCCACCAATGAGCTTTTGACAAGGTGCTCAAAAACCAAGCTCAAACTTTTGAAGGGAGTTTGAGAAACCCTTTACAGAGAGGGGGTGAGAGAGTGATGGAAGTCTTCTCTTTCTCAAACAACTGAGAAGACTATGTGGATTGTTGATGTCAAAGCTCCCCCTGAATCCTTGAGATCTTCAGGAAGAAAAGCTTTGCTGAGGGTGATAGGCCTTCAAAGATTGAACTCCAGCAATAGATGATTTCAGCAATGACTGAAATGTTGAATGTCTGGAGTCTGGAAATATGTTGGCCTTGAACACTTTGAAACTAAAGAGATCTGAAGATTTAGAAAGCTTGATCTCCTTGGATGTGTGTTCTTGAGAATTCTTTGAGACAGAATATTTTTGATGTGTCTCTGTAATCTGTATCCTGTGTTTGATTCAAAAAATTCTTTCTCTTTATTCTCTGTACAGAATAGAATAACATTCTCTGTCAAGTATAGTCGTTGCCTGCATTAATTGCATCCTTAATTGCACAATCTCTTCTGGAGGAAAGTCCACAGAAATATTCCTTGAAAAATCCCTTGAAACTTGGTCCAGAAATGAATGAAAACGGCTAGGAAATCTCTGAATTAATTGCAGAATAACTCCTTAACTGATTTGAATTTGAATTAGAAACATCCTGGAAGTTATCTGAAATCGTCGAACTGAGCTCTGCTATCGTCGAGCTGAGCTCAGCGATCTGGAAATATACAGCAGCAAATATCGTCGATCTGAGCTCAAAGATCGTCGAACTGAGCTCAGAGATAAAGATCCAAAGCAGAGTCAAAATCGTCGACCTGAGCTCACCGATCGTCGAATGGAGTTCGACGATATAATGAAGTTGAGCTCAGCGATCGTCGAATGGAGTTCGACGATCTGTCGAAGTTGAGCTAGACGATCGTCGACCGGAGTTCGACGAATCGTCGTGCTGAGCTCGACGATATGACTTAGTCTCCAACACAAAATCTTGGTCTTCAGGGCAGCTTCCAAACCTAGACTTCTAACCCTTAGACTCAATTCTAATTGACCTATTAGCTATACAGGAGGTCAAGCAAAGGTTCCTAGAGACATAGTGATCCTGACCCAAATTAGTAATAGGGTGTTCCAACAGACTTAGTTTTATTCTTGCAGATTTTTAGTACATCACAGTAAGATTAAGTTTTGCTAAATAAAATTGGTCCAATGCCGTTGTTTTCGTCAAGTTTGGACTTAGGCTAATTCTTTTTGGGGAGTTGTTTCCTGTATTTATTATGTGAGAAGTCCCATGTTTTGGTTATTGGTTTTTTGTGTCTTGGTTATGATTGCCGGTATTTTGGTAGATCCTTTTGACCCTAGTGGGTTATGACTGTGGGTGTGCTGGTGGAGGTTCTCCCCCCACAGTGCTATTTTTCCTCGTTTGGGAGTGTCCAGATATAAGACCTCGTTTCCTTGGGCCATTGTGAAGTATTATTGTGGGGGTGTCGGTGGAGGTGTCTGCCCCCACAGGTACCTGATTATACTATGTTTTGCCTCACTAATGTTGAGTTGAGCCATTTCTTACATTTGTATACTTCTGTAAATGTATCTTTGAAGTTTAGTTCTTATTTGCACATGGTGTAAATACTTTACCTTTGGATTTGGTAAGTTAATCGCTTACTATAATTTTTTCCTTACCTTGTTGAGGTATTGTCAGCTATTCTTTGATTTGGGGTTGGTAACACTTTTGCCTCTTTTTGTTATTTCTACTATTGATCCTTGTTCACCACTTGTATTTTTATTTCTTACTGAGGTGTTTCTTTCCTTGATGGCTCGGGTTTGGAGCAGTAGCCGGTTGAGTGGCTAAGAGTTTTGGTTCTAGGCTGGTGTTCTGCAACTGTCTTTTCCTAACCGGTTGTGAGGTAGATGTTTACTTTTCCTTTAGTTCAAACATACATTTTAGTAGTGGGTTTGTGTTAGCTTTTTGATTCCCACTGGATTTTGTTTAAATGATGAGTACTTGTTAGCTGCTAAGCTTTTTCTATAGGATTGGTTGGTTTTACTTGCTCTCTGGGATGTTTTATGCTAGTTGCATGTTAGATATTTTAAAAGTATAAAAATATCATTTATATTGCCACATTCATGCCTGGTACATCAAGTCCTCACTACAACGCAACTCTCAACACATCCAAGCCAAAGAAACTGAATCCATCCTCGACCCGTCGCTGTGTAGTTGGTAGTGCGCAATGACTGCTCCTCATGTCCTGCCTCCTTGTCCTTCTGGTACTGATTCTCCTACTGCTCGGTCCCCTAAAATGATGTGGTCACCGACTGTTAATCATAAAGACTAAGTCACTATCATCCTCGTCTCACCCCCGCGACTCCTAGACACCGTGCAGGAGGATGAAAGCGGAGGACAACAAAGCAGAGTGGAACAAGCAGGTGACAAATACCCTATCAGGTGTATGTATAAAAGAACTATAACAAGAAAGCAGTAATGTAAACAAGTAAAGTATAACAGTAAGAACATGTAAAGTAAATTAAGCAATAAGTAAAAGTACAAGAAGGTAAACTAAGTAAGTAACCATGACCTATAAAATGCCCATACAAACCTATAGACAAAGGGGTCGTTTTGCAGGCATATTGCATAAAGAGTCCCATAGCAATTTATATATAGGTGTCAAGGGTTATATGCAATGATTATGCTCTGTCATGCAAGTATCTATGATAATAACATGCAAGTGGAACACACACACACCCGAATCTGTGCACACAGAATTTTAGTTCCCCATTTCTAGAGCCTAACCTCCCAGGATACCTCCGCAGTGGCAAAAAGAAGCGGTGGGTTGGGCCTCACCCATCTCTAACCATATCAGCACTATCAGTCAGACCTATCGTATGCTCAACGTTGTTGCACCTAAGCAGAGCTCTTGTGTACTATTGTCGGCTGGCGCACCAGACTTTATTTGGCTAAATGCTAAACCACACTTGCTGAGTCAACTTATTGGTGTCGGTGCGACGACTCTGCAATAACGAAGACCCACCACCTAATATTTTATTCACATGCAATATTAATGTATTTTCTACTGAGCCAAAGCTCCCCGACTATCCCCCGTCCGTCACAAATATCGAAAGAGCAAAGATCCTCAGACTAACCCATCTGGTACAAATATCTACCAAGTCATCGGCTCGCGGGCTAACTTACCCATCACCAAACACTGAGCCTACCGCTCGTGAAACCCAAACTGAAAGGGACAGATCTTAACTAAACAAATAGAGTGAAAACACAGCACAGAATAAAGAGGGAAATCAATCCACACAGAAACACAAGGAAATTTATAGTGGTTCCCCAACCTGGGTACAATCCACTCTTCTACCACCCTGGTAGGAATCCACTCAGGTTTTTGATCAGGTGACTGCCACAATGGGTTTTTGATCAGGTCCCCAAAAACGAACTCAAGTCTTTTGATAAGGAGACTTGCAACCAGGAATCACTTTTGAAGGAGATGACAACCCTTTATACAGGAGGTGGAAAATAGAGATGGAAGTCTTCCCTGTCAACAATCAGAGAGAAGACTATTGGATATTGATGGTAGTAGCTTTTGCTCCCCCTGAGATCTTGAATGTATCAGGAAGCTGGAGGACTGCTTCAGGGTGATAGGACTTCAATCTTCGGCCTGGACCAGAGTACTTTTCAGGAACTTCTGACAGATAGAGATTTATTATCCTTGAAGATTTCCTGCAGTGATGATGAAGAAGAAGACTCTAGATATGAATGGATGTTCTTCTTCTGTTATTGTTATCTTCTCTCTCTGGTCTAGGGCTTCTAGTTACTGGAGATATTACCCTTTCTGTATATGTTTTTCTCTGTCTGCCTTGTTGTGTGTCTGTTCTGTTTCTATTCTCCTTCTCTATATTGTTCTGTATCCTTCTTCTATATTTGAAATCCTTAACCTTGATGGCGGAAGAAACATTCCCGAAGTGAAGATGCTTTGAAATTGATCACAACACTTAATTCCTCTCTGTAACTATCCGTTTGAACGGTTATTTTCACTGAGATGTTGACTGAAATTAATCCCAATTAATTCTGTCAACTGTTACTGATTGCTCCAAAATCGTCGACCTGAACTTTCGTCGAGTTCATCAATTGTCGACCTGAGTTCGACATTCGTCGAACTCAGCTGGAATCATCGAGCTGAATATCTTGCCTGCGTTCGTCGACCGGAGCTCGCAGTTCGTCGAGCTCAATTTCTGTGTTCGTCGAGCTGAGAAACTGACTTGCTGATTTCGTCGAGCTGAGCAAGTGTTGTCCACCAATCATCGACCTGAGTTCGACATTCGTCGAACTCAGCTTCTGTCATCATTCGTCGACCTGAGCTTGGCTTGTTCGTCGAACTGCGTTCGACGATCGTCGAGCTGATTTTCTGCCTTTGTCTTAACTGCATTTCTTTCATTTTTTTTCTGCAATGCTGGAGAGTCCCTTCTGAATGACCTGTCCTGGAACTAATCCTATGACCCATGACTGTACATGGTGGGTCAATCTAATATTCCTAATAGTGTTCCTTACCCAAATCCTAACTGGGGTTCCAACAATCTCCCCCTATTTGGGTGAGGATACTATGTACATAAAAACAGATAAAATACAAGTAAAATACAATTAAAAACAATCTCCCCCTAAATCTGGATCAAGAAAAACTACTGTTGTTGTTGATGATCCTTGTCCAAATCTACATCATTATAATCTGTTGTTGTTACTACTGCTGCTAGAATTTATGCTGCTTTATTTAGAGGCATCTCCCCCTATTTTGCATAACCATTATTTAACCAATCTCCTCCAGTTTACATTTCTTTGCCCAAATCTGACAGCCACTAATATAGCCTTATATTTATTAGACTGAATTCTTTCCTGCAAGAAGATGGTTAGGAGCTCTGGACCCAGAAAACTTGGGTCCTGGTTCTCTTTAAAATAATCATAAATAAAAGAATAAAATTTCTGCTTTGAAATTTGAGTTGGACGAATTAAAAGTACTTTCGTCGAGCAGAGTTCGACGAATGATATTGAGTTCATCGAGCTCTGTTCGACAAATTAAATTTGTTTCGTCGAGCACAGATCCTGAACAGTATAAAGCAAAATCTTTGTTCAAAACGATCGTCGTCTGAGTTCGACGAATAGGATTGATTTCGTCGATCTCCGTTCGACGAATTATTTTGAACTAAGATTTTCTGAAGATGTATACCTGATTAAAGATCAAGTAAGATTACCTGATCTTTCTTCTTCTGATTCACATTCTGGTTCTTCTGATTCTTCAGCATAGCTGCTGCGAGAAGCATCAATTGTCATTAGGAAAAATTCTATTGCTCTTGCCTCTTCTTCAGCCAATGTTGAGGAGTCTCGCATCTCTTTTGCAGATGAACATTCAGCAAGTTCTTCAAAAATGTCATCAGACATTGATTGTGCTAGAATGTTCATGGTTTGTGAATCAGCAATCTTCATCTTTTGCTGAGCATGTGACCACTGGGATGATGGAACAGCATCTGGACTTGTTGTTTGCTGAGATTGAGCTGGACCTACAAAATAATTTAAAGATGTTTTCATCAATGGAGTCCATATAAATCTAATCCTTGTCTTCCATAGTGCAAACTTATCTAGATTGCACATGGCAGTCTGTGCTTGAAAACTCATCAAATTTTGCCATGATAAACTCTAAAGATTTTTAAGATCTATCAAAGGATCTTTTGGTTCAGGTGATATCCTGTACAACCACTAAGGTGTGGTATTTTTTACCAACCTCTTAAGGTGTGTATTTTTACCACCTCTTAAGTGTGCTATTTTAACCAACCTCACTCTGATACTAATTGAAAGGGACAGATCTTAACTAAACAAATAGAGTGAAAACACAACACAAAATAAAGAGAGAAATCAATCCACACAGAAGACACAAGGAAATTTATAGTGGTTCCCCAACCTGGGTACATCCACTCTTCTACCACCCTGGTAGGAATCCACTCAGGTTTTTGATCAGGTGACTGCCACCAATGGTTTTGATCAG